>CM040422.1:53957833-54557833 GCA_022702705.1 Papilionanthe hookeriana x Papilionanthe teres
ATGTGTATGCTTCATCAAAAGGTTTTGACATTAACGATCCACCGGGAGCAGCATCTATAAGAGATCTCAATGATCCCACTAATCCATTATAAAATGTGTGAATTATTAATCAATCTGGTAAAGCATAATGTGGGCACTTCCTAAGAAGATCTTTAAATCTCTCCCAAGCTTCATATATTGATTCCCCTTCAAACTGACCAAAAGATGTGATATCATTTCTTAGATTAGCAGACTTTGATGGAGGAAAATATTTTAATAGAAACTTCTGAGATAATTCTCCCCAAGTTCTAATAGATCCAAGTACTAACGAGTTTAACCACGCCTTAGCTTTATCTCTTAATGAAAATGGAAAAAGTCTAAGTCTGACAGCGTCACTAGACACTCCATCATATTTAAAAGTAGCACACAAATCTAAAAAACTAGCGAGATGTAAATTTGGATCCTCATTAGGTGTTCCTCTAAATTGATTATTTTGTACCATTTGGAAAATAGCAGGTTTAAGTTCAAATGAATTGGCAGCAACATCAGGATTTTGAATAGTTATGAGAATTTCATCTACTGTTAGGTTAGCATAATCTCTTAATGGTCTTGGCAAATTTCCAATATCATTTCTCTGATTGCCTTGATTATTCGTAATTTCACAAGATTTTTCAATTTGTTTTTGTTTTTTTTCTAATTTTTCTGACAGTACGCTCTAACTCTGAATCGTAAGGCACTAAACCTAGAGCTCCACTACGACGCATACACAATAACACAATTACTTTTAAAAAGTAAACAAACACACAATTACACACTACAAAGTAAAGGTTTTCTGTTACTATATTATCAATAAATATCGTTTATACTTCCTTCCTTTCTTAGTTACTTCATTACCTTCCCCGACAACGGTGCCAAAAACTTGACTGGACGATTTACAGACTTTTATATTGCAAGAATTTATGAACTCAAATTTATATATGTTTATAATGATTTTGCAAAGTTCAAGCACTCAATGCAAGTATATGTATCATATCAAGTAATATAGGGCTCTAATAGAGTCCTAGTTATCGATCCCACAGGGAAGCTACGAAG
Organism: Papilionanthe hookeriana x Papilionanthe teres; assembly: GCA_022702705.1. Classification (NCBI taxonomy): domain Eukaryota; kingdom Viridiplantae; phylum Streptophyta; class Magnoliopsida; order Asparagales; family Orchidaceae; genus Papilionanthe; species Papilionanthe hookeriana x Papilionanthe teres. Next base: position 53,958,905 of record CM040422.1, read on the forward strand.
TAGAAGATAGTGTTTCACAATAGATAATGTAGCACTGAAATCCGATACTCAAATTGCACTTAAAGTTTAATACTTACTTCTACTAATAACTTTGAAAATAGAATTAACTAACAGACACACACTAAGCTATAGATATGAAAGGTATTTGATATATGAGAAAAGTATCTTTCCTCTTGCAATGAAAATATGATGTGTGGATTATATGGAACAAATATCTATATTATTGTGCCAAATATGAGCATAAATGTTTCTTTACCCTTAAAAGAGTACCCCCTCTTCCAAGCTTCAAAAGAACATTGACATATTCTAATTTTAGTTACTAAATCTAAGGATAACATGGGAGGATACCGACTCTCACTATGGAGCTCCCACTCACCCTTCACCTGAAGGCTAACCTTTGAGTTTAGTTACTAATCTTACGACCAATTTGGGGATCTCGGTCTGTCACCCTGAAACCTCTAAATTGAAGTCCATCAAAACACATTTCCATATTTATTTGCAATCAATTCCCATGAACTACGCAATTCATACATGAAAATTGAATGGATTCTTCATTATTTTTGTAGGACACTAAATCCTTTCAGAATTAATGTTCAACAACATAATTTAACAATTCAATTGGCTAGATCGAAAAGTAAATTAAGTTTGAAATGAAAAACCATCACAATTTCTTCAATACATTAAAAGTAATTCAAATCTACATTAATCCATCATCACATTTCTATGCAAGAAGAACGACAAAGGAGACTACTCAAAATTAATGAAGAAGATACAATAAAACATGGATTTTATATATAAAAGAAAAGTCATACGAACCAGAAAAGAAAATACAACATATCTCTTTATCTTCTCCAATGCAATTCCCATAAAGTTCTTTTGAATCCTTTTCTCTCTTCTTTGCAACACTTAATTCTCTCTTTAGAATGGAAAAGAAGAAGCAATCTCTCACTTCACTTATTCTTCTTCACTCCTTGGAGAATAATTCCTCTCAAATTCTAAATTCTACACATTTTTATCCTAAGCCCTAACACTTAACACACACTCTCCCTCTCTAGAACTTCAGAATACACACACACACACACACACTCATTTTCGTCCAAAAATAGTTACCTATAAGTTATAAATGAAATCCCAAGAGTGTCCATAGGCATCTCTTTAAAAGTCGCCAAAACTCCTCAAATTTGAATTCCACCAACATTGGGCGCCAGCTGCGCCCAATAGGGTGCCAGCGGCGCTCTATCGTCAAATTAATTACTGAATCTCTAGAAAATGGCGTCGGCGGCGCCCATTCTGGTATCGACAGTGTCAGAACCTGTTATCCTCCTTTTTGCTCCTTTTTGCTCCTAATTCGTTCCTTTTTGCTTCTTTTCACTCCAATCACCTAAAATCATCATACCTGCAATAAATCATTAAAAATACCTTTCTTTAAAGTGTAATATCACGAAAAATGGATAAAAATATATAGAAAAAATAGTATATATTTTTTGTGCATCAATGACCCTTAGATTATTGAGCAAAGGTTGCAAAGTAGTGTTTCTCCGTTTGTTGTCTCTTCAGGCTTGTCCTCATGGGTGACTCGCTTTCTTCAAAGATTATGAGCACATACCCTGCAATATGAATGACAATAGTGCAGATAGGCCCATCGATCTCACCTCCCATAAGAGTCTTACCTTGCCTTTAGGTCGAGGCTCCAGGGGTGAAAAATTCATTCAACTCCCTCACTTTTATCTACTTCTCAATCATGTCTCATAGGTTTCTCCACTCTTATATGTCGTCTTAGTGATCTTTGTGGTACTCACAAGATTTTTAGTTATCCTAAAGAAAAGCTCTAATCCTCATTGACGTTGCTTTCTTGAAGAACTCCTTATTCTGGATTGTGTCCACTATTTCTTCCTTGGAAACCTCGAGTGGAGTTTTACGGGGGACCCTAAGACTATTTCAACAGTGTTCACAGTGGCATGACGATCGGTAACTCTAAGCTTGGTTTGTCACCTTTAGTCCTCCCGATGCTTGGTGGTCAGTGTGACCTTCGTAGCGGGGGCGATTAGACAGCCTTGTACTTTGTCTGAGTCAAGTCTCTTCTAGTGTTTTTGTTCTGTGGGCTCAGGGGCGTTCTCATTAATTTTTTATTCATCTTTAATAACTTGACAAATCTTTGTGGCTCTGCGAGTTTGAGGTCGAAATAAAACCTCTTTGACCTCACTCCAAACATGCACGGCCTAGGCCATGTCAGGCTTCAAGTCCTTGAAATTTAATGTTTCGCTCTGCAAGTGTGTGATAAAAGCCCACAAGCTCTCATTAGCTCCCTTCTTTAGCTGCCACAGGGATCGGGCGCTCTTCTGATACCTCAAGGCACTGGAAAACTGCGATGGATAAGATCCTTTGAACTCTACAAAATAGGTGATTAACCCACTAACAATTCATCAAAACTCCTTAATTCAGTTAATCTCAATGTCGAGAAGAATAGCTTACACTTGAGGGCATATGAAATTTTCAACAAACATATGGTTGGTGTGAATGATGCAAGATAGTCATTGAGTTCTGACCGTCCTTTATACATCTCTAAGATTGACATCTTGAACTTCTCTGGGGCTTTAACTTAGGAGACCTATAGGGAGAAGGCGACTTTCAACTACGTTTGTACCTCGATCCACATAGATTGGACCCTCTCTTCCACGAGAGCGGATCTAGAATTGTCTTGGTAAATACCATCGTCGGGCTTTTCCTAAAGGTATATCACTCTTCTTTATGGTTGGCTAGCGGTTCTCCTTGAGGTGGATTGAGTGTTCCTTATCATGCTAGTTCATCTCTTGGAACCGGGGCCGCTGCTAGGGCAAGGAATGCTTTAAGGACTTCTACGAACTATCCTGACATCTGGTTAGTGATCTATGTTCTTAAATCTTCCCTGACTTGTTGATTGAATTCAAACATAAACTCGTTGGTGTATGCTACTATTCCTTCTTTTCTTTGACTAGACTCTTATTGTTTTTGTTGTTGAGCTTCTCTTCTTGTTGACGACCTATTTCGACGTTCACCGCGTCATAAAAGATGTTGAATGCATAAGTGTCTAGTATACACACCCAAGGAATAATACGTTCTGTGAGGAAGTGATTAGGAGAGAGAGAGAGCAGTAGTGGACAGAAAAAAAGAGTGTCTTATTCATGATATGAACCCGATTTGTAGACCTAGGTCCCAATATTAAAAAAATACATATTAGACCCCTCATTACTAACTTTTTAGGGGGCTTTTTGATAATTACAGAGTTATTTGCATATAATAATTTCGGGGGATGATTCGGTTGATGAGGGTTATCGATCGCTTGGAAAGCTTTGATTCGATCGATATATTTCCAAAAGAGTGCTCCCCTTGATCGTCCTGAAGGTTGATTACTACCTTGCGAGAGTTTCTTCTGGCGACTTTTGCTAACGATTTGAACAAGGTGCTTCGCTCATAAATATTCATTTGAAAACACTCGTCGAAGGATACAAATTTTCTGCTTTAAGATGCATGCTGACTTATTTTTATGTGTGCATCATATATACACAATCATAAACTGGGGACGTCATTCGAGAATTGACATGGGGGAGCCTCTTACAGCTATGAGACAGAGTCTTCGCCACTGAGACAACACTCAAATGGGAATGACAGCTTTTTCATTACTTCAAAGGCTTATGGGGGATTGGATGACCGAATGCAAGGGAATTATTATAGAACGCGACAACTCCATTGTCACATGCTACTATCGAAACACAATGCACAAGCAAAGGTGGCAACAATGGACTCCCGATGATCCAAACATTGGTTTCTTGCATAGCTAACAGCAAGTCATTCTCCAATAGACCTTCATAAGCAACAACAAAGAAGCTCATACTTGAAATGTTTGTTTTCACCGACTCAAATAGCTTTTTTTTTTTTTTTGGAGCATGGAAACAAAAAGATAAAATGTCATTCTTGTTCCCCTAACATCATCTTTATTTAATAAAAGTCCATATGCGTGCGTGTGTTTATAAGGAAGTTGAAGCTCAAGAGTCTTCAAACATCATTTTAATAAGATTCATTTTTTTAAAATATGAATTTTCTTTTGTTTCCTTTAGTTTTATACCTATGGCTTTCGATAATTGGAGGCATAAGATTGCATTTAGACTTGATAAATAAAAAATATATATTTAAGTGTATTTACATAAACACCGCGAATTTACATAATTACCACGAAATTTCTATATATCTATGTATCTAACTACATATCTAACCATCAAATCATAATTTTTAAAAAATAGTGATAGGTCCCTTAGAAAATTATAATGATATGAGTAACTCTCGATGCATGTTTAAATCAGAAGCATCAAAAAATCAGACTTAGAAATAACAAAATTTTAGCTTATGATCAATTGAAACGTCTCAGTGAAAGAAACTGCATATAACTTATTGATGCCTTTGTTTGTTCAAATGAGTTTTTATATATATTTTACTTTCCTATAATTATATAATCCTAAACAGACAGATAATATTATAGATGATTTCATGTTTTTTTGAATAAATATTATTTTGAAAAGGACTTTTAAGAAATTAAATCTAAATAAATTTTGTGGCACATTAATATATAAAGAAACTTTCTACATAAAAAAAAGGTACACCGAAATCAACAAAAATAGCTAATACAAAATATATTTCAAGAAAGTAATTTGAGTAAAATATTTAAAATATTGGGTCTCCAATCTATGAAAAGTGTGATTGAATTTTTTTTTTTTTTGATCATTTCAAGTTTTAGGCACAAGCTTTACGAGACAGTAATATTTTTTTTTTTTTGTTGATAGCAGTTAGGGAGTTAGAAATTTTTTTTTAATGGAGGCATAAATTAATAATTTAAAAATTAATCATAATTAACTTATAGAGATTTGAGACCAATATTGATAATCTTACTTTTTAATTTTTAATATAAAATCATAAAAATAAATTAAAAAAAATGAAAAAATAAACAGTACTTGAAAAAATATATTTATAGGGATAATTTATAATTAAATTTTTTTGAGATTCTATATAATGTCTAATCATGCGTCCGGCGTCTAATGAAATTTTTATTCTTTTTTTTAAAAAAAAAAAATTAAAGCGGGCCCACTCCCATATACTTTTTAACAGGGAGTGGTTTTAATTGGTTCACCGTACGCAAATTTGCGTACGGTGAACGTACCGAATAATTTTTCTGCATCGAGAGACATACTCTATCGTAACATTTTTAACATGAGATTCTATGTGATGTACTGAATATAAACATTTGCCATAATATCTTACTGTTAGACTTGCTTATGCAAGCAAGTGAGCTCGAACTGATCATAGCAGAAAATTTTTCTTGTGCGGTTCTCCTGACAATTGAGACAAGATAATCTGCTAGACAAAATAGAAGACAATTTTTCAATATGATTAATGTTTGCTACTGTTCTTATATAAATATATTTGTTATGTGCCTGCATTAAATTTTTCTCTCAAATTGAGTATTTTTTAGACTTAAAAAGCTTCATTATATTTGTTATGACTTTGCAGCCGCTCGCATTGTGCGGAAATTCGTCATTGATGAGTTAAAGTAACCTCGTCAAGCTAGTAGAAGTATGAAGTTCGAACATTTTTATTTTCTATTATTCTATGCAATTTAAGTGAAACTTTCTTTTGGGTATGAAAATACATGGCAAATTGAACCTAGATAAATTCGGGTGTGCTTAGGTATCGTCTTCTATTTGGTAAATATTTACATTTAAATTTTGCAACCCCTCCGTTTGGTAAATTTGATGCACTTTTAATGGAATTTATGGTGACTAAAATAACTTTATTTTTTCTTTGTTGCAAAGGATGAATTCAAGTTAATTTTAAGTTCCAACGGCTTGAGACTGTGTAAAAATTATTGTGATTGTAATTTACAATGCGTGGTGTTCCACAGCTATGAAAGCGATAGTCCTAGAAGTTGATTTTACAGATGTCCATAAATCACTTAGCGAATGACTATGAATATTTTACAAGTGTTGATGAAATGGATGATGAAAGATTTTGAAAGAGAACCAATGGAGGAGATCTAGAAAAGAAATTGTGCTATTTTTCTATTTGTCGTCATAAGTATGCTTTTGTTATTGCTTATGCTATTTTGTGTTGATGAGTACTGTGTGTTAAAAAGTATGAACAATATAATCCAAAGTGCATCAAACATGTGTGATATTTTTTTTTGGGGACGCATATTTTTGTTTGTCATTATGATAAATAATTTGAACTCTTTAATGCAACTTATGTTAAAGTTGCTTTTGATTGTTCCGCTGACCGCTGTGTGACATTTCGGTTTGATGCATGTAAATTCGGGCGTATGTTTGTTAATGCCCTAATTGGGCCGTGTATTTGTAAGTGCTCTAATTCTAGTATTTTAAATGCAAATGCCCCAATTCATTGACCCTTTCTAACTCCTATTTTTTTGGTGAGTTACGGAAAATTTTAAGACTGTATTGCCTTGAAGTTCAAGCTACTGATCACAAAAGAACAAATTTATTTTATAAGGAAATGAGAGTCTTGAAGTTCAAGCTACTGATCACAAGAGAACAAATTTATTTTACAAGGAAATGAGCGTTTATTAATAAATCCGACTATTTTATGAAAATAAGGAATGCCAAATTGGTAAATTCAACTTATGGCATCATTTCAATTAAGCTTGTTTAAACGTAAAAACTCAGGTCTATGTTCAGATATATATGAATTTTGTTTCGGCAGAAACAGTTTTTCTTTGAGAAAGAAAAAGAAAAATTTACTATATATGTTAAAAAATTAAGAAATTTCATCTAAATAAATACTATATTTCATTAAAAAATTGTCGACATAATGTCATTTGGTGATCACGGATCTGTTGTTTTAAATAAACATATTAATCATCTAAAATATCATATATATTTTGCTATCTAAATAAAAACTCATCATCATCATAATACTATTTAAAAATGCCTTTATAATTCACTTCATCAGATCCATTTTGTGAGAAAAATAAAAAAACTACCATTGCCAAAAATTACCAATGATACTGAAGAAATGATGATTGTTCAACAATCATTAATAAATTGCATACAACAACTGATAAAATAAATACAAATTTCAATGTAATTGTACAATCATCATCAATGCCAACATAAAATTAAGTTAACTTGACATTCAACACTTTTTTACCCTTATTAAACTAGTGACTACATAAAATTATATGAATATCTTCAGTTGAGTTCCTTGGATTCTCCATCTACTACAATCAAGCAATGCAAATGATTTGGTAATCTACAGGGAGCGGAAAGAACTTTTTAAGTTTCTAAACAAAAATAGTAATTTGATATGAGAGCCCTTCTTTAGTTGTTCCGAGATATTTGTTTCACCTTTTTTGTTTCTCACATCCCTCTAAGATTCTTCCAGCATTCTCAAGCATCCCTGCATAATTCTTTCAACCTCTTTTATGACACCGAATTTTGCTATAACAAAGAGAAGTTGGAAATTGATTAAGTTAATGTATAGCATTTGCAAAAATAAGAAAATGCCAATTTAGTGGTTGCAATGCAACATAAAAAAAGTGACAGATTGATCCCAACCTCTCTCACATTATGAAATTAAAAACCAAGACAACACTAGAGTGAATGCGGTCAAAATTGGGTGACTTCTATTATTCCAGATAACCAAACTATTATATGATGGGAACGACAGAAAAAGTGTCAATTCATGTAATAAACAAAGCATCTTTCATATTCATTATGTTTTTGAATATGATGCATTCTCATATTAAATTTTCTCGTGCTTGTATAGTTTGTAGCAATTAAAATCAAATTTGGGTGACTTTGTTAACCAAAACATTAGGAAATCTTGTTAGCTTTCAAAAGAAAAAAAAATTACACAATTCCTTCAAGAAAGGAATTAATTATGGCATAAATGACAAGAACATGGGTTGTTTCAGGCCATATTTGATTTTTTAAAATAAGTTTACTAAGTGGAGTAAATTTAGTTTGAAATTGGTGATTTGGTTAACATAAAAATCATAGAAAATATTTTTTTGTTATCCAATGACACAAAAATCATCCAATTCTAATAAGAAACAAGATATTCATGTTTGAAATAGTGAGATAGTGAGTTGTGAAATTACATATTTTATTTTTCCAAATAATTTTATAAACCCTAATGAATGCACTGTTTTGGTTAAGATAAAAGTCGTAGAAAATTTTGTTAGATTTCTAACGGCATAACAATGACCCAATTCTGTTAATAAATGTTTTAATTTTATTAGAAATAGCGAGACAGTGCACTGTTTCAGGACATATCAGTTTCCAAAGAATTTAATAAACTGGAGAAAATGCACTCAGAATTGGGTGATTCAATTAACAAAAAGTAGTGGTAGGAAACTTTATTAGCTTTCGAATCACATGAAATTCACCCAATCCCAAAATCTACACAATTCTAAATGAAACATTGTATAGTTAATTATCTGTGAATCAAAGCTAATTCATATTTCTTAATGAAGAGCAAAGTAGCTTTTCAATATTAGATGAGATCCAATGGGCATTCAAACCTAATCCAGTTAGAACAATACAAGCATCACTAGTTAAGCATAACTTCAAGGGCCATAATGTTCAGGTGCTGAAACTGCTAATTAGAAAATATAAAAGAAAAAACTATAATAGGCAGTATGTGTAAATGTCGCATAAAATTAACTTATAAGAGATGGACTAATGAACTTCATAAGAAAATGAATAAGGCCATCTATCCATTCATTAAAATAATAACAAAAATTTCACAATTATCTTTCCATTAGCCATATTAGAAGAAATAAAGGATAGCTTCAAGTAAAATTACAAACTGCTTCAAAATACTAAAAACAACCTTACTAATCTCTTAGAGTTCAAGTCTACACAGAAACTTATCAAAATCTATAATAACAATTCCTATAAAAAGTTTCATTTGGAATGTGATTGATATGAATTCCTTTGAAACCATCTCTTTGTGGGCTTGTAACTATATGTTATCATGAAGCTACAATACGCTTAACGATGTTGAGGTACATTCCTTATTGTTGACGATTGACTGGAGCTCGTATGTGTTAAAATCTAATACAAGCATATGTTACGATGAAGCTAAAATTTATCGCAATTTTTTACAAGAAAAACTGCAATAGATTTTGAGCATTTTCCCCAAAATATATTGTGTTGTGCTCGAAGAAATAATAAAAGTTGGTGCAAATTTTATTTCGTTGCTTATATAGGATTTTATTTTAGAGAGATTTACATACACACGATTTAATTATTATGTATTTTCATATGTAACACCTAAGCTTCAATTTTTTTATTTGATAGAAAAGTAATGATGTAAACATGACAATACAAATAAATATTATGATAATGAAACCTTGCATCATGATACTTAAGTTTCTAACCTACAAGAGTAAGTGAATTTCAAAAAATGCTTCGTAACTACAAAAAAGCCTACCCACGAGAACTAAATAAGATTAAGCAACACAGCAAGAAACTAAACATACTAATGAATTCTCAGATGTTGTAAAGTTGAAGGTAAAGATACTCCATCTCACTAACCAGTTAGCTATAAAAAAAGTACTTATTAAATATTGAAATTAACATATATGATACATTACATGATGGATCGCCTGTAGTCATTTGCTTCATCCCGTTAAAAATATATTCCTACTTATAAATAGTACATCCAGGAAAACTAAAGAGGAATGAAAGAAATAAAATAAGATTGCATTAAGCCTAACCATATTAGATGATCCAAGATCTTTGTTTGACATCTTTGAACTCGATTGACTAGTGGATTTTTGGATGTAGTTTTGTGCTGACCTAAAATGCCCCAACGACCACATTTGTGAATCTTTTTTTGTTTCTTTATATGTTCATTTCTTGGAAATTCTTGATTCTTTTTTGCTTTGGTATTCTATTTTAGTCCATCAAACTTGTCTTAGAAGAGTAAAAATTTGGTCATCATATGCCAATTTGTATCTATAATCAAAACAGAAATATTATTAACATATGAGGTACTTAAGAGAAGTTAATAATAATTTCCTATATCAATATAAACCTATTAACATAGTAGCAATCATAAAGATAATTATGCATCAATGGGTTCTCTGTGATGCCAATAAAAATTGCAATATGAATACATGATAACCTATTAACTTGCCAAACTTTGCAACTATATTCTCTATATTTAATATTCACTTCGTTCCTTTTATATTGCCCTTCCACCTTAACTGTATGTGGTGATGATTTGCTCACAAAAAGCTGATTCTTTCTAGTTCTAACAAAAATAATGTGATACTCTGCATGTGGCACTACTCTACCTCTCAATGTGGATGATTTTAATTTCCTCTTTGCTTTTAGTTCCGTAAGCTTTACTCTCAATCTATCAATAAGACCAACCACATGCTTATTTCTACCTTCTTCAATCCTTGCATTGAGCAATTATTTCAAATTATTTGTATTGTAATGATTTCTTATGCTAGGTAAGAAATCACTTATGGGCCACTTATAAGGTAAATCTAATAAATAAGAGTGAATTTGTGGTCACATCATGCATATCTCTTTCATGCTAGACTCATATTGGCTTTTGGTATATACATTAGAAGCTAACCACACCAAACTTATAATGGGTTTGTTGTCGTTATAATGGAAAAAAAAAATTTATATTCTTTCATAGGTGGTGTAGACACTCTTTTTGTTCCACAACTAGAAAAACTTTAGTATTGCATCTTTGAGACCCTTCTCCATATATGTTATAAATGTTATGTTTTGTAATTTGGTTCCAATTAAATAATCCAAATTTTTTAAGAACAATTTTTTAAGATTTTGTTGACTCAATTTCTACAACCGTAAATGCTATTGTAAATAATTTGTTGTTACCATGCAGTGAATTTGTAGATAATAGAACACCCATTTACTTGGATTTCATAAGACAAGCATCAAGCCCAATGAAGTATCTACAAAAATTCAAAAAACCTTCAATGAAAATCTTAAATATTACATAAAACCTCTCAAGGGATAAATTATTTGGACAACACGTATATGTAAGATGTGATACTGGATTTCTATTAATTTGCTTTGCCTGTAGTGCCAGTAATCATTTATAGTTATCATCAACTGAACCAAAAACTATCTCTCGATCTTGTTCTCTTGAACTCCATACTCTCATATAAGACTAAGATATACTTTATGTGCTAACTAATTTATTATTAATCGAATTTGGAGTGATGTCATGATTTTTTTTAACTGTCTTCAATTTCTTTCTTTGCTCAAGGGATTGTTGTCTATTCATCTCCTGCTCTGTTCACACCTGGGCATATATGTGCTGGTTCTAATTTTTGAAATTCAAATGTTTCACCATATGCTCATAACGTTGCACTAATCCTTCAATAATAGTATCACTATGAACATGGCAACAACTCGGGTTTGAATACTAAGTTTCACATTTAGGTTGCAGGTTTTTTCTATAGGCATAAGATCTGAGAGCTTGCATTAAACTTTGAGAATTCCGGAAACAAGCCTCAACCAATAAATCATAATCTTTCTTACCTTGAATTATCACAATCTCCTCATTACAAGACTTTTGATTGATGTAAACATTGTCAATACAACCATGCCTGAGAGGTAAAAGCCTAACATTTTACTTCATTTTTTTTATTTTTTACTATATGAGTATATAGTGATTTGTCTCTCGTATTGTGTTGTAATTACTAGCTCAACTTGATCATTTGTACTAGATTGCACAAACCTTTTTACTACTTTAACATCATTGTTGATACAATGTACTTTTTAGGTGATGTGAGATATATGTGATAATCTAACTCAAATTATGTCCTCTAAGAGACGGAGAAATTAACTCAATCTATCCCTTCAACAAATGTAGAGTGAACTTGTCTTTTTTCACTTTAACAGTTCCATGTTTCCTACTATCATACCATTTTCTTGCTTGATTTTTAACTTGGCCCAATATCCACAATATTTAAACATGATAAACATATATGGGGTCTGACCCCAACCGCAATTACATAAGTAAAATAGCTTATAAAATTATGGCAAAACTTGACCCCAAATCTGATTAAGCGGCTAATGTACGAAAATTAAAGACTAAAATAAATATAAATCACACACTAGGGGTACTACAGAAGTATACGTATCGTTTCAAGTAATATCGAGTTTTCTTTTTAAAACCCCAGATATCGTTCCCACGAGGATTAATAAAGCTAAAAGAAAGAAAATTATTAATTAAAATCTTTTAATTTAAAACTAATTAAAATATGTTGAATACGAAAATTAGCAACTGATAAAACAATAAAAAAAGATTCTTTCCCCATACAAAATATTCCATGATTAATAAGCAGTTAAAATTATTTGAGAACTTTAAAAATGTGGTTTTGTAACAAATAGGAGCATATATATCCTTTAGCCTTTGGTCCAGGTCATAAAGAACATTAGCTAGTTTTTAAAGATTGGATTATGATGTATTATTAGTAGAAAGGGACGAATTTCTAAACTCTCACTTCTAGGTTCCCCCAAATGGTTGCCTATGGTCTGGCCTACTAATGACCCGTCACCTCCTTTGTAAAACCAAATTTATTGAATTTAGCCTGTCACACTAAAAACAATAATCAATTCTATGCCCATTAAAGATTATCTCCCTATTTATTTGCACATCCTCTTTAAGAGAAATGTAATGCATATAAGTTAAGAATTCTTAGCCCATGGTCAAATCATAAGAATTCTCCACAGTTTTTAATAATATAAGAGGCCAATATGTAAAGTAAATTAAGATTAGGTACAGTATCATCACAAATTTTTAGAAAATAGGAATTTAAATTCTCAAATTTAATTTAAATCTATTACTAATTCATTTCATATTCGTAGGTAGAAAGAAAAGAAGACTACTCAGAATGCATAGAAATTACACCACAAATCATATTCATATAACTCAAATCCAAATCACTAAATTTAAGGAACAAGATATAAGTACTTATCTGGAATATAATCCAAGCAATCCTTTGAAGTTTCTCTGACTCCATAGACTCTAACAAAACTTTGACTCTCCAATTTACACTAAACTTTCACTAAAATAAAGAAGAAGAAGAAAAGAAGACATTTTACTTAACAACTCTTAATTAATTATTTGTTAATTAATTCTCCCTCTCTTTTTGTTGTAGAAATGGTCCTATATTTATTGATCTCCAGAAATGACCAAGTGTTGCTTAAAACACCTCTTCAAAATTCATCCACATTCAATGAATGTTATAGAAATTAACTGTGGGTGGCGCCTAGGCGCCAGGATCTCTACGCGAATGGATGCATCCCTTCACACTTAGGTCCCACCTCTTCATTTAATAAATGTTCTCTTATGTTTATATTCATAATATCTTATTTATAACATGTGGGAATATGTCCAGAGGTTTCTAGATTGGTATGGAAGCATCAATAACCATCCAATAACCGTCAATAAATCTCTAAAATCAATCTGATGTGTCTAGCGCCTAGGCGCCAAAATAAGCCTCTTTGCATTTTTACTCTTTTTAGCTCATTTTGCTCCTTTTTAACTCTTTTTCTTCATAAACCCGTTTTATTGTACCTGCAACCAAAACATAAGAAATACCTTTAATTAAAGCGTAATATCCATAAAATATTAATAAAAATTTGATATAAAATTCTAAGTAATTTTAAAGCATATCAATTCCCCAAAACTTAAACGTTACTTGTCCTGAAGAAACCTTTTACTACTAAAAATTATAATCTATGGAGAAAATTTTCTTTAAGACTTCTATAACTTTTTTGTTTTATAAATAATCTAATGAAACTTAAAAAGCTTTTTAAATAACTTAGGCTAAAACCAAAATATGTAAAATATTTAATATGCAAGTGTTAAAAGCTTTCCACTGCTATCTATTTCAAAAAATAATTGCAATTTGTCATATTAAGAACATGTAGATAATTTACAGGAAAATGATTTTCATGATAACTCTACTAGTAAGGATGCTTATACGTAAGACTTTAAGTAAAAATTTGCATTAGGTCCCTTCCTATAAGATAATTCAAGTGAAGCCAATTTTAGATTTAGTCTTTTCCTCAAGCTTCTCCTCACTTTTCTTTCTTTTTATTTTCATATTTTGAATTGCTTTCCAATCCTATATATTTTTCTTTTTTTTTTCAGGGATTGTTTTCAATCCTTTTTCTTTTTCTTTTTTTTAAGAGATGATTACTATATCTGAATAGCATGTTAATGATTTTGAACTTCACTATCCTTAACTTATAGTTAAAGACTTAACACATTTTTAACTTAATGAATGTGTTTAGCAAAAAAAAATTTCATAGAGTTTCAATTCCATCTTCTCAAGTAAACATCTAGATTTATTAATACTTTCAAAAATACAACATTTTTAATTTAGATATTTGAATCAAAATTCTAACACCTTTTTTTATTAAATAATTACAATTTTTAGAATTATCCCTCTTATTTAAAAATAATTTTATAAACTTATTATAACATTCATGAAAAAAATAGTATATCTATCTTAAATTAACTTTTCTTCCATAGGTTATGTTATTAATTTTTAAAATATTATTTACTAAAAAAAGTAAAATTTAAATTTAAGTTTATTTCCCTCCTCCAAACTTAGTTCTTTTAATAAGGTTTTAAAACATTTTTCACTATGAAATTTTAAACTAAGTAGAAAGAAAAGGTATAACATTTAAGGTATTTAAAATAATAAATAATGCAGATATAAGCAGCAATATAAAAGAGTAGCAAAGTAATAACAATAAGAAAATTAACACTCTTTTACATTTTTAAGCATTTAACAAAACAACAGGAGCATAAATAGGATTAAATTCTAAGCAATCTGATAACAGAAATAAACTGAGTTACTAAAAGTTCTCAATCAGTACAATAATACATGAAAAGTAATAAACACACATAACAGGCACATCAACAAAGAAAAACAAATATAAAGTTTAATCATCCTCAGTCGCCTCCTCATCGTCAGAAGAATCATCAAGAATTGAACTTCTGGGGTTGATCCATGGGGTAAATTTGGGACATGTAGGAAATTCAATATTCCTATCATCCTTCAAAAATTTTACCAGTGCTTCATTATACTCCCCATCATAGTCACTCTTCCTCTGTATATAGTCTGATACATGATCAAATTTTCTATCCATCTAATCTACTCTGCATTGCATCAAGAATTATATCACTTTGATGCTCCAAATATCTCTGATAAATAGTGTTCCACACATCAGTTGGAGGCTCAGATGTAGAAGTAGATGGCCTAAAAGCAGAAGTAGAAGGCACAGAAGAAGGATATGCTCCAATACTTTGAATCTTAGTCTTCCCATAAATATCAACATGAGATTTAACTATTGGCTTTAGCGGCTTAAGCTGCTCTTCAGAATTAGAATAAGAAACACCAACATTCTTGTAAATCAAGAAAATGAGAGCTGGAAAGCCTAAATCAGAAATAACACTTCCTCTAGTAGAAGTGCTGATCGCATCATAAATAATGGCTCCCACGTCTATTGGCTTCATTTCTTGAATGGAGTAGTTCAGAATAGCTCTCTCTTTCGTCACCTCACTCAAGTGGTTTGACAGAAGGAGACGAGCAGAAATAAAATAATGTCAGGCTTTAGAAGTAGCATTAATCATCAAAGAGGAGAAATTTACCTATTTAATTTTTCTTATTTTTCAGGCTCCTCTTCCATCAATCAAATAAGCCAGAATCTCATCAAATTCTTTCTCAAAAGGAGTAAAAATATCATAAAAACTGTCTGTCACTGGAGGCAGGCCATAAAACATGTTGATCACTTCCGAAGTGAGCTCAACTGTTGTCCCCCTTAAATAAACTTCAAAATCAGTCATTTCAGGAAAATTTGCATAGAACTCCCGAACTAAATAAATAACCGCTACCGCAAAAAAATAGCAGAACTGCTCCCACTGTCTGGCAACAATAATATGCTCGATCGATCCACCGGGATGATAAAAACTTCTTTCCACTATGAACTTGTGAATAGTAGCAAACTCATTGTAACAAACTTGTGCACTCGCACTAGCAAACCTCGTTTGTAATTTAGGTGATTTTAATATCTGTAAGCCTAAAATCAACAGTTAATATTCATCAAACATTTTCTAGAAAATAATATTTTAAAAAATCTAAAAGGTTCCAAATTTAAAGATAACATTCCAAATATCTAACAAATAACAATCCAAACTTTACTTCATTTCATTTCATTTCAGATCTTCAAGATAAGGCTAAAAAAATACATAAAATATACAACAGCATTTTCTCACATCACACAAACACATAAAACAATCATAAACATCTCCACTTAAAATAATCTCAAATCACAACACACTTAACAATCACATTCAATCTCTCCACCTATTTCTCCTTAATTTCATGGATTCACATCAAAACTTTCATTAGTTCCATAAGATAATTCACTACGAACACAGGAATGAAAGAAAGTGACTCGAGGAAATTCCAAGGCCATCTTTTCATCAATCCAATTATTCTTAGCATACATTGTTACTTGATAATCTTCAAAGCATATCAAATGATCTGATTGAACTTTCATTTGCCATTCAATGTGCTCAATTTGGTAGAACATCTCATGCAATCTCCCTCTAACTAGAATTAACTCTTTTTCAATCTCCTCAAGGAGATTGCATAACCTCTCCAGATTCATGGCTAGATAGCCATTAAAATAAGTTTGTGAATCTTTGTGCACAAACTTCTCCTTCCATTAATTCCAATGTTTAATCTCTCCATGGAAGCAATCAAAACTCTTTCTTTTCTCTAAAGCAAAGTTTCAGTCAAAAAATTCGATGGCTTGAAGGTTTGGGATGCAGGTATAGTGTTTTAAATGGATTAGAATGTGCAAAAACTGCTTTGGGGCTGTTTTTCCACGATCCAGAAACTGTGGCGCCTAGGCACCAATTTGGGCGCTTAGGCGTCAAGATCACAGGTATCTGGCGCTTAGGCAATAAAATCCTGAAAATCACAGGTTCTCCATTTATCAAATTCTCATAAGTTCCATACTCAGTTAAGGTTTAAAAAGGTAGGTCGAAGGTATGTAACTAAGTGTAGTCACATACAACACACAATCAAACACGAAATAAAATCATCTTATGGGCTGCCTCCCATAAAGGGCTTGATTTAACGTCGTCAGCCCGACATAAACAACAATTTACTTTGAGTGGGTTAAAATAGCACATCTTTAAAAGATGGCACTCTTTCTTCATAATAGTGCTTCAATCTATGTTCGTTCACCTTAATTACTAAATCAGTTTTTAAATCTTTAATATCCACAGTTCCATAAGGGTAAACTTTCTCAACCACATACGACCCTATCCATTTGGATTTTAATTTTTCTGGAACTCATTTTAATCTTGAATTTTCTAATAAAACTTGTTGTCCAGTCTCAAAATTATTTCTTAATATTCTTTTATCGTGCATAATCATCATGTTCTCTTTATAAATTCGAGCACTTTCATAAGAATCATTTCTCTTCTCATCCAGTTCATTTAATTGTAATAATCTTTTTTCTCCAGCATCTCTTAAATTATAATTAAATTCTTTAATTGCCCCATAAGCTTTATGTTCCAGTTCAACAGACAAATGACAAGGTTTTCCATAAATGAGCCTATTAGGTGACATTCCAATAGGAGTTTTATAAGAAGTTTTATAATCCCATAAAGCATCATCAAGTTTGTCAAGCTAAATAGTTCACTTTGGATTAATCATTTTTTCTAAAATTCTTTTAATCTCACGATTTGATATTTCCACTAATCCACTAGTTTGGGGATGATAGCCTGTTGAAATTTTATGATAGATTCCAAATTTGCTTAATAATCTCTGAATTAGAAAATTCTTAAAGTGACTTCCCTCATCCGTGATGATTATCCATGGCATTCCAAATCTAGTGAAAATATTTTAGTTAAAAATTTTTCCACACTTTTAGCATCACATTGAGGTAAAGCAATTGCTTCAATCCATTTCGAAACATAATCAATAGCTAATAAAATATACATTTTTCCTGAATAAGGCACAAACGGTCTCATGAAATCTATACCCCAGACATAAAAAATTTCCACTTCTAGAGCGAAATTTAACGACATTTCGTTTTTTCTAGAAATATTTCTTATGCGTTGACATCGATCACAAGATTTAACTAAATTATTAACATCCCTAAATAATGTAGGCCAATAAAATCCAGATTGTAAAATTTTGAAAGTAGTTTTATCAATTCCAAAATGTCCACCAAATTTAGAATTGTGTTATTTTTAAATAATCCATAAGTCTCTTCATAAGGAACACATCTTCGTATAATAGAATCCTTGCATTGTTTAAAAGATAGGGATTATACCAAAAATAAAATTTAACATCATGTAAGAATTTCTTTTTCTGATACTGATCTAATTCATACGTCATAATGCTACTAGCTAAATAATTAACTATATCAGCATACCATGGGATAAATCCAGTAGAAACAATATAAAGTTGTTCATCAAGAAAATATTCGTTTATTTCTCCCTTATCATTCATTTAATTATTTTCAATTCTAGATAAATGATCGGCAATTTAATTATCAGACTCTTTTCTATTGACTATTTAAAAGTCAAATTCTTGCAACAGAAGAATCCATCTAATCAATCTTGGTTTAGCTTCTCTTTAGTCATTAAATATTTAATAGCAGAGTGATTTGTATACACTATACATTTATTCCCAAGTAAATATGATCGAAATTTGTCAAAAGCATATACAATGGCCAATAGCTCTTTCTCAGTAGTAGTGTAATTAATTTGAGCTTCATTAAGAGTTTTACTGGCATAATATATAACTTTAAACATCTTATCATATCGTTGTCCTAAAACGACCCCAATAGCATAATCACTTGCATCACATATTAATTCAAATGATTTTTCCCAATTAGGTGCAATAATGATTGGTGCAGTAATTAATTTCTCTTTTAACAAATTAAAGGCTTTTAGACAAATTTCATCAAATTCAAATTTAGTATCTTTTTCTAAAAGATGGCATGGAGGTTTTGTAATCTTGAAAAAGTCTTTAATATATCTCTTATAAAATCCAACATGCCCAAGAAAACTTCTTATAGCAGTAATAGAAGTTAGGGGTTGTAATTCAACAATAACTTGAATTTTTTCTTGATTAACTTCCATACCATTTTTAGAAGCCTTATGACCTAGCACAATTCCTTCTCTGACAACAAATTGGCACTTCTCCCAGTTCAGAACTAAATTTGTTTCTTTACAGTGTTTCAACACTTTTAACAAATTGTATAAGCAAGAATCAGAAGAAGTTCCAAATACTGAGAAATCATCCATAAAATTTTCAATTCCTTTTTCAATTAAGTCACAAAAATAACCATCATACACCTTTGAAAAGTAGTAGGTGCATTGCATAATCTAAAATGCATTTTTTGGAGAGCAAAAGTTCCATACGGACTTGTAAATATAGTCTTTTCTTGATCTTCAGAAGCAATAAGTATTTGATGATACTCAGAATATCCATCCAGAAAACAAAAATAAGAATGTCCAGCTAATCTATCTAGCATTTGATCTAAGAATGGAAGAGGAAAATGATCTTTCCTGGTGGCATCATTTAGTTTTCTATAATCAATGCAAATCCGCCAAACATTAACTTATCTAGTAGGTATTAATTCTTTATTCTCATTTTTAACAACAGCTACTCTTCCTTTCTTTTGAACACAGTGAATAGGACTTACCCAAGGATCATCTGATATTGAATATATAATACCAACATCCAGCCATTTAAGCATTTCCTTCTTAACAACTTCTTTCATAACTGGATTTAATCTTCTATTAGGATCAACTCTAGGTTTACTATCATCTTCTAGTAATATTCTATGCATACAAATTGAATGATTAATTCCTTTAATGTCTGTTATAGTCCACCCAAAAGCTCTTTTATATTCTCTTAATACTTCAAGCAGTTTTACTTCTTGATCAGCAGTCAATTCAGAAGATATAATAACAGATAAAGTTAAAGAATTCCCTAAAAAGGCATATTTCAAATGAGAGGGTAATTCTTTTAATTCCAATACAGGAGCCTTTTCAATAGATGGTTTGAATTCATTACTTTCAGTAGTATCTAATATCTCACAATTATCATTAATTTAATGAACTTCTCTTTTGTTTCTTCATAATCGCTTTCATTACTTAAATTTTCAGGGTCTGTAAATTCTTCTTCTTTAAAACGAATATGACATTTTTCTTGAAATGTTGTTCAATAATGTAATCCAAAATGTTCATTCTATAACATTTTTCCTTGTTAGGATACCTCATTCATTTAAGAACATTAAATGTTACTTCTTGATCATTGACTCTTATGATTAACTTCCCTTTTTGCACATAAATCATAGCACGTACGATAGCAAGAAAAGGTCTTCCTAGGATAATAGAAATCTCTTTATCTTTTTCCATATCCAGAATTATAAAGTCAACAGGAAAAATAAATTTATCCTCCTTTACCGAAACATCTTCTATTACTCCTCTAGGGTGAGTAATAGATCGGTCTGCTAACAGCAAGATTACAGTTATAGGAGAAATTTCTCCTAGATCCAATCTCATATAGATGGATAAAGGCATGAGATTAATACTCGCTCCTAAATCACATAAGGCTTTTTCTTGAAATCTATCTCCTATAGCACAAGGTATTGTAAAACTTCCAGGATCTTTTAGTTTTTGTGGAAGTTTTTCCGAATAATTTCTCTGCATTCTTCACTTAGTGCTATAATTTCAAAAGCTTTAAATTTTCTTTTCTTGTTAAAAATTTCTTTCATAAACTTTACATAGTGAGGCATTTGTTCCAGAGCTTCAACGAATGGGATATTAATAGTAAGCTTTTTAAATACCTCGAAAATTTTAGAAAATTGTTGATCCAGTTTTTCCTACTTAAGTCGTTATGGAAATGGAGGTAGAAATTTTTCATATTCATCATGAGATGATAGTTGTTTCTCTGTTTCAGATAGTTGTTCCTTAGGTTTCTCAACTTCTACCATTTCAATTTTTTTCTGAATCTTACTCTCTTTTTCATCTCTCAGTTCTTTTCCACTTCTAAGTAAAACAGCTTTAATTTGCTTAGGATCTTTTCCATTTTCTCTTAGATTTAATTCAACAGTGCTAGGTAGTGTTCCTTGTGGTATACTATTTATAGCATTTGCAATTTTCCCAATTTGGTTTTCAATATTTCTTATTGCTGCATTTTGACTTTGCAATTGACTCCCCATTTGTAAAATTAATTCTTCTATCAACAAACTTTTTTCTTTAAATTGCTGATTATCAAAACTAGGAGGATAAGAAGATCGAAATTATAAATATTTTGATTATTCCAATTTTCAGTTGTGATAGGTTGGTTGTTACCCCATTGAGGATTTGCATTATTCCAATTAAAATTAGGGTGATTCTTCCAACCCGGATTGTAATAATTAGAATATGGGTTATCGGTTTGCTTAGAAATAGCTTGCAATGTTTCTAAAGTTTCATATTCATCAGTATTTCCCAAATTATCATTTAAGTGTGATAAATGAGACAAGTTATCCAATTTCTTTGATATAGCAGCCACTTGAGAAACTAAAATTGAAAAAGCTTCATTTTCTTGAATACTAGCCACTCTTTTAGGATTAATCCTATCAGAAGGCCATTGGAAATTATTAGTTGTCATTTCTTCAATTAAAGAATAAGCTTCATAAAATGATTTAGACATTAAAGAACAACAAGCAACAACATCAATAATAGATTTAAGAGAACCTATTAATCCATTAAAAAATGTTTGTATAATTAACCAGTCTGGTAAAGAGCGATGTGGGCATTTTCTAAGAAGTTATTTGAATCGTTCTCATGCTTCATAAATAGTTTCCCCATCAAGTTGAGTAAATGAAGTTATATCATTTCTAAGTTTTGCAGTTTTCGATGGCAGAAAATATTTGGTTAAAAATCTTTAAGTCATTTCTCTCCAAGTTTTAATAGATCCTGTTGCTAACAAATTTAACCAAATCTTAGCCTTATCCCTTAAAAAAAAGGAAAAAGCCTAAGTCTAATAGCATCATCAGAAACACGATCACATTTAAAGGTGGCATAAAGTTCTAGAAAACTAGCTAGGTGTAAATTAGGATCTTCAGTAGGAGATTCTCCAAACTGATTATTTTGAACCATTTGTATAATTGCAGGTTTTAATTCAAAAGAATTTGCAGCTACAACAGGTAATTGAATTCTTAGATGAATTTCATCAGCTGTAGGGTTAGCATATTCTCTTAAAGGTCTTTGCTGATTTTGATTTTCTTTTTCAATATTTTGATCAATATTATTTTAGTCATATCTTGCAAATTATGAAATCTATTCTTCTATCTAATTTTTCTTATAGTACGCTCTAATTCGGAATTATAAGGTATTAATCTTTCAATTCCTGAACTTTGCATAAAAATATGAGAAAGATATTTAATTTATATATATATATATATATATTTGTTTATATTTATATAATGTTATTTTTTATTTTATATATAATATATATATATATAATAATTTCCTTTTTTGAATTAGTTGTAATCCCCGGCAACGACGCCAAAAACTTGATCCAACCGCAATTACGTAAGTAAAATAGCTTATAAATTTATGACCAAACTTGGCCCAAAATCTGGTTAAACCGCTAATGTAAGATAATTAAAGACTAAAATAAATATAAATCGCACACTAGGGGTACTACACAAGTATATGTATCGTTTCAAGTAATATAGAGTTTTCTTTTTAAAACCCCAGATATCGATCCCACGAGGATTAATAAAGTTAAAAGAAAGAAAACTATTAATTAAAATCTTTTAATTTAAAACTAATTAAAATATGCAGAATACAAAACTTGGCAAGTAATAAAACAATAAACAAAGATTCTTTCCCCACACGGAATATTCAATGATTAATAAGCAGTTAAAATTAGTTGAGAACTTTAAAAATGTCGTTTTGTGATAAATAGGAGCATATATATCCTTTACCCTTTGTTCTAGGTCATAAAGAACATTAGCTAGTTTTTAAAGGTTGGATTATGATGTATTATTAGTAGAAATGGAAGAATTTCTAGACTCTCACTTCTAGGTTCCCCCAAATGGTTGCCTATGGTCTAGCCTACTAGTGACCCGTCACCTCTTTTGTAAAACCAAATTGATTGAATTTAGCTTGTCACACTAAAAACAAAAATCAATTCTACGCCCATTAAAGATTATCTCCATATTTATTTGCACCTCCCCTTTAAGAGAAATGTGATACATACAAGTTAAGAATTCTTAGCCCACGGTCAGATCTTAAGAATTCTCCACAGTTTTTAACAATACAAGAGACTAATTTGTAAAGTAAATTAAGATTAGGTACATTATCATCACAAATTTTTAGAAAATATGAAATTAAATTCTCAAATCTGATTTAAATCTATTACTAATTCATTTCATATTTATATAGAGAAAGAAAAGAAGACTACTCAGAAAGCATAGAAATTACACCACAAATCATATTCATATAACTCTAATCCAAAGTTTTAAACTTAAGAAACAAGATATAGAAACTTATCTGGAATGTAATCCAAGCAATTCTTTGAAGTGTCTCTGACTCCACAGACTCTAACTGGACTTTGAATCTCGAATTCACATTAAAATCTCACTAAAATAAATAAGAAGAAGAAAAGAAGAAGACATTTTATTTAACAACTCTTAACTAATTATTTGCTAATTAATTATCCCTCTCTTTTTGCTGTAGAAATGGTCATTATTTATAGATCTCCAGAAATTACTAAGAGTTGCTTAAGACACCTCTTCAAAATTTGTCCACATTCAATGAATGTTCTAGAAATTAACTGTGGCGCCAGTTTTTGCGCCTAGGCACCAGGATCTCTGCGCGAATGGACGCATCCCTTCACATTTAGGTCACACCTCTTCATTTAATAACTGCTCTCCCGTGTCTATATTCATTGTATCTTGTTTATAACATGTGAGAATATGTCCAGAGGCTTCTAGATTGGTTCGGAAGCGTCAATAACCATCCAATAACCGTCAAGAAATCTCTAGAATCAATTTGTTGTGTCTGGCGCCTAGACGCCAAATCGCTCTTTGCATTTTTACTCGTTTTGGCTCAATTTTGCTTCTTTTTAACTCTTTTTTTTTTCATAAACTCATTTTATTGTACCTGCAACCAAACATAAGAAATACCTTTCATTAAAGCGTAATATCCTTAAAATAGTAATAAAAATTTGATATAAAATTCTAAGTAATTTTAAGGCGGATCCAGTCCTTATCTTTCATTAATGTCATGTTGAAAAGTATGAGGCGTGCAAACCTTATAAACTATTCTTCCTCAATATGCTTACATATAATAAAAATAACTTATTAGTGTCAATAAATAAGATTTGTGTGCTAGGTATGTAAGTTTCCCATATGAAAATTTGGCTACAAAAAGAGAAGAAAAAGAATGTTAGATTTGTAAACAACAATATATCAAGTACTATATATACATTATTAATCCAATTTTTAGATGTATATGATTTGAATTTATATTGAACAACTTTAAGAAATTTCTTAATGTTGGCTACATTTTTTGGAGCGATTCAAGAAAGGTGCTACCAAAACAGCTGAAAAGGTTTTTCTATTTTGAAAGGTGGGGTTAGCAAATAAATTTAACAAGAACTACAAACAACACAAATAACAATACAAGATCATAGAAATTTTAAAACTTGAAGTCTACAAGATGATCAATTCTATTTACAAAGTGGTGAGGAACACTGACCATCACAGAGATCAAGTCTTCCGATAAAACTGCTTGCGGATTGTTCTTCATGTTGTCGGCAAATTCCTCTACTCGGTACAGACCCAAGTCTAATGCTGCAAGCAACAAAGTGGTTGGCGTGAATGGAATATTATCAGATTGAGTTTCCATTACCATGCAATCGATAAGTGAATAAGATGCAAAATATATTGGTGGAAGGTTTTTTATTGGACATTGCTCAATTTTTTTGATGGAAATATTTAATATGTAATTAATAAAAATCGGCTGTTGTGTAGGTAAAT
Organism: Papilionanthe hookeriana x Papilionanthe teres; assembly: GCA_022702705.1. Classification (NCBI taxonomy): domain Eukaryota; kingdom Viridiplantae; phylum Streptophyta; class Magnoliopsida; order Asparagales; family Orchidaceae; genus Papilionanthe; species Papilionanthe hookeriana x Papilionanthe teres. The sequence goes on from CM040422.1 coordinate 53,984,032, forward strand.
ATGAAAGTTTTAAATATAGTGAGAGTAAAAATATCTTTTATTTAATAAAACATAATGCAAAATTGAAGTTTAAAAAAAAAAGGAGAAGAGTTTCATACATAGTACTCAATTCTTATGTATTTACATATGTAACACATAAACTTCAATTTTTCACGCATATTGTATTTCATTTTTTAAAAGTTAAATTTTTTCTTATTTTTATATTATATGAAAGATTTGAGTGGTATAAATGTAAAAGCTAAATGTTAGGAGTAAACAAACAAATATATAGAAATTTGGTGTTATTCATGCAAATGCAATAAAAAAGTTCTCTAAGGCCTTACTTTGTAAAAGGATTTTTTGTACCTGTAGTTTCACGTGAGAGAATAGAGGTTTGTTATTATCGTTTGAATAGGAATAAATAGCTTCATATTGAGAGTATTTAAAGCAAGCGGTGTCTTATGTTTTTAATTGGATTTTAATATTAAAAATATATAGCAGAAATGTCTTCTTTACGATACAGCTTATATATATATATATATATATATATATATATATATATATATATATATATATATATATATAAAAGAATATTAAGAGTGTTTTTGGGGCCGTTTATATTTTTTAGAATAAACAGTTTTTTTTTAAATGTTGCCCGAGGGTCAACTGCGGGATTTGACCCGCAGCTTACGTTTAGTATAAAGATCTAATCGTATTTTTAGATAAGCTGTCAAAATATATTTTTTAAATGATGATGATATTTTTGAAAATACCACCAGCATTTATAAATTACCTCAAATCTGTCCTAAATTTAACTTTAAAGCGGAGAAAAAGAAAAAGCACGGCCACTAATATCTCACCATAGTTCTCTCATCATAAAACTATAGCGTTAGCCACATTCCTAAATTATAGCCGTATTTGAATGAGAAGAAAGATGATGGATGATTAAGAAAGCCCGGGAGAAGGGACAAAAGGAGAGGAACAGGGATGAAAAACAGATGGACGGGATGGAACTGAAGGGCAGTTTTAGACAAGACCGGAAAGATAAGACGTGTCCTGAAACAAGGAAATGAAAGGCGGATGGGATTGATTGATGACTGATCGACGTTTGGTCATCAATGATCTGAGGAAGCGAGACGAATCGAAGATGGAAAATATAATTCTGCAGGAGAACAGGCTTCAGCTGCATCATCTTTTCGGATACGTGAGATGGCAGCGGTTAAGGAATGATTTCATCGTCACTATGACTTCCCCTTCCTGAGATTTTAACTTTAAATTTTTGGCAGCCGAATAGCGGATATATAAGCTATCAAGTCTAACTCGAGGATAGCTTTGTCATAGTCACGCAAGATGGAAACCTTTAAATGAATCAAATCTAATGGAATAAAGATGCCAAGCAAGTTATTTATTTATTTTTTATTTACATTAACATTTTTTTTAATTGAGCAATAAATAATTTTATTTTAATTTTGGATGGCTTTTTTATATGTTAAAATCCTCCTTGATTTTAAGGATTTAATAAAATTTTCTAATATTTAAGTTTAATAAATTTTGAGATAGCTTAATTCTGAAAATGTTCATTAAATTTAGCCAAACTAAAATAAAAAGATATTATCTTAAGATGAATCCCTAATAAATTAGGGTTTGTAGTGGTGTATTTTAGGGGTTTTAATATTTTTTAAGTTTAATTAGAATTAGTTAATTAATTGATTAATCCAATCAAAATTGATTAAGTTAATATTGGTGAGTAGTTCACCAAAACATCAATTAGACATGAGGATCGTCTCTTTCAAGCTAAACGTGTCCTATTTGGGTTTTGAGTTTATTAATTTGATGAATGCAGGAAATTTAAAGGCTAATTAGACAAATTAATCGCTAAAATTACAACTATTTAGCCCAATTAAGCCAAATTTGGGGAAAAAGTCGAATTAGGCTTAGAATAATTTTGAGAAAAATTTCAATGGTCCCCAAGAATATTAAAAATCATCATAGAGAAAATATTGAGAGTTTGATGTTTAATTCATGTTTAAATAGGTTTTTTAGGCCTAGATTACTTCTCAAATTAACTGAAAATCATTCAACAAAATTGGGGCTTTTGCATTATCTGGGTACCGCTCAACGAGTGAATATTTTGAGTATTTGAGTTTTTTAATTAATCAATTTAATAAAATATTTTATATTTTTTGAAACACCAGAGCAAGTTGGATGCGCACTTTATAAGTGTCGTGAAATGAGCAATTCCTTTATAATAAGTGGTAGGACTCGAGGAATATTTGGTGGTATATGTAGCTCAATCACGTATGTTATTTCTTAGAAGAAAGAACCAGCAGGTGTATTTCATCTCCTATGAGTGGTTCATGTGAAAGCTTCAAATCCAAATGATCAAAAGCTCTAAGCTCAGATCCTTTGAGTCCAAAAGGATCAAAGGGACCTATGTTCCTAAACTTTATGGTGAATTTGGTCCTTAGATCTAGGTACTTCTCTATGTTTTATAACTTAAAAGGTAAGGAAAGGTGAGATGGGATTAAAAGAGATTTGACATGTTTCACCTGATGATGGATTGCTTTTCCATCTCTAGAAGCTCTTCTCGCCCGACTGGTAGGGATTAGTCCTTGCTATTATTTGTGTCCTTTGTGTATTTTCTCTTCTGTTTTTTTTTTAACCTTGTCAGTACATTATAAATATTAGTGATCATCACAAGTATTTAAAACCTAAGAGAGAAAATAAAATGGGTTGCTCATCTTTATACGGGTCTATTAGATTAATTCTCTTTTTCAAAGTCTTTGCATTTTATTCTGCCCTCCGGTTAAGTAATTCAATATGGCATCATACCATTGAAGTCCTTCGGCTTTCTGATCCTTAAGATTCTTCTTCTTCTTATTCTGCTTTTCTTTTCTCTTCTCCTCATGCAATTTTAAGTTCTCTACAAAAGAAGCATATATGGGATGCTACCTCCACAAAGATCCCTTAAGCCTCCTCACAAGCTAACAACTCTCTCAACAGGATAAAAGAAATAAATATTCCCACCTCTCTCAAATTCTTGATGACTCACATCAAGACTTTGTCAAATCAACCATTTTGATTAATGAAATTTATTTTGTCATGAAGGTAAAAATTTAGAAATTGCTTACCGATAATAGGTTTGAATCTTTTTTAGATCCCACCACCATTATACCATCAAGAATCAGTCAAAACGAATCCGACAATCAAGAAGTCATTGAATATGATCTATGGCAAATTATCGATCGAAACCTTACAGCAGCCATCCTCTCAACCATCTCCCCTTCCATCACCTCATATTTTATCCATCTCAACAATACTACAAAAATCTGGACATCCTTAGAGCGAAGGTTTCAGTCCACAAATCATTCCTGAGTTATTTAGCACAAGAATGAATTACATCACATATTCATGGTCACAGACACAATGGCCCAATACATAGCTACTATCAAAATGATAGTTCATAACATAGCTACCATAGACTCCAAGATTTGCAATGAAGACATAATTTTATACATATTAAATTGTCTTCCTCTAAACTTTTAAGGAGTTAAGCTCGCAATCAAGTCTCAGCTTCAATGACTCGAATAAGAAGCAGTATACTCTCTTCTCTAGAATGAAGAATGCAATTTAGCTATACAAGCCACAAAGTTGTCACAACCTGCAACCCTCTTCACATACAGGAATGAAGAAACTACAATCGGTCAAGGAAACTCCCCAAAGACATATGCGAACAATAGATCTCAAAATTTCAGTACCATAAACACTAAGTTGTAAAACTCTATTTCTTGTCAAATATACTACAAGAAAGGTAACTTTGTCGCTACTTGTTGGTATCGAGCCAAATCATAGTACAAACATATCATAACGCCTCTAAACACGGCTCTCCAACCAAACATCCACTCCTCCCCACAAAAAAAATGGATTCTCATATAAAAAATTTGCAACATCCTACACCATATCAAGGTACTGATAAAGTTGTGGTTAGAAATGTGCAAGTTTCTAATATTTCTCAAACCAGTAAGGGTATGCTGCCTACTCTAGATAGTAAGCTTCTTCTATTATCTCTTTTACATGTTCTGAATCATTCTCATAATCTAATTTTATTCAACAAACTTAGAAAAGATAATCAAGTCATTCTTTATATTAATCAGTTTCATATATTGCACCTTCACGCCAAGAAAACATTACTGATTAGTCCTGCTAATTAAGGATTAAATTCAAATACCTCTATACAACACTCCACCGTTCCCTCCACCTTATGGCGTCAATGGCTGGGGCACCCTGACCGCAAAACTTTATCCATCATATCAAAACAAAACCCTCATCTAATAATTTCTTCATTTCATTCAGCATGTCAAGTTTGTTTTCATAACAAAAGTCATAAAATTTAATTTAATTCTAGCAAGACTAAACAATTTTTACTTGAACTGTTATATTCTGATGTTTGAGTTTGTTAAATCTCCCCTCCATTGATGGTTTTACATATTATGTCACTTCTAGTGTTGTGTATTAACATTTTTGTTGGTGTATACCCATGAAGCATAAATCTCAAGTTACTTCTCATTTTATATCTCTACACACTACAGAAATTTAACCTATTACCGACGGTCAAATATCATCTCTAATAATGTAAAAGTTATAAATAATAAAATTACCGACGTTTTACTAGATGTAGCAAAAATACTTGTCAGTAATAAAATTACATAAGGATTTAATGACGGTTTATAGTAAGCAATGGGTAACCAACGAACTGTGACCGTCGCTAGCAACCCAAAAAAAGTCCTACTTAACTGTAGCTTGGCTGTTGGTTATGTAACGGATGGATAAATCCGTAGGGAAAAGATTGCACTTTAGTCGGAAAAGTGTTGTGGTTCTGTCGGTAAAATAAAGCAAATCATCAGTTAACTATGGAAAATTACAGTGTAGCACTATGTTCATATATTGCTTCTTCAATAGATTGTTGGAAAACCATAGATATGTAATCAAACAATCGTAAAATTGTTAGTAAGCCATCAGAAACCTGTCAAAAAGAAAAAAATTAATAGCTCCTTCAACACTACAATCTACACTCCTGTAATCATATCATTGCAATCAACACACAACATAGTTATGAAACTAATTAATACATAAATCATATACATAATTAAAAGAAAAAATAATTGCATTAACCAAATGAAAATGTAAAAACTGTCCAATAAAAAATATATTCATGACCAATAAATTATTTAACATACAAATAAACATAAAAAAACCTCTACTCATCTTCCTTTGTCGACTACTCATCAGCATCATCCTCATTAACATCCTCCTCATTAACATCCTCCTCATCCTCATCCTGAACTAGATGCTTCACTTTCTGTAGTTCAGAACGCATTACTGATTTGAACTCTGCCCTCATCTTCTACTCTATCTCTGATCTCAGGGTATCTAAGTGGGTGGAGACCCGATGAGAAACTTTAGGGCAGTAACCTTAACAACAATTTGGCAACACATCTTCTCCTCTTGTGCAATGAAAGTAGATGCACCTAATGTGCTAAAGGTTGTGCAGGCATCATAAGCCAGCGCCTGGGATTCCAACCCGTAGACCATACCCTTCTTTTCGCCGACAACCTCCCTCTAGAGATCATACTCAGAAGGATCGTGAGAGGTATCTGAACTACCGAACTGGTCGTGAAGCTGATCGCTCTCCTTGTACTCGAAGTTCTTATGGATGTGTCCTCCTCCTTAAAAGGTCAGGACCATTATTTCTATCAATTGAATTAGAAATTATTAGATTCATAAAAATAAATACATAACTAAAATTATTGTGTTCGAGATTACCTTAATTTTCCAAGCCACATATCCTGAACCGTCATCTGGGTCTCCCTCCAAGATAAGTACGGGTGATCATACTTGCTCCAAATTATGTCTCTGATGGAATGGATGGCATGTCTAGGGGAAATAAATATGAAAATAAAATATGATTAGTTATATATTTAATTAGTAAATAAAATGCAGTAATGTTAGTATTAAATTAAATTTAACATGTTCCCCACTACCCAGAACTGACGACTGGTTGCTTGTGTCGCTTAAGGTCGATGAACCAAAAATAGTACTAATACTGATGTTATTGGTGATGTTGTGATTGTGGCTAGTGGCTGTTGTGGCGTCGTGGCTGTGAGGGTGGCAGTGGTGGAATCTTGGCTGATGGAGAAGTTGGTGTCATGGCTGGTGGTGATAGTGGTGTGATTGTCATGACTAGAGGAGCTGCTGGTGTGGTGGTCAGGACATGAAGTGGTGCCGGTGTGGTGGTCTATTTACCACCATGTCCACTACCTTGTCTGTACGTGAACTCCGGAAGGCACCATGCCCCCGACAGAGGGGAGACTGCCCCTCCGTCCAAAAGCTATATGCAAACAAGAATGTAAAATTAATTTGTGCATCTACATACTACTAAAGCTTAAAATATAATAATACACAGAAAAAAGGCAATAATAAATTGCATCCAATCTAAAGATTATTAAGACTAAAAGCACAAGAGTATGCAGTAAATGAAAGGAAAAACTGTAAAGTGCAATCTAAAGATTATCGAAACTAAAAACTAAAAAGTACAAAGTAAAACACAATAAATTGCCGGTCGTTAAATTGTTGGGAGATTTGAAACTTTACTTTTGAAAAGTGTGAAATGTTGTTTTATAAAATAGTGTTTTGATTTAATTTAATATATATGAATTTTTAGAAATAATATTTTAAATTTGAAAAGCGGGAATGGACGAATCTTATTCATTTAGTAGTTTTAATAAACGAGCATAATATCGCAAGCGATGCATTTATCTCAAGTAATAGACACACTACTTGATGATACAACTCGATTAAATAAACTATAGAATTTATGACATTCATTTGGTCTGCGAACAATTTATGTTAACCGACAATTTCTCCTATCTAATATGGAGGAATTAGATAGGGTTTATATTAATCTGGGATCTTTAAGTTTCCTATTAGGGCAAGCCCCTATAGTTAATTACATATTAGATAACTAAGTCAGATAAGAAAACTCTTGATATAGATCATGAAATATTGTACTCATGACTTCCAAAGGGCAAGGTTCCTCAAGAATGAGTGGTAATAGGAGATCCAATAGGTGAGTGACTCAAATTTCGGAATAATTTTTGCAGGAATCCAAAAGAGAATAAGACTAGGGGAAAGACAGATCAAAGAGAGATCTTGGTGTTCTCCCAAACTACTCTATGGTTTGGCTTTAATTTAGAAATGTTATTTGGTGTTTCATCCTTTTAATTTTATTATTTAGGGCTTACATTCACTTGATACTGATCATGTGAGTAGCCTGGAAGATAGGAGAGTTTATGTCATAACAGATGACGACCTCAGAATCCTAAAATGAGTTAGTGCTTATATTTCATAACATGGTCATGCAAAGGCTTAAAGAGATAAGATGCGGGTTTATGCTGCACTTGGAAAGCTACCTCGAAGTCCTATGGCTTGTTGTTTTAATTTCAAAGGAGTTTTGTTATTGAAGATGGCCGTGCTGCCCACTATGCATGCTCGAAGATCCTCATCATAGCAAGTCTAGTTTAAAGAAATGTCAATTAAAGAATAAAAGAGAAGTATCATGTTTTGGAAGTTTTGAATAGAGGTGTCTTAATGTATTATTTAGGGAAATATTAAAGTTAGTTATATTGACACCGGTTCGGATCTCACGGTTCCCTCCTTCCGTTACCACTATTTTCTTCGCATTTACTTAGTCCAGATGAATTTAATAAACTCAACTTAATGAGTTCCATAGTTTCATTTAGACTGTGGGAAATCCCGTTAGCAGCCGTAGATTGCATCCTCCAGGGTATTCCCAATCATCTGATAGATACATTTTAATTTAGTTGCAATTGTGATTTTTATTTTGTTTGTGATTAAATTTTGAGTTGTCTTATATTTTTTACTGTTGTGGCGATGAATTTTATCTTATTTTGTTTTAATTTTGGTTTGATTTTGGTTTTGAAGCTACCCTAGAAGTTATAATTTTCATCCAAAGTGACATTGTTGTTTAACATGCAAGTTCGTAAGCAAGAAATGTAAAGTAAAGGAAGTACTGAATCGAAGGTACTGGAAAACTTTTAAAAGTGTACCTGACAAGTCTTCTCTTTCCTCAACCTGAAACTTTAGTTTCTTTTGCAGTAAACATTTATGATTTGCAGGAAAGTAAAACCTATAGGTAGGTTCGTCACAGGCCTAACAAACCCTATGTCATAACTTGGTGGGTCATATTTATTCATTTAAAAAATTTCTTCATTTAATAAATATGATAGGTCCAGTTATCCTACAAAGTGTCCACAAGATTTGTGAGAAGGGCCTAAGAAATACCTAGACATTTCACAATTCTTTTGACCTTCCTTGAGTTCATTTTGGACTTATCATAATTATTAAATAATTCATCTATTTCATACTCTTATTCTTAGTGCACTAATATTTTGATTATCCCAATAAGTGGGGTAAACATCGCTTGAAATTTCACTTAAGAGTTATGTAAGTGGGGGCCTTTAGAGGCAAACTTAATTTATGGAAGAATTTAATTAATTTCTTGTAGTGTTTCAAAATTGGTTTAAGATTAATTGTGTTTCTTTTTCTAATCCTCATTAGTCAACTTTTCAATTAAGCCTAACTCACTAGTAAGCCCTTAAGATTTCAGCGGGTATATTTTGTGATGTTAGAAAAGTTAAGTTACATAATTATGACTCTTATCAAGTTAATGAATTATCGTTTAAACATCAATTAGGGGTATTAAATATGTGAATTATCAACATCCAAAAATCAACGCCTAACCTTAAGGAACACTTAATTTAATTTTTCCTTCAAATTATAATGATATTCATAAACTTTATCTTTTAATGTGAAAAAATGAGATGAGTTTCTACCATTTATCCCTATATGTTTCAATCTTTCAAACATAATAATTAAGATCATTTCTTACCCATTTCCCACTTTAATTAAGCCTAAATATTAATAAATGCTAAGTTCTTCAAAATTACACTTTTTCCCCTGAAGGCCTTATCACTTCATAATTCATTAAGTTTAACACAAAAGACTTTGAAATTTTCATATCACCTCACTCAAGGGTCAATTAAAACATTAGAGGAGAAAATATGATTTTTTCAAATTTAATTTAATTTATATAATTATTTTAATGCAAAAATAAGATTTTTGAAGGGAAGTTTAGTAACTTATTCAAAACAAAGTTTCTATCCTTAAGAAAATTATTAGAGACTTGGACTAAATTTCATGATTTTTTGTATTTTAATTTAATTTTATAATTATTTCAATTTTTGGAGTATTAATTATATATAAAATATTATATTAGTAGAAAATTAAATTTTATACTTTTATTAAATCTCTCCGAGGTCAGGGAACCTAGAGAAATAAGTTTTATATTTTTTTGATTTATATTTTAATTACTAAAATTATTTTAGTGAAAAAATTAGGGAAATTCCATTTTAGCTTTTAGAAATTGATTTTATCCCTTTAAAATTTAATATCTTTATTTAAAGAGTTAGGAATTACCAAATTATTTCTAAATGATTTGGAGACAATTTGGAAAATTTCCAACAATTCTATTAATTTTGCGATTTTATTAATTTTTAATTATTTAAATATTAAAATAATGCTTAAAAGTGAAAATTTTAATTTAATTACAATTTTTTTAGAGACTTCTTTAATCACTAAGAACTCCCAAAATTAATTTTGTAAAATTTAAAGTGTATTTTAATTATTATAATTATATAATAGCAAAAAATGTGATTTAACCTGAAACACTTATTTAAGCATTTAAATTAACTCCACTTGACTTGAAATTTTTATGGGGAGTTTCCCTGACCTTAAATGGCAGTCGAGAATTATTCTTGGGTCATTTATAATTAATCCAATTTATTTTGATTCAAATTTTAGGTCTTAATTACCATTTGAGTTATACTTTATGAGTTAGACCAAGTTTACATTTTTCCTAGGGTCCACTGATCATATGTAACCTACAAAAATTTATTTTGTAATTTTATGTTCATTATTTTAATTATTACAATTTTTATACCAAAATAGACATGATAATTTGAAAAATAGAGATCTTTATCTAGAGATCTCCTTCGACTTTAGAAAAATCAAGGAATATTCCCTAGTATAGCGGCAACAACATACCAAAATATCAAGCTATGGAAAAATGTCTAAGTGCATGGAGAATCAAAACATTCAAAAGGGTATTTAATTCATTGAAAAATCAAGTAAGCATCAAATAAATTTTAAACCATCTCCACATTATTCTCCTCTGTTTACTGAGCACTAATGTATTTTTCTTTTGTTTTTCTAATTTTTCTACACCAAGTTATGGATTTTTAAAGTTCCACTGACTTTAAATAATTCAAAATTTCCATATTTTCTCACTTAAACACATGTCGCTGACTGGATCCTAGGCAGCTCTGAATGCATACGCGGCGCTCTCCCATTTAACGCCGCCATCTGAGTCAGCTCCGTGCTTTATGTATAAAAGGTTCAACCGGCTAAATTCTGACCATCCATTCTTTACACGCGATCCGACGACTCCTGGTCATCGTCCCCAACTGACCTAGCCCGCACACCCTCCACCTTAAAACCTTAAGATCTTTGCCTTGACTCAACCAAATCACTTGAGATTTGTTTCTAAAGCTTCATCCGACCTAGACAAACCTATCTATATGGCTGAGCTAGCCTGAAATGAACTCAACATGCATGGAGGATCAAAAATGGCTCGGGATGAAGGTGAAGTTCAATACCTTTGTCTAAGAGGGAAGACCTCAATCAGATGGTTGTAGCAGCTTTGATTGGTCGCAGCGAACCTCCAGACGAAGTCTTTGGTGTTGGTGAAATATCTGGACCTGAATTCGACCAAGGTCAATTTTAGGTGTTGATCAAAGTCTGATGTAGAGGCTCTCTGTGATGGGGCATTTATGGGGAAACTTCTTCTCTCACTCTGGTGATGGTGTATGATACACCTAAAATATATAGTATTTTTATACACATTTTTTTACCTATTTTTTATGATATTACACTTTAATGGAAGATATTTTTATGTTTTTCTAGTTTGTATGATTAAAATAACTGATTGTGATGAAAGAAGCAAAAAAGGATCAAATTTGGAGAAAAAATGAAAGGTGTGCAAAATTAGCCTCTGGCGCCAAAGCGTTGATGGCTGACTCATAGACGCCATAGTTATAAGTGATGAATTAAATCAAATTTGGCGTCATTTTCAAGAGGTATTTAAAGCAACTTTTGGTTTAAACTTTCTTAACTTCTTTTGGGAGGTAAATTCAAATGAAGAGACATCATTTAGTAGATTCATTAAATATGGACATGATTTGAAGATACACCAAAGCACTTTTTGAAGAATCATTAAAATGAAGACTTAAAGATTAGAAAAAGAGAAGAGTTTTGAAAGGAAGATTTGGCAGGAGAAGTTGGAGAAAAGCATGAAGTGGATGAAGGGAAAGAGGAAGAAAGAGTCTTCTTCTTTCCATACTTTCTTTACTTTTCCACTTTACTTTATCATAATTTGTATTAGAATTTATGAGAGTGAATCCTTAGAGTTGGGCGCCATCCCCTAAGAAGTTATTTCGTGGAAAAAAAAAGTTTCAGAGGAACTTCAAGAGTCTTGTGGAGAGGATTTTCAGATAAGTTTTTATATTTATTTTTACATTTAGTTTTAAAGTAAAACTTGTTGTGTTTTCACTATGATTTCTAATTTCAGATCAAATTGTGTTTGCATTTTCTCCATGAGTTCTGAGTAGTTTTCTCTATCGTTTTTCTTTTCAAATGATAAAGTAATTAAATTATAGAAGGAAGTTGTGTGAAGTATAGATGTTCAATGTTGGAAGAAGTTGTGATGATTCCACTTCCTTGTACTTCATTTACCTCTTGATTTGACCAATTAAGATGTTAAAATTTGTTGTGAGAACATGTAAGAACCAATGTGGTATTGTTTTAATCAACAATTGCATAGAATCACATGAAATTGTATGGGTGAGAATTATAGTCCATATAGTTGAGTGTAAATAAATAGAGAGATATGCTTTTGATTGGGTGTAGAATTAAAGGACTTTAGAGTGACAGGCTAAAGCCTATAATTTGGTTTGATGTTAAGTTTTGTTATGAGATGTAAACCCCCAGGTGGAGGGAAAAACATGAACTCTAAAGTGAGAGCTAGTATCTTTCCTGCCTAACCCATCTACAAGATTTCAAAACTTCAAATTAACTTATGTTCTTTATAGAACCAAGTAAGGGTAAAGAATATAACTACTCCTATTTGGCACAACACATTTAGAAACTTTCACAACAAAATTCCATAATTATTACTGATTCATTGAAAGAGGAAAAAGATATTTTACTCTCATTTGCTTTCATATCATTTAATAGTGTTGCTAATTTTAGTTGCTTACTTTACTTTTTCTAAAAAATTATTAAAAAGAATTTAAAATTTTTAATTATTAAACATAACATGCAGAATTATTTTAAAAAGTAAAAAGTTATTTTTCTACTTTCTTTAAATTTTAGACATTTCTTTGTGGGTTCGATATCTCGGGGCTTAATCATAATTCATAAATTACTTGATAAACGATACGTATACTTGCATAGAATTCCATATTGAAAATAATTAAAGTTGATTTTTTATTTGTTTTGGAATCAAGTTTTTGGTGCTGTTGCAAAAAAAAGAGATATTATCTTTGAGAAGAAATATAAAGTGTAAAACATAAGCATAAATATTCAGGGATCACGTTTTTGATGCCGTTTCCGGGAAAATTAATTAAAATATTTTCTAAAGAAAATTTATGAAAAACTAAATCTTTACTTTTTTCCTTGCTTTTGTTAGTTTGTTTTGTTTTATTTTGCTTTATAATTATGTATGCATAGTTCAGGTTCTGAAGGAATTTTGCATTACAGTTCTGAATTAGAAAGAACTATAAGAAAAATCAGAAAAATTAAAAATACAGAAAAAGACAAATATATTTAAGAAATGATGAATCAAAATGTTGAAATCCATCAAGAAATCATACTTTTAAGAGATTATGCTTACCCTATAGTTGATGAACTTCATGGTAGTATTCAACATTCTGTTGTAGTAGCTAATTCATTTGAACTTAAACTTACTATTATTCAGATGATATCTAATAATCCGTTTTGGGGAGCACCAAATGAAGATCCTAATTTACATCTTGCCAATTTTCTAGAATTATGTGCAACTTTTAAATACAATGGTGTTTTGGACAATGCAATTAGACTTAGACTTTTTCCTTTCTCACTGAGGGATAAGACTAACATATGGTTAAATTCGTTAGCACCTGGATCTATCAAAACTTGGGGTGATTTAGCGCACAAATTCCTTGCTAAATATTTTCCACCATCAAGGACTACGAAGCATAGAAATGATATTACATCTTTTTGTTAGTTTGAAGGGGAATCTTTTTATGAAGCATGGGAATGTTTTAAAGATCTCCTAAGAAAGTGTCCACATCATTTGATACCAGATTGATTAACAATTTAATCCTTTTACAATGGATTGGCCGAATCTCTTAGATCTATGATCGATGCCTCTACTGGTGGTTCATGGATTTCTAAACAGTTTTATGACGCTTATGCTTTAATTAAGAAATAGCAACTAATAATTTTCAATGTCTTTTCGAAAGGTTAAATCCTAAAAAAGTAGCTAATATTCATGAAAATGATGCTTTTGCAATGCTAGCAATTCAAGTTGCTGCAATTTCAAAGAAGATAGAGCAATTTGGAGTAAATTTTTCTCGGCCAATTTCAGTGATTGATGAAAATTCATTAGGCCAAATGATTGATTTTCAAACATCATTAGAAACTTTGAATGCCATAAATAAGCCTAATGACCCATATTTGAATTATTATAACCCAGGTTGGAAGAAACATCTAAACTTTAACTGGAATAACAATAATCAGGGTGGTAGTAATGAACAATGGGGGAACAATCAAGTAAACTCATAGGAGATATGGAATAACCAAGGGAATAATAACTATAGACCAACCTATCCTCCAGGTTTTAACAAAGCTTCAAAATTTAGGTAGAAGAAGTTGTCCATAGAAGAAGTGGTGTTACAAATGAGAAATCAATTGCAAAGTCAAGTAGTTACAATCATAAATATTAAGAATCAATTGGGATAGATTGTCAATTCATTAAGTAGTAGATCCCAAGGAATACTTCCTAGTAATACATAAGTAAATCCAAGGGACAAGAATAAAGAGCAAGTAAAAGATATTCAGTTGATAAATGGAAGAGAGTTAGAATGTGGAGTTCAAAAATAAATGGAATTAGAGAAAGAAGAGATTGAAGAACCAAAAGAGGACGCTCCACAAAGTTTGGAAAGACCTATTTCTCTACCTAAGATTGATTTAGAAAAGCCACCACCTCCGTTTCCTCAGAGACTTCGACAACAAAAGTTGGATAAGCAATTTTTAAAGTTCTTGGAAATATTTAAGAAGCTTACAATCAACATTCCATTTGCTGAAGCTTTAGAATAATTGCCAAGCTATGTGAAATTTATGAAGGATATTCTCAATAGAAAAAGGATAATTGAAGATAATGAAACTGTTTCACTTAGTGAGGAGTGCAGTGCAATATTCAAAAAGGCTTCCTGGAAAGCTTAGAGATCCTGGTAGTTTCACGATTCCATGTGCGATCAGAGACAGATTTCATGGGAATGCATTATGTGATTTAGTTGCAAGCATTAACCTTATGTCATTATCTATATTCAAAAAACTGGGATTAGTAAAAATAACCCCGACTACTGTATATCTGAAATTAGCGGATCGTTCGATCACATATCCTAAAGGAGTTATAAAAGATATTTTAGTGAAGGTGGATCAATTTAATTTTTCTGTTGATTTCATTGTGCTAGATATGGAGGAAGATAAAGAGATACTCATAATTTTAGGGAGACCTTTCCTAGGTAGAGGCAGAGCAATGATAGATGTGCAAAAAGAGGAATTAATTATGCGAGTTAATGATCAAACTGTTGTTACATTCAGTATCTTAAAATCAATGAAATATCCTGCAAGAGGTAAAGATGATGAATGTTCTAGAATGGATGTTATCAGATATTTAAGTGAATGTCATTTCAAATCTACTTATGAAGAGAAATCTGAAAGTGAAAATTTGAATTATGAGTAAGAAGAGGAATTACGACATTATGAAGATTCTCATGAGGAAGAATTAAATTATGTTCCTGAAAAAATTGAATTATTGGACATGACTGAAAAAGATGAATCTTTTTGTCCATCAGTTGAAAAACCTCCTGAAGTTGAATTAAAGATGTTTCCTACTCATCTAAAGTATGCCTTTTTAGGTGAATCCTCGACTTTGTCAGTTATAATTTCTTCTCAATTGACTGAAAAAGAAAAAAAGAGAGTTTGCTTGAAGTTTTAAAGAAATATAAAAAGGCCTTTGGTTGGACACAACTGTTATTAAATGAATTAGTCCTTCAATTTTTATGCACAGAATCTTTTTAGAAGAGAATTATAAACCTTAGGCTGATCCTTAAAGAATATTAAATCCTATTATGAAAGATGTTGTTAAGAAAAAAATTTTAAAGTGGTTGGATGTTGGAATTGTCTACCCTATTTTAGATAGTGCATGGGTTAGTCCTATTCACTGTGTTCCTAAGAAAGAAGGAATTACTTTGACTGTTAATGAACAGAATGAATTATTACCAATAAGACAAGTTATAGGATGACGAATATGCATTGATTATAGAAAATGAAACCTTGCCACAAGGAAAACCATTTTTCGCTACCCTTTCTAGATCAGATGTTGGAGTGACTGGATGGGCATAAATACTTTTATTTTTTTGGATGGATATACTGGTTACCACAAAATACAAATTGCTCCTGAGGATCTAGAGAAAACAATGTTTACCAGTCCTTATGGTACATTTGCTTTTTATAATGCCTCTGTTACATTTTAGAGATGTATGATGACAATTTTCTATGATTTAATTGAAAAAGAAATTGAAGTTTTTATGGATGACTTTTCAGTCTTTGAAATTTCATTTGAATCATATTTAGAACATCTATTAAAAGTTCTTAAGCACTGTGTAAAGACTAATTTAGTCCTTAACTGGGAAAAATGCCAATTTATGGTAGCAGGAGAAGTTGTATTGAGACATCGTATATCAAAAAAAGGTATGGATGTAGGACCTGTAAAAATTAAAGTGATCGCTAATTTACCTTTTCCAACTAGTGTAAGAGGGATTAGAAGTTTTTATGGACATGCTCAATTCTACAATCATTATATTAAAGACTTTTCAAAGATTTCCAATCTTTTATGTCGTTTACTAGAAAACGATGTGATTTTTGATTTTGATGAAGAATGCCTAAAATCTTTTGAATCATTAAAAGAAAAATTAATCACTGCACTTGTTATAGTTTCACCAAATTGGGAAAAACCTTTTGAATTAATGTGTGATGCAAGTGATTATACTATTGGAGTTGTTTTAGGTCAGAAATATGATAAAATGTTCAAAGTGATCTACTATGCTAGTAGAAATCTTAATGAAGCTCAAATTAATTATACCACAACTGAGAAAGAGTTACTAGCTATAGTATTTACCTTTGATAAATTTAGATCATATTTAATTGAAACAAAATGTGTGGTGCATACTGACCATTCTGCTATTATGTATTTAATGAAAAAGAAGGATGCAAAACTAAGACCGATAGGATGGATTCTTTTTTAGCAAGAATTTGATTTTAAAATAGTAGATAAGAAGGGTGTTAATAATCAAATCACTCATCATCTATCCAAGCTTGATTTTGAAAAATATCTCTTCTTTGAAAAGGAAATTAATGAACATTTTCCTGATGAAAATTTGTTCACTATCAATGAGTGGCTTGTTCCGTGGTATGCCGACATTGTGAACTTTATTATCAGTGATATTTTACCCTATGGTTTGATATACCAAGAGAGGAAGAAATTTTTATCTGAAGCTAAGACTTATTTTTGAGATGACCCTTTTTTATATAAACAAGGAATGAATATAATTATTTGAAGATGTGTGCCTTTATAAGAAATTTATGAAATTATTCAAAAATGTCATAATTCTGATTTTTGGAGGACATTTTGGTGTTGATAAAATTGCATATAAAATCTTATAATCCGGATTTTACTGGCCTACAATTTTTAAGGATGTTAATGCTTATACTAAAAATTGTGATTGATGTCAATATGTAGGCAATATTTCTAGAAAAAATGAGATACCCTCAATTATATGTTGGAAGTTAAAATATTTGACGTATGGGGAATAGATTTTATGGGACCATCTATACCATCTTTCAGAAATATATACATTTTGATAGTAGTAGACTATGTATCCAAATGGGTAGAAGCTGTTGCTTTACCTCGATGTGATGCTCAAAGTGTTCCAAAATTTTTAAGAAAGAATATATTTTGCAGATTTGGAATACCAAGAGTTATCATAACTGATAGGGGAAGTCATTTTAGAAATGTGATTATGTTAAAGCTAGTAAAGAAATATCATATTAACCATTACATTGCTACTGTTTATCATCCGTAAACTAGTGGTTTGGTTGAATTATCCCATCGTGAAATTAAAAGAATATTGGAAAAGTCTGTTAATCCAAATAGGAATGATTGGTCAATCAAACTTGATTATGAATTGTGGGCCTATAGGACTGCATACAGAACTCCTATAGGAATGTCCCCATATAGGCTAATTTTTATGAAAAACTTGTCATTTACCATTTGAACTTGAGAATAAAGTATATTGGGATATTAAAGAGTTCAATTATAATTTAAAAAATGCTGTTGAAAAGGGATGTGAAAAATGGAGGGTTGCGTTAGGTAGTCGACAGCCAGCGTAAAACTTGTCGAAAAAAATCATGACATGAATCCTTTTGATCATTGTGTAACTGCTAGGGCGTCCCCTGGAAGCGACGGACTGTATGGTCTAAATACAGTGAAAAGTGTGCAAGGACCGCTACACCGGCGCCCGGGTGTAGTGTCAAATAAGCAAGGGTTCCCACATTACGGATGGATGCGGGTAAAGAAGTTAGTCCATGATACCAGTATTAGGATAGGATCTTTGAATATAGGTACTCTCAATGGTAAATTAATGGAATTGGTTGATATTATGATCCATAGAAAGATAAATATCTTATGTATTCAAGAAACTAAATGGGTTGGAGAAAAAGCTAAGGAGATTGATAACTTAGGTCTTAAATTATGGTATTCTGGTAAGAGTTGTACTAGAAATGGTGTAGGTATAATTATAGATAAGAGTTTGAAAGATAATGTAGTTAAAATTAATAGAGTTGGAGATAGAATTATAGCACTTAAGATTATTATTGATACTAAGATTTTTAATATTATAAGTGCTTATGCTCCTCAAGTTGGTTTAGATATAAGCTCTAAAGATAAATCCTGTAATGATTTAGAAGACTTAATACACTTGATACCCCTTGAAGAAAAAAATTTTATTGGAGGAGATTTAAATGGACATGTCAGTAGAGTGGTAGAAGATTTCAAAAATATTCATGGTGGCTAAGGTTATGGAGCAATTAATGAAGAAGGTAGAGCCATTTTAGATTTTGCTTTAGCGTATGATATGATTATTACTAATACTTTATTCAAGAAAAGAGATGAGCATCTTATTACTTATAAGAATGGATCTAATAAAACACAAATTGATTATTTTCTTATGAGAAGAAGAGATCGTCGAGATCGTCGGGATTGTAAGGTCTTTGCAAGTGAGCAATTAAGTAGCTAACATTGATTATTAGTTCTAGATTTTAAGATGAAGAGTTGTAAAATAAAGAATACTAGGATTCAACATCGTGGAATAAGATGGGGGCACCTAAAAGACATAAATAAAATTATTTTTATGAGTAAAATTCAAGATTTAAATATTTGGGATGTTCATGATGAAGCGAATGTTATGTGGGAAAAATTAACTAATACTATTAAACAAGATCTACTTGGAGAATCAAAAGAAAAAGTTTCTATTAATAAAAATAGTTGGTGGTGGAATAATAATGTGCAAGAAAAGATAAAATATAAGAAGTTAGGTTATAAAAATTGGTTTAAATGTAAAAACGTAGAGAACTGAGAAAAATATAAAACGGCCCGCAGGGAGTGTAAAAGAATAATCAGTGACGCTAAAAATTCTACTTTTAGTGATCTTTATAGCATGTTAGATACTAGGGAAGGTGAAAAATATATTTATAAACTTGCCAAACAAATAGAAAAGAAAAGTAAAGATTTAACTCAAGTAAAGTGCATTAAAGATGAAAATCGAAAAGTACTTTTCTTAGAAAAAGATATTCAACATAGGTGGGTGAGTTATTTTGATAAAATTTTTAATGATGATGCTGAAAGTACGATCGACTTTAGTGATCTTAATATCATTAATAATAATAAAACTTTTCATTTTTACCGTCACATTAGTAAATAAGAAGTTGATGAGGCTTTAAAGAAAACCAAAGGGGGAAGTCTGTAGGACCTGATGATATCCCAATTGAAGTGTGGAAATGTTTAGGTGATTTGGGGGTTTCCTGACTTACCAAACTTTTTAATATTATTTTAAAAACAAAAAAGATGCCTGAGGAGTGGAGAAAGAGCATTTTGGTCCCCATTTTTAAGAATAAAGGAGATGCACAAGAGTGTGCAAATTATAGAGGAATTAAATTGATGTGTCATACTTTAAAGTTATGGGAGAGGGTAATTGAACATAGGTTAAGACGTATTACAATATTTCTCATAATCAATTTGGATTTATGCAGGGCAGGTCTACCATGGAAGCTATACATTTATTGAGAGGTTTGATGAAGAAGTACAGAGGAAATAAGGACGATCTACATTTGATTTTTATTGATTTAGAATAAGCTTATGATAAGGTTCCTAGAGTTGTTCTTTGGAGAGTCCTTGAGAATAAAGGTGTTGATATGACTTATATTCAAGTCATTAAAGATATGTATGCTAGAGTTGTTACATGTGTTTGAACTGAAGGAGGATTGACCAAGTATTTTACTATTTCTGTTGGTTTACATCAAGGATCGGCTTTAAGTCCATATCTTTTTGCTTTATTTATGGATAGTCTTACTGGCCATTTACAAGAGGATGTACCTTGGTGTATGCTTTTTGCTGATGATATCCTCCTTGTGGACAAGACAAGAGAAAAGTCCAGGAAAAACTTGAATTATGGAGGTCTACATTGGAGTCTAAAGGTCTTCGTTTGAGTAGAACTAAAATTGAATACATGGAATGTAATTTTACTAATAGAAGTGTAACTTTGGGTGATCAAATTATTAAAAGGTGCGAACGATTTAGATTTCTCGGGTCCATTATTCAAAGCGATGGTGATATAGATGGGGATGTTAATAGTAGAATTCAGGTTGGTATGTTGAAGTGGAGGAATGCGTCCGATCAATTGTGTGTTAGAAAAGTACCGCTTAGACTGAAAGGAAAATTTTATAAGATGGTGGCGAGACCTTCAATGCTCTATGGGGCTGAATGTTGGCCTTTAAAAGAGAAGCATAATGTTAAGTTAAATGTTGCCGAGATGAGAATGATTAGATGGATGAGTGGCCTTACACTTTGAGACGAAATGCGAAATGAATATATCCGTAATAGGGTTGGAGTTGCACCAGTGATGGATAAAATTAGAGAGAGTCGCCTTAGATGGTTAGGTCACATTAAATGTCGACCACCTGAAGATCCGATTAGGAGAGTAGATGTTTTAAATACAACTTATGTTAAGAAAGGCAGAGGCAGACCTAGGAAAACTTGGGCTTATTGCATAAAAAATGATCTTAATTTATTAGAATTAAATGAAAATTTGACACTAAATAGGACGCAATGGAGAAAAAGGATTCATGTAGCCGACCCCACTTAGTGGGATTAAGGCTTTGTTGTTGTTGTTGTTGGTGGTGGTGAAAAGGGATTATTGCAATTATATAAGCTTGAAGAAATAAGGAATGAATCATATGAAAATGCTAAGATTTATAAAGAAAACATGAAGTTATGGCATGATCGGAAGATTCTTACTAAAAATCTTGAGCCAGAATAACAAGATTTATTATATAATGCTAGATTGAAAATATTTGCATGAAAACTTAAATCCAGGTGGATGAGCCCATTTATTGTAATGAAAGTTTATTCCTATGGAGCTGTGGATGTTAAAGATCCTAAGACTGGAAAAAGATTCAAAGTCAACAGTCATAGACTAAAACCCTATTTTTCAGTTGATCAATCTAAATTTGATGATAATGTGATGTTGGGTCACTCAGAATAATCTCTGGGTATGTCAGGCTAAAGACGTTAAACCAAGCCCTTTGTGAGAGGCAACCCATAGTTATCAGTGTGCTTGCTTTAAGTTTGTTTTAAGTGCTTTAGTTTGGTTTTATTTGAGAAATGTGGTAGTACTTTAAAATTTTTAGGATATAGTGGTGTTTATTGGACCTTAATTGATGACTTAGAGGAGTCAGAATGAAGATTGGTCATTTAGCAGAACCGTGCTAAAATAAGCACTAGCGCTTATGAGCCAGATGTTGGCGCATAGGCACCACAGTTAAAAATCATGATAGCCTAAATCATTGGTAAGTGGTTTTAGGAGTTATTTGGAAGTTAAAACACGTCTAGGGTCAGTTTTTGAGACTTCACAAGTCTACAAAAAGGCCTAAAATTAAGAGATACTTGCCCTAATTCTTATTTTCACTTTTGAGTCTTAAGGAAGAGTATTTTGAGAGCAAAAGTTCTTCTTGGGAGTGCAAAGTAAATTACCGAAGTTCGCTTCGAATCCGTGATTTTCCCACCTTTCTTCCTTTGAATTCCCAAAAAACAAAAATGCTCCAAATTTGATCTATTCCCTATTAAAATTCCAAAATTCAATCCTTTGAAAACTTAAATTTTGGAAATTTTCGAGAGCAACTATTAATTATTATCGAGAGTTTTCTTAGGTGACTCCCGTCACTTAAGATGTAATTAACTATAGGGCTTGCCCTTATAGGGAATTTTAAGAACCCAAGTAATATAAACCCCGTTTAATGTTTTTATATTAAGCAAGGGAATTGGTTTCGCTTATAAAATTGGTTCGCGTACCAAATCTGATGTCACAAACTTTTCTAGTTTATTTAATCGAGCCTCATTATCAAGCAATGTGTCTATTTTTCGGGATAGATACACGGTTTGTGGTGCGGTGCTCGTTTATATAAACTATTCGGGATGTGAGATCAGTTTGATTTCATATCTTAAAATTTTCAAATTTAAAATTATTTTTAAAAATCGCACTACTTTTTTTCAAATTATTTATTTAAATTAAATTAAAAATTCGCCGACAAATTCTCAGAAAAGGACTTTTCAAAATACAAAACACAAACCTAAAAATATGCCGACAAGCCAGTATATCCGTTTAAAAAATAAAAATATTACTGCCCAGCAAGCCTATCCAATATTTGATCTAAAAAAGGTAAAAGAAAGTGGTATTTTCTAGTGGCGACATTTAAATTTCTATAATCAAAACAAATTCACTAACATGTGACTTGTCTCATGGTGATAAATTCTTTTCTTTCATTAGTCTTAACTGTCACTCCTCCATTCTTAGGAACACAATGGATCAAACTCATCCACACACATTCGAAATCGATATATAATTCCAGCATCCAACCATTTCAAAATTTCTTTCTTTACTACTTCCTTCATCAATGGATTTAATCTCCTTTGTGGATCAGCTCTAGGTTTATGTTGTTCATCCAATAATTCTCTTAAGAACACATACTTCAAATGGTTTGGAAGTATTTTTTTCACAAGTTCATGGGGTGTTATGATAGATGGAATTAAACTTTTACTATCATTTTCGTTAATATACAACATTTCAAATCTTTACTGAACATAAACCAGTTCTTCATTATCAGTCTCAACATATTTTTGTTCCATTTCATTTTTTTCCTCACTTTTAAAATTTTCTTGTTCAAATTTCTCTTCATTTTTCTGCTTAAAATGCTCATTTTCTAAATTATCACAAATGTCCATTCAAAAGCATACATCATCTTTTTCTGTTGATGGATACTTCATAGCTTTCGATATCAACGTCACTTCGATCATTAACTCTCATGCTTAATTCTCCTTTTTGAACATCAATCATAGCTCTTTCAGTCACAAGGAATGGTCTTCCCAAAATTATAGGAATTTCTTTATCTTCCTCCATATCTAAAAAAATAAAGTTAACAAGGAAGATAAATTTATCAACCTTTTTTTTAAAAGTGTTCAGCAACTCCTTTAGGATAAGTAATAAAACGATCAGTTAACTGAAAAGTTACTAAAGTAGGTGAAATTTCTCCTATTCCCAACCTTTTGAATGTTGATAGAGGCATGAGATTAATGTTGGCTCCCATATCACATAAGGCTCTTCCAAAAAATTTTCTCCAATAGCACAAAGTATAGTGAAGCTACCATGATCCCGAGTTTTTCAAGAAGTTTTTTCTGAAACGATTGCACTACACTTCACCGAGTTGCAACAGTCTCATTATCTATAAAATTCTTTTTTAACATAACCTTCATAAACTTCACATAATCGGGGCATTTCCGTTCTAACGCTTCAATAAAAGGGAAGTTTATTAAAAAAAAATTTAGGATTTCAAGGAATTTTGAAATCGATTTTCACTCTTTTCGTTTCAATCTTCGAGGAACAGGTCAGGTCTTTCAATGATAATTTTCATCTAAGAGGATATTCTAACCGATGAAGTCATTACTTTTATTAGATTCCACCTTCTCATTTTCAACTTCAACTTCTTTTTGCACCCTTAATTTCAATTCTTTTCCACTTCTTAACTGTATAGCCTTAAGTTGTTCTTTATTTTGATCATTTGGGTTAATCTCAAGATTACTAGGGAAAGTTCTAGAAGGTCTACTACTAAGTGCAGTAGCAATATGCACCAATTGATTTTCAATGTTTTTAATAGCAGCTCATTCACTTTATAATTGAGTCCCTTGTCTTTGCAACTGATTCCTCGACTTCGTAACCCATACTTAATATCAATTCTTCCATAGTCAAATTCTTCTCCTTGAATTGTTAGTTACTATTAAATCCTGGAGGATAAGATGGTCTATAATTTGTGTTTCCCTGGTTGTTTAAATTTTCTAATGGGCCTACTATGGGTTAACAACAACAGTGCTATTATTTCGTTTATGTTCTGGGGTGGCTCTTTCAACTGAGATTATAATAATTAACATAAGGATTGTCGGGTCAATTATTTATAACATATAAAGTCTCATAAGATGATTGAGAATCTACTATTTGTCCCAATGAGTTTTCCTCTAACACCTAAGGTTCTTAGTTATCAGCTTCATTCCCATATTGATCTATTTTCGAAATCACAACAATTCGAGAAGACAACATAGATATTACATAAAAATCAACATGAATACTAGCTACTCTTTTCGATTCACTCATTCTTACGACCATTGAAAATTATTAGTAGCCATTTCTTCAATTAAAGAATATGCCTCATCAAAAGGATTTACATTAACGATTCACCATTGCTAGCCGTCAATAATCGATCTAAGAGTTCTAATTAATCCATTATAAAATGTTTCAAATGTTCAGTAAAGCCTAACATGGACACCTCCTAAGAAGATCTTTAAATCTTTTCCAAGCTTCATGTATTAATTTCCCTTCAAACTGACAAAAAGATATAATATCATTTCTGCTTAAAGGCAGTTTTTTATGAAGGAAATATTTAGATAAAAATTTTTGTGGACAGCTTCTCCAAGCTTCGATGCATCTGCTAACAAATTTAACCACTCCTCTTTACCTTTATTCCTTAAAGGAAAAAGAAAAAAGTCTAAGTCCGAAAGCGCCATTCGACACTCCATCATATTTAAATGTAGCACACTGTTCTAGAAAACTAGCAAGATGTAAGTTAAGATCTTCATTTGGTGTACCACCAAATTGATTATTTTATACAATTTGGATAATAACAAAGTTTAAGCTCAAATAAATTAGCAACCTACATCGAATTTTGAATAGTTAAACGGATTTCATCTCACAGTAGTTCGCATAATCTCTTAAAGGTCTTGCTGATGTTCATTTTTGTGTCTTTTGGTTATCGAGATTTTTCACCATTTTCATAAAATTTCAAATTTTACATTGTTGTTTTGAATTTTTTTAATGGTTCGTTCGACTAATCGTAAATTATTAAACCTTCGGGATTCAACAAGAAACATAAACAAATATGAAATAAAGGCTTTCAGTTACTACTAATTTACTATTGCCTCCCAAGAATTCCGCGCCAAAAACTTGATCGTGGCGGCTGCAAATACAAAGTAATAAATTTTTGCAAATAGTTTCAATTCAGTCACAGGATAAAATTAGTTTAATAAGGTAGCAGCCAATCTATACGCAAGTATATGTATCATTCAAGTAATATAGGGTTCTAGTGGAGTCTTGGTTTTCGATCTCACAGAGAGGAAGCAAACCCTAAAGCGTAGGAAAAAAATCCAATATTCAATTTGTAAGGCACTTAATGTATTACCAAAATTGTTATAGTTTAACGATGCTAGAGATTTTAAAATCACTAATTTTCTTTAGTAAAGTTACTACTACTATAATAAGTTTTTGTAATGCATGGTTCAAACCTAGAGAAAGTGTCCTCCCCCTTACAATGATATTATGGTGAGTGAATGATAAAGACTAAGATTCTTGTATCGTGCTAAATAGGAGCATACCTATTATTTATCCTCTTTTGTGTGTTATAAAGAACATTGGCTAATCCTAGGTTTAGTCCCTAAATTTGTGGTCAGGCTAAAAGGATACTTGCTCTCACTCCAGAGCTCCCACTTCCCTTCACCTGAAGGCTAACTCTCGCTTTAGTTTCCAAGCACTAGGACCAAATTGGGTATTTTAGTCTGTCATCCTAAACCCTCCAATTCTGGCCCAATAAACATATTTCCCTATTTGTTTGCACCCAACCCCCATGAACTTCACCATCCATGGAGTTTTAATGTAAACTCCATATCTGTCAGGGAGAAAGCATACTTTCGATCATATACGCACAATTTACTAACAAATCAATTGGGAAGATCTAAAAGTAAATTAATAACGATGTGGAAAATCATCACAAATTCTATTCTTTCTTATGACACATCCAATCTAAGCTATCATGTCACCATTTATCATTACAAGGAGAAAGACAGAGAAATCTACTCTGAATTTATGGGGAAGATATGACAAAACAAAGATTTTATACATAAAAGCAACATCATATAAATAATAAGAATTAAATACAACTTATTTCAACTTCCTCCCCTAGCAAATCCCTTGAATTTCCCTTGGATCTCCTTGTCTCTTCACAACACACTCAATACTCACTTGAAATAGTAGGAAAGAAGCCATATCTCACTTTCCCTTCCTCTTACAACTCTTTTGAGAAGAATCCCTCACAAAACAACACTAAAAACTAAACCCTATACTCTAAACTCTCTCTAACCACTTCCTCCTCATTTACATAAACAAACACACTTAAGGACACACACAACACACTCTGATTTTTGCAGCCCAAAAAAAGTTAAATTCATCTAGGAACGAATTTCCCAAGAGTTGCCTCAAGAATCCCTCTAAAATGCATCTAAATACATTAAATCTGGCTTGAACAGACATTGGGCACCGTCGACGGGCAATAGGGCGCTATCGGCAGCCTATTCTAACTTTGATTTCTGAACTCTCTGGAAAAACATGTCGTCGGTGTCTGTTTGGGCGCTGTCAACGCTAGAACTTCAAAAATTTGGTTTTTTGTCTTTTTTGGCTGCAAATTCATTTCTTTTTGCTTTTTTTTGCGTCATTTACGTAAAATCATCATACATGTAGCAAAGCATGAAAAATATCTTCCATTAAAGCGCAATATCACCAAAAATGAGTACGAAATATTTATGAAAAAATAGTCATATTTTTTATGCATCAAGTGACCCACTGCAGGTCACTATGTGGCGTGTGGTATTGTCTGAAAGGATGTCTTGGTGGGCAATATTAGCTATTGCACCGTGACTAGCATGCATATGCTCTTCTAAGGTTGTGCTAAGGTTCCAAGGGTTTTAAGAGGTACAACTTATTCTTTTCCTTCTTTGAGACCTATTTTAAAAATATAAAAAAATTATATTTTTATTACTTATATGTATCACATTTTCAAAAACTATTTTGAAATATTTTGTATTCTTAGCTTAGGCTGTATATGAGGTCAAACCTATAAAAGCCTTTGTTCATACAAAACTTGCATATAGTAGCACC
Organism: Papilionanthe hookeriana x Papilionanthe teres; assembly: GCA_022702705.1. Classification (NCBI taxonomy): domain Eukaryota; kingdom Viridiplantae; phylum Streptophyta; class Magnoliopsida; order Asparagales; family Orchidaceae; genus Papilionanthe; species Papilionanthe hookeriana x Papilionanthe teres. Next base: position 54,011,334 of record CM040422.1, read on the forward strand.
TCGTAGAATCCTTGGATCCTAAGGATGGTGTCATGGATGGAGACATTATCTAAACATATGTTGGCCTTTTCCTACACCTACACTGCATATACTTAGATGCTGAAACTAGAACACAATATGTTAGATGGTGTGCTAAGCTAGGTGACATGTGAAAAGTGACCAGGATGTAAGTCAGCATTACAACACAAGTGCACGTGTTATGTTGTAATACAGTTGAAGTGTATTGTGTATCGAATTTACCGTGGGATGTGTAATATTTCTTCCACATAAAAAATCTCTAGCTTACTAATTTAGTTAACCTAGCTTGGTGGTTATCAAAAAGAAGTTTGAAATCCTAGTTGTAATGAAAACAAAATAGATCGCCGGTAGAGTAAACCAAAATACAAGAAAGATCTCAGGAGTTCCTTCAAGATTGATGAGGCTTATGCCTCTTTGATTTGGGGATAGTGACTATCCTAGTTTTCTAAGTGTTTTTTTCTATTATTGTGCCAATAAAGGATATGTTACTCCTTATGCCTATGTCTAGGTCAAAGGAGCCTAGAACCCATCAAGTTGAGGCTTCCTCAATCCCCATGTCATTCTAGATGATTATTTTAATCCCCAAAAAGATTGCAGAATTCCACTGGAATATGTTTCGGAATTCTATGGTTAACCCATCATTCTCCAATATGCCACGGTTAGAAGCCATATTTTCATAAAACATTTTATTATCTTATTTGACAGACTAGTAGTAAATTAAGATTAGAGATTAACCAGAAACATATGCCATGAAAGCATGACAATATATCAACAAAAAATCATCATAGAAAATCACAATGCAAATTACTACCCCTACATCTTAGAGAGACAAAGAAAAGTTTAGCCACACATTGTCGAGAAAATCCCATATATAAAATCCTTGTAGATTTTCATTGCAACAAATAAAAATAGAAAAAACTTACAGTAAAACTTGTCTTCTCCACAAGAATAACACATTTTCATCTCATACAATAGATCTCTCAAGAACTCATAAGAATTTAGTTGTGGAAACTCACCTCCTAAGGTTCCCATCCAAAAGAAGGAAAGAATCCTAAGAGGAAAACTTTCTCTGATCAAACTCTACCCTTCATACAGCCTTCAACCATCCTAAAACCAGCCTAATGCATTAATTTATAGGTAAAACTTAACAAAGGCAAGAAAATTCTTAGCTAAAATAGGTTCTGCGAATTGGCACACCTGCGTCGAAGCCTGTGCGGGGGAGCGGTGAATACGTTGTGGATGGACAGAAAGTTTAAGTCCCCTTTTAGGTTAGGCCCCTAAGGTTAATTTAGTGTTTCAAGTTAATATTGAAGGCAACTTATGCCAAGGTGTAAAAATTGATTTTACATTTTTACCCTTCATTACTTCATTTTTATCTTAGTGTTTTAAAGGGTGAAAATTGTCATTTTAGGGTTAAATTTAACTATCCTAAATTTCTTTTTAATTTACATTTTCATTTTCATTTTACTGAATTTTATTTCAAATTTTAAATTATCTTTTAAAATAATTACATTTTGGGTTGAAAATGTTTCTGGCGAACCTCTCTGACTTTGGACAAATTAGAGGATATTCCCTAATGCAGAGGGAAAATTCCCTCAATATTTTAGGTTTTATTGTCTTATAATTCTTTAATAATTAAAATTCTCTCTAAAGTATTTAATTAATTAGAAATTAATTATAAGTTAAATATTAATTTTTTTTAATTTATATTATTTTCTCCTCTGTTGGGTAAATCCAGAGGTATTTCTATTTTATTTTTCTGATTTTTCCACATTACGTTATGCATTTTTATAGTTTTACTTGATTTTTTGTATTTAATTAGTTTGAAAATCGAAATTATTCACTTAACCATGCGGCATTGACTGCATCCTTGAAGTTGTCGAATGTTCGCGTGGTGCTCCATGATTAGGTGCACTTTCCATTTTAATGTTGCGCTGTCCCGCATTCCTGTGCTCCCTCCCCATGGTCTGATGATCTGATTTAATCTCTGTCGTATGCCTTAATACATAGAAATGGATGGCATTGATTTATCTTCTCTGCGAGACTGAGAACTGAGAGTCATCCATGATCAAACACTAAGATCTCACTCGATCCTTAACCAAATTGCATTGGGTTTGTTCATATAGCTTCATCTATGTGAGAAAAACATATATGTATGGTATGATCATCCATTGTTCATTTCTTTCTTAAAGGACCTAACTGAGAGAAATTTTTAAGTATTTTGATCAATACCTTGTCCCATGAGGTTTGGCCTTGATTGTGCTTGACAGAGATGATCGCCTTAATGCTACAAAGCTCCTCCATGTCTCAATTTGCAATGCAGATGGGTCTAAGTACGACTTAGACCAAGGAGTGTCATGTTTTGTTGTTGGACTATAGTAGAGGCTCCAAGAAGGCTTAACTTTGATTGGGGAGGGTGTCTAGGGTTGGGAAAGCTTTTAGGAATGTCAATTTTGAGTTTTCGAGGAACTTGATGTAGGGGCCAAAATTGGTCCTAGTTTTTCAGTGAGGGAAAATAAGGCTTAGTGGTGTGGAGGATGACTTAAAAATGGTAGGGATTAAATGCTCTGGCTAGGGGAAGCACTTTTGCTGTTGAGAGCAAAAGAATTTGAAGGCTGGCCAGGGAACTTGATGGTAAGTTAAGTCTCTTTGGGTATGGGCTATTTATAGCCATGAAAGCTTCGGAGTGGAGCTTGTCTACGAGGAGGTTAAATGGCTCCTCACGGAATTTTCGGTGAGGGATTTCAAGGTTTTTGGGCAATGGTAGAACTTTGTAAATTTCTATGGCTTTACCATGGTGGTGCCAATGGTGAAGAGGGACGAATGGAGGGTGCTGGATGTGAATGGGAGACCTTCGAGCGTTGCCACCCACCTGGGATGGCATTGCCTCATTAAAAGCCGGTCGAGTGGTGAAGACTAAGGTGCCAAGTGTCTTCCCCATTATAAGTGCTGCCAAATTTGTTATTTAGTGGTTTTTCCATGCTTATTTTTATTTTTATTAGTCTTAATCTAAATTGTAATGTCATGATGGGCCATAATGGGTTATGGTGAGTCATTGCGAGTCATGGTTAGCTCATGTGTAATGGGCCAAGGAAATTGGGCCATTAGCTTGGGTTAGGATTTTTATGGATTTAGGCTAAATCGTGATTTGCTGGACTTAACCTATGGTTTAAGTCCTAGGGTAATTTCATAACTCACCTAATTGAATAATTTTGTGAACTATGAAGGTCAGCCTACGATGTCAATCGTCCTCACATGGTGTGATTTCATGACCATTTTATGGGGTCCATTTGCATGGAAATGGAGCCAATTAGTCAAACAGTGACCAAAATTGGGATAGGCTCAATTGGATTTGACCACCCATGGTACCATCAAGTCTTGGGTAAGAAGGGTGTGTTAGGGTTTAGTCGATTTTTAAGGCTCATTGGGTCAGAGAAGTCTTACAGAGGCTAGGATCAATTTAGTTAGAACCTCTCCCAATGTAAATTTTTATGGTCATAGTGGCCCTTACAGTTTATTTAAGTCTCCTAAGATTTTGGGTTTCATGGAATGTCTTACTGAGCTAGGGTCAATTTAGGTCTTCCACTAGGGCAAAACCCTAAACCAACTCAACCAAGGGTTGAGGGCTTGGGCTTGTCCTGATGAGGCTCAAGAAAGAACAACTCTAGTATGAGGTTATGGAAATTGAATGAGTGAACCCTCCAAAAAGTGAGTTCAATGATATTGCATTTTTGTTTCATACTATTTGCATGAACGCTTTTGTCTGTACACCTTGTGTGCACCCGCAAGATATGCCCTCACCCCGTGGTGGGCATCTATGCCCTACTTTGGCACATCACTCCATGTTTATCTCTTGACATCTACATATCACTCTGTATCAAGTCACCAGGGTTTGGATATACACTTGTGTACTCTTGCATGATTGTCTTGCATGACATTTTGAATGTCTATCGCGTTCATATTTGAATCTATTTGAGTCACTATTCTAACGAACTCACTCAAGCCTACCCTGTGTGTAATTCTTTCTATTAAATTTACACTACTTCATCCCCATGGCACCACTTTGGACTGTTGTGGGCATTTTCCTCGAGTCATTGCTCCTTACACACTCTTTCACCTCTCATAAAACTACTATAGATAGCTGTATATATTTTCTTAATTCAATTTTCCCCGCATACTCATTCACCTCCTACCACACTAGTTTTGATTGTTGTTGGTAATTTCACAAGTCATCGCTCCTCATAGATGCTTTGCCTTCTACTCATCACTTTAGACAACCATAGGTATTTTCTTGAGTCCCTGCTCCTCGTACACTAATTTTCCTCTTATGGCACTGCTTCGTACTGTCGTAGGTATTTTCTTGAGTGACTGTTCTTCACACACACTTTCACTTCCCATGACATCACTTCCGATAACCATAGTTATTTTTCCAAGTTACGGCTTCTCGTACACTCTTTCACCTCATATGACATCGTTTCGGACTGCCATAGATATTTTCTCAAGTCACTACTCCTCACACACACTATCACCTACTATGGCATCACTTCAAACTATTGTAATTTCTTTCTTAAGTCATTACTCGTCTCACACTCATTTTTGACACTCAAGTGTCATCTTTGAAGACGACTTGCATATCAAGCCAACCCATCATGTGATTCTCCCTAGCAAGAAGAACTCTAAATCACTTCTATTATGTTTCATGCATAGATATAACTACACTAGTGACACATTTTTCACTGGTATATGTCGTCATATACTTGTGGTGAATGTTTGTTATCTCGTGATCAATTCTAATTCGACATAGAGGTCACAACGCACTGAAACACCTTGCATCTGCATGTGCATTATCGATCATCTTGGTGATGAAACTGGTTCATTGCTGAGTGACCATTTGTTGGTCATGACCAGACAACTAGTATTGCTCGTGAGGATGTCTTGATGGGTAATACTAGTTATCGTACAGTGACCAGATCATGTATATTATACTAAAGTTCTAAGGGGTCAAATTGGTTCCATTTAGACTTTTCCTTCCATAGGATTATTTTAAAAATATAAAAAATTATATTTTTATTACTTATATGCATCATATTTTTATGAACTATTTTGAAATGATTTGCACTCCAAGTTTAGACTGTATATGGGGTCAAACCTTTAAACTCCTTAGTTCATATAAAACTTATCAAGTGGCACCTCTTAGAATCCATGGATACTTAGGATGGGGTCGAGGATGGCGACCCCATCAAAGCATATGCTAACCTTTTGTTTACACCAAAATTGCACACACTTAGATGTTATGACTTTGACACTATACGTTAGATGGGGTGCTTGACTAGGGCTAGGGTTCTAGGTAGTATTTTTGATGTCTTGGTTATAGTTCTCTATTGGTTAGTTTCCATAGCCATACATTATTTCTTGAGTTTTTTTTGTTTACTGGGGTGCGAGACATGCATACTAGTATGTTAGGGGCGGTTTTCCTATATAGAGCAATATCCAACAGAGAGGAGCTATAATTATTTAAAGTTAAGCTTTTTTTTCTGCTTGAGCTATTAATCTCTACTCCTACCGGTCATGCATTCTAAACTTTTTATTTTGTAGGTTGAGTCTTTTTTTAACTCTCAATATGTACTTTTTTGAGTCCCTATGCTAAAGTTTTATATTAGAAATACGGTATGGGCACTGGTTTCAAGATGTTTAACGAGCGGGACCATGTGATAAGGACCGTGTCGTAGGCTTGTATCCTATACCTTATTTCTAAATCTATTTAATGTATAAAACTATGACCAGGTTTGTATATGTAGTGTCTGACCTCATTTTATCTTGCCGACCGCAGGTTCCGTCATTTTGGTTATTCTTATGATTTGGCTAGTTTTATATTCATGCATTGTGATTGACTTGTTTATGTTGTTATTTGCTTGTGGTTTGTTTAGGAATCATCTTAATATCACTTGGGGCTTTTTAAGAACCTAATAATTTATAACTTTTACAAAAGCTTAAGAATTGGTTGAGAATAATTATAATTTAGGTTAATCACATATCCATTTTTTTCAAAATTTCTTTTGCTTTTCAGCATGGGCTTCGGTGCCGATTTTAAACCGGTTGCATAAAATGGATATATCCCTATTCATACTACTGTGGCCACCATATTATGATTGATTAGCTCACTGCATCATATTGCATGTCCCAAGGAGAAGCCCTCGTGCCTCTCTAACCTGAAAAGCCCATTATAAATTTATACATAGGTGGTTCTCTATTGCATTTAAAGTGTTAGAAGCTTCCCCAACCGCATGTGGAATAAGTCCTTGATCACAGAAAAATACATTAAGAAATTCATATCTATTTTTGATAAATTACCCTTAAAGAAGCCGTATTTTCTTTATTTTATTGCGTAACGAAGATTATGCTGATTTCGAAGAAAAAGCACAAATTGAAAGAAATTTGGATCAAAAAGGAGGAAATTCATGCAAATTGAACTAAGTCACCGACGATGAGATCGAGACCGCCGACGGCGAGATTGTGAGGAGAATTTCGAAGGAATTATAACTACCTCGCCGACAATGGTGCCCGAGCCCGCCGACAACGAGATCGCGTGGTTTGAAGACCTTCTAGAAACCCCGCCGACGGCGAGGTCGTTTCCCGCCGACGGCGAGACAAACGCTCAAAATGCATATACATTGAACCCGGACACTCCCTCAAGAGGTGTTTAAGCACCCCTTGTACTTTCGCCTACCTCTACAACAGAGCACGACCTACTATTCGTGTGTGTCTTTGTGTCTTTTCATGTTGTCTTAAGTGTCATTTTGTGAGTTTGAGTGTGTTTAGTGAGTTCATTAGTTTAATCGAGTATCATTTTTAAATACGTACTGTAAATTTAAAAGTCAAAGGAACTTTTAAGCGTAGTTCCGTTTTATAAATTAAGATAAGTATCTTTGCTTATCGTTGTTAACTTTAAATGAAATCCATGCTTTGTTTTATCTTCATGCATTCGAGTAGTTTTCTTAGTCTTTCTCCTTTTTTATAAAAATTATGCGGATCGATGAAATTCAATAGAAGCACCTAATATAATATAAATAAATTGTGATAATTTTTTTACTTAAAACTTAATTTACTTTCAATCGTCAATCGAGTAGTTAAAATATGTCGAATTATCAACTATAGCAAAAATTACATCCAATATTCGTGGAAGTCAAAAGCCTTGAAGAAGTGTGCAAATAAATAAAGGGAAATATTAATTATCGGACGTAGAATCGAACATTTTGTGCTTACGTACCAAAATATTCAATTTGGTCCTATTGTTCGAGCCGAAGTGTAGATGCTGAAATTTCAGTGAGGGGAACGCGGAGCTCCGGGTGCGCCCGCATCCTCCCAAATTTTCTACCGCATTCGCAATCAAACATGTGATTACCAACGTTTTCGCACTGACCAAAGGGTAAAGAATAGAATGCTCCTATTTGTCACAATACAATTAAAAATCCTATTTAAATTCATCATTCATCGAATTTTCTAAAAACAAGGAGAAGGATACTTTTTCTAAATTATTTAAATCAACTTATTTCAAGCATTAGTTTACTTTAGTTTATTATAGTTACTTTAATTTCCGTTCACTTTATTAGTAAGTAATTCCTTTAAATTTAGCCGATAACAAATCGTTAAAAACTTCCCCGGCTGGATCGATAAACTGTACCCACTAGAGCCCCGTATTACTTGATACGATACGTATACTTGCGTAGAATCCACATTATACACAACCATATATCTATATTTAAAGTGGGATCAAGTTTTTGGTTCCGTTGCTATTAACATAATTTGCAAACATATAAAAAGTGGGTCAAGTTTTTGGCGCCGTTATTGGGGAAGTAAAGAAATTATTTACTAAAGTAACGAACTAATCTAAAATTTATTTTATAAATTGTATGCAAAAATTTGGAAACGAAAATTTAATACCTTACGATTCAAAATTAGAGCGTACAATTAAAAGAATTAGAAAACAAAAAAGAGAAATTATAAATTTAACACAAATGACAAATATACCTGAAAATGAAAATATCAATCAACCAAGACCACTACGAGATTATCCTAACCCTACACATTAGACGAAATTCATTTAACTATTCAAACCCCGATGTAGCTGCTAATTCATTCGAACTTAAACTCCCACTATCCAAATGGTACAAAAATAATCAATTTAGTGGTTCACCTTACCGAAGATCCTAATTTACATCTTGCTAGTTTTAGAACTATGTGCTACTTTCAAATATGAAGGAGTATCTAACGATGCTATTAGACTTAGACTTTTTCTTTTTTCTTTAAGGGATAAGGCTAAAATGCGGTTAAATTCGTTAGCACCCGGATCTATTAAACTTCGGGGGAGAATTATCACAAAAATTTCTATCCAAATATTTTCCGCCATCTAAAACCGCTAAGCTTAGAAACAATATAACTTCTTTTACCAGCTTCGATGGAGAGTCAATATATGAATCTTGGGAGAGATTTAAAGAACTTCTTAAAAATGCCCACATAATGCGTTACCGTATCAAGTTAATTATCCAAACTTTATATAATGGATTAGTAAGATCTTTAAGATCAATCATCGATGTCAATGGGAGGATCATTAATGTCAAAACCATTCGATGAAGCCTATGCACTAATCGAAGAAATGAAAACTAATAATTTTCAATGGCCTGATAGAATGAATCCGAAAAAAAATATCTAAAAGATTCATGAAAATGATGCAATACTCTATGTTAGCTTCACAAATCGCCGTCGTATCTAAAATTAGATCATTTTGGAAGGAATTACTCTCCAACTATATCGAAGAAAATTCATCTGGACAACTTATAGAATCCCAATCTCAATATGAAACTATTAATGCACTAACAACGTACCCAATAATCCTTATGCAAATTATTATAATCCCGGGATGGAAAAATCATCCTAATTTTAATTGGAATAATAATACAACTAATCAACCATGGATAAATAATATGATACAATAATTAGGAAATCCATCTAATCAAGGAAATCCAATTATAAACATAATTACCCACTCCGGATTTAATAATAATAACCCCCAATTTAAAGATAAGAAATTATCTATAGAAGAATTAATATTAAATATGGGTCAACATTTACAAAATCAAGGAAATCAATTACAAATACAAGGAAATCAATTACAAAATCAAGGAAATTTTATAAAAAATATTGAAACTCAACTCGACATATCGCTACCGCACTTAATAATAGACACATTCGGAACATTTCCTAGTAATGTGAAATGCAAATCCCAAAGACAAGGGAAATGAACAAATTAAAGCGACACAATTATGAAGTGGAAAAAAATTCGAACCTCGAATTCGTAAAGAACTTGAAAGTCAAAAAGAGGAAGTGGAAATCAAAAGGAAAGAATCAACAAAGATCCAAAATTTAGAAAATCCTTAATACCGTTGGTGTACTTCATGAAAAACCCCCACCACCATTTCCTCAACGACTAATTCAACATAAAAAAGACAAACAATTTGCTAAATTCGAAATTTCAAGAAATTAACGATAATTATTCCTTTTGTAGAAGCTTTAACGATGCCAAACTATGTAAAATTCAAGAAAGATATTCTAAATAAAAAAAGAAAATTTACTCGATAATGAATTGGTTGCACTTATGAAGAGTGTAGTGCCAATATTCAGAAAAACTTCCTAAAAAATTAAAAGATCCCGGTAGTTTCACTATACCTCGCGCTATCGTGAGAAAATTCTATGGAAAAGCTTTGTGTGACTTAGAGCAAGCATCAATCTAATGCCTCTATCAATTTTTAAGAGATTAGGATTGGGAGAAATTTCACCTACTAGTAACTCTTCGCTAGCTGATCGTTCCGTTACATATCCTAAGGGAGTTATTGAAGATGTATTAGTAAAAGGATAAATTTATCTTCCCCGTAGATTTTATTATTCTAGATATGGAAGAAGATAAAGAAATTCCTATCATTTTTGGAAGGCCATTTTTAGCCACCGGAAAGCTATGATTGATGTTCGAAAGGAGAATTAACTATGAGAGTAAATGACCAAAATGTAACTTTTAATATTGCTAAATCAACGAAATATCCTTGTGACTGTAAAAGCATTGATGAAATGTTTAATGCGTACTCGATCATTTAAAAGAACATTTTAAAGAATATTATGAAGAAAAATTAGAAAAAGAAAAATATTGAATTAATTGAAAAATCCGAGATAAATGAAGAATTAGATTATATCTAAGAAAATATGAATTCTTTGGATAACACAAAATACAGAAAAATATAGTTCCATCAATTATTAAACCTCCTGAACTTGAGTTAAAAATTACCTAATCATTTAAAGTATGCTTACTTAGGTAATTCTTCAACTCTACCAAATTATTAGTTCATCCGAATTAAATGAATCTCAAGAACAAAAACTTTTAGATACATTAAAAAAATATAAGAAAATTTTGGTCGGACTTTTAGCAACATATTAAAGGAATTAGTCCTTCAATCCGTATGCACAAACACTATTTTAGATAATGAACATAAAACCTAAAGCGTATCCACAAAGGAGATTAAATCCGATAATGAAAGAAGTAAAGCTTAAGAAAGAAATTTTAAAATGGTTAGATAATGGTATTATTTATCCTATTTCCGATAAAGGTTGGGTAAGCCCAATTCACTCGTGTACCTAAAAAAGGAGGGGTGACCGTCAAAGCTAATGAAAAATAATGATCTTATTCCTATAAGACAAGTTACCGGGGTGGCGAATATGTAGATTATAGAAAATTAAACACAACAACTAGAAAAGATCACTTCCTTTACCATTTCTAGACCAAGATGTTAGATAGATTAGCCGGACATAAATATTTTTGTTTCTTAGATGGATATACCGGTTATCATCAAATACAAATTGCTCCTAAGGAACAAGATAAAACTACATTTACTAAATTTTAAGTAACTTTCGCTTTCTCGGCTAATGCCTGATTATGTAATGCAACCGCAACATTCCAAAGATGTATGATGTCTATATTTAGTAAATTAATTGATAATGGAATAGAAGTATTTATGGATGATTTCTCTCACATTCGGAACAACATTTGACACATGCTTAAATCATTCGAAAAGAATTCCTTAAGTATGCGAGAAACTAATCTATTTCTTAATTGAGAGAAATGTCAATTTATGGTTACAAAGCAGCATTGTATTGTGGCATAAAATTTGGAAAAAGGCATGCAGTTGCACTCGTAAAAATTCAAGTAATAAGCCTAAATTACCACCTCCAACTACGATAAAAGGGGTAAGAAGTTTTCGGACATGTCAGATTTTACAGCGCTATATTAAAGATCTTTCAAAATTCGTTAAACTTCTATGCCAACTTCTTGAAAAGGACAAGAAATTTGAATTTACAAACCAATGCCCGAATGCTTTCGAATTATTAAAAGATAAATTAATTACAACACCTATAATAGTTTCACCTAACTCGGGAGAAACCATTTCGAGCTACAGGATGCTGCGGATTATGCTATAGAGCGCTCTTGGGCAAAGATATGATAAGATTTTCAAAGTTATATATTATGCTAGTAAAACTCTAAATGATGCCGAAATAAATTATACGTCATCGAAAGAGAATTATTGCCAGTTGTATATGCTTTTAATAAATTTCGGCATTATCTAATAGAACTAAATGTATCAGGTATACCGATCATTCGCTATAAAATATTTAATGCAAAAGAAAGATTCTAAACCAAGATTAATCAGATGGATATTATTAATGCAAGAATTTGATTTTGAGATAATTAACAAAAAGGGAATTGATAATCAAATTGCTGATCATTTATCAAGATTAGAAAATCATGAATTATCTAATATTGATAATGAAATTTTAGACAATTTTCCTGATGAACAACTTTATAATATTAATGAGTTGAAAATACCTTGGTATGCTGATATAGTAAATTATATTGTAAGTGACATTTTACCACCTATGTTAACTTTGCAACAATAAAATTCATTCACGATACTAAATCATACTTTTTGGGATGAACCATACTTATATAAGCAATGTAAGGATCTAATTATTAGAAGATGCGTGCCTTATGAAGAAATTGAACTAATTATTCAAAAATGTCATGATTCGATTTCGGAGGACATTTTCAGATGATAAACCGCATATAAAATTCTACAATCTCGGATTCTACCTGCCTCACTTATTTAGAGATGTATATGTATATATAAAAACCTGCGATAAATGCCAAAGAGTAGGAAACATATCGAGAAAAATGAAAATGCCTCCTCGAATTTTATATTAAGTCAAATTTTTTATGCTCGGGGATTAGATTTCATGTGACCTTTTATTCCGTCATTTCGAAACTCATATATATTAAGAGCTGCCGATTATGTTTCTAAATGGATTGAAGCACAAGCTTTACTCAGATGTATGCTAAAAGTGTTTCAAAATTCTTAATGAAAATATTTACTAGATTTGGAATGCCGGCAGTGATTATCACATCGACGTAGAACTCATTTTAGAAACAAATATATTCACAAACTAGTAGAAAAATATAATATTATGCATAAGATATCAACTGCTTATCATCCACAAACTAGTGGATTAGCTGAAGTTTCTAATCGAGAGATTAAACGTATATTAGCAAAGTCTATAAGTCCTATCAGATGGGCCTCTATTTATAAGACTGTATTAATCGTATTGCTGCATAGGATCGCTTATAAAAACTTGATCGGGAATGACTCCTTATAGGCATATATATGGAAAAACTTGCCACTTACCGCTGAATTAGAACATAAAGCATATTGGGCGATTAAAGAATTTAATTATAAATATGTTAAGCTTCGTGAGAAGCAGATGGTTGCAATTAAATGAATCGAAGAACTAAGAAACGAATCATATGAGAATGATAAAGATTTAAAAAGAAAGAATGAAATTATGGCATGATCGGAAGATTAATCAGAGAAATTTTGAACCAGGATAAAAATTTTGCTTATAATACTAGATTGAAATTATTTTCTGGGAAATTGAAATCTCGATGGCTAGACCTTTCACCATAACTCAAATATTTTCATATGGAACTAAGGTAAAATCAAGATCCAAAAATAGGAAATAGATTTAAAGTAAATGGACATAGATTAAAACCATATTTCGAAAATAGAAGACCAAATTTTAAAGATATGAATTCTTAGTCAACCTGAACACTAACTAAATTCAGCTTCTGGGCCGACGACGAAACTGCCGCTTTATGGGAGGCAACCCATAGTAGTCTTTTATTTTTAAAATATCTACATATTAGTGAGTCTATATTATTAAAACAAATCTTACTACTCAAATTTTTATTAGAATCATCACAAAATTGAACCTATTTGATGAGATCGTAAAATATCTCGACTCGCAGCGAAAATGCGATTTTACGAATCTCGCCGACAAGCCGAGCTTTAGCCCGCCGACGCGAGATCGTGGACCATTACTCATTCGGGCGGAATCCAAGTCGTCGACGGCAAGGAACTTCCCGCCGACGGCGAGGCAAGCTTGAAAATTTGGTTTCTTAAAGATTTTTCGTGCGGTTTTGGACGGATCTAAGCCATTCCTTCGTAAGAAATTATTCCAAATCCGATTTTACACCATTTTCTTCCTTAGAAACGACTAGAGACCAATCCTTTCCATCCAAAATGTCCTCCAAATTTAGAAAACCACAAAAACGGGAAGTTTTCAACCGGAGAAAATTTGTCACTTCGTAGGCACAAATAATCTAAACAAAGGCTTGATGAAGAAAAGACTTATTAAAGAAAGATGATTCGTCAATGAGGAGTAGAGAATTTCTACTACAAAAATCGAAGAAATGATTGCACAAATGCATTGGGAGGTATTTTGTTATACAACATCCGCTGTAGTTATACCAGTAGTTAAAGAGTTTTACTCAATTTACATGCGATCAACAATGAAAATGTCTACGTCGTAGAAGATGGTAACATTTACTCCCGCAAGGGTAAATGAATTGTTTTCTATTGAAAATAATTTCCGTTTGTCATTATTCCAACTTTGTGCCTTCAAGATACAATATGAACGAAATCTTATAGATACCCGATCGACGAACCAGACAGATTGGGAGTTACAGGAAGACGGGTATGTTAGTTTTTCCGCATCACTTCTTATCCTCGTCTCGAAGCACCGGCATTTCTTTATATCATCAAAATTATTACCTAGCATGAGAGTAAATAAAGTTTCAAAGGAATGCGCTATTTTAAACTATTGTATTCAAATTGATTACTCTATCGATGTTGGATCAATAATAGTAAAGTCTCGTATCGGGATTAATTGTGCATGGGCCGCTGCATGGACTTGGACACCCATCTACTATATTTGCTTTATGCAACAAGACCAAGTTTCTTATGAGGCTTGGGAAAAAGTACTTTTACCATGGAAACCCCTCGATCCTACCGATATGTTTCCCACTTTGGATAACAATGATGAGATTACTGTAGCATCACGTAACAATCCTTTAGCAAGGCCCTTTACCGATAAGACCAATTTCACTCGAAGAAGATTAAAGGATTGGAGAAAGAATTGCAAAAATGTGATGAATTCCATCGACAACATCTCCGATATGTTTGATCATATTGATTTTGGAGAATGAAGGAGCACTTTGATCATAATCGACATCCGAAGGCCAGTTTTATTCATCTACTAAGACAGAAGGATGGATTAATGAAGAATCTATCGGCACTCTTCGCACCTTTCTACAATTTATTCGTGCACTCGCGTCGCATCGAAAATATCGTAGAATATGTCAGTTCGTACACTGAAGAGTAGGAAAGATTTCTATATTTATGTTATATTTGTATATATATGTGTGTTCGATTTGGAGTTAGGTTTTATTATGAGTCGAACTTTGATTCGATCATCTCAAATTTAATGAGATTTTATGTAAATTGTTATGTCTCAACATTTAGAGTGTTGTGGTGTGGATTACATGCCGAGTATTATGGATTTGAACATTTAAGTTAAGTATGTGTTAAGTTATTAGTGTGAAATTTGTAAATCTCATGGATTTCACATATAAAGTTATATTGTTCGTGTTGTGTGACTTTGCGAGTATAAGTATCTAATCTTCGTATTATTATTAAATTAAGTGATCTAAGATAGATTAAGGGCAATTCAAGGTTGAATGATCAATTAATTTCAAAATTTAAAATTTTGGGAGCCGCCGACTCGGGGCGAGAATTATCTCGCCGACGTTGAGAAAACCCACCGACAACAAACCGAGTCGCCGACGGTGGATTTTTCCTCAAAACTTTGCCTTATGAAATTAATTAGCTCGCCAACGGCGAGAAAAATTCAATGGTTGGGGCTGAGAACGCAAAAGACATATTTGACCGGTCAACCGACACTATTCATCATCCTTCCCTCAAATTTCTTGAAAAAAACCGACTCAGTATTTCCGAGAGATCCCCGATTCGAGGCGACGCCAACACTTTTCGACACCGGATTTCATCTTCCCTTGGTAAGAGCTTCAATCCTATGCAAAAATTTTTGATTTTCACCATTGATTTCTTCACATTGAGAATTTTGAAAAATTTCAACGTAGAGAAAATACTTCCAAGAATTTCACGAAATCGATTTAAATCTGATTTTAGCTTTTGTAGAAGCCTCAGTAATGATTGAGTTTAGTTAAGATTTTTACAAATTTCACAGATCGAGAAATGGCTCCACGACAAAAGCGACGAATAGATTATGACGAAACCCGACTCATTAGATGCAAGGGCACAAACGTGAGCATTTTCAAACATACAAGCAAGAAAATGCATCAAAATCGAGTTTTCAAGAATAACAAAGTGGAACGACATTTAATGTCTGTGAATGAATTGCGTAGTTAATTGGGATTGAGTGTAAATAAATAGAGAAATATGGTTTCATGGGCATTGAATTAGAGATTTTAGGGTGACAGACTGAGATCCCCAATTTGGTCCTAAAGTTTGGTCACTAAAGCTAGGGTCAACCTTCAGGTGAAGGGAAGTGGGAGCTTTGAAGTGGCAGCCAGTATCCTCCTAGCCTAACCTTGGATTTAGGGACTAAGCCTGGAATTTGCCAATGTTCTTTATAGCACTCTAAAAAGGGGGTACTCGGAAGAGGGTAAAACATAGGATTGCTCCTATTTGACACATACAATATTTAATGCATCTCTTTCCTATACATTATCCAATTCGCTACATGAGAATATTAGTTTTTATTATCTCAAATTTACCAAACCAATTTCCCCAAAAGGGTTATCTTTAGTATTAATATTTCCATTAGGGAGTAGTTATTATTCTTACATATAATCATCTGCATTTAAGAGTAGTTGTTAGAAAAACCACTTATATCACCCTTTTAAACAAAGGCTGTTAGTAGTAAATTAGAATTTGACTAAGAACAACTTACCTCGCTTCCCTGTGGGATCGATAAACGGGACTTCCTTAGAGCCCTGTATTACTTAATACGATACGTATACTTGTGTTGGATCATTGTGACTTTATAAAAATTATTATATATCAATTGTTCATAAATCCTTGCATATAAAAAAAGTCGGTTCATATTCTAGGAAAGAAAGTTCAATTTTTTTTTGTTAATTTTTATAATTTGAAATGAAAGTAAACAACTACTTTATTTAGATTTTTGTAATATGAAAGCAAATGCAAATAAAATACCTTTTTCCTTATTATGAATCGTAACAAGTCATGGAATTTTGTTGCACAAGTATCTAAAGTGTGTTGTGTCAAATAGGAGCAATTATATTATTTACCCTTACTGGAGATGCTATAAAGAACGTAGGTTCATCTAGTGTTTTAGTAATCTTGAAGATGGGCTAGGAAGGAAAATATACTGCCGCTCACTTTAGAGTTTCTTCTTCTCCTTTCACCTGGGGGCCTTTAGCCTGTCACTTGAAAGTCCTCTAATTCTGCACCCATCAAAGTATATCTCCATATTTATTTGCACTCAACCATATGGATTACATTCTCACCTATATAGTCTCATATGATTCTTTCCAATAGTTGACTGAGACGATAACATATCAGTTCTTACATGTTATCACAACATATATTAACATCTTAATTGGCCAAATTAAGAAGTAAATGAAGTGCAAGGTTTTGAATCATCACAACTTCTTCCAACATTGATTTCCTATACTTCACACAACATCCATTCACAACGTAATTACTTCATCATTTTAATGAAAAACATAAAGAAAAGTACTCAAAATTTATGGAGAAAATACCATCAAAACTTGGTTTAAAAGTAGAAATCATAGTGACAACATAAGAAGTCTTAATTAAAAACCAAATTTAATAACAAAGATGAGGACTTATCTGAAAATTCTCTCCACCAAACTCTTGAAGTTCCTTTGAAAACTTTGATTTTCCTTACAGTACTGCTTAGAGGTTGGCGCCCAACTTTAAGGACTTCAATTCTCTCTTCTAATCCTAATACAAACTATATTTAAGTAAGTAGAAATGGTGAAGTGGAGTGGTATGTTACTAAAAACTTTCATACACATTAAATATAAACTACACACTCTCCATCAACAACCACTTTTCTGATCTTCAGGTCCTCTTTTATACTTTCCCAATAGGTGCCTTCGTATCTCTTCAAATTGTGTCCAGATTCAATGAATTCTCTGAGAGATGCATCTATTCAAGGGCAATTTAATTTAATTTTGGCATCAATAGGAAGTTACCCATGTTTATACCAAGTGATGCCTCAAACACCCCTTCAAAATAGTGCCTAAAATTAAATAACTCTTCTAAAGTAACTGCCGCGTGTAAGCGTGAGGTCTTGGTGCTTAGCCACAAGTCTTCTAGTGTGTAAGCTCCAGACCTGGGCGCATTGAAGCAGGGCTCTGGCGCGTAAGCGCAGGTCCAGTCACTTAGCCACCACAGATAAATTTTGCACCTTTCTTCATTTTTGCTCCAAATTTGGTCCTTTTTCACTCCTTTCGTCACAATCATCCTTTTAATCATATCTGTAAGAAAATCGCACAAAATACATTCCCTTAAAGTGCAATATTATCAAAAATAAATATAAAAATGTGTATCAAAACCCCCCAAACTTGAAATGTTACTTGTCCTCAAGTGAACTATAATCACATAAAATCAAACAAACAAATTATGTGATGAGTTTCTTTAGGAGTTTCTAAAATTTTGTTCTAGAAATGTAGTAGTCCAATTTAGAAAATATTTTAGTAAATGAGACCAATTCAAAGTTTAGAAATGTCTTAGGTAAAGGTTAATGAAAAATATGAATTCCTATTTTATTCAAAAATACTTGTAGATTTTTCAAAATATAGGGCTTAGGAATTTTGTTTTCTTTACTTAAAAATCATTACTAAAAATAATTATACTAAGTATATTATATTCATAAGCTTCAAGATTTTCTTAAATCTTATAATCTAGAAAGATTAGGTGTGGAACCAATTTTTGATTAGACCCTTAAATCCTCAAGCTTCTCCTTTCTTTTTCACATACTATTTTTCACTTTTTCTTTTTCTTTTTTATTTTCTTTTTTTCTTTTCTCTTTATATATATATATATATATATATATATATATATATATATATATATATATTCAAGATGTCGTGGCTGGGTTTAGAGCTCTGCTAGGGTTTCGACCATGATCTTGCTCGCGGCTGGCCTCCTGGTGGTGGGAAAGGTGAGTGGGTTTGTTGGTGCATCACTTGTTTGGTTTTTGTGGAGTGTGGTAGAGGTTTGGTGTTTGTCTTTTTGGTGGTTTGTCTTTCCCGGGCTCCTTCATATTCAAATTCTACTGTTTCATTGGATTTCTTAACCCCTTGTGCTCGGGCTGCCTTCCTTGTTTTGGAATTTTTGATCTGGTTTTTTTATTTGGGTTCCCTTCTGGTTCTGGTTGAGGCTTGTTTTATTGTCCATGACTTTCCCCATCGACTTGGATACAAACCTAGCCTAGGCCAAAGCTACATATGCTGGTGTGGTGGGAAATGCTCCTTCCACTTTAGACCCGTCTAAACTAATCTTCCCTCAAAGGCTTCATGATGCTGCTGCTGGTAGGTCCTCCTGCCCCTTCATTAGACTATCGGCATATTTTTAGGTTATGTGTTTTATTTTGAAAAGGGGGTCGCCTAACAGAAATTGTCGGTGAATTTTAGATTTTAAATTTAATTTAAATATGTATATATGGTTTAGAAAGTAGTATTTGATTTTGAAAATGATTTTAAGATATGAAATCAAACCGATCTCACATCCCAAATAGTTTATATAAACGAGCACCGCATCACAAACCATGTATCTATCCCGAAGAATAGACACACTGCTTGATGATGGGGCTCGGTTAAATAAACTAGGAGATTTGTGACATCCTTTTGGTCTGCGAACTAATTTTATAAGCCGACAAATTCCCCTACTTAATATAAATGAATTAAGCGGGGTTTATATTACTCAGGTTCTTAAAGTTCCCTATAAGGGCAAGCACCTATAGTTAATTACATCTTAAATGACGGGAATCATTTAAGAAAACTCTCGATAATGATCAGTGGTTTTGCTCTCAAGAATTTCAAAGGATTGGATTTTGGAAATTCAAAAGGGAATGACTTAAAATTTGGGACAATTTATTTTTGAGGATCCAAAGGAAGAGAAGTAGGAGAAGCTGAGGATCCAAGAAGAATCTTGGCAACTTCCCAAACTATCCTATTGTTTGGCTCGGTTTTAAGAAAATCCTAATATTATTTGATATTTCAATTTTGCCAATTTTAATTAATTAGGACTTATATTCGTATGACATAATCATACAATCAGCTTAGAAAATGTGAGGGTTTATGTCGTACCGGACGACTACCTCGGAGTCCTAAGACCTGTTAGGGCTTAATTTACACGACATGATCATGCAAATGCCTAACGAAGAGTTAAGAATTTATGTTGCACTTGGCAAACCACCTCGAAGTCCTATGGTTTGGTTGTTCAAATTCGAGGAAAGTTTAGTTGATGTAGATCCGAGTTTTGCTGATGACGATGGCCGTGCTGCCCACCATGCTCCGAGCTCCTTGTTGTTGCAGAGGTTTAGTTTTAGAAGTCATAAATCGGGAGATGAGAGAAGTGTTTTGGTTTATAGAAAATCTTAAAATCCGGGTGTTTTTAATATTTTAATTAAAACAAATCTTAAAGTTGTTTAAACGAACCGAATAAGATCCCACGGTTACGTCATCCCAAGATCTTGTTATTTTCATCGAATTCACTTAGTCCAGATGAATTTTTTAAACTCAACTGAATGAGTTCCACACCTTCATTTAGACCGTGGGAAATCTCATTAGCAACACGTGGGTTACATCATTCGAGGTATTCCCGATCATTCAACGAGACATTTTAATTTAGTTGCAATTGTAGATTTGTGTTCTGTTTGTGATTAAATTTTGAGTTGTTTTATATTTTGAAATGTTATGGCGGTGATTTTTATCTTGTAATGACTTTTAATTTAGTTTTGGTTTCAGTTCAGGGACTATCCTAAAGGTTTTGGTTTTCATGCAACAGTTGTTTATCATGCGAGCAAAGTAAAGTGCATTTGCAATAAAGTAAATTGCAATAAAATAAAAGCGTACCTGGAGGGTCTTCCCGTCATCCCAAGCTGCACTTAAAACACATGTTAAGGCATTTAAATATTCCAACAAGTACCTAGGTAAAGCTAAGGGAAAGGTTTTGGTTGTCTATCAAAGTCCTAATCCTATAGCTAGTCATCTCCTATGACGTCTAGGTTCTTATATTTTTGTTTAAGGACGATTTTCTTCATCAAAGAACAATTAAGTTCAATTGTTCTTATAAAGATCCTATCATATTGAGGAAGTGCTTAAGACGAGTCTTAAACATCTTTTCAATACCTCTAGGATTGTTTTAAGTCCAAGAGAATTTAATTATACAAGTGAATTAATCATCCAGGAGTTTAAGTTTTGTTCTTTTGCTCAGTGAACTAAGACATTTGAATATCCTATAAGTGAGATAACACTTCACTTGATACCTCATTTAAGAGTTATAATAATAAGAGTTTAAAAAGGGTAAATCAAATTATTAAATATTTTGATGATTTAAACTTAATGATTTAATTTCAATTTTAACTTAATTATAAAAAAATTACTTTAAGTTCAGAATAGTGTTCAAGTTATTTTAGGTTATTAAATGATTTTAATTTAATTTAATCTAATTTAATTTAATTTTTGATTTAATTTAATTTAATCAAATTTAATTTAATTTAATTTCAATTTAATTTTAATTTAATTCAATTTAATTTCATTTTAATTTAATTTAATTTAATTTAATTTAAATTTAATTTTAATTTAATTTCAATTTTAATTTAATTTAGATTATTCTTTTAATTTTCTTTTTAAGTATTATTGAAGTGATTTATTTAGAGATTTTTAAATTAAAGAATAAATATCTTCTTAAATAATATCCCTACTTTAGTAATTTCAATTTTCCATTAATCTTCTAAATTTAATTAATTAATTAATTAAGGTTTACTTTAATTATTCTTAAAATGATTGGTGGGTTTCTACCCTTAACCATTTAAGTTTCAATCATCCAAAATCAGTTTAAATCAAATATTTTACCCCGCCTTTTGATTAATCCTAAAATTTTAATTAAAGGTTGAAAATTTTAATTACCATTTTGCCCTTCAAGTTTAATAATTCTATAACTCACTAAATTAAGCTCAAATAAACTTTAAACTTTTATGTGACCTCACTTACATGTCAATTAAGACATTAGAGGAGAAATGTGATTTTTCTGTATTTAATTTATTTATGTAATTATTTTTAATGGAAAATAGGGATTTTCAAGGAAAATTCAATAACATGACCAAGGAAATGTTTCTGTCCTTAAGAAAATTATGGGATATTCCTAATGACCAGAGGACCATTTGGACCAATTTTGGTGATTTTTTGAATTATATTTTATTTATTATAATTATTTTGATTTTTGGAGCATTAATTAATTTTAAAATAAAATGAAAGTTAAAGAATGGATTTTATATGTTTTTAAATCTCTATGACCTCGAGGAGTTCAGAGAAACAAAATTTTATATTTTTCTGATTTTTCTTTGATTTATTGGAATTATTTTAGTGAAAAGGTTGGAAACTACATTTTTTAATATTAAAAAATTACATTAAGCCTTTAAAATTCAATATCTTACCCTAGGGACTTAAGAAAAATATTTGGTTTGTTCCTAAATGATTAGAATTCAAAATGTGACAATTTGGTGATTTTTAATATTTTTGTGATTTTTATTATTTTTTAATTATTAAAAATATTATAATAAGCTTAAAAATTAACTTTTTTAAAAAATTGCAATTTTAATTTTCTTAAATTTCCCTGATATCAGAGAAGCTCCAAAACCATATTTTGTGGATTTTTGAAAAGTATTTTGCGAGTTATGAATTTTTAAAGTTTAATTTTACCCATTTTTGCTTAAGAGGCTTAATCAACCCATTTGGTGGGGTTAATCAAGTCCAATTGGTTTCAAATTTTTATGTGGTGTTCTCCTATCCCTAGAGGACAGTGGAGAATTATTTTTAAGTTAATTTGATGTGTGATTAACCCTAATTAATTAATGTTCAATTTTTGGTATTTTGGCCAAATAGGGTTATTCCAAGTGAACTAACTCGAAACCTATTTTTCCTAGGGTCCTCTGGTCATAAGAAACATCACCAAATTTTCCTAGAATTTATTTCACAACATGCTAATTATTGGAATTAAAATATCTAAAACAGTAGCATGCAATTGAAAAATCAATAACTTCTCATAGGGATGGCCTCTAACTTTGGAAAATTCAGGGAATGTTTCCAAGTTCAGAGGCTTCAAAAGCCCTATGGTCTTATGCTATGGTGAATTGTCTATGCAAATGGAGAATTAAAAAAATGCAGAGAGTAAATAAATCATTAAAAATAAAATACTCAATGAAATTACTTGATTTCTTTTCCACAATATTCTCCTCTGTTCACTGAGCAAGAGTGTATTTTTATTTTATTTTTAGGATTTTTCTACACAAAGTTATGCATTTTTCAAGTTCTGGTAATTAAATAAATAGAAAAATTGCCTATTTTCCTACTTATCCACGCGGCGCCACGCCATCCTCGGCAGCTCCGAAAGGCCACACGGCGCGCTCTGATTCGGCGTCGCCATCCGACTCAGCGCTTTAGGGGCCGCTGTATCGTTCCGTCTCCTCATATGGCTCAATCTGGATCGTCCACCCGCGTGTGTATCAAATGGACGAAATCCATTCATCGTCCCCAAGTCTCCAAGCCCGAGAACCGTCCACACTAAATCCTTAATATCTCACTCAATACTTAACGGATTTTCATGTTCTTGTGCTCTATAGATTCGTCTTGAAGAGACGAATACATCTATACGGTGATCATGCATTGAAATTAAGGCATTTGAAATGGAGAATCTCCAGAAGTTTGGGATAAAGAGTTAGCTCATACCTTAGCTCAGAGAAGTGTGGCTTCAATCTGAGGGTTGTGTCACCTTCGATTGGGTCCAAGCAAGCTCCAGATGAAGTCCCTTGGCCTGGTGAATTGTCTAGGTATGATTTCGACCAAGCCCGATCACAACCTTTGGAGTCTGGAATAGCTGGGTGGTCTGGAGAGGGGGCTTCCACTAGGGAACTCCTTCTCTTGGTCTTGTGCAGGTGTGGGTGAGTTTAATTTGATTTTGGTGGATAATTTGGAGATGTCCTGGTTTTGGGTGGAATTTTGGCTGAGAAATTGGGTTCTGTTGGTGAGGATTAGGGAAAATTTTCACTGGGGATCAATTGCTCTAAGTGTGGGGGAGTAATCTGGAATAATTTTGGCAAAGTTTTCTTAAGGTTTGTTTCAGCACCTTCCTTGGCCGAGAGGAGGGGGTGTTTAAATAGGAGAGGCTGGGATCAGTTGCTCTGGTGAGGAGAAGAACAGCTGTAATAGCCATTTGGAGTGAGGCAGCTCAGCAAGTTGGAATTCCAAAATTTGGCTCCTCCCAAGGTCTCGGCCATGGTATTTTCTGGCGATCCAGGCAGCTGGCCGGCAGGCATGGGTCACCCTCAGGTGAGTCAGGGCTGGAGGTTTGTGCAAGCAATTGGCCAATGCCATGTGTAAAGAGCTTGGATTAAAATGGCATGGGGCAGAGGCCATTTTGGCTTGATTTGTTCAAAGCCATGATTTTGGGTTAGGTTCACCTCCCCATGGCTGATTTGGGCTGAGGGAGGATCATTTGCATCAGCTAGAAAGGGGTGGTGAAGTCCCCATCTAAAGTGATATGGCTAATCTTGGTTTAGTGTGTAACATGGAAGGGGTTAAAAAGCTTAATGAAGGTTTAAGAAAGGGGGCCCTCCTTTTGCTACTTTGGGTATGGTCACATGTTAAACATCCCATGGCTTCATATGGCCTGTACATGGCTTGTCTTTGGCTTACATATGGCTTGGCAAGAGCTTGGTCAACTTTCATAACAAAGAATTTTGTGAATTTTGGCATTTTGATGAGAATTGTTTTGAGGCTTTATTTGGAATTGTTTAATTGATAAATTAGGACTTTATGAATGATTTTAAATTGAATGTGTGATGAGGGAAAGTGTCATGTGGGCTTTAGATTGATTTGGGCTTTTGAATTTGGTAGAAGTGGGCTTTTAGGAAGGTTTAAGGGAGTGGGCCTTTATGTTTAGCCATAGGCTTTTAGCTAAAAAAAATTTGCAAAGGGCCATGCCAAATAAAGGTTGAATTTAGTTTAAGGATGTGTCTTGAATGATTTGAAGCAAATTTGAGGTGGTTTGGAATTGAATTGGGTTGAATTTGGGTTCATTTGGTAAATGGGCCAATGTAGGTCAAATTGGGTTAATTTGGGCCAATGTTGGGCTAAGGTTAGAATTGATGTAAAATTAATGTTGAGAAATTTTCATGGGAGTGTTTCAAAGAGGTTTTAACTTTGGTTGGGTTTTGGTTTTGGGACTTGGGCTTATTTGGGTTAAGTTAGGGTTTAGGTCAAAATTGGGCTTTTTGGTTTTGGGTTGAATTTGAGTGGGGTTTGGGTCCAAATTTTGGCAAATCATGTTAGTGTTTTGTTTGTGGGGATGTTAGGGAAGGTTTAGAAAAGGTTTAGTGTCAATTGGAGTTGAATTGGTTTGGTTTGGGCTAAGTTTGGGTCATGGGTCCAAATTTGGCTTTAAGGTCAAAAGTGAAATTGTATTCAAATGTCAATCAAATTGGACTTGGATTTGTTCTAGATTGATATTGTGGATATTAAATTGAAGTTTAGAATTGAATTGGACCAAAATTGGGGTCAATTGGGTAGATTTGGTTTGACATTGGGTTCACTTGGGTTAAGAATGGGCTAAATTGGGGGTTTTGGTAAAAGTTGGGTAAATTGACAAAATTGGTCCATGGTGTAGTTATACAAAATGAAATTGGGAATATTTGGGATTTTCTGGAATTTTCTGGGAATTTTCTAAATTTTTGGATTTTTTGGCTAAGAGGGGCATTTTGGGTATTTGGAGGGTATTGAGGGGTATTTTTGGAATTTTTGATATTTTTGGTTATGGATGATCTATTTGATTGGTGTGGAAATGTTCAAGGTTAATTTTGGGGAATTTTGGGTGATTTGGAAATTTTGGAGAATTTGGGCAATTTTAAGGGCTTTTGGTAGGTTTGATAGGTGTAGGGTCCCCGGGGTCAAAAATTGAAATTTTGGAAGAATGAAGATTGATCAAATATGAGTGAAATAGAATCATTTTGATTGAGCCATGAAGCCATGTTAAGCCTATATGAGCCATGAGAGGACTCTTTTGAGGCATTCACTATGTTGTTCCTAACCCTCTTAGCCAGGGGCTTAGGGGTTAAGGTCCATCCATATGAATTACCTACATGAGTCAAGGAGTTAAGTTGGATATGGGTGTGGTTTTAGGATTTGGATTGTGTGTGTGAGAGTGTAGAGTATGAGTGTAGTGAGTGTGTAAGTCAACCCTCACAAGACCAGGCCACCCAGGGTAGTCCTAAGGCCAAAGAGTCCTATAGGGAACTCATCCTTTAAACCTTCACTTTCGATCTCAACCCTCTAGGTGATTAGGGGTCTACAATCAAGCTTGTGGGGTTTGCGGGGAGACAAGAAGTGGTTTAAATTTCTAAAGGATGGGTCCCAATTCTAGTCCTCTAAGATAGTCAAAGGAAAAGCCTAAGGCTAGATCCTAAGCACTAAAGAGGGAAGAGAAGACCTCATCAAAAATGAGGTCAACAAATGGACCCCCAATAGGTGTGGTGTGCTTGCCAAGCAGACCACACGTATTAGCGTTGACCAAAGAGATCAACAGAACCAAAACAGATGTCCAAGTGACAAACTTAGGATAAAGTGTAAGAAATTTTCACTTGGGAGTATCAGGTAAATCTCCAAGACTGAAGATTCCAGAACTCTCACTGGGGAAAAAGGAGGTGAATTTCAGATCACAAGATTTCAAGAGATTGGATCTTAGATTCGTTTCATTTTCTGTCTCAAGTTTTAATTTTGAGTTTGAATTTCGATTTGAGTTTCAATTTTGATTTTATGCGGAGAAAAGAGTAGGGCTAAGGCCCACCCGAATGCATTTGTATGCTGAGAAGGAGGCAGGACTGAAATTATTCCAATTGTGTATGCTGAGAAGGATTAGGACTGAGCCTATCCCAAATGCAGAGTGCTTTAATTTCAATTTCTTGCTGAGAAGGTCAAATTTTGAGATTGTTGAGAAAGAAGTAGGACTGTGCCTATCCTGAGTGCTGAGAATTGCTGAGAAGGGAGTAGGGTGGAAGCCTATCCCGAGTGCTGAGAATGCTGAGATGGGAGTAGGGCGGAAGCCTATCCCGAATGCTGAGATTGCTGAGATGGGAGTAGGACGGAAGCCTATCCCAAATGCTGAGATTTGCTGAGATGGGAGTAGGGCGGAAGCCTATCCCGAATGCTGAGATTGCTGAGATGGGAGTAGGGCGGAAGCCTATCCCGAATACTGAGATTTCGTCGAGATGGGAGTAGGGCGGAAGCCTATCCCGAATGCTGAGATTGCTGAGATGGGAGTAGGGCGGAAACCTATCCCGAATGCTGAGATTGAAATGAGATATGAAAGTGTTCCATATCCCATGGGAATCAATCAAAGTCTGATTACTTGGAGAAGGGTACGAACTGGAATTCAATTTGAGCTTTAGATTTGTTTTGTTTGTTCTTTAACTATCCCATTTTTTTATTGTTTATTTGGTGTTCATGTAGATTTGAAATTCTTTTTAATGTCTGGATTTTTATGAAGAGAGTTCTTATTTATTTTCCTTTTCTTTTCTGTTCTTTGTTCGAAGTTCATTTAACTTTAATGGCGTTTCCCAGTCAATTTGTACAAAAAGAGGGTAAGGCAAAATGTGACATGGTCACTTTCATTCCAATCTTATTGAAGATACATCATACCACTCGATCTGAAATATTTCTCATACAATCCATGACTCAAAACAGACTATGTATGATTCTTGTTGATCCATCCAAAAAGTATCTGTTAAATCCATGTCTGAATAATGAGATATATGGTCAATAACATCACCTTCCAAGCCATCCTTGGCAGGAATGCCGCATGGATGTGCATTGGAGGTGTGCTATTTCCCGTGTAACTCACAGCTCGTAGGGCCGGAGACTCTCCAAATCTGGATCTGGCTGGAAGTGGTATGGTGCCTTTCTGTCATTCATCCTTCTAAAAGTGAAGGAGATCCGCTCCACTGGTACTCCCGGTGTACAAAATTTTGCGATGTCTGCTCCATTTCCTTGTAATATCATGACGAAACCTACCGAAAGTGGTATCTCCACCGGCCTCGGAACTTACCCGGGCCTGCTATCCGAAGGTCAGATCCGAACATGATATTGCATTGGTTGACGAACGAAACTGTGTAGAAAGGTCTGACAAAGTCGTGGTGGTCTATGTGTGGAGGTATGCAGTCGCTCTTCTGATAAATGTTGATGATGCAACTGTTGGGTATGCAGTCTGCTGGAAGTACCCTCCACGTTATCATTCTTTTCACCATTCTTTTAATTATCCTCGGCATTGGATCCACCTCACCGTGACGGAGTATCCCTAGTGTATTTCCTTTTCTGTCCTCTGCGAAGTTATAGCAACATCCGCATTGTATTGTGACTCTTCCTTTCCCTGGCATCCATTTCCGGGGTTCCAAATAAGTCTTTTCTCTTAGACGGCCTGCTCGACCCATCTTCTAAAGTTCTAGAATGCAATCCACAATCTGCTGTTGCTCGTACTCTGAGAATACACCTGTGTGTAACTCGAGGCCTTCCAAAATGTTGATTCTTCTGCCTCCAATCCTTTCAAAGTATTCAAAAGTCTTCTTCTCAACATTTTGCATTCTTTCTAGTTCATATTCTGGGATGATCTGCAAGTGACGAGGCCTAGTAACGTATTGCGGGATGTATGGCTCAATCCCGTCACGTTCTCCTGCATACCTTGGCTCCTCGGGGATTGTCTCTGTCGGGACATCCTGCCGGGTTGCTTCCGCAACAAGGTTCTTCGGATATGGTATCTCCGTCCGGCGTCGAGGTGATCTCTCCGCCTCGATCTTCTCGCAGTTTCCCTTATCCTTTCTGTTGTTCTTGGAGTTTGTTCTCTCTTTTCAGGTTCCTGATGAACAGGTATCTTTGAAATGTGTGTGTCTGCGAAGGTGGCTGTTTCCTCGTGTTGATCTGCTGCTAGTTTAGTCAACATCTTGCGGATACGGCGATTCTTATTCCTTCTTTGAGTAGCAGTGAGCGTAGCTCTTCTCACTTCTTGAATTTCTGCGGGCGTGGCACTGACGAGCCTGCCCTCTGCCGTGGCAATTACTGACTTGATTTTCTTGCTTTCCTCGGTGTTTGTCTTTCTTTTCTTGTTGCTGGATTGGCGGCTTGGGCCACCCATCTTCATTACTGTCTGGCTATGAAGCTCCTCTCGGTCCACTGGGACCCAGTCATTTTCTTCATACTGTAGGCTGGCTGGTGTGAAGTCAGAATCAATTTCTATCACTGCTCCATCCTTCACCCTATTTTCATCAAGTGCGAAACTCACGCCATTTTTAAAGTTTAGGACCAACCGCCCGTTCGACATTTCCTTGCGAAGAAAATAAGGAAAGGATCAGGGGCTGTACTAAGAACAAGAACATTAAGAAAGTATTTATCACTGAAGATTCTTATTCACCTATTCCAATTTTAATTTTTAAAGGAAAGCAGAAAAAGATAAAGAAAGATCAGGGAAAAGATTTGATTTGAAAGGAAGGATAAAACTTTATTATTATGATTTTCACATGTTTTATTTTTAGTACATATATTTTTTTTAATGATTTTTTTTATCCATTTTTATGTTTTTGGGTTCAGACCCAGTCACAAGTGGTTACTTCACTCGTGTTTCTAGGGATGAGAATTCATTCCTTTGAAACATCAGGTTGCGTAATACTTCTTCAAATATCGTCCATTGATTGGAAGCATTTGTCATTCTCCTTGGCAATTCACAAGTTGGTAGGAGCCTCCTGAGTAGACTGCCTCGACCACAAATGACCCTTCCCAAGTTGGTTCAAATTTGCCTCCTATCTTGCGATGTGCAAGAATAGATCTTCTGAGAACAAGAACAAAGTCACCAACTTTGAAAGTTCTTGGGCGGACCAGTTTATCATGGGCCTGGATCATCTTAGCTTGGTACAGTTCCAAATTTTTTTGCGCTGCAAGTCTTTTCCCTTCCAGGTTTTTCAGTTCTTCCAGTCTTAATCTGGCATTCTCTTCTGTAGTAATTTTATTTGCAACTGCAATTCTGAGTGATGGAAGCTGAACCTCCAAAAGTAAGACTGCCTCGGACCCGTACACTAAAGTGCAAGGCGTAGACTGAGTAGGAGTCCTAAAAGTCGTCATGTAGGCCCATAAGGCTTCTAACAACTTCGAGCCAATTTCTCTTGTTGTCGTCCAAAGTTTTCTTTAAAATTTGAACAAGAGTTTTATTAAAATCCTCGGCCAAGCCGTTTGCTCTTGGGTAATAGATTGTTGAGTATCGCCAATCGATTCCATGTCTTCTGACAAAATTGTTGATTTTTGTGCTTCTGAATGCGGACCCATTATCTGAAATGATTCTCGCGCGTACTCGAAACGGTAGACGACTTGATTTTGAAAAGCCGTAGCACGTGGTGTGCCTTTACATCTCCGAGTGGAACCGCTCGCCCATTTAGAAAAGTAGTCCGTAGCTGCGAGGATGAAGCGATGTCCTCTCGAAGAAGGTAGTTCTATCGGACCCACTATATCTGTGCCCCAACACTCAAATGGCCACGACGCAATTGTCGGATGTAGCACATTTGGAGGTTGGTGTAGAACCACTCCGTGCACTTGGCACTGTTGACAACTTTTGGCAATCTTCATGCAATCGATCATCATTGAGGGCCAGTAGTACCCTAGTCTTTTAATTTTCATTTTCATTTTCGGACCCGACTGATGAGTGCCACAAAGTCTTGAATGTACTTCTTTGACAATTTCACGAGCCTCAGACCCGCTCAGGCATCTTAACCACATCTGATCAAAAGACCTTATGTATAATGTATTATTTATTAATGCGTAAGACAGAGTTCTTTTCTTGATTTGATGGGCTAATGACTTATCGTCTGGTAATTTCCCTGTTTGCAGGTAGTCTATTTGCGGCTGACGCCTATCTTCTGTGTTTTTCATCACTTGCTTCAACCGATTCCTCTCGCTTTTTCGATTTCTGTATCATTTCTATGTCGAGCTGTGATAGGACCTGTCGTCCTTGAACTGACACTTCAACTGACTCATCTTGTAAGCAGGCAAATTCTTTTGCATGGCGAGCTAGCGCGTCCGCGAGAACATTTTCTCTTATGGGGATCTTATGGATTGTTACATTCGGAATTTGTTCCAACAGTTTCATGGTATACTGAAAGTATTGCTTGAGTCTTGGCTTTAAGATTCTGTATTGTCCTGCGACCTGTTGAATGATCAACTGAGAATCTCCGTAGATGTTGATATCTGTTATTCCCATTTGAATGGTCAGTTATAGTCCTGTTATGAGGGCCTCGTATTCTGCCTCGTTTTTTGTGCACGGCTCTGTTAAATAGTAGGAGTATCTTAACATCCCCCGCTCAGGTGTTATAAAGATTAGTTCGATTCCTGCCTTACCAGGCACTATCGTTTGCAATTCTTTGTCTTTCTGTGCTGAGGATGCTCCGTCGAAGTATAGTTCCCAACATCGATCATCAGTGTCTTCTAGGCTCATTATCTGCTAGTCTGGCAAGTCGTCGTGAGAGGCGATTCTGCCGGCAAAGGGTGTGCTGCAAGGAAGTCTGCTAGGACTTGTCCCTTTACGGCACGAAGAGGAACAAAAGTTATGTCGAATTGCAATAATATCATTGACCACCTGACAAGTCTGCCAGAAAGTGTTGGACGGGTCATCAAATATTGCAACGGATTAACTTTCGAGATAAGGTTGACCTTATGAGAGAGCATGTAATGCCTGAGTTTCTGTGCGGCGAAGATCAGGGCCAAACAATGCTTCTCAATTGGAGGATACTTTACTTCCATCGGAATCTAATGACGGCTTAAGTAGTAGAGAGCATTTTCTTTTCCCTCATCATTGACCTGGGCTAGCAGGGCTCTAAGGGAGTCGTCTAGAGCCGCGGTATAAAGTATCAACATTCTACCTGAGACTGGGGCTGCTAAGACAGGAGGTGTCATTAAATATTGTTTAATGTCCTCGAAGGCCCGTTGGAATTTCTCTTCCCAAAAGAATTTGGAGTCCTTTTTAACTAATGCTGAGAAGGGCTGACACCTACCTGACAAGTTCGAAATAAAGCGTCGAAGATATGCCAGCTTCCCTTGAAAGGATCGTAGCTGTTTTAAGGTTTTGGGAGGCGGCATTTCTAAGATAGCTTTAATCTTTTCTGGATCAATTTCAATCCCGCGATGTCGGACAACAAATCCTAAGAATTTTCTGGAGGTGACGCCGAAGGCGCATTTTAAGGGATTCATCTTAAGGTTGTATAGCCTTAGTCGCTCGAAGACAATTCTCAAATCATACAGGTGATCTTCTTTCAGTTTGCTTTTGATGACCACATCGTCCACATAGCACTTGACTTGGTTATGAATGAGAT
The DNA here is from genome assembly GCA_022702705.1 of Papilionanthe hookeriana x Papilionanthe teres. Lineage (NCBI taxonomy): Eukaryota > Viridiplantae > Streptophyta > Magnoliopsida > Asparagales > Orchidaceae > Papilionanthe > Papilionanthe hookeriana x Papilionanthe teres. The sequence goes on from CM040422.1 coordinate 54,043,494, forward strand.
CATCAAAAATCTTTGTCATTTCTCTTTGATATGTTGCTCCTGCGTTCTTTAGTCCGAATGACATTACTGTGTAGTAATACACTCCGATTGGTGTTCTGAATGCCGTGAGTTTTTCGTCTTCTGGTGCCATCTTTATCTGGTTGTATCCTGAAGATCCATCCATGAAAGAGAATATTTCATGTGTCGAAGCGATGTCGATCATTAACTGCGGAATTGGTAGTGGAAATTCGTCCTTCGGACATGCTTTGTTCAAGTCTCTGAAATCCACGCAGATTCTGATCTGACCATTCTTCTTCCTGACTGGGACCACATTGGCTAGCCAAGTAGGGTATTGTTCTTCACAAACAAATTTAGCGTCGATTAGCTTCTTAACTTCAGCTATTACTTGTTGTTGAATTTCCAAACGCATCCTCCTGGAAGCTTGTCTGACTAAAACAGAAGTAGGATCTACTCCTAGCCTGTGAACTGCGACTTCTGGAGCTAATCCTGGCATTTCGTCGTAACTCCAAGCAAAACAGTCCTTGAATTCCATTAATAGCTTGATCATTTCCTCGAAATCTTCTTTATTGAGTAAGGAGCTAACAAAGGTTGGTCTAGGCTTTTCGCTAGTACCTACGTTAACTTCCATTAACTCATCTATTGTAGATTTGATTTCTTCTTCGAATTCTGGTGGAGCGTCTCCGATTGGTAGATCCTCGAGGTCCTCTGAAGCTTCCAAGCAGTCTTCATTAGGTTCGCAAGTGACAACCAAACAAAATTCTGTATCGTCAACTGAACCTACTGTGCCGAATCCGAGACCATGTTTTGAATTGGGAGGCCGACCGGCATTATTCCATAATTTTTTGAAGTGTTGTGATCAGCCTTTTTTCCATTGTCGAGGTAAGACACCACGCTGAATTAAATTTTGAAGACAGGGAGAGTACCACTCAAAAGGTAATTCCATTAATTCGGAAGAAGTGACATCTTCAAATTGTACATCATTTTCAGTATTGGAAGAAGAAGTGCCACGGTAAAATTTGATTGGCTTTGCACCGCTGCTATGTACTTCTTTGACCACCATACCCTCGATCTTATTAGACTGGATCGGGTTCAGGGTCATAGTGTGTACATAGTGGTTAATCTTCTCGTACATCGATTTGTATTCGTCGTTCTTCTCATCTTCGATAGAAATCTTGAATTGTGGTTTCTTCCAGTTTATTGTAGTTGCTTCTTTCTTGAATTGCTCTTCTTCCTCAGAGCTGTTCTCCCAATCAACGTTGATCATCGGCTTTTTCCGTCCAACTATCCCAGTGTCTCTTCCACGACCTCGTCCCCGGCCTCGACCTCAGATGCGAGTTCTGAAGAAACCTTCACCATCTCACCGTAAGGGAGTGGTAAGTGACTGTTGGACTAGAACTTCAGGTTCTTCATTGTCTCGAATTTCTTTTGCTTCATCTGGCACGGTGTTTCTGGAGAAGATTGTTTTCTTCAGAGGTGCGTAATAAGCCGCATCTTCATGGGTTCCAATCTCATGTACGGAGAAAGGTTGCAAATCACCTTTAATGCACTCGTTCTCCTCCTTCATAGTATTTTATGCACCGATGCGAGAGACGATGGTACCATCCGATTTTCATGGATCCACGGCCGGCCCAGTAGAGCGTTGAACGATGTCTCAGAGTCAATTATGTGGAATTTTACGGTTGTCTTCGCTAAGTCACCGGTCTTTATTAACAGTGTTATTGATCCAAGGGCTCTTTCTCCTTTCTGGTTGAATCCTCTTAGTAACATCTTGTCCGCTTCAAGCTCGCGAGCATCAATTTCCATGTATGCTATGGTATGAAGATTCATTATGTTGATCGATGCTCCTGGATCTACCAATACTCTGGAGAGCGTAAATTTTCCGATTGTGACTGAAATGTACAACAGTCAGTTGTGATCGGCTGTCCCAAGTAGTAGATCACTGTCCGTGAAGGTAACACCTCGTTGTTCCTTTAACGAGCAAACCTCGTCTAAGGAATCTCCGGCCATCTGAGCTAAATAAATCTCTGAATCAAGTAAGGCCTTGATTAGAGCTTCCCTCATTTCTTTTGATAAGATGAGAGTGTCGTAGATGCTCAGTTTGGCTGGTAGTTTCCTAAGATGGGCTAGCACGTTATAGTCCACTTTGTTACCGTGTGTCTCAGTTTCTTCCCGAATGGGCAATTCTTATGCTGGGGTTGATTCTTCCTGAACAACCACCTGCTTTCCTTTGTCTTTTGGACTCATTCTCGGAGTTAGAACCCTTCCACTCTTTAAATTGACTTCTGTGATTTCTTCTGAATCTGGTACTGAGTTTACAGGTGTCTCCTATTGAATTAGCATGACAGGTTCTTCTGGAATCGCTTCGAAATCAGAAAGCTCTAACTCTATGGTGATTGGAGTTCCTTGGAATTCACAAATAGATTCATTGCTTGTTAAACTTTTGTAGCCTTCTTGATGAATGTCTTCTTTGTCATCGTGATTGTCGAGGTTGTGTATGATTTAAGAATTGTTATTGGTATCGAAATCGGGATCCAGATGAGATTGGTTGTCGTTAGTTACGTAATCGTTAGAAACAGTCAAAACGTAGCCAACGCCATAACTCTTATCATTATAAGATCCCGCCGGAGCGAGCAAATAATTATACAGAGTCAGAGGTTCGAGGAATTTTTCCCCCGAATCGGAAACAACCATCCTAGGATAAGCAGCCCCTAGTCTAGCCTTAAGAGCCTCGGTCTCTTCTTCTTCTACGATCTCCTTCTTTTCTATGATCTTTTCTTCCTGGGGCGGTTCTTCAATTGCAAGCGATAGCGCCGGCTCGAGCAGTTTCAAACTCGAGTTGAAGCACGCGGCGAAGCGGTTTGGATGCGATCCAAAATTTTCTTTGATGACTTCGTCCAAGCGGTACTCCATCCATCATTGGTCGTGTAAGGGTCTATCGGAACAATGGGATCCGTTGAAATAACATTGACAGAACCTCCTTTCTGGGGTTCTTTCATGTAATCCTTCGGGATCGTTATGTTCCCTTTTCGGAGATTGTTGTCAAGCCAACTTTTGAAGGTGATGCAATCCTCTATCTTATGTCCAAACATTTGGTGGTAAGGGCAGTAGTTGGGATGGTCTTTCTTGTTGACTTCTTCGGCTTCTCGGGTTACGCGAGTCGAAAATCCGAAGTCTTCATCAAATTGCGGAACATCTTTGGCACTGCCTCATTCTTGAATGGGTATTCTTTATTTATAAGCTCCTTTAACGTACGCTGTGGGCGAGGCGGTTGCTCATATTGTTGGGTTGGCTGATAACCGGGTTGAGGTTGTTGGTAGTTCTGCCGAGGTTATTGATAGCTGAAGGCTGCGTGTCGCTCCGTCGTATTTGCATTGGCTGCATGCCCTTATCGACTGCCGCGACGATCCCGGATTTCTTTTCAAATGTCTTCACAGGCTTCTGTTTGTCTGTTTTATCGACGAAACTTAATTGCTTCGCTTCCTCTTGCAAGCTTTCAGCCTTGCTTAACAACTTCTCGAAAGTCTTAATCGTAAATCCCTTAAGGAGAAGTGCTATCGGGCCGTGAATGCTTTTAAGTAAGATACCAACTGCATGCTGCTCTTGTAGCTGTGGCTCACACTTCATGCTTAGATTTCTCCATTGAAGTATGTAGTCCACTAAAGTTTCATTCGGTTTCTGTTTCTCCACCACTAAGTCACCGATGGTGATATGGTGCTGAGCTCCGGCAAACCGTTTCACGAAGAGGTTTTCCAATTCTGAAAATTTCTTTACCGAACAGTTCGGTAACTCTACGTACCAATCAAAGGCGATCCCTGACAGGCTGCTGACGAATTGTCGGAAAAGTAAGGCATCACTTCCACCAGCATTGCAACAACTAGCGCGAAAATGTGCAACATGCTGTCGAGGGTTTCCGGTACCATCAAAAGTCTTGAACAGAGGTGGTACGAAGCCTTTTGGGTATTGTACTGCATCAAATTCTTCGGGGTAAGGTCTACCCGTCTGAATAGATGCTCCGCTCTTAGACTGTGCTAAGGCTTCTCGCACCTGCTGTTCTACCATGTTCTTGATGTCCTTCTCTGGAATCATATTCTGAGTAGAGTCTTTCTTCGGCTAGTAATCTCCGTTAACGGATGTAATCTCTTTTCCTCCGTCTGTAATATGAATAACTTCTGGAGGCATTTCTCTTGGGGGTTGAACCTGACTATGAAGAGTGGCTAGGGCTGCAGCCATCTCTTCCATCCTTTTTGCCATTTGAGAGATTGTATCATCTTTTTCTCGAATTTGTGCTCTTAATGCATCCGGTTCATCTCTCTCCGCAGCTGCCGGGGCACCTTGCAAAGCTGACGATGCTCGTGTCTCAACCATGTTGATCTCCACATATTCGTCATCCATGAACTTTGACGAGTCAACTTCATCTCCAAACTTTTCTTCTCTTTCTCTTGCTAATCATTGAATGTCGGTTCTTAGCTTTTCCATAGAGTCTTCCAATGGTCTTTTTCGTGCGGTTTCGCAGTTGTCATGCGATGACCGTTGGGTTTCCTTCTCGGGAGTCCCCTTCATTGCAGTGGCGCTTTCTTCGGATTCGAGTCTCCTGATGAGACTTTCCTTTTCAGGTCGTTGTTTCGGTCTTAATTGGCCAGTAGTAGGACGCCATACCATCCTTCTAGCAGCAGAAGGCCTAGGACCGGATGGTCTGTCGGCTGAATGCTAGAAGGTGGTATCCTCCCTGATCTGTAAACATGAAACAACAACAGGTGGGCTAGCTTTCATCTTCTTATTCGGCTTTTCTGTGGCGCTAACGGGTTCTACTCGCGGCCCAAGACGGGACTTGGCTGGCACCCGCCCTATTCTTCTTAAAATCTCTGATACAGGACATCTCTCTTTCTTTGCTAACTTCTCTATCACGGTCACGTAGTCGGGCAAATGGTGTAGTCCTAGCCCTTTTCTATCAGCTGTCGCTATAGTATGCGGGTCGAGGTAATGTAAAAGCAATCTTGCGGACATTTTCCTCGTCAGCTGCGGTGGAGAGGGGATGGAATCTACTTCCTTCCAAAAGCGGTGTATACTCAGGCAGTGGTATGTACTCAGGTAGTGGTGTGTACTCAGGGATTTCTTCCAAGAAAGCAACTTCGGCGGCTACGGCCTTTACGGCAATCTTTCTACCTCTGTTTCTTCTCTGAGTCCGTGTTAGGGGTGGAACCCTTGAGCTGGACCCAATTTAGAAAACAGAAGGTCTTGCACGGAGATCTGTACCCTCCACGGTAACGTGCTCGTTACAAATCTGAATTTCCTTCCCCTTCAGTTTGGCGGAAGCCGGGGTAGGTGCAGAGACGACTAGACCTGTGGGGGTAGAGATAACAGTCCTCCTATGGATAGTAGTATTCCTCTCAGTTGGAACCCTTTGCAGGGGAGGGAACTCTTGAGTTGACTTGAGGTTGAACTCGATCAAAGGTCTTTCAGTTTCAGGAACTTTGTCTGTAAGTGTGAAAAGGGTAATGTCGGTGATCTTGACATTTGTGTTCTCGAATTCTTTCCCGAAACAGATGATCCCATTGTCGGGCAGCTCATCCTTGTAAACAACGAAGTCCAGTCCATTGGTGAAGGAGAAAATCAGCTTTGGGGCAGACATTTTCTGCAAGGTAGATTCTGATTGTCAGTCCCGAGTTATGCATCTTCTCGTTAGGACGAAAAGAAAGGAATCGAAAAGAGTCTGAACACATTTTTGTTCATGTATTTATAAAAACGAGTTATTTGTTAAAAGAGTCATTCATTAGAGGGCTTGTTTATTAGGAACAAAATGTTCAAAGGTGTAGAGAAGGTAAGGAATCCGATTCAGAATTGGAAAGGAAGAGAAAATCTTATGCAAGACTTCTCGACTTGAAGGATCGCTCCTAAACTAATACCTATTGGGGGTCCACCCCACCTCAGAAAAGAGGTAAAAGGATCTTGGAACCTCTCCGTTTAGGGGTGTCTAAACAGTGGCTCCCAAATCCGAGAGGAGTTGGTTATACTCGTTCAAGACAGAAATGAACGGGGTATTCCAACGGAAGAATGGTAGTTTGGTCCACTAGGGGCATGGGCTCACTACCGATTTATGAAAGCAAAGCCATCTGATCAAAATGGAGAGAGGAACTTTTCCCCAGCGGAGTCGCCAGAAGTTGTCGGCATATTTTTAGGTTATGTGTTTTATTTTGAAAAGGGGGTCGCCTAACAGAAATTGTCGGTGAATTTTAGATTTTAAATTTAATTTAAATATGTATATTTGGTTTAGAAAGTAGTATTTGATTTTGAAAATGATTTTAAGATATGAAATCAAACCGATCTCACATCTCAAATAGTTTATATAAACGAGCACCGCATCACAAACCGTGTATCTATTCCGAAGAATAGACACACTGCTTGATGATGGGGCTCGGTTAAATAAACTAGGAGATCTGTGACATCCATTTGGTCTGCGAACCAATTTTATAAGACGACAAATTCCCCTGCTTAATATAAATGAATTAAGCAGGGTTTATACTACCTGGGTTCTTTAAGTTCCTTATAAGGGCAAGCCCCTATAGTTAATTACATCTTAAATGACGGGAATCATTTAAGAGAACTCTCAATAATGATCAGTGGTTTTGCTCTCAAGAATTTCATAGTTTGAGGTTTTCAAAGGATTGGATTTTGGAAATTTAAAAGGGAATGACTCAAAATTTGGGATAATTTATTTTTAAGGATCCAAAGGAAGAGAAGTAGGAGAAGCTGAGAATCCAAGAAGAATCTTGGCAACTTCCCAAACTATCCTATTGTTTGGCTCGGTTTTAAGAAAATCCTAATATTATTTGATATTTCAATTTTGCCAATTTTAATTAATTAGGACTTATATTCGTATGACATAATCATACAATCAGCCTAGAAAATGTGAGGGTTTATGTCGTACCGGACGACTACCTCGGAGTCCTAAGACCGGTTAGGGCTTAATTTACACGACATGATCATGCGAATGCCTAACAAAGAGTTGAGGATTTATGTTGAACTTGGAAAACCACCTCGAAGTCCTATGGTTTGGTTGTTTAAATTCTAGGAAAGTTTAGTTGATGTAGATCCGAGTTTTGCTGATGACGATGGTCGTGCTGCCCACCATGCTTTGAGCTCCTTGTTGTTGTAGAGGTTTAGTTTTAGAAGTCATAAATCAGGAGATTAGAGAAGTGTTTTGGTTTAGAGAAAATCTTAAAATCCGGGTGTTTTTAATATTTTAATTAAAACAAATCTTAAAGTTGTTTAAACAGAACCGATTAAGATCCCACGGTTCCGTCATCCCGGCACCGTTATTTTCATCGAATTCACTTAGTCCAGATGAATTTGCTAAACTCAACTGAATGAGTTCCACACCTTCATTTAGACCGTGGGAAATCCCGTTAGCAACACGTTGGTTACATCATTCGAGGTATTCCCGATCATTCAACGAGACATTTTAATTTAGTTGCAATTGTAGTTTTGTGTTCTGTTTGTCATTAAATTTTGAGTTGTTTTATATTTTGAAATGTTGTGGCGGTGATTTTTATCTTGTAATGACTTTTAATTTAGTTTTGTTTTCAGTTCAGGGACTATCCTAAAGGTTTTGGTTTTCATGCAACAGTTGTTTATCATGCGAGCAAAGTAAAGTGCATTTGCAATAAAGTAAATTGCAATAAAATAAAAGCGTACCTGGAGGGTCTTCCCGTCATCCCAAGCTGCACTTAAAACACATGTTAAGGCATTTAAATATTCCAACAAGTACCTAGGTAAAGCTAAGGGAAAGGTTTTGGTTGTCTATCAAAGTCCTAATCCTATAGCTAGTCATCTCCTATGACGTCTAGGTTCTTGTATTTTGGTTTAAGGACGATTTTCTTCATCAAAGAACAATTAAGTTCAATTGTTCTTATAAACATCCTATCATATTAAGGAAGTTCTTAAGACGAGTCTTAAACATCTTTTCAATACCTCTAGGATTGTTTTAAGTCCAAGAGAATTTAATTATACAAGTGAATTAATCATCCGGGAGTTTAAGTTTTGTTCTTTTGCTCGATGAACTAGGACATTTGAATATCCTATAAGTGAGATAACACTTCACTTGATACCTCATTTAAGAGTTATAATAATAAGAGCTTAAAAAGGGCAAATCAAATTATTAAATATTTTGATGATTTAAACTTAATGATTTAATTTCAATTTTGACTTAATTATAAAAAAAATTAGTTTAAGTTTGGAATAGTGTTCAATTTTTTTTAGGTTATTAAATGATTTTAATTTAATTTAATTCAATTTAATTTAATTTAATCTAATTTAATTTAATTTAATTTAATTTCAATTTAATTTTAATTTAATTTAATTTAATTTAATTTTAATTTAATTTTAATTTAATTTTAATTTAATTTCAATTTTAATTTAATTTAGATTATTCTTTTAATTTTCTTTTTAAGTATTATTGAAGTGATTTATTTAGGGATTATTAAATTAAAGAATAAATATCTTCTTAAATAATATCCCTACTTTAGTAATTTCAATTTTCCATTACTCTTCCAAATTTAATTAATTATTTAATTAAGGTTTACTTAATTATTCTTAAAATGATTGGTGGGTTTCTACCCTTAACCATTTAAGTTTCAATCATCCAAAATCAATTTAAATCAAATATTTTACCCTCCCCCTTTGATTAATTCTAAAATTTTAATTAAAGGTTGAAAATTTTAATTACCATTTTGCCCTTCAAGTTTAATAATTCTATAACTCACTAAATTAAGCTCAAATAAATTTGAAATTTTTATGTGACCTCACTTACATGTCATTTAAGACATTAGATGAGGAAATGTGATTTTTCTGTATTTAATTTATTTATGTAATTATTTTTAATGGAAAATAGGGTTTTTCAAGGAAAATTCAATAACATGACCAAGGAAATGTTTCTGTCCCTAAGAAAATTATGGGATATTACTAATGACCAGAGGACTATTTGGACCAATTTTGGTGATTTTTTGAATTATATTTTATTTATTATAATTATTTTGAGTTTTGGAGAATTAATTAATTTTAAAATAAAATAAAAGTTAAAGATTGGATTTTATATTTTTCTTAAATCTCTCTAACCTCAAGGAGTTCAGAGAAGCAAATTTTATATTTTTCTGATTTTTCTTTGATTTATTAGAATTATTTTAGTGAAAATGTTGGAAACTACATTTTTTAATATTAAAAAATTATATTAAGCCTTTAAAATTCAATATCTTACCCTAGGGACTTAAGAAAAATATTTGGTTTATTCCTAAATGATTAGAATTCAAAATGTGACAATTTGGTGATTTTTAATATTTTTGTGATTTTTATTATTTTTTAATTATTAAAAATATTAAAATAAGCTTAAAAATTAACTTTTTTAAAAAATTACAATTTTAATTTTCTTAAATTTCCTTGATATCAGAGAAGCTCCAAAACCATATTTTGTGAATTTTTGAAAAGTATTTTGCGAGTTATGAATTTTTAAAGTTTAATTTTACCCATTTTTGCTTAAGAGGCTTAATCAACCCATTTGGTGGGGTTAATCAAGTCCAATTGGTTTCAAATTTTTATGTGGTGTTCTCCTATCCCTAGAGGACAGTGGAGAATTGTTTTTAAGTTAATTGGATATGTGATTAACCCTAATTAATTGAAGTTCAATTTTGGGTATTTAGGCCAAATAGGGTTATTCCATGTGAACTAACTCAAAACCTATTTTTCCTAGGGTCCTCTGGTCATAAGAAACATCACCAAATTTTCCTAGAATTTATTTCGCAGCATGCTAATTATTGGAATTAAAATATCTAAAACAGTAGCATGCAATTGAAAAATCAATAACTTCTCATAGGGATGTCCTCTGACCTTGGAAAATTCAGGGAATGTTCCCAAGTTCAGAGGATTCAAAAGCCCTATGGTCTCATGCTATGGTGATTTGTCTATGCAAATGGAGAATTAAAACAATGCAGAGATGAAATAAATCATTAAAAATAAAATACTCAATGAAATTACTTGATTTCTTTTCCACATTATTCTCCTCTATTCACTGAGCAAGAGAATATTTTTATTTTATTTTTAGGATTTTTCTACACAAAGTTATGCATTTTTCAAGTTCTGGTAATTAAATAAATAGAAAAATAGCCTATTTTCCTACTTATCCACGCGGCGCCACGCCATCCTCGGCAGCTCCGAAAGGCCACGCGGCGAGCTCTGATTCGGCACCGCCATCCGACTCAGTGCTCCAGGGGCCCGCTGTATCGTTCCGTCTCCTCATACGGCTCAATCTGGATCATCCACCCACGCTTGTATCAGATGGACGACATCCCTTCATCGTCCCCAAGCCTCCTAGCCCGAGAACCGTCCACACTAAATCCTTAATGTCTCACTCAATACTTAATGGATTTTCACGTTCTTGTGCTATATGGATTCGTCTTGAAGAGACGAATACATCTATACGGTGATCATGCATTGAAATTAAGGCATTTGAAATGAAGAATCTCCAGAAGCTCGGGATAAAGAGTTAGCTCATACCTTAGCTCAGAGAAGTGTGGCTTCAATCTGAGGGTTGTGTCACCTTCGATTGGGTCCAAGCAAGCTCCAGATGAAGTCCCTTGGCTTGGTGAATTGTCTAGGTATGATTTCGACCAAGCCCGATCACAACCTTTGGAGTCTGGAATAGCTCATGGTCTGGAGAGGGGGCTTCCACTAGGGAACTCCTTCTCTTGGTCTTGTGCAGGTGTGGGCGAGTTTAATTTGATTTTGGTGGAGAATTTGGAGATGTCCTGGTTTAGGGTGGAATTTTTGCTGAGAAATTGGGTTCTGTTGGTTGGGATTAGGGCAAATTGTCACTGGGGATCAATTGCTCTAAGTGTGGGGAGTAATCTGGAACAATTTTGGCAGAGTTTCCTTAAGGTTTGTTTCAGCACCTTCCTTGGCCGAGAGGAGGGGGTGTTTAAATAGGAGAGGCTGGAGGGCCTCCCAGGGGGGTTTAAGGGTTGGGATCAGCTGCTCTGGTGAGGAGAAGAACAGCTGCAATGGCCATTAGGAGTGAGGCAGCTCAACAAGGTGGAATTCCAAAATTTGGCTCCTCCCAAGGTCTCGGCCATGGTGTTTTCCAGCGATCCAGGCGGCTGGCCGGTAGGCATGGGTCACCCTCAGGTTCAGGTGAGTCAGGGCTGGAGGTTTGTGCAAGCAATTGGCCAATGCCATGTGTAAAGAGCTTGGATTAAAATGGCTTGGGGGAGAGGCCATTTTTGCTTGATTTGGTCCAAGCCATGATTTTGGATTAGGTTCACCTCCTCATGGCTGATTTGGGCTGAGGGAGGATCATTTGCATCAGCTAGAAAGGGGTGGTGAAGTCCCCATCTAAAGTGATGTGGCTAATCTTGGTTTAGTGTGTAACATGGAAGGGGTTAAAAAGCTAAATGAAGGTTTAAGAAAGGGGGCCCTCCTTTTGCTACTTTGGGTATGGTCACATGTCAAACATCCCATGGCTTCATATGGCTTGTACATGGCTTGTCTTTGGCTTACATATGGCTTGGCAAGAGCTTGGTCAACTTTCATAAAAACGGATTTTGTGAATTTTGGCATTTTGATGAGAATTGTTATGAGGCTTGATTTGGAATTGTTTAATTGATAAATTAGGACTTTATGAATGATTTTAAATTGAATGTGTGATGAGGGAAAGTGTCATGTGGGCTTTAGATTGATTTGGGCTTTTGAATTTGGTAGAAGTGGGCTTTTAGGAAGGTTTAAGGGAGTGGGCCTTTATGTTTAGCCATAGGCTTTTAGATAAAAAAATTTGCAAAGGGCCATGCCAAATAAAGGTTGAATTTAGTTTAAGGATGTGTCTTGAATGATTTGAAGCAAATTTGAGGTGGTTTGGAATTGAATTGGGTTGAATTTGGGTTCAAATTGGGCTAATTTGGGCCAATGTTGGTCTAAGGTTGAAATTGATGTAAAATTAATGATGGTAAATGTTCATGGGAGTGTTTCAAAGAGGTTTTAACTTTGGTTGGGTTTTGGTTTTGGGACTTGGGCTTATTTGGGTTAAGTTTGGGTTTAGGTCAAAATTGGGCTTTTTGGTTTTGGATTGAATTTGAGTAGGGTTTGGGTCCAAATTTTGGGCAAATCATGTTAGTTTTGTGTTTGTGGGGATGTTAGGGAAGGTTTTGAAAAGGTTTAGGGTCAATTGGAGTTGAATTGGTTTGGTTTGGGCTAAGTTTGGTTCATGGGTCCAAATTGGGCTTTAAGGTCAAAAGTGGAATTGGATTCAAATTTCAATGAAATTGGACTTGGATTTGGTATATATTGATATTGTGGATAATAAATTGAAGTTTAGAATTGAATTGGACCAAAATTGTGGTCAATTGGGTAGATTTGGTTTGACATTGGGTTCACTTGGGTTAAGAATGGGCTAAATTGGGGGTTTTGGTAAAAGTGAGGTAAATTGACAAAATTGGCCCATGGTATAGTTGTACAAAATGAAATTGGGAATATTTGGGATTTTTTAGAATTTTTTGGGAATTTTTTGAATTTTTGGATTTTTTGGCTAAGAGGGGCATTTTGGGTATTTGGTGGGTATTGGGGGGGTATTTTTGGAGTTTTTGGTATTTTTGGTTATGGACGATCAATTTGATTGGTGAGGAAATGTTCAAGGTTAATTTTGGGGAATTTTGGGTGATTTGGAAATTTTGGAGGATTTTGGCAATTTTAAGGGCTTTTGGTAGGTTTGATAGGTGTAGGGTCCCCGGGGTCAAAAATTGAAATTTTGGAAGAATGAAGATTGATCAAATATGAGTGAAATAGAATCACTTTGATTTAGCCATGAAGCCATGTTAGGCCTATATGAGCCATGTGAGGACTCATTTGAGGCATTCACTATGTTGTTCCTAACCCTCTTAGCCAGGGGCTTAGGGGTTAAGGTCCTTCCATATGAATTACCTACATGAGTCAAGGAGTCAAGTTGGGTATGGGTGTGGTTTTAGGATTTTGATTGTGTGTGTGAGAGTGTAGAGTATGTGTGTAGTGAGTGTGTAAGTCAACCCTTACTGCACTGGGCCACCTGGGGTAGTCCCAAGGCCAAAGAGTCCTATAGGGAACTCATCCTTTAAACCTTCACTTTTGATCTCAACCCTCTAGGTGATTAGGGGTCTACAATCAAGCTCGTGGGGTTTGCAGGGAGACAAGAAGTGGTTTAAATTTCTAAAGGATGGGTCCCAATTCTAGTCCTCTAAGATAATCAAAGGAAAAGCCTAAGGCTAGATCTTAAGTACTAAAGAGGGAAGAGAAGACCTCATCAAAAATGAGGTCAACATAGACCTATTGAGGAAAGGGATGGCTGCCCAGCTGTACTCTTCAATGCAAAGGAATTGGAGGAATTGGACGAAGAAGTTAAATTAACTCTGGTTGGCAAATTCAGTATAGAACATCCTAAGATGGAGCTTGTGAGGAAATTTTTTGAATCACTCAACTTCAAAGGGAGCTGGAAGATTGGACTCTTGGATGGAAGGCATTTGTTAATTAACTTTACCATTGAAGAGGACTATGCTATGTTATTTGCTAAACAAATGGTTATCATTGCTGGAGTGGACATGAAAATCATCAAGTGGACTGCTGATTTTGATCCCAGCAAAGACCCTCCCATTGTGCCTCTTTGGTTCAAGCTACCCAATCTACCTTATATATATTTCAACAAAAATGCCTTATTTCAAATTGGTAGAGCACTTGGGACTCCCCTCAGGTGTGATGCAGCTACTATCAACAAAGCAAAATCTAAATTAGCTAGAATTCAGGTTGAAAGAGATGTCTCCCTGCCTGAAATCAAGAAAATCTGGATTGGGTCAAAAGAGGAGGGCCAATGACAAGAGGTTATTATGCAGCAAAAGCCTTACTTCTGCACTCATTGTAAGATGTTTGGTCACACCAATGATAGATTCTATAGAATCCATCCCCCAAACAAAAGAGCTCCCCATCTGGCTCAAGAAATCACTTCTCCTGCTATGGAGCCCCCTAATGCTGATGTCCAGATGGATATCAACCCTTTAGTTAAGGTATATGTTGAGAGAGCTTCATCTAGTCTTGCTGGTTTCCAGATGGAAAACAATAATACATCAAAGGTGCCTGCTGTGAGAACTACACCTGGTACTGCTGGACCTCAGATGGCTGCCCCAAAGGACACCCTGAACCCAGTCCCAGATAAGGGTCTCAGTACTGACTCCCCCCAGAAGTTGGACACTTCCACATATGAATCTACTCCAGTGCTAGGGTCCCCTCTTGAAGAAAATGCCAACTGGTGCAGAAGAGAAATGGAAGAGATCAAAATCACCTCCTCATCCCAAACCTCTGAGACCTGGGCAGGAATTCTTCCCTCTAATGTCATATCTGAAATGCAAACTGACTTAGAAGGGAAATGGCACACACAACTTTCAAGGAAAAAGAAAAAGACATACTCTGAAGCCCAAAAACTAGGAACCCCTCTCATTGTGGGGGAACTGGCAGCATCTATCAAGACTAGATCTAAATCCCAGCCCTCCACCCCCCACCCCCCACCTCATGATCAATTTGCTTTGCTGGAATATTAGGGGTATTGGCAACTCTGTATCCCTGAAAAGAATTCTTCACCTCACTAAAAAACACTAGCTTTGGTGTATTGCTATCCTTGAACCTATGGTGCACAAACACCCTAATAAAATTATTAATAAATTTCATGGCTTCAACCACTTCTCTAATTGCAATAACAAGATCTGGATCCTTTGTAGGAAGGAAATACTTTGAACCCCCCTTATTGACAATCATCAATTCATTCATTCTACTTTCAACATTAATGGTCAAAGTGGATTTGCTACTTTTGTTTATGCTGGGTGCAGAATTGAAGATAGATATAATTTATGGAACAATATTCATAGCATTGGTGCTAGCATCTCTTCCCCTTGGCTTGTGGGAGGAGACTTCAACTGCATTAGTTCTTCTGCTGAAAAGCTGGGAGGTAGACCTCCTAATTTAGCATCTATGACAAAGTTCAATGATAGCATACATGCGGCAAACCTTTTTGATATTGGCTTCAGAGGACCTTCTTACACTTGGAAAAGAGGCAACACTTAGGAAAGGTTGGACAGAATTCTGGTTAACAGCAGCTGGATCTCCCATTGGCTCCTTACCTTTGTTACCCACCTGAATTTTACTGTATCTGATCATAGACCCCTCCTGATTACTATAACCTCACCAAAACCCTCTAACTCCCACCCCCCTTCAAGTACCTGAATATGTGGTCCACACAGGATGATTTCTTGAGCATTGTTCACGATGCTTGTCGGGGCAATGTAAATCACCCCTCCCCTCTTATCAAATTAAACCTTCTTCAGCTAAAGCTCAATAAAACCCTTAGACATTGGAGCTGGCAAACCTTTGGTGATGTCTTCAAAGCTGTTAGTGAGACAGAAAAAGAAGTTGGTCACCTGGAAGCCAAAGTTCAAGCTAGTACTGCTAGTGAAGATCAACTTATAGCTGCACAAGCCAACCTTCTGTTAGCTTCTGAAAGACAAGACCTGTTACTGAAACAAAAAGCTGAAGTCAACCATTTTAACCTTGGTTACAGGAACACTAAATACTACCAAGCTTATATCAAATTAAGAAGGAAATGTAATAACATCCATAGTATAAACTCTGCAGAAGGTATCATGTTGGGGGACCTTGCTGCTATTGGCCAGGATGCAATTAAATACTTTGGGAAGCTTCTCACTCACAGCCACAGCACCAGAACCCCTAATGATAGCTCTCTATTTCTGAATGTTGTTCATTATACCAATAGTTTGGATCTGACTGGTACTCCTACTGAGCAGGAAATCTGGAAGGCAATCAGATCTGTAGATAGGCTCCAAAACAAACTGGGCCAGATGGGTACACAGCTGATTTCTATCACAAAGCCTGGGAAATTGTCAAAGGGGATGTGGTTAATGCTATCCAAAGTTTTTTCCAGGGCCACCCTCTTCCTAGCTACTTTAGTGCATCTAACTTTGTTTTGATACCCAAGAACAATAACCCTCAGAACTGGAACCAGTATAGGCCTATCTGCCTTACTTCTGTGATCAGCAAGACTATTAGTAAAATTATTGTGGGTAGGTTCCAACCTCACCTTGACAATCTAATCAACCCAAATCAGTCTGCCTTTATCAAAGGAAGATATATAAATGATAACATCTTACTGGCACAAGAACTCCTCCAGGATCTGGATAAGGTGCAAAGGGGTGGCAATGTTATTTACAAACTGGACATTCAAAAGGCATCATTTCCATCTTATCTGCTACAAGTGACCCCATTGAAAAAGAGCACTCAGCTGCAAATTGAAAGAGCTTTTAATAGGTTCCTTTGGTCTGGTTAGAGACATCAGCTTCATTGGACTTCATGGCAGAATGTTACTAAACCCACTGAGGCTGGTGGTTTAGGTTTCAAAGGACTTGATCAGCTGCAGAAGATAACTTCTACAAGTTGTGGATTCACTTTAGAGCACAAAATTCTCTGTGGGAAAAATTCTTGAAAGGGAAATATTGCAGGCACATTCATCCATCCCTTGCTGTTAGAACAATGGGGGACTCCAAAATTTGGGTGAGAATGCTAAAAGCCAGAAAGGAGGCTGAAAACCACTTCATCTGGAATTTGGGAAATGGGGAGATTAACTTTTGGCTGGATAATTGGTGCCCCAAGGACTGGTTAATTCTAAAAGTGCCCTAGGTTGATCACACCTTAAAGGTGGTTGATTTCTGGGATGGCTTTAACTGGTCCCTTCCTCACCTTAGAGCTATTCTTCAAGACCACTCAGCCATCCAAATCTCTACTGTTAAGTTTACTAGAGGGAGACCTGATAACATCATGCTGGAAAACCACAAGTATCAAAGTATTACTCAAGCCATTTATAGGAAAACTTTCATATGGCCCTCTGTACCCTGGGAAAAAGCCGTTTGGAATAAGTTTTTGTCTCCTTCCATGTCCTTCCTATCTTGGAGAGCTCTGCATAGAATTATCCCAACTGATGATATACTCAAATTAAAAGGGCTGAGAGGGCAATCCATATGCACATTGTGTCACCAACAAGAGGAGACTCTAACTCATTTATTTTTCAGATGCACTTTCTCCCAGAATGTATGGAAAGAACTTAGATCTCACTTCTGTAAGAGTTATGTTCTTCACAGGGATCAGTTCCATAATTGCTGGCAGGTGAGGAACAACCATTACTTCAACTCCAGTCACTTCATTGTCATGTGGTTTATTTGGATGGCCAGAAACCAATCTAAGTTTGATAACACTCCAGCTGTTGTTATTAATGTGGTGAGAAATTGCACATCTTACATTAGCAAACTTATTCTACATAAGAAATTCCCTAATATTCTTAAGAAGACCTTATCACCCACTGTATCCCAACCTCTTATTAGAATTGTCAGATGGCGTCCACCTCCTAGCAACACCATAAAAATCAATACTGATGGTAGTTACTCCAAGTGTTGTGCTGGTGTGGGGGGTATTTTTTGAAACACTAATGGCAAATGTCTATTATTCTTTCATGGTCCTGTTACTGCCCAGGATGCCTTTGAGACTGAGTTTATTGTTGTACTGTGGGCAATTCAGTTAGTCAGGAAAGCTGGCTGGTCCAATATCTGGTTAGAGGTGGACTCTAATGATCTGATCCTTAGTCTGGACAGTGGTTTCCACACTACCTGGCATTATAACTACTGGCTACAACAGATCCAAACCTTGAAGTATCCACATACCAAATTCTCCTTCAACTACAGGGAGGCAAACAAACCAGCTTACTGGATGGCCAGAAAAGGTGCAGAATCAACTACTGTTCTTGTCTCAAATCACCCCTCTTGGGAACTAACCTACTTAATCAATGGGGATAATTTAAGCTCCCCCCCACTTCAGAATTGAGCATAACACACTATCTGAAATTTGTGTTCCTCCCGTCGCCATAACATCCCCTTTCGAACCGATTTTGGAAGGCTATCTTGGGTTCCTCGTCTTGTATGGTTGGTCCATTCCTTGGTCTTATTCTTTTATGATTAGTCCATTTTATAGCTATCTTGAATACCTTTAGTCATGTCTTTTCTTTTTGGCCCTTTGGGTGGCTAACTTACCCAAGGGCATGGCTGTAAAAATTTTTCCTTGTTTTAACATGTAGGAAGCCTGAGTTGCTTCTTTTATATATATATATATATATATATATATATATATATATAAGCAAGGATTACTATATCTGGATAGGATTTTAATAATTTTGAATTCCACCCTTAATTTCCTAAAGCATAAGGTAGATATATCTTTAACTTAGAAATATAATAAAAGTTTTAAAAATTATTTTAAATAAAAGAAATTTAAATATTAAAAATAAAAGTCTAATTCTTATATTTTTCCAAAAATACAACTTTTCCTACTAAAGATAGTTACAAAATATTTATCATTTCTTCACTAAGAAATTTCTAACTTTAAATTTTGTATCATTACTATAAATTTATAGCTAAATTCTATTACTCATTTCTATATTAAAAATTTTACTTCCTTTATATAACTTCATACACATAATTATTTTTCAATCAAAATCCAAATTTTATTTATAACACATTTGAGAGCAAATAAAATTTAAGTTTTTGAACATTGTTTAAAGTTTTTGTTATGATAAAACATTTAAGCATAATAAAAAGATACATGAGTAAGAATTGAAAAGTATAAGTATCATGCTTGCAGAAATTTTTATATCCTAAATATGCAGGTATAACAATTA
The DNA here is from genome assembly GCA_022702705.1 of Papilionanthe hookeriana x Papilionanthe teres. NCBI lineage: Eukaryota > Viridiplantae > Streptophyta > Magnoliopsida > Asparagales > Orchidaceae > Papilionanthe > Papilionanthe hookeriana x Papilionanthe teres. The sequence continues at coordinate 54,062,278 of CM040422.1, forward strand.
AAAACATGATTAAAAACAACTAGATCAATTTTTAACTTTTCATTTATAAGAGAAATTCAAAAGACTGCTAAAGTAGTGGAGGAAATAAAAGTAAATTTACACACACTTAAATTGAAATCCACAATAACAATATATATGGTAGTAAATTGAAATGTTAAGCATGAAATTTAAATAGTGGAATTTAATAGTGTTTTAAACCTTCTTAATAGTTTCAGGAATAAGTTATACACTAACAAACAAAGTACACTACAAATTCACTAACACATTTACTACCACAATGACTCTAAACATTCACATCACATAATACGAACAAACTACTTCCACAAAAAACATGAAAACAAACTAAAGTCTCTCACCATCTAATACATCAATCAGTAAAGTCCAAACATAAATAGAAAGTTAATAACTCATACATAATAAAAAGTCCAAACATACAACATAACATAACAGTTTACAACACATACAAAACATAAATCTTAATCCTCATCTTCTTCTCATCATCATCTCCTTCATTCCATGTATGATTAGGCTCATATTAGGTGAGGTGTGGATGTGGAGGTAACACAACACTATAATCTCTTCTGATCAATCTATCGATATAACTGTTATATTCTCACCATACTCATTATGTCTCTGAAGAGAATCCCCAATATGATCTACCTTTCTTTCTATATCATGAACTAAATCCACAGTTTAATTTATATTATTTTTCATTTTATTCAACAGTTCCATTTTTGAATTAAAAAACTTACCTGATGATGCCTGGAATGTAGAAGCACAAGATGTAGAAACAACAAAAGTAGATGCACCAGAAGCTCTAGAGAATCCTCCTTTCCAGCCAAAAAGGGAATGCTCAACATATGTCTTCACATTCACACTAAAAATAGGCTTAAGGCTGAAGGAGCTATTCCCAATTATCAAATTTTACACCAGCCCGCTCACACATTGAATGTATAAGGGAAGCAAATCCCATACTTGTAGTAGTAGCAGCTCTGGCAGAACTCCAAATACAATCATAAATAATCTTCCCGATCTCTATGACATTCCCCTGCTGAATATAGTAATTCAATGTAGCTCTTTATTTCGTGACCTCACTCAAATGATTGTAGGAATCAACTTAAATGATATAAAATAATGCCAGGCCTTAGAGGTGGCATTCAGCTTTGAAGCAGGGAAGTTAACTCTTCTCTCATTAGTTATTTTTCATAATCCTCTTCCATCAGTCAAAGCAGAAATGATTTCATCCAGTTCTTCCTCCGTAAGATTATAATTTAAATAAAAACAAAATGTAGTAGGTGGTAATAGGTAAAACTCATTTATTACCTCGGAAGTAAAATGAACGAACTTCCCTCAAACCATCACAAAGTTCACTTCTAACTCAGGGAGATTTGCATAAAACTCCTGTAAAATAGAAATAACAGCTAAGGCAAAAAAATAGAAGAATCTATTTCAAAGTCTTCTAATAATCATGTCATATATCACTCCACCGGGCTTTTCAAAGCCTCGCTCTTGAATCAATTTACGCGATTGTAGAGCTTGCACGTATCGATCCTGAGCTCTTGAACTTACAAACTTGTCTGAATCAAATGTGCTTCTCCCCTTACTTCTTTTTGGTGCAATTTCTAAAATTTTCATAAAAATTACCATAAATTCCAAAAGTAAGGTAAAATTACTAAACTCAACTTCTAAAGGCTTAAACTACTATATCCAAGTAATTTCCAAAGCATTTTCTCAAATTTTCACCATGAATAGTGATTTTTCATATTCTCCATAATGTTCCTTAAATACATGGTGAAAATAAAAAATTTTTACATAGGAGCAGTGCTTTTACCTCAAGAAGATCAAATCCAGCAAATTTGGCTTGAAATGACTCAAATATCACAAATTTGGAGATGTCATAACTCCTAGGTCGTGAACTCCGAACGATGAAGATGACGGGGAGAAGAAAAATGGCAAATTTCTAGTTCTAAAATCTGAAAATCGATTTTCGCGAACCGACGTCTAAGCTTAAATGTTCAATGCTTAGCCGTGAGGCACAGGTGTGTAAGTGCGGGGTCTCGAATCTTACCTATGAATTTGCTAATTTTGATTTTTTTCGTTAAATACACATTTAAGCTCATTTAATCAACCCTAAATTGTTTTAATAAGTATATCCTCTCCTTATATTCTTCTTATCTCCAGAATCATGCTTTTATATTAAAATATATTCAATACAAGTTTCACATAAACATAAATCATTTTTACTAAAAATAAAACAAATAAAAAAGTACAAACCACAAGTACTTTAATCCAAGTTTTTTTGGATAAGATCTCTTCTTTTCTCTCACTTTAACACATTAAACAAAACACAAAACAAATACTTAAAACATAACAAACTTATAACACACAACAATTCATAAAAGACTAACACTAACAACAAACATGACTAACTTACAACTTAATATGAAAGAAGAACTTAATGCCATTCTCCATTAGGTGGAAGATATCCAGAACCTCCATTAGTTCCATCTGAACCATTTGAGATATGGATTTGATAAAATGGTCGATGGTTGAAAACTCTTACTGAATCTTTTACTATCCATTTATTCTTCAAAAAAAAAAATCTTGTATCCGCCTCTTCAATAGGACTAGTATAACTAAATTGCATCTTTAATTGTCATTAAATATGTGCTAAATGTGTGTTAGTTTCATTTACCTTTGCTTCGATTGACGCCAAATCAGCCTCTATCTTTAAAATCTTTTCTACTATTCCTTGAATATTAACAGCTAGATATCCATTATATAACTCTTGCGTACTCTCACAAATGAACTTCTTCTTGTTTGCATGCTCTTTTTTCTTAATTTTATTCTCTCAAGAAGACATTTTTGTGACTTAAACTCTTCCTTTAGGCTCTTAGGATGAAAATTTGAAATGGGATGAATATCTTTTGATCCGGTTCCTATTTATAGGCTTTAGATGCTTTAGAACCATCCTCCCACATTCACAAACCATAAAATAACGTTCCATACAACTTCCCTACAATTAGGACTTCTAGAAACCCATTTTTCACATTTTTCATAACTCCAGTGTCTAAGTGCCAACTGCTGGCGCTTATCCGCCAGTACTCATTTTAGCATAAGTCTGCTAAACATTTAAATACTCATTTTAAATTATCCAATTTATCAATTAAGATCTCATTAATCTCCACTAACATAATATAATCAAAATAGTAATATAAAATTCTTACTTCAAACCACACAACAAACACACAAAACAAACTTAAATCAAAGCATACCGATAACTATGGGTTGCCTCCCACAAAGAGCTTGGTTTAATACCAACAACCCAACATACCCAATACTTATTTTGGGTGACCCAACATCATATTTTAATCAATTTTAGGTTGATCTACTGAGAAATAAGGTTTCATTCGATGACCATTCATTTTAAATATTTTCTCAATTTTAGGATCTTTAATATCCATAGCTCTATAAGGATAAACTTTTATTACAATAAATGGGCCCATCTACCTGGACTTAAGTTTTCCAGCAAATAATCTTAATCTAGCATTGTATAGCAAAACTTGCTGTCCTGGCTTAATATTATTAGTCAGTATCCTACGATCATGCCACATCTTCATCTTTCTTATATATATCTTAGCATTTTTATATGGTTCGTTCTTTATCTCTTCAATCTCATTTAATTGCAATAATCTTTTCTCACCAACAACCTTTAAATTATAACTGAACTCTTTAATAACCCAGTATGCTTTATGCTCAAGTTCAACTGGTAAATGATAAGCTTTCCCAAAAATTAGCCTATATGGGGACATCCATATAGGAGTTTTATCTGCAGTATTATAAGCCCACAAAGTAAAATCCAATTTGATTGACCAATCCTTTTTGTTTGGATTAACAGATTTTTCCAAAAAACTTTTAATTTTATGATTGGATAATTCAACCAAACCACTAGTCTGAGGATGATAAGCAGTAACAATCTTATGGATTATATGATATTTCTTTATTAGTTTCTCCATAATTGCATTTTTAAAATGACTTTCCCCATTAGTTATGATTACTCTTGGCATTCCAAATCTACAAAATATGTTGTTTCTTAAAAACTTTGTAACACTTCAAGAATCACATCAAGGTAAAGCAACAACTTCTATCCATTTAGATACATAGTCTACTGCTATTAATATGTATAAATTTCTAAAAGATTGTATAAATGGTCCCATGAAATCTAATCCCCAATGTCAAATATTTCAACTTGTAACATATAATTTAGGGGCATTTCATTTTTTCTAGAAATATTGCACACAAGCTGACATTGATCACAATTTTTAATATAAGCATTAACATCCTTAAAAACTGTAGGCCAATAAAATCTAGATTACAGAATTTTATATGTCGTTTTATCAACACCAAAATGTCCCCCAAAATCAAAATCATGACATTTTTGAATAATTTCATAAGTCTTATAATGGCACATATCTTCGAATAATTAGATCATTTCCTTATTTAAAGAAAAATTGGTCATTCCAAAAATAACTCTTAGTTTCAAATAAATTTTTTTTCCTCTGTTAGTAGGTCAAATCATAAGGTAATATGTTACTTATAATAAAGTTTATAATGTCGACCTACCATGGAACATGCCCCTCATTAATAGTAAACAATTTTTCATCAGGAAAATGCTCATTAATTTCTTCATTAGAAAAGATAGTTTTTTTATTTTCAAGCCCGGATAGATGATCAACAATTTGATTATCAGCACCCTTCCTATCTGTTATATCAAAGTCAAATTCTTGTAAAAGAAGAATCCATCTTATCAATCTTGGTTTTGCATCCTTTTTTTCATTAAATATTTAATAACATAATGGTCAGTACGCACCACACATTTAGTTTCAATTAAATATGATCTGAATTTATCAAAATAATATACTATAACTAATAACTTTTTATCAGTTGTGGTATAATTAATTTGAGCTTCATTAAGAGTTCTACTAGCATAGTATATTACTTTAAAATTTTTATCATGATTTTGTCCTAAAACAACTCCAATAGCATAATTACTTGCATCACACATTAATTCAAAACGCTTTTCTCAATCTGGTGAAACAATAACTGGTGCAGTGATTAATTTTTCTTTTAGTAGCTCAAAAGCTTTTATGCATTCTTCATCAAAATTAAAAATTGCATCTCTTTCAATAAATGGCATATAGACTTAAATATTTTTGAAAGTCTTTAATATAACGCTTGTAGAATTTAGCTTGTCCTAAAAAAACTCTTAATCTCCCGTACATTTGTTGGGCAAGGTAAATTAACAATCACTTGAATTTTGTAGGGTCTACATACATACCTTTTTCTGAAAAATTGATGTCCCAAAAAAATTCTTCCTGCTAGCTTAAATTGGCATTTTTCCTAGTTAAGAAATAAACTTGTTTCTTCACTGCATTTAAGAATTTTAGATAACTATTCTAAACATGATTCAAATGAAATTCCAAACACTAAAAAATCATTCATAAACACTTCAATTCCTTTTTCAATTAAATCACAGAAAATTGTCATCATACATCTTTGAAATGTAGCAGGGGCATTACATAAACCAAAAGGCATTCTTCTAAAAGCAAATGTACCATAAGGACTGGTAAATGTTTTTTTCTCTTGATCCTTAGGAGTAATTTGTATTTGATGATAACCAGTACATCCATCCAAAAAACAAAAGTTATTATGCTCATATTCATAATTTATTTTAAAATGGCATTCACTTAGATATCTCATTACATCCATCCTTAAACATTCATCATCTTTACCATTTGCAAGATATTTAATTGATTTTAAAATATTAAATGTAATAGTTTAATTGACGTGCATAGTTAATTCCATTTTCTGCACATCTATCATTGCTCTTCCAATAGCCAGGAAAGGTCTCTCCAAAATAATTGGTATCTCCTTATCTTCCTCCATATCAAGCAAAATGAAATCGACAAGAAAGATAAATTGATCCACTTTTATTAAAACATCTTCTAACTCCTTTAGGATATGTTATCGAACGATTTGCTAACTACAAAGTTACAATAGTTGGGATGATACAATAGTAGGATATGTTATCAAACATTTTTCCTAATCCCATTCTTTTAAATATAGATAATGACATAAGGTTAATGCTTGCATCTAAATCACATAAAGCTTTTCCATAAAATCTATCTCCAATTGAACATATAATTATGAAGCTACCAGGATCTTTAAGCTTTTCATGAAGCTTCTTCTAAATTATAGCACTGCATTCTTCACTAAGTGCAATAGTTTCATTATCTTTAGACATCCTTCTTCTGTTGAGGATATCCTTTATAAACTTCACATAGCTTGACATTTGTTCTAACGCTTCAACAAATGGAATATTAACTGTATGTTTCTTAAAAATCTCCAAGAATTTTGAAAATTACTTATCCAACTTTTATTGTCGAAGTCTCTGAGGAAATGGTGGTCGTAGCTTGTCTAAATCAATATTTGATGGAGTAATAGGTCTTTCCAAACCTTTTTGAGCATCCTCTTTTGGTTCTTCAATCTCTTTCTTCTCTACTTCAATCTCTTTTTGAACTGCACCTTCCAAGTCTCTTCCACTTCTCAGTTGAACAACTTTTACTTGCTCTTTATTTTTATCTCTTAGATTTATCTCTATATTATTCAGAAGTGTTCCTTAGGATCCATTACTTAATGAATTGGCTAGTTGTCTCAATTGATTCCCAATATTTCTAATTATAGCTCCTTGACTTTGCAAATGATTTCCTATTTGTAACACCAATTCTATAGAAAACTATTTCTCCTTAAATTGTGAAGTACCGTTAAAACATGAAGGAAAAGTAGGTCTATAATTATTATTACCTTGGATGTTCAAATTCCCCTATAGGTTTACTTGATTGTTCCCCCATTTTTTATTACTACCACCCAAATTATTGTTATTCCAGTTAAAGTTTGGATGGTTCTTCCAACCTTGGTTATAATAATTAGAATATGGATTCTTAGGCTTGTTTATGGCATTCAAAGTTTCTAATGTTGTTGTTGACCTCATTTTTAGTGAGGTCTGATCTTCCTCTTAGTGTTTAGGATCTAGTCATAGGAATTCTCCTTTGACTATCCTAGAAGACTAGAGTTGGAACCCACCATTCAAAAATTTTTAGCCACTTCTTAACTACTCTTGGGACCCCACTTGGATGGTTACAAACCTCTAAATCACCTTGGAAGGTTAAAACCACCATATGGAAAACCAATAGTGAGTTCCCATAGGAGTGTTTGGACTCAGGATAACCTTGAGTGACTTGGGCTTCTCTTACACACACACACACACACTTAAGCCATTTGACACAAACTTTAAACTCTTCCCCTTCTATCCTTTAAGAAACTCACATGATTGAACCAAAGCCACTACTCTTTGATTAAGATGGCTAGGGTCAATATATGAAGGATCATAAAGTGGTTACCATTTGGCTAGACCTGGTCCCAAAGTAGTTGGACTTGGCTAAGGTCCATGGCTCATGCTCCTAAACCCTAATTCCATCCCAAATCACTTCTACTCAATTTTGACTCCACCCAAAATGGTTCCATTCTTCTCTATTTGAAGCCCCCTTCATTTTTCCAAAATTTCAAATTTTGACCTTGGGCCCCTAAACTTACCCAAAATTACCTAAATTGCCCCTACAACTACCAAATCATCCAAAATTCCCCAAAAATTACCCACAACGCCTAAAATTCCTTAAAATCGTTTCAAAATAGTTCCCACCTCTTAAATCCACCAAAACAACCCAATACACTCCAAATAACCTCCATATACCCTAAATACCCCTCTTGGTCCAAAATTCCAAAAATTCCCACAAAATTCTTAAATCTCTCAAATATTCCCAATTTCATTTTCTTCAACTACAGATGCCCTAATTTTGTCAATTTAACCTAATTTAATCAAAAAGCCCCAATTTGGACAATTTAACCCAAAAGTGCCCAAATTAAACCCAATCTTGCCCAATTTCAATTCCAAACTTCAATTAAACATCACCAATACCAATCTAAACCAACTCCAAACCGAATTTGATCTACATTTGAATTCAATTCTACTTGGAATCCAAAATGCCCAATTTTGCCCTAAGTTACCCATGAAACCAAATATGCCCAAATCCAATCCAATTCAACTCAAATTATCTTCAAAATTGTTTTAAAACCTTCATAACACATTCCTATACCAAACACAATATTTATTTGGCCAAATTTTTTATTAAAATCCCATTCAAAATCCCTTTGAACCAAAAATCCCAAAATTCTCCCTAAAATTGCTACATGTCCAAAATTCCCTAAAATTAGACCCCCTAACCCAAAGTTTCCACCCAATTTCTATCCAATACCTTTCATGGCAATTACTTGGATCAATTTGAACCATTAGTTGGACCTAGCCAATCTCTAACCTAACCCAAACCCAAGTTCAACCCAACATAGCTAAATTTGGCCAAAGCCCTAAAATCCACCAAATTCACCTCCCAAATCAATTCACCATCACCCCAAACCTCTTCCAAAATCTTTATGACAATCTTATAAGCCATTTTGATCAATCAATTTGATTAAAACCAAACCCAAAATCAAGTTAGCCAAACCTAAAACCAAACCACCAAATTGGACAAATGATTTAAATTGAACCAAACCAAGCTAAATTAGACCAAACCAACTTCATGGCAGCCAACCCTAGACCTCCTAAGATAGGTTTGACCTAACCAAACCTAAGTCCATTGAGCCATGGACCAATGGTCCGCCACCTACGACCATTGGGTTTAGCTACTTGGCTAAGCCTAAGTCCCATCCCTAATTCCTACTCAAGCAACCTCCCTACCAGGTTTAATTGCTCTAAACTCCTCCCCCACTCCTCCTCAGCCTGCGAGTTGCCTGCCCAGTCCTTGCTAGCCACCACATCAGCCAGAATAGGCATGCGTGAGCACCCCCCCCATAAGCTAAAAACTTAAAATTAAGCCATGGCAGTGAGCAATCCCCTCACAGTACAACAGCCCTGCTCAGCCATCACCTTAAGCAGCCCAGGGCACTCATTGCCTGGCCCTGAGCTCTCCTCTCCGACGAGGACTATAAAATGCCTCCTCCACAGCCGAGTTTCAGGTGCTGAAAAATTCTTCACGAATCCCTCCCAAATTGCTCTCAAACCTATTCCTAGCCAAGAGAAGAAGATCCTCACCATCCTCTTGCCATGAATTCCACCACTTGAGCTCAATTTCTCAGTTGAAATTCAAGACAGAAACAAGACACTCTGAAACCTCAACTAAAATCAAATTAATTGCACCTACACCATCCCTACACTAAGAGAAGAAGCCCCCCAGTGAAAGCCCTATCACCAGGCTACCCACCTATATTATCGACTAGAGCTCCAAATCGACCTTGGTCGAACTTGGGTCGAGGCATTTCACTACGACTAGAGGCTCAATCCATAAGCTCCTTGGACCTCCACAAATGTGGCGAGCATCTCTGATCGAGGCCTCACCTCTTAGAGCAAAGGTATTGAACTCCTCTTCCTCCCGAGCTTCCATGAATTCCCCATTTCATTTTACTTAATTTTAATGCATGTAAGTCATATGGATAACTTCATCTAGGCTAGACGAGCATGTAGAAACAAACCTCACTTGATTTGGTTGAGAAATGAGGGAGATATTAGGGCTAGAAAACACGCAGCTCTCAAGTTGCACCAGACGGAGACGATGAACCAGAGCCGTCCGATCGCGTGTATATCTATGGGAGGGCTCAGATTGCACCGGATTAGGAGACAAGATGAAACAGCGGAACGCGTGGTTTTCAAGTTAGACGGCGGCTGATCCCCTATAGATATATGTGCAACAGTTGCCAAAAACTTGACTCCGCTGGATATAAGTGCATTGATGATTTAAGATATGAAAATTATGATTTTATAATATGGGATACTACGCAACTATACATATCATTTATCAAGTAATATATGACTTTCTGATTAAGCCCCGAGATATCGAACCCACAGGGAAAAGTTGAAAATCTTTAAAGGAATTTAAAAAATTATCTTTTTACTTTCTTTAATTGTTTTTGAAATAGTATGTCTTGATTTTGAAAAGTTTTAGAAAGTTGATTTGTCTTTTTGAAATTTTCTTAATAAAATGCTAAGCAATGAAAGTAAAAGTTTCAATAACTAATAACACTCGATGTAAAAATACCATTAACTAAAATATCTTTTACTTTCCTTTCATGAAGTAGTAATAATTCTTAAAGTATTGTTGTGGAAGTATTTAAATTTTTTTGTGACAGATAGAAGCAAATGTGTTCTTTAACATAGATTAATTTGAAATTTATATTATTTTGAACATGGTTAGGCAGGGAAGATACCAGTCTCTCACTCTAGAGTTCCCTCGATTCCCAGCACCGGGGCTAACTTCTCATAACAAAACTCAAAACCTCAAACGAAATTAGGGGGTTTTATCCTGTCACTCTAAAATCCTCTAATTTTACTCCCTTCTATAAGAATATCTTCTAATATTACATTCACTTATATGGACTATAGTTCTCACCCATATAATTGCATGTGATTTCTACTAACTTTAATGAGATAATACCGCATTGGATCTTACATAATCTCAACAAATTTTACAACTTAACAAGCCAAATTAAGAAGTAAACAAAGTTCTCAGAATCAATCTTCACAACTTATTCCTACTTTTAAACACTGATACTTTCCACAACAATTCTCTTTAAATTAATTACTTCACTATTTTAAGAAAGAAAAAGATACAGTAAACTACTCAGAATGCATTGGGAAAATATAAAAACACATTGATTTGAAATTAAAAATGATAAGAAAAATAATAAACGAAAGGAAGTATTGAAAAACAAAATAAAAGTAAACACTTATCTGAAAATCCTTTCCACAAGACTAAGGAAGTTCCGCTGAAAGTTTGACTCTTCGCTAAACTACTTCTCAGAGCAAGTCTCCAAACTTCGATGACTCAGAATATGGACTTCATACTTCAATAAAAAACTAAACTAAAAGAAAGAAAAGAAGTGGGAGAAGAACTCTTAACTCCGACCATTTTCTCCTTTCTACTCTCTACTCCTATTCTAAATAAAAACTTAAAATGCAGTGGAAGAATCTCCTAAATTCCTCGCTTAGAAATACAGTGAATATCCTCTTCAATTCTTCACTTCTTCACTTCTAAGTCTCTCTTTAAATAGTGAACCCCGAGGTGCCTTGGTGTCTCTTCAAAATGTGTCCAGATTCGATGTATCTACCAAGGAACGCACCCCTTCATTCAAAATTGCAGCCTAAAGTAAGTTATGGACGCTACCACCAAGAGTTGCATCCATTCCCTTTTGAATTTGGCGCCAAATCTAATTAAAGTTTGATTTATAACTGCGGCGGTTAAGCGCGGCCAATGGCGCTTAGCCGCGGTGCTAAATTTTTGATTTTTCATTTTTTTGCTCTAAATTTGATCCAATTTTGCTCCTTTCATCATGACCATCTATTTTCATCATACCTGCGAGAAAAATACAAAATACCTTCCATTAAAGTGCAATATCATAAAAAATAGGTATAAAAATGTGCATAAAAATACTATAGGTGTATCAAAATCCCCCAAACTTAAAATATTACTTGTCCTCAAGTGACAGTTAATCTCATAAAGCATTTTAGCATGCAAATTATGTAATGAGTTTCTTAGGAAGATAACAAAATTTTGTTCTAGAAATGGAATAGTCCAATTTAGAAAAAATTTCGGTAATTAAAACCAACTTAAAGTTTAGAAAGTTCTTAAGTAAAAGAAAATGATAAATATAAGTCTCTATCTATTTCGAAATATATGTAGATTTTTCAAAATATAGGATTCAAACATTTATTTTTCTCAATTAAAAATCTTTATTTGAAAAATAATTTTACTTACTATATTACAACTTTAAGCATTAGATTTTCTCTGATCTTATATCTTAAGCTTTAGGTATGAAACCAATTTTTGATTTGGCCCTTAAATCCTCAAGCTTCTCCTCCCTTTTCATATACTATTTTTCACTTTTTTTTTAAGGTAAGGATTACTATATCTAGATAGGCCTTAAATGATTTTGAATTCCACCCTTCCATTTAAAATAAAGGTCAAATATACACCTTTCACTTAAAAATCATAATAATAGTATTTGAAAATTACTCTTCAATAAAATAAATTTAAGCTTTGAAGAATAAAAGTCAAATCTTCTATTTATCGAAAAATACAAAACTTCTTACTAAAGATAGTTTAACTTTATTTAACACCTCTTCATTAAGAAAATTTTAACTTTAAGTTTTTCATGATTACTATAAATTTTAATTAAATTCTTTTATTCATTTCTATATTCAAAATTTTATTCCCTTAATATAACTTCATGTGCATAATTGTTCTCAATAAAAAATAAGATTTATTTTAAGTATTCTTGAGAATCAAATAATATTTTAGGTTTTTGAAAATCTTTGTTTTTAAAATCCCCCCCAAACTTTAAATTTTTAATTAATATAAAACATTTAGGCATAAGAAATGATACATGGGTGAGAAATACAAACTGACATAACATGGTTGCAGGAATTTTTAATATCATAATATGCAAGTATTGGTTGTTTGAATTTCCAACTGGGTTCATAGAATTGTGTCCCCATTATGGGTTCACATTAGCATTACTATTATTCCAATTAAAATTTGGGTGATTCTTCCAACCAAAGTTATAATAATTCGAATATGGGTTATTAGGTCTATTAATTGCGTTTAAAGTTTCATAAGGTGTTTGAGATTCCGTTATTTTCCCAAATGAATTTTCCTCTAACACTGGGGGTGGTTGAGAATAATTCATTTCATATTGATCTATTTTTTGAGAAAGTGCTGCTATTTGAGAAACTATCATAGTCATCATATCAGAATCATGAACACTAGCTACTCTCTTAGGATTTACCCATTCAGAGGACCATTGAAAATTATTAGTTGTCATCTCTTCAATTAATGAATTTGCTTCATCAAAAGGTTTTGACATTAATGATCCACCAAAGACGACGATCAATAATTGATCTTAATGATCCCACTAATCCTTTATAAAAAGTTTAAATTATTAACCAATCTCGCAAAGCATGATGTGGACCCTTCCTAAGAAGATCTTTAAACCTCTCCCAAGCTTCATATATTGACTCTCCTTCAAACTGACCAAAAGATGTGATATCATTTCTTAATTTAGCAGTTTTTGATGGAGGGAAATATTTTGATAAAAAGTTTTGAGAAAGTTCTCCCCAAGTTCGAATAGATCCAGGTGCTAACGAGTTTAGCCATGCCTTAGCTTTATCCCTTAAGGAAAAAGGAAAAGTCTAAGTCTGACAGCATCATTCGACACTCCGTCATACTTAAAAGTAGCACACGATTCTAAAAAACTAGCGAGATGTAAATTTGGGTCTTCATTAGGTGTTCCTCCGAATTGATTATTTTGTACCATTTGGATAATAACAGGTTTAAGTTTAAACGAATTAGCAACAACATTAGGATTTTGAATAGTTACATGAATTTCATCTGCTGTTGGGTTAGCATAATCTCTTAAAGGTCTTGGCAAATTTCTAACATTAATACTTTGATTCTCTTGATTATTCACTAGTAATTTTCAGTTTATTTTTGTTGTTTTTTAATTGTTCTAATAGTACGCTCTAACTTTGAATCGTAAGGATCAAACCTACAGATCCACTACTACGCATATAAAATCACACTACTAAGTAAATAAGTACACAAATATACTACAAAGTAAAGGTTTTTAGTTACTATAATATCTATCAATAAGTACCGTTTATCTACCTCCCCGACAACGGTGCCAAAAACTTGATGCGGTAACTTTATATACTTAAAAATGCAGGACTTTATGAATTTAGATTTATATATTTATAATGGTTTAATAAATTCACACTTTCAATGCAAGTATACGTATCATATCAAGTAATACAGGGCTCTAATGGAGTCCTGGTTATCGATCCCACAGGGAGGTGAACGTTCTTTAAATCAGATAATATAGCACTAAAATCCAATATCAACTGTAACAATTGCTTAAGTGTACTACAACTAGTTAATGCAAAGTTCAATAATAAAATTACTACAATTACTTCTACGTACTAAACTCTTAACTAACACACGCACTAACTTATGTGATTTATAAGATACTTCTATATGAAAAAGTGTCTTTCTTCCTGCATAAAGATCATGATGTGTAGATGATGAAGAATGTTAATTATTTGTATTGTGCCAAATAGGAGCATATTTTGCTTCTTTACCCTTAAAAGAGTACCCCCTCTTCTAAGTATGTAAATAACATTGCCATATCTTAAGTATAGTCACTAAGTCTAAGGCTAGGCTGGGAGGATACCAGCTCTCACTATGGAGCTCCCACTCACCCTTCACCCGAAGGCTAACCATAGGCTTTAGTTACCAATCTTAAGAGCAAATTGGGGATCCCATTCTGTCACCATGAAACCTCCAATTTGAAGTCCATCAAAACTCATTTACCTATTTATTTGCACTTAATCCCCATGAACTACACAATTCATTCACGGACATTAAATGATTTCTTCATTCTTGTTGTAGAATATTCAATTCTTTTGGAATTAATATTCCTCAACATGTTTTAACAATTCAATTGGCCGGATTAAAAAGTAAATTAAGTTCTAAATGAAAGAAACATCACAACTTTATAATACTTTAAGGGCACATCAATTCCACATCATCACATCATCACTACTTCATGCAAGAAGAAAGGCAAGGGAAACTACTCACAATTCATGGAGAAGATATAAAAACACTTGGATTTTATATATAAAAGAAGAGTCATACAAACAACAAAAGTAAATACAACTTATCTCTTTCTCTTCCCTAAGAAAATTCTTTAAAGTCCTCCTGATTCCTTTTCTCTTCCTTGCAACACTTGATTTCTCCCTTTGGAACAAAGATGAAGAAGCAATCTCTCACTTTACTCCCTCTTCTCTCCTCATTAGAGAAAAATCTCTCTTAAAATCACAAACCCTAACTCTCTCTTACACTTTTCTCACACTCTCTACAACAATTCTCTTCTCTTCCTTCTCTCTATTTTCATCTTGGACACTTAATTTAATGTTAGGAACAGATTCCCCAATAGTTTCTTCAAGCACCTCTTCAAAAATCTGCCAAAACTTTTGAATTCGAAGTGAACCGACATAGGGCACCGGCGATACCCTATCGTGCCAATAAATTTGAACTCTCTGGAATAGGGCGCCGATGGCGCCCATTCTGGCGCCGGCGGTGCCAGAACTGTTCTCCTCCAAATTTCTGCATTTTGTTCCAAATTCATTCCTTTTCTCATGTTTTCGCTCCAATCACCTATAATCATCATACCTGCAGCAAATCATGAAAAATACCTTCCTTTAAAGTGCAATATCACCAAAAATAGGTAAAAACATATAGCTAAAAGAGTATATATTTTTGGTGCATCAGCTCCCGAAGTCGGTGGAGTTCAAATTTGAATAGTTTTAGAGATTTTTTAAAGGGATGCCTATGGAAACTCTTGGGATTTTGTCCCTATCTTATAAGTAACTGCTTCTGGACAAAAAGTGGTGTGTCTTGTGTCTTCTAGAGTAGTTTTTAGTTAGTGTTAAGTGTTAGGGTTTAGGAGAAGAGCGTGTAGAGTGAGGATTTAAGGGGAATTCTTCTCTGAGGGGAGGAGAAGAGATAAAGTGAGAGATTGCTTCTTCCTTTTCATTCTAAAGAGAGAATCAAGTGTTGTAAAGAAAAGAGAAGAGGATTCAAAGGAACTTCAAGGGAATTGCATTGAGGAAGAGAAATAGATAAGTTGTATTTTCTTTTGTGGTTTGTATGACTTCTCTTTTATATATAAAATCCATGTTTTATTGTATCTTCTCCATCAATTCTGAGTAGTCTCCCTTGTCTTTCTTCTTGCATAGAGATGTGATGATGGATTGATGTGGATTTGATGTGCTTTTAATGTAATGAAGAAATTTTGATGGTTTTTCATTTAGAACTTAATTTACTTTCGATTTAGCCAATTGAAATGTTAAAATATGTTGTTGAACATTAAGTTTGAAAGGATTTAATGTCCTACAACAATAATGAAAGATCCATTCAATTTCTATGGATGAATTGCGTAGTTCATGAGAATTGAGTACAAATAAATAAGGAAATATATTTTGATGGACTTCAATGTGGAGATTTCAGCCTGTTCAGAGTGACAGGCTGAAATCCCTAAATTGGTTCTAAGATTAGTAACTAATATCAAAAGTTAGCCTTCGGGTGAAGGGTGAGTGGGAGCTCTGAAGTGAGAGCTGGTATCCTCCCAGCCTAGCCTTAGAGGTAGTGACTAAACTTAGAATATGTCAATGTTCTTTTCTTACTTAGAAAAGGGGGTACTCTTTTAAGGGTAAAGAATCATCTATGCTCTTATTTAGCACAATAATATAGATAATTGTTCCATATCAATCCACACATTATATTCTCATTGTAAGAGGAAAGATACTCTTCTCATATATTAAAAACCTTTCAAATACTTAGTTTAGTGTGTCTGTTCGTTAATTCTGTTCTTAAAGTTATTAGAAGTAATTGTAGTTAGTTAATTGTTACTTTTTAGTTGTTCTTACTATTTCCTGCATAGTAGTAGTAAGTAGTAAACCTTAATTTTAGTGCCTATTACATATTGTGTAATGCTTTCTTAAAAACTTCAAAATTTCTCTGTGGATCGATATTCAGGACACCATTAGAGCCCTGTATTACTTGATACGATACGTATACTTGTGTTGAATGCTTCAGCCAGAGCTCTAAATCGGGCTTGGACAAAGTCATACCTAGGCAACTCACCAGGACCAGAGGCGCAATCCTTAGGCTCCTGCAACTCCAACGAACATGCCGAGCATCTTTGATTGAGGCTTCACCTCTCAGAGCAAAGGTATTAATCTCTTCTCCCTCCCAAGCTTCCAGCATTTCTCCATTTTGTTCTATGCAATTTCAATGCATGTTAGCCGCATAGATGTATTCGTCTAGGCTAGACGCGTAGTTAGAGACAACCGCACTTGATTTGGTTGAGTCTCGAGTGAGATCTTAATGATTTAGGGTGAACAGCTCTCGGGTTGAACCAGACAGGGATGATGACTAGAGAACCTTCGATCACGCGTGTATCGAACGAACGACAGAGATGGAGCCGGATGGAATCACGGAACATAAAGTACGGACCGCGTGGCGCTGACTCAGATGACTACAACGAATGGAGAGACGCCACGTGGAGCTTCGCTCAGTCCCAGGATGATACGACACTGCATCAATTAAGTAGAAAAATAGGGCTTTTTTCTATTTATTTAAATCCTAGAACTTAAAAAATTCATATCTTTGCATAGAAAAATCATAAAATTAAGAGAAAAATACTCTATTGCTTAATGAATAGAGGAGAATAATGTGGAAAAATATTAAGTTATTTTGTTGAATCTTTAATTTTTTAATTAATTAAACATTATTCTGAATGTTTTAATTCTCCATTAGCATGCATAATTCACCATGGCATGAGACCATAGGGCTTTTGTAGCCTCTGATCTTGGGAACATTCGCTGAATTTTTCAAGGCCAGAGGCTATGTCTATGGAAAGTTATCTATTTTCTAAGTTCAGAGTCATTTCCTTGAAAATTAATTGTGAAAATTAGCATGTTGATTATAAAAAAATAGATAAATTAGGGGAAGTTTCTCTGGACCAGAGAACCCTAGGAAAATTATGGCTTGGTCTAATTCATTAAGAATGACTTAAATTTAGCTAAAACCCTAAAACTAAAATTAATTTAATTTGGAACAACCACACATCAAAATGACATGAAATTAATTCTCCATTGATCTTTAGGGTCAGGGGAACCCCACATAAAAATTTCAAGTCAATTGGAAATGATTTAACCCATTAAATGGATTATTCAAACTAAATGGTCATTTTTGAAATTAAAAAATTCATAAAAACCAAAATGTAACTAAAAAATTCACCAAATCAATTTTGAGGCCTGATCCACTTAAAAAGTACATATTTTTATGCCTTATTTATGATTCAATTTTTAAGGATATTATGCTTTAATAAAAGGTATTTTTATGTTTTCGGATATAGATGATAAAAAAAGAGTTCAAGAAGGAAAAAGGAGCAAAAGGAGTAAAATTAGAACTAAAAAGTAAACTTGCCAAAATTATAGGTCTGGTACCTAGGCGCCAGTTTTATACTGAAGCAGATAAGATTTTTGACAACTTTGGGCAGTTATTTTGACATTGTTAAGCATTTATCAGACCTTCTAGAAGACTGGAAGTAACTCCTGATACATTGGACATATGATACAATGCATCTGGACACAGGAAAACAGTTTTAATCGCGAAGAGGTGCGATCCAAAGTGAAGGGGTGCGAAGACCTGGTCACGAAGTCCAACACCTAGGAGCCAGATCCAGGCGCCTAGGCGCCACAATTACTTTCTAGTAGATTCATTGAATTTGGACGAATTTTAAAGAGTGCCTTAAGCAACCATGATCATTTTCGAAGCTCTATAAATATGAGACATTTCTACAGAAAAGAGAGCTCTCCCAAGCCCAAAAATATTTCTAGAGAGCCCCCAAATATTCTTCTTAAGTATTTAGTTAGTTTATTTTAGTTACTTTGAGTGTTACTACTCAATTCCTTGAGTAGTAAGTGTGAGTTTGTAAGAGTTTGTGTTGTTGAAGTCCTGTACTTTGCATTGGAGTCAGTAGGAGTCAAAGTCTCACTTGAAGGAACATTCCAAATAAGTATTTGTAACTTGGTTCAAAGTTTTATAAATATGTTTTGTTGTGTGAATTCAATGTGTTTTGAGTAGTTACTTTTCTTTCTCTTTTCAACCATGAAATGATAATAAAGATAATTTTATTTCATAGGAGAACTTACACTTAATTTTAAAAATTATTGTGATGATATTCATACCTGATCTTAATTTACTTTTTAAAATGGCCATTTGAATTGTTAAAATCTGTTGAAGAATTCTGAGACCTATCCGGAGATGAGTTCTTAACTAGTAGATATCACATGAATCCTTGGGTAATCGGAGGCCATGTGCGGGTTATTCAAGGTGAAATGCAAATAAATAGGAAGATATTGTTTATTGGGCATACAATTAATTAGTTTTTAGAGTGACGGACTAAATTCTAATAATTTGGTTTATATATAGGGAAACGAGTCACAAGTAGGGCCGACCATAGCCACCCTTGGACATCTAAAAGTGTGAGTCTATCTTAACACATTCTACTAATAATATATCCTGAACCAATCTATAGATTAACCAATGTTCTTTATACTATCGAGCAAAGGTAAAGAATAGGAATTCTTCTATTTATCGAATTCCATAATTTCAAGTTCTCCATGAATGATAGTTTTTCTGAAAAAATCTTGGATTAGTTGAAAAGGACAAAGTTGTTTTATTTATACTTGCATCAACCTTTAATTTATTTCTAGTTTACTTAAATCTAGTAGAAATTTCATAAAACTTAAAATCTGATTTTTGAAAAGAAATAAAAATTATAATTACTTTTAATTTGAAAATCTATTAATTTCTTAAATTAATCTTCCCTATGGGATCGATAACCAGGACTCCAATAGAGCCCTGTATTACTGGATAGGATACACATATTGTGTAGTACCTCTGGTGTGCAAGATATTTTTTTGCATACTACCCTTTGAAATATAAATTAAAGGATAAATTGTAGGCATAGTTACGGGTCGAGGTCATATCACATAATCGCTATCAAGGCCTCTCTGATATCAGATGAGTCTAAAAAAATTAAAATTGGATTTTTTCTAAAATGTTCACTTTTAACCCATTTTAGGTATTTTAATAATTAAAAAATTATAAAAATCACAAAAATATTAAAATTCATTAAAATGTCATATTTGATCCCTTAATCTCTCAGGAACCAACCAAATATTTTTCTTAAGTCTCTAATTAAAGATATTGAATTTTGAAGGCTTAAGATAATTTTTAATATTAAAAATGGATTTTCCAACCTTTTCATAAAAATAATTCTAAAAATTCAAAGAAAAATAAAAAAAATATAAAATTTGTTTTTCTGAGTTCTCTGACCTAAGAGAGATTTAAGAAAAATATAAAACTTAACTCTCCACCTCAATTTTATTTTATAATTAATTAATATTCTAAAACTTAAAATAATTATAAGTCTTACAAAAATATAAAATTAAGTTTTATATTTTTAAAAAATCCCTCTGAGTTCAGGGAACCCAGAGAAGCAAATTTTACATTTTTTGTGATTTTTATTTGAATTATTAGAATTATTTTAGTGCAAGGTTAAAAAAATTCATTTTTTAAATGTTAAAAATTATCTTAGGCCTTTTTAAAATTAATATCTTAACTTAGAGACTTAGGAAAATTTTTTTAATGGTTCTTAAGTGATTGGGAGGCCAAAAGTGACATTTTGGTGAATTTTTATATTTTTATGATTTTTATAAATTTTAATTATTAAAGATTTAAAAATGAATAAAAATTAATTTTTTATGAAAAATGTAATTTTATTTTTCTTAGTCTCCTCTGATCACAGAGAACTCCCAAAATCATTTTTATAATTTTTTTAGTTGTATTTTAATTATTAAAAATTATTTAAGTGTTTAAAATGGCATTGAACTTAGGAAAATCATTTTAGTTGTTAGATTAATTCCAATTGACTTTAAATTTTTATGTAGAGTTCTCATGATCCTAAAGTACAGTGAAAAATTGATTTTGAGTTATTTTGATGTGTGGTTATTTCAAAGTAATATAATTTAAATTTTAGGGTTTTGGCAAGATTAGGGTTAGTTTGAGTGAATTAAATCAAATTGAAATTTTCTAATGTTCCTCTGGTCACAGGAAACCTACCCTAATTTTCCAAGAATATTTTAAGCATTAGGATAATTATTGGAATTAAAATATCAAAACAGACACATGAACTTGAAAAATAGATAACTTGCCATGGAGACCTCCTCTGACCTTGGAAAAATCATGAGGAGATAGCCCATGACAGAGGCTACCTAGGGTTTAAATTTCATGCCATGGTTAATTTTGCAACAGAACGGAGAATTCAAATACTCAAAATAGTATTTAATTAATTAAAAATCAAAGACTCAACAAAATGACTCAATTCTTTTCCATGTTATTCTCCTCTGTTCACTGAGCAAGAGAGTATTTTTCTTTCAATTTTTGATTTTTTCTATGCAAAGTTATGCATTTTTGAATTTCTGGCTATTTAAATAAATCAAAAATCTCTGATTTTCATACTTATCCAATGCGGTGCCATGAAAACCTACGATGACTCCAAAATCTTACGGGGCATGATCCTATTTGACGCTGTCATCCACCTCAGCACCACGTGGCCCCGCTCTTTATGTCTCGAAGCATCGTCCGACACGATCTTAGCCCTCCATTTGATACACGGATGATCTGACGGCCCAGGGTCATCGTCCCCATTTGGTGTGAACCCGCAACCTCACACATTCTAAGGTTGTTTTCTCCCTCGATTCTCAACAGATTTTCATGAAATTTGCTCCTACACCTAGATCTAACCTCGACGAGCATATATATATACGGTTGATCAAGGGTGAAATCAAAATTTTCTTCACAAAGTCTCAAACCGAGCTCGGTTTAAGTGTTTTGATTCATTACCTTAGTCCAAGAGGTGTGGCCTCGATTGGATACTTGTGGAAGCTTTTTCTGGTCCTGGCGAACCTCTGGGATGCGCCAATTCGATTTGATTTTGAGGTTGGTTCAGAAGTCCTCCAAAGGGTGGACGGCTTGTGGTGGAAGTCCAGCTTAGAGGCTCGGACAGAGGGGGATTTTGATGGGGATCTTCTCCTTAAGGTTTGGTGAAGCTTAAGAGAGCTTCAATTTAAGGATTGGTGGTGTATTTAGGAATGTCCTGTTTCGGGCTTCAAGTTGAGCTCTGAAATTGAGCTCAACCAGGGTGAATTAGGGCAGGAATGCAGTGGGGTTGAGCTTCTCTGGACTCTGGGAATGATTTGGGACAGTTGGATGGAGTTTTTGTGAGACTCTATTTCAGGCAACCTTTTGGTTGTGGAGGTGAGGAGTTTAAATAGCCATGGCTATGGGGCTTCATAGTACTGGCTAAGGCTGCTCAAGAGAGGAGAAGAAGAGCTCAAGTGACCAGTAGCAATGGGACAGCTCAGCCATCAAGATTTGGATTTTTAAATTGATTTTAACCCTCTCAGCCTGGTGGTTTCCGGTGGCTGGGGTGGTGGTCTGGCCAGAGTCAGGTCAGGCTCAAAGTCAGGTGAGCCAGGGAGGTTGAGTTGGCATCAATTTAAGTATCTGATGACTTGGAGGGGAGAGTTAATGGTTATTTCGAGTTTGGGTTAAGTTTGGTTAAGCATGGGTTTAACCAATGGTTTATGGCTTGGTTCCTTGCCCAAAATGTCTAGGGCTGGTTTTAAGGTCCATGAGGAGGTTTTGGTGAGTTCAAATGGCTGGTTTGGGAGTTTGGGCAAGAGATTTGATGGTTTGGAAGTGGGGGAAATTTGAAGTGAAGGGGGAGAAGGAGAGGTCACCTCTCCTTGCTAAATTTGGAAAATTTGACTTTTGGATGGTTATGGGAAGATCCATGGGGTATGTTATGCCATGCATGATGCCATGAGAAAGTTTCATTGAAATGAAATTAAAGATTTTCATGATTTTTTTGATTTTTATGCTCACATGACCAATTTGGTAAAGTGCCATGTACATGCATGGAATGCTTCATGTAATTCCATGGAATGGTGATTTTTAATGTCATGAAATGATAAGGGGATTGATAAATTAACATATGGGCTCAAAAATGGGCTTTTGAAATTGACACCATGGGCTTTTGAAAATGCATAAGGGTATGGGCCTTTAACATGCATGTAATGATTTTGATATTTTAAATTGATTGCGAGTTCATCAAAATGAATTGAAAAATATTGAAATTAATTTTGGATATGTTAAAATTTGATTGAAAATTTTTTTGGGGCATTTCACTGGGTCATGGGGTTTAATTTGAGCAGGTTTGGGCTTATCAGCCAAATTTGGGCTTTTTGGCCCAAATGAATTTTGGATGGAATTTGGTCAAACTTTGTGTCAAATAAATGTTTTGTTTGGTTTAGGAATGTGTCATAAATAGTTTGAAACAAATTTGGGGTGATTTGGAGTTGAATTGGGTTCAATTTGGGTATTTTAACAATAGGATCAAAAATGGGTCAAATTGGGGAATTTTGGGTCAAAGTTGGGCTAGTGTTGGATTTGATGTAAAATTAATATTACAAAATATTTATGGGGTGTTGAAATCATTTTTGGTGAGGTTTTATCTTCCTCTTAGTGCTTAGGATCTAGTCATATGACTTCTCTTGGACTATCCTAGAGGACTAGAGTTGGTACCCACCATTTAGAAATTTTCAGCCACTTCTTGACTCCTCTTGGGACCCCACTTGGATGGTTGCAAAACTCTAAATCACCATAGAAGGTTAAAATCACCATATGGAAAACCAATAGTGAGTTCCCACAGGATTGTTTGGACTTAGGGTAACCTTGGGTGACTTGAGCTTCTCTTGCACACACACACACCCCCCTAAGCCACTTAACCCAAACCTTGAACCCTTACCTTCTACCCTTTGTGAAACTCACATGATTGAACCAAAGCCACTGGTCTTCGTTTAAGATGGCTAGGGTCAATATGTCAAGGATCATAAAGTGGTTACCATTTGGCTAGACTTGGTTCAAAGTGGTTGGACTTGACTAAGTCCATGGCCCATGCTCCTAAACCCTAATTCCATCCCAAATCACTTTTTACTCAATTTTGACCCAACTAAAATGGTCCCATTCTTCTCTATTTGAAGCCCCTTTTTTTTCAAAAATTCAAATTTTGACCTCGGGCCCCTAAACCTACCCAAAATTACTTAAATTACCCCCTACAACCACCAAATCATCCAAAATTTCCCAAAAATTACCAAAATTTCCAAAATTCCTAAAAATCATTTCAAAACAATTCCCACCTCTTAAATCCACCAAAATACCCCAATACACTCCAAATAACCTCCAAATACCCGAAGTACCCCTCTTGGCCCAAAATTCCAAAAATTTTCAAAAAATTCCAGAAAATCCTAAAAATTCCTAATTTCATTTTGTTCAACTACACCATAACCAAAATTTGCCAAATTATCCCACTTTCAACCCAAAATCCCAGCATGGCTCACTTAGGCCAAATGGACCCAATGTCAAACCAAATCAACCCAATTGACCCCAATTTAGATCAAATTCAATTCTAAACTTCAATTCAACATCCCCAATACCAATTTAAACCAAAACCAAGCCCAATTTGGTTGACATTTGAATTCAATTTCAATTTAAACACAAAACTCCCAATTTTACCTAAATGACCCAATTCACTCTAAAATGACCCAAAGCTACTCAATTTTCCCTAACCCAAATCCCAAATTCTTCCTAACACATTCCTATACCAAATACAACATCCATTTGACCAAAATTTTGATTGAAATCTCATGACAAATCATTTGAAACCAAAATCTCCAAATTTACCCTAAGATTGTCACATGGCCTAAACCCTCCAAATTGAATCCCCTAAACCCAAAATTTCCACCCAATTTCTATCCTAAACCTTTCATAACAATCACCTACATCATTTTAAACTATTAATTGAGCTCTAACCAAGCTCTAGTAAAAAATAAATCCAAACTAACCCATGGTCACCCAAATTAACCAAACCAACAATATCCATCAAATTCATTTCCTAAATCAATTCAAATTCACTCCAAACCCCTTCCATAAGCTTTGTGACAATCATTTAAGCCATTTTGATCAACCAATTTGGTATAAATCAAACCCAAACCCAACCTAGCTGAATTCAAACCCAAACCAACCCATGTGAACACATGATCCAAATTGAACCTAACCAAACCAAATTTGATCAAACAAACCCCGTGGCAGCCAACCCTAGACCTCCTAGGGTGGGTTTGACCTGACCCAACCCATGCCCCATGAGCCATGGACCAATGGTCCACCACTTTGGACCAATGGGTTTAGCCACATGGCTATGGCTAAGTCCCATCCTTTAACTCACCTTAAGCAAGCTCCCTGCCAAAATTAATTGAACTAAACTCCTTCTCCACACTTCCTCTGGCCTGCCAGTCCTTGCCAGCCTCCCTAGCTGCAAGAACAGGCAAGCCCGAGCACCCCCCGTGGGCTTAAAATTCAAAATTGAAGCTTGGTAGTAAGCAATCCTGCTCAGCCCTCACCATGGCTATAAAATCGACCCCGCTTAGCCGAGTTTCAGGTGCTGAACTTTTCCTCACAAAACTCCCTAAAATTGCTCCCAGACCTCTTCCCAACCAAGAGAAGAAGATCCCCACTGTCCTCCTGCCTTATATCCTACCAGTCGAGCCCAATTACTTAGCTGAAATTCAAGCCAGAAACAGGACATCTCCAGAAACTCCACCAATGCCAAATTAACTGCACCCACGCCATACCTGCACTAAGAGAGGAAGTTCCCCAGTGAAAGCCCCCTCACCAGGCCACCTAGTTGTCCTATCGGCTAGAGATCCAAATCGGGTTTGGACGAATTTGAGTCTAGGCAATTCACCACGACTAGAGGCTCAATTCGTAGGCTTCTGAAACTCCAACGAACGTGCCGAGCATCTCTGATCGAGGCCTCACCTCTCAGAGCAAATGTATTAAAATTTCCTTCCTCCCGAGCTTCCAGCGATTCTCCATTTCATTTGGCTTGATTTCAATGCATGTTAGTCGTATGGATAGCTTCGTTTTGGCTAGACGAGCAGGTAGAAGTAAACCACACTCAATTTAGTTGAGTATAGCTCGAGATCTTAAGGTTTTAGTGTGGATGGCTCTCAGGACGAACTAGATGGGGACGATGACCAGCCACTGTTGGATGGCGCGCGTATCGAATGGACAGCGGGGATCGAGCCGGACAGAACCACAGAATGAAAAGAGTGTGCTAACTCAGATGGCAGCGCTGAATGGGGAGACGATGCATGTGGCTTTGGAGCTGTCAAGGTTGAGGTGGCGCTGCGTCGAATAAGTAGGAAATTAGGTTATTTTTTATTTATTAAATGCCTGAAACTTTAAAAATGCATAACTTTGCATCCAAAAATTAAAAGAAAAATACCTTCTTACTCAGTAAACAGAGGAGAATAATGTGGAAAATGAATTGAGTTATTTTGTTGAGTCTTTAATTTTTAATAAATGAAACACTGTTCTGAGTATTTTATTCTCCATTAGCATGCATAATTTACCATGGCATATGACCATAGGGCTTTTGTAGCCTCTGATCTTGAGACTATGTCTATGAGAAGTTATCTATTTTCTAAGTTTAGAGTTATTTTCTTGAAAATTAATTATGAAAATTAGCATGTTGATTATAAAAATCTAGAAAAATTATAGGAAGTATCTCTAGACTAGAGGACCCTAGGAAAATTATGGCTTAATTCAATACATTAAAAATAACCCTAATTTGGCCAAAACCCTAAAACTAAAATTAAATTAATTTGGAATCGCCACACATCAAAATGGCATGAAATCAATTCTTCACTGTCCTTTAGGGTCAAGGAAACCCCACGAAAAATTTCAAGTCAATTGGAAATGATTTAACCTACTAAATGAATTACCTAAGTTATATGACTATATTTGAAATTAAAAAATTCATAAAACCCAAAATGTAACTAAAAAATTCACCAAATCAATTTTAAGGGCTCTCTGAGATCAGAGGAGTCTAAGAAAATTAAAATTAGAAATTTCCTAAAATTTTAATTTTTAACCCATTTTTGGGTATTTTAATAATTAAAAAATTATAAAAATCATAAAAATATCAAAATTCATAAAAATGTCATATTTGGTCTTCTAATCACTTAGAAACCAACCAAATATTTTTCCTAAGTCTCTAAGTAAAGATATTGAATTTTCAAGGTTTAGGGAAATTTTTAATATTAAAAAATGGATTTTTCAACCCTTTCACTAAAATAATTCTAAAAATTCAAAGAAATATTAGAAAAAAATATAAAATTCTTTTCCCAAGTTCTCTGACCTTAGAGAGATTTAAGAAAAATATAAAACTTAATTTTCCACCACAATTCCATTTAATAATTAATTAATACCCCAAAATTTAAAATAATTATAATAAATAAAATAAAATTAAAAAAATCACCAAAATTTGTCCAAATGGTCCTCTGGTCAGTAGGAACCTCCCGTAATTTTCCTATGGATAGAAACTTCATCTTGATCATGTTGTTGAACTTTCATTAAAAATACTTATTTATCATTAAAATAATCATATAAATTAAATTAAAAAAAGAAAAATCACATTTTCTCCTCTAATGTCTTAATTGAAATGTGAGTGAGGTGACATAAAAATTTCAAATGCATTTAAGCTTAATTTAATAAATTATGAGATGAATAAGCTTAAGAGGGAATAAAAGTAATTAAGGTACTTTAACCTTAATTAATATTTAAGCTTAACCAAAGGGGAAGGGTAAAAATTTGATCTTAATTTTCCTTTTGGATGATTGAAACTTAGGGAGTTAAGGGGTAGAAACCCATTAATCACCTTTAACATTAAAAAAAAGGAATCTCAATTAATTAAATCATTAAACTTTGGAAGTTAATTAAGGCATGAATTATTAATGTTAGGGGATGTGATACAAGAAGATCTTAATTCTTTAAATTGAACCCCTAAACAATGGATTGCTTCAATATTATCTAACCCTTAATTAATGGAACTCTAAAAATAATGATTGAAACTAATAATTGAAAAGGAACTAATCTTGAAATCTTATTAAAATCTTAAAATATTTAAGTTAATGTGAAATGATTTAAAATCAAATTAAAATACCTTAAAATATTAAAACTAATTTGAAATCACTTAAAATTAAAATTAAAACAAAATTGAAATATTAAGGTCAATTTAAAATAATTCATAGTCAAAACATTAAAACTAAACTAATTAAAATTAATCTAAAATATTATGATTAAGTTAAAACAAACTTAAATCATTAAAATTTAACTGAATCAAATAATTCAAAATACCTTTCTAAACTAAATGATTTAAAATATTTGAAAATTAATCTGAAAACTTTATAACTAAATTGAATAACTTTAAATCACCAACTTAAATTAAGAATGGTTAAGTCCTTTAGTAAACTAATTTGCCCCTAAAGGCTTTCACCTTTATTACTCTTAAATGAAAAATTGAATGAAATGTCACTTTATTCATAGGATAATCAAACATCCAAGTTCATTGAGCATGAATCAAAACTTAACTAAATTCTTGGATAATCAACTCATCTGTATAATGAAATTCACTTGGGCTTAAATAAGCCCAAAAGCATTGAAAAGATGTTCAGGACTCGTCCTAAGCACTATCTCAATCTAATGAGATGTTTTAGAAGAACAATTGAACTTCATTCTTCTTTGATGAAGAAAATCATCCTCAAACACACCTTAGGAATTGGCTAGTGATAGGATTAGGATCTGGTAGACAATCAGGACCTTCCCTTAGCTTTACCTAGGTGTTTTCTTTTAAATATTTAAATGCTCTAACATGTGTTTCAAGTGCAGTTGGAAATGATGAGAAGACCCGCTAGGTACATTTTTATTTTATTGCAATTTACTTACCTGCACCGTACTTTGCTTTCCTTTCCTGCAAGCTTGCATGTTAAATAACAATGTCACCCTGCATGAAAACTGAAACCCATAGGGTAGTCGCAAAACTGAAACTAAAACTATATTAAAATCACAACAAGATAAAATTCACCGCCACAATCTTCAAAATATAAAACAAATCAAGATTTAATCACAAACAAAACAACAAAACTACAATTACAACTAAAATTAAATCGTCTCGTTGGATGATCGTAAATACCTCGGATGATGTAACCCACGTGTTGCTAAAGAGATTTCCCACGGTCTAAATGAAAGTGTGGAGCTCATTCAGTTGAGTTTAGCAAATTCATTTGGACTAAGTGAATCCAATGAAAATAGTGGTGTCGAGATGATGGAACCGTGGGATCTTAAACGGTTCTGCTTAATAAACTATAAGTTTTCCCCTAATAAAACTTAAGACATTGAATTTGAAAATCAACCTCTAAACCAGACACTTCTCTCATCCCTTGATTGTCAACTTCTTAAACTAAACCCTCAGCAACAATAAGGAGCTCGGAACAAGCGCGGTGGGCAGCACGGTGGACTTCGTCAGCTTTCCTTTCTTTAGTAATTAAATAACCAAGCCATAGGAATTTTGAGGTAGTTTGTCTAGTGCAACATAAATCCTTAATTTTTCTAGGCATTTGCATAATTATGTTATGCAATTTAAGCCCTAAACTCATTTTAGGACTTCGAGGCAGTCGTTTGGTACAACATAAACCCTCACATCTTCCAGGCTATTTGTATGATTACATCATACATATATAAGTTCTAATTAATTAAAATTGGTAGGATCACAACATTGAATAATTCTCTCTAAATCAAAGCCAAACAATAGGATAGTTGGGAAATCACCGAGGTTCTCCTCAAATCTGTGACATCCCCTACCTTTCTTCCATTGGATTTCCAAAATAAAATGTTTCAAACTTGATCCAATCCCATATTCAAATTCCAAAATTGAATCCTTTGAATGCTCAAACTTTGAAATTCTTGAAGGCAAAATCACTGATCTTTATCAAGAGTTTTCTTAAGTGGTTCCCGTCACTTAGGATGTAATTAACTATAGAGGTTTGCCCTTATAGGGACTTTTAGAACCCAGCTTAATATAAACCCTATTTAATTCTTTTGCATTAAATAGGGGAATTTGTCGGCAAATAAAAATGATTTGTGGACCAAATGGATGTCATAAATTCACTAGTTTATCTAATTGAACCCCATTATTAAACGATGTGTCTATTCCTCAGGATAAACACGTAGTTGATGGTGCAACGCTTAATTATTTGAACTGCTAAGGATATAAGATCGGTTTGATCTCGTATTATCAAAATCAAATAATATTTTCCAAACTATTTAAAACTATATATACTTAAATTAAAAATAAATAAATAAATAACATAAAATGTGCCGACGAATTTTCTGGCAACTCCGCTGGGGATTTCGTTCCTCTCTCCATTTTGATCAAATGTTTTGATTTCATAAATCGATAGTAAGTTCATGCCCCTAGTGGACCAAACAATTACTCTTCTGTTGACGTACCTCGCTCATTTCTGTCTTGAACGAGTATAGTCAACTCTTTTTTATTCTGGAGCCACTACTCGAACACCCTTAAATAGAGAGGTTCCAAAATCTCTTTTTCACCTCCTGAAGTGAGGTGAGACCCCCAATAAGTGTGGTTTAGGACCAATTTATCGAATCAAGATTCCTACGGGGTTTTACCTTTCCTAAAATCAGGATAAGGGTCCCGCAACTTTTTCTTTATTCTTGTAATTGATTCTACTCTTAACTAAATCTTTATATACTTGTTATCTCCCAAATTCCTCTATTAACTACAAATAAAATAAAAACATAATTTGAAAAGTTTTACAAAACAAACAAACAAAATCAAAATGAAATTAATAAAACTTGTTCAGACTTTGTCTTGAAATATCTTTCTTTCGTCTTAGAGATCGTTATGACGAGAGGGGAAGTGGGGTAACTCTGACACTCCGAACCTTTTCTGCAAAAGATGTCTGCACCAAGGCTAATCTTTTCCTTCACTGCTGGGATGGACTTAACAATCAACAGAAAAGAACTGCCTGACAACGCAATCATCCATTTTGGACAAGGTTTTGATCAGACAGACATTAAGTTTGGAGACTTTACTGTTGCTTTACTAAAGTCCCAGGTACCATAATCTGTAGAGCCTGTCGTTGAGTTCAATCTAAAGTGGGCTCAGGAGTTTCCTCCCTTGAAGACGGTCTCAACTGAAAGGAACATTGTTGCCCGTAAGAGATTGGCTGTCAAAACTGATAGGACTGCCGCAAGGACTATTGTTACTACCTCCGCTGGTCTGGTCATCACTGCACTTATCCCCGCCAAATGGAAAGGGAAGGAAGTCCAGATAAGTGATGAGCCTGCTACCGTGGAGGGTACGACTTTTCCTGCGATACTGCCTGTCTTCGAGATTGGGTCTAGTTCAAAGTTTGTGACCCTGACTAGATCCCAAAGGAGGAATAAGAACAGAAGAACGGCCAAGGTCAAGAAAACCATGGCCGCTGAAATTATCATTCCTGAAGAAATCCTGGAGAGGAAGAAGGATTGCCAGAACTTTCACCCCTGTTGGAAGGAAACAGATTTGATCCACTTTGTGCTACCCCTGAGGAAGAAAGTGCCTAGAAGATTGCAGTTGCATTACCCCGACCAGCGTATTACGAGGATCACAAACGGCGGAAGGCAAAAAGTACGCCACTTACTCGATTGCGAATGATAATTGAGAAGTTGGCGAGAAAGGATAATTGTTCTGTGCCCGAGATCTTAAGAAGGATGGGTAGAATACCTATTAAGGCACGTTTAGGACCGAGGGTACTTCCCCCTACCGTTCAAAAGAAACTTTTGCCAAAGAAAAGGAAACTGAGTAGCAAGAAGTTACTCGTCGTGGTATCTGGCCTGCATCTTAGTAGGCACACCACCTTTCAACCTACCACTGATGAGCCATCCGGTTCTAGGCACCCATTTACAAAAAGGATGGTGTGGTGACCTAAAGTCGCGGAGCCAATACTGGTAGAGCAGCTGTAAATGAGAAGTTTCGATGCCGAGTCCATGACTAAAAGGAGTACTGCCATCTCAGAGACGACTCCGGAGGATGAGGTTCATCGATTACAGTCTACTAGTCGTAGGACTGTCAGAGGAAAGTCACTCAAAGTTACTTTGGAAAAGTTGAGATCAGATATTCAGTAGCTGGCTAAAGAGCGGAAAGAAAGATCAGTGAATGAAGAAGACTTGTCAGGGTACATGGACGAGCATTTTGTCGAGATCAACGTGGTCAAGACCCGAGCGTCATCATATCTACTAGGAGCTCCAGCAGTTGCAGAAGGATATGACCCAGAAGTAATGAGGCTCGATCTTCGAGAAAAGTAAGATACACTTTATCGGATGGAAAAGAAAATGGAGGCGATGGCGGCTGCTCTAGACACGCTTCAGAGTCAGCCTCAACCCCTAAAGGAAACAACCACGGAAGTCATTCACATTGCCGATGGAGGAAAGAAAATCAAATCCATCAATGGAGATGAGCAGCAGAAGAAGGATTCCAGTCAAAGTCTAATACCAGAAAAGGACTTAAGAATATGGTAGAACAGTAGGTGCGAGAGGACTTTGCCCAATCCAAAAGCGGGGCATTGATTCTGAAGGGTAGACCATACCACGAAAAATTTGATGTCGTGCAATACCCTAAGGGCTTCGTACCACCTCTGCTCAAGACTTTTGATGGAACAGGAAACCCCCTACAGCATGTTGCACACTTTCGAGAGAGTTGCTGCAACGCAGGGGGTAGCGACGCTTTATTGTTCTGCTAGTTTGTCAGCAGCCTTTCAGGAATTACCTTTGACTGGTGACCCACAATTTTATATTATGATATTTTTAATTTAATTGCAACGACGCCAAAAACTTGACCCCGCTATATTATATGTATAGAATTGTAATTGTTTATGTTGTGGATGCTACGGAAGTATACGTATCGTATCAAGTAATACAGGGCTCTAGTGGAGTCCTGGTTATCGATCCCACAGGGAAAGAGAAAATTAAATAACAACTAATTTTAAAATAATAATTATAATAATAGTATAAGAAAATTTGGAATTCTAAATTTAAGCGCAATAAAGTAAACTAAGTGTTTTAATTAGGTAACTTAACTAAGTAGAAAATTAATACGTATTGAAAGTGCAGGAAACTAAACTAATTGCTAAATAAGTCTTTACTATTCAGAAAAAGTATCTTTCCCCTTGTTCGAAATTTAAGTGATTGATGAATTTAAATAGATAATTTTAAGGTATTGTGACAAATAGGAGCATTCCTATTCTTTACCCTTTGGTCCAGGTGTAAAGAATATTGACTAATCCTATGTTTGATTACTGAATCTGCGGCTAGGATGGGAGGATACCGACTGCCACTTCAGAGCTCCCACGTTCCCCTCGCCTGAGAGCTAACATCTACACTTCGGCTCTCAAACAATAGGACCGAATTGAAAATTTTAGTCTGTCACACTAAAATGCTCAATTCTACGCCCGATGATATTATTTCCTATTTATTTGCACCCTCCTTCCAAGGCTTTTGGATTCCCGAATATCGGATGTAATTTTTACTATAGTTGATAATCAGCACATTTTAACAAATCAAATGGCCGGTTTGAAAGTAAATTAAGTTTTAAGTAAAAATTATCACAATTTATTAATATATATATATAAAAGTACTTCTATTTTTAGTTTATCAAGTCACTTAATTTCATAACGAGGAGAAAGACTAATAAACTACTCAGAATGCATGGGAACTAAACTAAGCATGGATTTCATTTAAAGTTAAAAACAATAAATACAAATACTTATCTCGATTTATCCCCAAGCAGACTACTAGCAGTTCCTTTGACTCTTCCTTCCAGTACAACAAGACTCACTAAAAACTCACTAACTCACTAAAGACTCACTAAAGACTCAAAATAACACACTTATAACACTTAACACCCAATAACACCAATTAACACACTTTATAAGCTGAATTTCGGCCTCTATATATAGAGGTGAGCAAAGGACCGAGAGGTGTGTAAGCATCTCTTCAAAAAGTGTCCAGGTTCAATGTATCTGCGCCATTTGAACTAGCTCGCCGTCGGCGACGAACTACCTCACTGTCGGCGAGGCTTCTAGAAGATCTTCAAACTGCGCTATCTCGCTGTCGGCGGGCTCGGGCTCGCTGTCAGCGAGACAGTTATAAATCCTTCAGAAATGTCTCCTCGTAACCTCGTCGTCGGCGGGCTCGATCTCGCCGTCAGCGACTCAGTACAAATTTTATTATTTTCTTCCTTTTTGCTCCAAATCCGCTCCTTTTTATGATTTTTGCTTTTATCACCTAAATTCTTCATTCCTGCAACAAAATAAAGAAAATACCTTTCTTTAAAGTGCAATTTCATCAAAAATAGGTATGAATTTCTTAATAAAATTTTCAATGATCAACTGGTATGCGGAGATGCCCAAAGGCTCAGGGAAAATATTCATGAAATTGGAAAAACTATTCGTGAAATGGTCTGCTGGAGCTCAGCACCACATCACCATCGGTGTTGTTGTGGTCGAACAACAGAAACAAAACAAAACCTTGGTGGACTATATCTTGTGATGGAGGAATTTAAGCATGAAATGTGAGCCGCAACTCCAAGAACATCATGCCATTGGAATTCTGCTAAAGAGCATTCACGGCTCGATAGCATTTCTAATTAAAGGATTTACAATTAAGACATTCGAGAAATTGCTCAGCAAGGCCGCGAGTCTACAAGAGGAGGCAAAACAACTCAGCTTCACTGATAAGACCGATAAGCAAAAGCCAATTAGAGCCTTCGCGAAGAAGTCTGGGACCGTCGCAGTGGTAGACAAGGGCAAGTAGCCAACGCAAATACGAACAGAATGACCTCAGCAGGGTTTTCAACAACCTCCTCCAAGTTATCAACGGCCTCAGCAGAATTATCAGCAATCACAGCAGTATGGCCAACAGTCATCTTAGCAGTACAACTAGCAACCAGTTCAGTAGAAGCGCAGCCTGACAGAACTTTTGAATAAAGAATACCCCTTTAAGAATGAAGCAGTTGGCAAGATGTTCCGTAGTCTAATCAAGAAGGACGGATTCCAGTTGCCAGAGCCCAGGAAGCCAGAGGATGTGGACAAGAAAGATCACCCGATGTACTGCCCTTACCGCCGAATGATCATACATAATATACAAGACTACTTTACTTTCAAGAACTGGCTCGAAAATAGCCTTCAAAGAGGGAACATAACGATCCCGAAAGAATACATGAAGGAGCCCCAGAGAGGATGTTTCGTTAATGTTATTTTGGTAGATCCTATTATTCCGATAAACCCGTACACAATAGAAGACAGATGTAGTACTGTTTGGAGGAAGTCTTTGAAGAAAATATTGGATCATATTCAGACCGCTTCAGTGAATGCTTCAATTCAAAATTTGAAACCTGTCAAGCCGACACTATCAATTGCAATCGAGGAACAACCCCAGAAGGAGGAGAAGATTGCAGAAGAAGAGAAGACCAAGGCTCCAAAGAGTGAAGTAGGGGCTGCCTTTCCTAGGATGGTTGTTTCTGATTTAGAGGTGAAATCCCTCAAACCTCTGACTCTGTATAATTATTTGCTTGCCTCGGTGGGATCATATAATGATAAGAGTTATGGTGTTTGACCCGACCGCCAAAAACTTGACCCGACCGCCGCACTTAACGCAGTGATGTTGCTTCCAAAAGATAGCCAAAAAGTTTTGACTCGATTTATAATTAGCTGCTAGTGTATAAAATTAATATTATATAAGTAATATTTTTACACACTAGGGGTACTACGCAAGTATATGTATCATTTCAAGTAATATAGGGTTTTTAAACAAAGACCCCAGTATCGATCCCACAGGGAAGATTTATAGAAATAAATTTTCTATAAAGCGAAAAAGAAATATAATAGTAGATTTCCAGAATAGGTCCGGATGTATTGTTAGTAGTAATGGGTTAATCTAGGCTCACACTTCTAGATTTCCAAGGGTGGCTATGGTCGACCCTACTAGTGACCCTTTCCTAGTCTATAAATCAAATTATAAGAATTTAGTCTATCACACTAAAAACTTATCAATTCTACGCCCTTCAAATATTATCTTCCTATTTATTTGCACTTCACCATGAATAGCCCGCACATGGCCTTCGACTACCCAAGGATTCATGTGACATTTACAAGTTAAGAGTTCTTCTCCTACAAGGTTTTTAAACTTTTTAACAGGTTTTAACAATTCTAACGGCCAATTTAAAAAGTAAAGTAAGATAAGGTATTAATGTCATCATAATGTTTTGAAAATATTTTGAATTTTAATTCTCCATCAAATCTTTATATTATCTTATCTATCTCTTCATAATTGAAGTAAGAAAGTAACTAACTACTCAGAACACATTGAAAATAAATAACAAAATATGATAATTAAACTTTGAATCAAATATAAAATATACGTATCTCAAATATTTCTTCTACAGATCTTCTGATTCCTACTGACTCCACAATATAATGAACTCCAGATGCAATAACTTGAAAATAAACTCACTAAACTAAACAAAAGTGGCCCTAAATTTCTCTCTCTAATTCTCTCTCTAAGGATGAGAGAACTTAAAGTAGATAAGAGAAAGGGGTACAATGGGAGAGGCACGTTTTCTGAAGAATTGGACCTCTATTTATAGGCTCTAAGAGTTGCCTTGAGGCACCTTGTTGGCATATTTTTTTAGGTTGTGTGTTTTATTTTAAAAAGGGGGTCGCCTAACAGAAATTGTCGGTGAATTTTTAATTTAATTTAAATAAATAATTTGAAAAGTAGTATTTGATTTTAAAAATAATTTTTAAATTTGAAGATTTTAAGATATGAAATCAAACCGATCTCACATCCCAAATAGTTTATATAAACGAGCACCGTACCACAAACCGTGTATCTATCCCGAAGAATAGGCACACTTGCTTGACGATGGGGCTCGATTAAATAAACTAGAAGATTTGTGACATCCGTTTGGTCCGCGAACCAATTTTATAAGCCGACAAATTCCCTCGCTTAATATGAAAGCATTAAGCGGGGTTTATATTACTCAGGTTCTTTAAAATTCCCTATAAGGGCAAGCCCCTATAGTTAATTACATCTTAAGTGACGGGAATCACCTAAGAAAACTCTCGATAATAATCAATAATTCGCTCTCAAGAATTTCGAAGTTTAAGTTTTCAAGGGATTGAATTTTGGAATTTCAATAGGGAATGGATCAAATTTGGAAGATTTTATTTTGGGAATTCAAAGGAAGAAAGGTAGGAGAAATTACAGATTCGAAGCGAACTTCGGTAATTTCCCGACTATCCTATTGTTTGGCTTGGATTTAGGAAAGTCATAATTTTATCTAACATTTCAGTCTTGCTAATTTTAATTAATTAGGACTTATATTCGTATGACATGATCATACAAATAGCCTCGAAGATATGAGGGTTTATGTCGTACTAAACGACTACCTCAGAGTCCTAAGACCGGTTAGGGCTTAATTTACATGACATGATCATGCAAATGCCTAACAAGAGGTTGAGGATTTATGTTGCACTAGGAAAACTACCTCGAAATCCTATGGCTTGGTTATTTTAATTCTAAGAAGGTTTTGCTGAAGTAGACTCAGGTTTTTCTGATGATGATGGCCGTGCTGCCCACCATGCTCCGAGCTCCTTGTTGTTGCAGAGGTTTAGTTATAGAAGTCATAAATCAGGAGATGAGAGAAGTGTTTTGGTTTAGAGAGATTTCTTAATTTCCAAGTATTTTTTATTTTTTATTTAAAATAAATCTTAAAGTTGATTATAACAACACCGGTTAAGATCCCACGGTTCCATCCTTCCGGCATCGTTATTTTTATCGGATTCACTTAGTCCAGATGAATTTGCTAAACTCAACTAAATGAGTTCCACACTTTCATTTAGACCGTGGGAAATCTCGTTAGCAACACGTAGGTTACATCATCCGAGGTATTCCCGATCATCCAACAAGACGTTTTAATTTAGTTGTAGTTGTAGTTTTGTTGTTCTGTTTGTGATTAAATTTTGAGTTGTTTTATATTTTGAGATGTTGTGGCGGTGAATTTTATCTTGCAATGACTTTTAATTTAGTTTTGGTTTCAGTTTTAGGGACTATCCTAAAGGTGTGGGTTTTCATGCAACGATTGTTTATCATGCAAGAAAAGTAAGTGCGATACGATTAAATAAATTGCAATAAGGTAAATTGCAATAAAATAAAAGCGTACCTGGAGGGTCTTCCTGTCATCCCAAGCTGCACTTAAACACAATTTAGAATATTTAAGCAAGTTCCTAGGTAAAGATAAGGGAAGGGTTATGCTTTTCTACCAAATTCCTAATCCTATAGCTAGTCATTTCCTATGACGTCTAGGTTCTTGTATTTTGGTTTGAGGACGATTTTCTTCATCAAAGAACAATTAAATTCAATCGTTCTTATAAACATCCTATCATATTGAGGAAGTGCTTAAGAAGAATCTTAAACATCTTTTCAATACTGATAGGATTGTTTTAAGTCCAAATGGATTTAATCAATCAGGTGAAGTAATCGTCCGAGGTTTAGTTAAGTTTTGTTATCTTGCTCAGTGAACTAGGACATTTGAATATCCTATAAGTGAAGTAACACTTCATTTAACGTTCTGTTTAGGAGTTATGACAGCAAAAGCTTTCAAGGGCAAGTTGGTGTTCAAATGGTTTGTGATTTAGTTTAATTTCAGTTATCGGATTTAAATTTGGAATAGTATTCAAGTTGCTTTATATTTATTTTCTTTATGTCTTAGGTGATGTTATTTTTAATTCAATTTAATTTAACTTTAATTTAATTTGATTTGGTTTAGCTTCAATTTTAATTTAATTTATTTAATTTAAATTAATATTAATTTTAACTTGATTTTATTATTATTTTTTTATTTTATTTTAATTTAATTTAATTTAATTTAATTTAATATGATTTAATTTAATTTAATTTAATTTAATTTAATATGATTTAATTTAATTTAATTTAATTTAATTTAATTAATTTAATTTAATTAATTTAATTTAATTTTAATTAAATTTTATTCAATTTAATTCAATTTAATTTAATTTAATCTTTAATTTAATTTAATTTTTAATTTTAATTTAATTGAAAATTTTAAAAAGAGTTTAATAATTTAACTTTTAATTTAATTTTAATGATTAAGTCCTTTAACATTTTAAAACTTAAATTTGAATTATCATTTTAATTGGGGATTAAATATTATTGAGATGATTAATTTAGGGATTTTTAAATTAAAGAACAAATCTCTTCCTAATAATATCCTTATTTTAATAATTCCAATTTTATTATTCTTCCAAATTTAATCAATTATTTAATTAAGGTTTATTTCAATTATTTTTAAATTGTTTAGTAGGTTTTTACCCTTTAATTATTTAAATTTCAATCATCCAAATTAGATTAAGATCAAATATTTTTACTTTTTAATTTTATTAAACCTAAAGTTTTAATTAAGGGTTAAAATTTTAATTACCACTTTGCCCTTCAAGCTTAATAATTTCATAACTCATTAAATTAAGCTTAAATGAACTTGAAATTTTTAAGCGACTTCACTCATATGTCAATAAAGACATGAGAGGAGAAAATGTGATTTTTCTGTATTTAATTTATTTATATATTTATTTTTTGTGGAAAATAGGGATTTCCAAGGAAAATTTAATAATATGACCAAAAAAAAGTTTCTGTCCTTAAGAAAATTATGGGACATTCCTAATAACTAGAGGACCACTTGGACCAATTTTGGTGATTTTTTTAATTATATTATTTTTATTATGATTATTTTAAGTTTTGGAGTATTAATTAATTTAAAAATAAAATAAAGGTTAAAAAATGAATTTTATATTTTTCAAAAATCTCTCTGATATCAAGGAAATTAGAGAATCAATTTTTACAATTTTCTGATTTTTCTTTGATTTATTAGAATTATTTTAGTGGAAATGCTAGAAAATACATTTTTTTAATTTTAAAATTACCTTAGGGCTTTAAAATTTAATATCTCATCAAATAGACCTAAGAAAATTTTGGGGTTTGTTCCTAAGTGATTAGAATTCAAAATGTGACATTTTGGTGAATTTTATTATTTTTGTGATTTTTATTATTTTTTAATTATTAAAATATTAAAATAATACCAAAAAATTAACTTTTTTAGAAAATTGAAATTTTAATTTTTTTAAATTCCCCTGATATCAGAGAGGCTCCAAAACCAATTTGGTGAATTTTTGAAAAGTATTTTGAAAGTTATGAATTTTTAAAGTTGAATTGACTAAATGGCTTAACCAACCCATTTAGTAGGGCTAACCAAGTCCAATTGACTTCAAATTTTTATTGTGAGTTCCTCTGATCCTAAAGGTCAGTGGAGAATTGATTTCAAGTCAATTTGATGTATGATTAGTTCTAATTAATTAAGGAGCTATTTTGGGTGTTTAAGCCAATTAGGGTTATTTTAAATGAATTAATTCAAAACCTATTTTTCCTAGGGTCCTCTAGCCATAAGAAACACCACCAAATTTTCCTAGAATTTATTTCACAACATGCTAATTATTAGATTTAAAATACTCAAAATAGCAACATGAATTTGAAAAATCAATAACTTCTCATAGGGATGGCCTCGACTTTGGAAAATTCGGGGAATGTTCCCAAATTCGGAGGCTTCAAAAGCCCTATGGTCTCATGCCATGGTGAATTTCCTATATGCATGCAAAATTAAAACAATGCGAGAGGGTAAATAAATTATTAAAAATAAAATACTTGATGAAATTAAATGATTTCTTTTCCACATTATTCTCCTCTGTTCACTGAGCAAGAAGGTACTTTTATTTTATTTTTCTGATTTTTCTATACAAAGTTATGGATTTTTGAAGTTTAGGGAATTAAATAAATAAAAAATACCCTAATTTTCTATTTATCCACGCGGCGCCGCGTCAACCTTGGCAGCTCCGAAACGCCGCGTGGCGTACTCTGATTCGACGCCGCCATCCGACTCAGCGCTCCGGGGGCCCGCTGTGTCGTTCCGTCTCCTCATTCGGCAAGATCCTGGCCGTCCGTCCGCGCTTGTATTAAATGAATGGCATCCGCTCATCGTCCCCAAGCGTCCTCACCCGAGAGCCGTCCACACTAAAACCCTAAGAACTCACTCAATACTTAACGGATTTTTGTGTTCTTGTGCTCTATGGATTCATCTTGAAGAGAAGAACACATCTATACGGTGATCATGCATTGAAATTAAATCATTTGAAATGGAGAATCTCTAGAAGCTCGGGATGAAGAATTAGCTCATATCTTTGCTCAGAGAAGTGTGGCTTCAATCTGAGGGTTGTGTCACCTTCGATTGGATCCCGTGAAGCTCCGGATGAAGTCTCCTGGTCCGGTGAATTGCCTAGCTATGAAAGTGACCACGGCCGATCACAAAGCCCGGAGGCTGGAACAACTGGGTGGCTCTGGAGATGGGGCTTTCGGTGGGAAACTTCTCCTCTTGGTCCGGTGAAGGTGTAGGACCGATCGATTTGAGGATTGGCTCACTGTGGCAAAGTGTCCTGATTTTGGGTGAAATTTCAGTTGAGAAATTGGGTTCTGTTGGTGGGGATTAGGGCAAATTGACACTGGGGATCAACTACTCTAAGTAT
Source organism: Papilionanthe hookeriana x Papilionanthe teres (assembly GCA_022702705.1). Lineage (NCBI taxonomy): Eukaryota > Viridiplantae > Streptophyta > Magnoliopsida > Asparagales > Orchidaceae > Papilionanthe > Papilionanthe hookeriana x Papilionanthe teres. The sequence goes on from CM040422.1 coordinate 54,103,745, forward strand.
GGAGTAGGGTTTGGGGCAATTTTGGCAGAGTTTCGGCAAGGTTTGTGCAACTCTCCTTTATGGCCGTGAGGGGGTCGGGTTTAAATAGAGGTGGCTGGAGAGCCTCACAGGGATGGCCGAGGGTTGGGATCGAGCTGCTCTGGGCATGGGAAGAACGGCCATGGTGGCCATTGGGCATGGGACGGCTCGACGAGGTGGAATTCCAAAGTTTGGCTCCTCCTAAGGTCTCGGCCATGGTGTTTTCCGGCGACACAGTGGCTGGCCGGCCGAGCACTCGGTCACCATCTTGTTCAGGTGGGTCAGGGCTGGGGTTTAGTGTAGGCAATTGGCAAATGCCATGTGTAAAAGGCTTGGATTAGAATGGAATGGGAGAGGGCTCATTTTGGCTTAAATTGGTCAACCCATCCCTTTGGGCTAGGTGCACCACCCAAGGCTTGGTTTAGGCTGAAGAGAAAGTGATTTGGCTCAGCATAATCAGTAGGGTCAAGTCACCATCCAAGCACAATTAGGCATAAGCATGGTTAAGATGAATCATGGGAGTGGTTAATCACCTTTAGGAATCAAGGAAAGAGTCTCCTCCTTTTGCCCAAAATGGTATGGTGACATGTAAAGAGGCTCTCATGGCTTCCATGTGGCTCATGCATGGCTTCATGGCTCATCTTTGGCTTGGGAAAAGTTAAGTCAATTTCATGGAAATGGATTTAAGAAAATTTTGGTATTTTGATGGGAATTTCTATGGGGCTTAATTTGGAATGGCTTCATGACGAATTTTTTAAACTTAGGGATTGATTTAATTGAAAATATGGAGTAGAGCAATTGTCATATGGATTTTGGATTGATTTTGGCCCTTTGGATTTTGGTGGAGATGGGCTTTAGGAAGGTTTCATGTAAGTGGGCTTTTAAGTTTCAAAATGAATTCATGGATGGGAATTTTGTAAAAGTTTGGGCCAAATAATTGTTGGGTTTGGTTTAGGGATATGTCATGAGTGATTTGAAATAAGTTTGGAGTGATTTGGGTTTGAATTGGGTTGGATTTGGGCTTCTTTGGTGAATGGGCCAATATAGGTCAAATTGGGCTAACTTGGGCCAATGTTGGGCTAGGGTTGAAATTTATGTAAAATAAATGTTGGGAAATGTTTATGGGAGTGTTTCAAAGAGGTTTTGGCTTTGGTTGGGTTTTGATTTTGGGATTTGGGCCCATTTGGGTTAGGTTTGGGTTTAGGTCAAAATTGGGCCATTTAGCTTTGGGTTGAATTTGAATGGGGTTTGGGTCTAAATTTTGGGCAAACAATGTTAGTTTTTTGTTTGTGGGAATGTTAAGGAAGGTTTAGAAAAGATTTGGGGTTAATTGGAGTTGAATTAGGCGAGTTTGGGTTAGGTTTGGGTCATGGGTCCAAATTGGGCTTTAAGGCCAAAAGTGAAATTGGATCCAAATGTCAATCAAATTGGACTTGGGTTTGGTCTAGATTAGTGTTGGGAATGTTGAATTGAAGTTTAGAATTGAATTGGACCAGAAATTGGGTCAATTGGGTTGGTTTGGTTTGACATTGGGTTCACTTAGGGTTAAAATGGGTCAAATTGGGGGTTTTGACAAAAGTAGGGTAAATTGACAAAATTGGCTCATGTTGTAGTTGAACAAAATGAAATTGGGAATATTTGGGATTTTTTGGAATTTTCTGGGAATTTTCTGAATTTTTGGATTTTTGGGTCAAGAGGGGTATTTTGGGTATTTGGAGGGTATTGGGAGGAATTTTTGGAATTTTTGGTATTTTTGGCTATGAGTGATCAATTTGAGTGATGTGGAATGTTTGGGATTGATTTTGGGGAATTTTGTGTGATTTGGAAATTTTGGAGGATTTCAAGGGTTTTGGGTATGCTAGGCGGGTGTAGGGTCCCGGGAGTCAAAAATTGCAAATTTGGGAAATTGAAGATTGGGTGAATGTAAGTGGAATGAAATCATTTTGGTTGAGCCTTGAAGCCATATCAAATCCACATGAGCCATAAAGGGACTCATTTGAGGCATCCACTATGTTGTTCCTAACCCTCTCGACCGAGGGCTTAGGGGTTAAGGATCATCCATGTGAATCACCTACATGAGTCAGGAGGTCAAGTTGGGTATAGGTGTGTGAAAGTGTAGTGTATAAATATAGTGTGTGTGTAAGTCGGCCCTCACCAGACCAGGCCACCCAGGGTAGTCCTAAGGCCAAAGAGTCCTATAGGAACTCATCCTTTAAACTTCCACATTTGATTTCCACCCTCTAGGTGATTAGGGGTCTACAATCAAGTTTGTGGAGTTTACAGGGAGTTAGGAAGTGGTTTGAATTTTTAAAAGGTGGGTCCCAATTCTAATCCTCTAGGATAGGCAAAGGAAAAGCCTAAGGCTAGATCCTAAGTACTAAAGAGAAGAAGAGTAGACCTCATCAAAAATGAGGTCAACACACCTCTTCAAAACATGTCCACATTCAATGAATCTTCTAGAAGGTCAGACTGGCGCCTAGGTGCCGGAATCTGGCGCCTAGGCGCCGGCCACCGCGTCCAGTTCTTCGCACCTCTTTGCGATTAAAACCGTTTTGGAGCGTCCAAATGCAATGTATCACATGTCCTATTATCAAGGAACAACTGCCATCCTTCTAGAATGTCAATTAACCGCTCACTCCGTCAAAATAACTGATCAAACGTTGTCAAAAACTTGACAGTTTTTGTATCGTTTCTGGCGCTTAGGCACTAGTTACTGGCGCCTAGGCGCCAGGCCATAATTTTTTATACTTTTGGTATTTTGCTCCATTTTTGCTCCTTTTTCCTTCTTAGACATTTTTATATTACCTACATCCAAAATACAAAAAATACCTTTCATTAAAGCATAATATCCTTAGAAATTAATAAGAATTAAGACATAAAGAAATAGGTATTTTTTTATAGATCAAAATCCCCCAAACTTAAATGTTACTTGTCCTCAAGTAACTCTTTTTACTACATAAAATATAACTTTTGGAAAAAAAAGATTAATATTTAAGATTCCTTATAATTTTTTATTTTATAAAGTCTTTAGTGAATTATTAACCCAATTTCACTAACTAGGTTTAATTTTAAGAATTTAAAGAATATTTAACTACCAAATCATAAGATTTCAAACTTTTCATTCATTTTGAAAATAATAAAAGTCTATTATATTAAGCTTTCATAGATTATTTACAAGAAAAAGATCTTCTTGAAAAATCTTTTCTAAATAAATATTTATGCATAAAAATTAAGTAAAGTATGTAATTAGTTTTCTTCCTATAAGATAATTCAAGTGAAGCCAATTTTTGATTAGGCATTTCCTCAAGCTTCTCCTCTCTATCTTTTTTTTTTCTTTTCTCTCTCTCTCTCTTTTTTATAGAGAGGATTACTATATCTGGATAGCCTGTTAATGGTTTTGAACTTCACTATCCTTAACTTATATTTTTCAAAACTTATACATCTCCCCTTAATTATTATAACATAAATAAAAATTCAAAAAGAATTCCAATCTTTTCTTTTTCAAGTGATAATTTTTTATTACTTAATATTTCTTAAATTCTATTATTTCTATCATGAATAGAAAAATTCTTTTTCTCATTCTTCTTTAAGTTAAATAATTCTATTCTTAAAATCAGTCAAAGTTAGTAAAATTTTGGTTAATTTTCACTAAATTGTTTATAATTTCAAAAATAAAAGTGATCTCAAATAAACTCTTCATTCCTTAAGTTATTTTTAAGAAAGTATTAGCTCTTTAAGGACAAATAAAATTTAATTTTGAATGGATTTTCCCTTCCCCCAAACTTAAATTTTGGTATACTATGATAATTTGAAAGTATGAGAGAAAGAAAATCATAAGTATTTTTAGTAAGTATGTAAAAAAACAATCTTAAAAAGAAAAATTAACTTCTAAACATGCTTTTATGAATAATTAAGATAAAATTGAAGCATGTATATAGAAAGGTAAGTAGGCTAATTTTATGATGATATTCAATTTGAAACAGAATTAAAACAGAGCAAAATAATTAAGCACTAAACATTAAACTAAAACAACATATAAATTAACTCTAAAATCAGTCTCAACACAATATACTAAAAATGTTTTAACCACAGAATCCATCCACACAAGTACATAAACTAAACAACATACATCAAACATAAAATTAACAAACAATCCAAACAAAACAAACTAACAACAGAGTAGCACTACATAAAGATCTCTCTACTACTAATCACTAGTTGTCGCCTCATCGTCATCATCATCACCAAAGGAAAAGTCAACGTCCTTATGATCAACAAATGGTGTAAAGCTAGGAAAAGTAGGAAAACTAACATCATGTTCACCCTTTAGAAATCTGACTAGGGTTTCATCATACTCTGCATCGTAACTACTCTTCCTCTGGGTATAATCAGATAAATGATCTAGTTTTCTATCAATAGTATCTATCCTACAGTGAGTTTTAAATAGCTACGCTACTGTCGTTCTAAAAGCTGGTCATGCATTGATTCCCGAAATCGATGGTGGCTCGGCGGACGTAGAGGGTCTAGAAGTAGAAGGTCTACCGAAGTATGTGCGAAGTAGAAGGAGCGGTCGATCTCTTCCCTCGAAGACGATCATAGATACTAACACTCTCACGCCCGATTGGCTTAGTAGACTTCGACTTCTCCTCAGAAATATCAGCACTGACTCCATCATGAACACATAACGAATAAATCAAAGAAGGAAATCCCAATCCAATAGAAGTGCTGGATCTCGCAGTAGACTCCACAGAATCATAAATAATGCTTCCGACATCAATAGGCTTCTTCTCCTGAATGCAGTAATTTAAGATCGCTCGATCTCTAGTCACTTCACTCAGGTGGTTGGAAGGTAACAATCTTGCAAAAATAAAGTAGTGCCATTCTTTATATACAGCATTCAACTTGGAAGATTTGAAATTTACCCTTTTGTCTTTCCTGATCTTCCAAGATCCAGTATTGTCAGTCAAATAGGCAATAATCATATCCAAATCACTCTCAGATGGTGATAATCCAGAATAATAGCACTCAATAGTCGGTGGTAGTCCATAAAATATGTTGATTCTTTCTGGAGTAAATCCTACTTCGATTCCTCTAACAAAGACTTCAGAATCTTCAGCATCCAAAAAATTTGCATAAAATTCTCGAACAATCGGGATAACAGCAATAGCAGTAAAGTAACAAAATCGTTGCCAGTTGTGCGCAACGATAGTGTTTTCGATTATCTCCCCAGGATGATAAAAACTTCATTTCGAGATGAACTTTCTCGACGACGCAAGTTTGTGGAGGCGAAAATGCGCAGCCGCAGTTGGAACTTTGTTGCTATCAAAGTTTTCTCATCCTTTCCCGCGCTTAGATTTTGGAGCCATCTAAACGTGAAAGAAAATAAGAACTAATTTAGGAATCAAAGATTTAAACTCTTTTTAAGTTTATAAAACTTAAAATAAGTTTAAAAATCCAAAGAAATCACTAAAAATCAAAAATTTCTTTTCAAAATTTCGGTTCTTAGCAAAAACTAGGAAAATCTATGGTGAAAATCAAAAATAAATGGTTTAAAGTGTAGATCTGACCTGGAGATGAAGAAATCGAGTGGTTTCGCACTCAAATCCTTGATGTTTTGACCTCAAAATGGATCTAGAGGATGTATTTTTGTGAAAATGGGGAAAAAGATGAAGCTTAGGGGTCAAAAATGGCTTTTGGGGGTTTAAATGGTAATTTTCGGGTAGCAGGCCGAACTGGCGCTTAGGTGCTGAGTTCTGGCGCCTAGGCGCCAGACTCTCCTTTCACAAAAATCTTTTTTAAAATTTATATTTCCACCAAAATTCATAAATTCAATTTCCAATTACTCATATCAGAGTAGGGCTTCAGTTTCTAACTTCCACAACATTTTTCAAAAATTTATAAAAATTAAATATTGAATCCACCATTCAAACTCACTAATTTCCATTTAAAATCTTCAATTTTGACTCAGTACATTTCAGATAAGTACTACATTTGATTCAAGTTCCTAATACACACTCAATCATAACAAGTTCAAAGCAAATACAACACACATTGAACATGAAAACAAATATACTAACAAACACAATTGATTCTCTAAATCGATACAACGACTCAACAAACCATAATAACTATCTCTTTACCAGAATATTCTAATCTTCACAAGGGAAATTGTGTATTCCACTTGGAAAGAAGACTAACGCTCTCAGGAAATCCGTAGCAGTCTTTTCATCAATCCAGTTGTTCTTCACATACATTTCAACTTGAGCATCTTGATAAGCTGCAATATGATCAAATTGAAGTTTCATTTGCCATTCTAGATGTTCAACTTGATGAAACATCTCATGAAGGTGATCTTCAATCCTTTTAAAATCTTCTTCAAACTTATCTAAATGACTAGAAATTTTCTCTAAACTTACAGCGATGAAACCATTGAAGTAGGGTTGAGGATCCCTTGAGACCTTGTCCCTAGCCTCTTCTCCATGAATTCTCCTTTCAATTTCTTCAAAAATTTCTCAAATCTCTCAAGAATGAAATGTAAGGGATGTAATTCTGATTGTTTGATGGTTAGGGAAGAAGGTGGGTAGATTTAAAGGGGAAATTCGTGTGAAAAACTGAAAATTTTTGGTTTTTGCACGACCCAGTAACCGTGGCGCTTAGGCGCCAGACCTATTGATACATAGTTGATTCTGGCGCTTAGGCACCGAATTCTGGCGCCTAGGCGCAGGAACTATGTTCAACTCCGTTTCGCCTAATCGTCAAATTTTTAAAATTTCGTTCTCTAAGATAGGTAAGTTTTACTGGTAAGAGTAATTTAGACTCGATAACTCACATCGTAAACTATCATAATGAAGGTTAACTTGATCTCCTTTTTACTCATATTTAAAATAGAGTGATCCTTTTTTTAAATCTTACATACCTCAAAATAATTGTCAGCCCAAGTCAACCAAGACTTATGAGCATAAAATTTTTCTAAAGTAATATAAAATTAATCAAGATCGAGGCATAACCTTACATTAAAACACAAAAACACAAGATAATTATGGGTTGCCTCCCACAAAGCGCTTGGTTTAACGTCGTCAGCCCGACTTAAGTAAATCTTTAATCAGGTTGACTCAATTCAAAAGCCTCTTTATAAATCTTCTTAATATCTCCCAAATAAGGCTTCAATCTTAATCCATTTACTTTAAAACTTTGTTCTGTTTTGGGATCTTTAATATCCACAGCTCCATAATGGTATACTTTCTCAACAAAATAAGGTCCAATCCATTTAGATCTTAATTTTTCAGGAAAAAGTCTTAAACGAGAATTAAACAGTAAAACTTTCTGTCCATGCTCAAAAATTTTTCCTGAAATTTTCTTATCATGCAACATCTTCATTTTCTCTTTATAAATCCTCACATTTTCATATGATTTGTTTCTAATTTCTTCCATCTCATTTAATTGCAATAATCGTTTTTCTCCTGCTTTATTCAAATTAAAATTAAACTCCTTTATCGCCCAATAAGCTTTATGTTCAAGTTCTACGGGTAAGTGACAATGTTTACCATAAATTAACCGGTAAGGTGACATTCCGATTGGTGTCTTATAAGTCTGTTCTATAAGCCTATAATGCGAGAATCAAGTCTATCAACCCAATTAGTTCTTTTAGGATTAACGAGTCTTCTCTAAAATTCTTTTAATTTCTCCGTTTGATACTTCAGCCATTCCACTAGTTTGAGGGTGATAAGCGATTGCAATTCTATGTTTGATTCCAAAATTTTGAAGTAATGATTGAATTCTTATATTCCTGAAATGACTTCTACCATCAGTGATAATTACCTTAGGCATTCCAAATCTTGAAAATATCATTTTCTTTAAGAATTTAGAAACACTTTTGGAATCACAGTTTGGTAAAGCAACAGCTTTAATCCACTTTGAAACATAATCAACTGCCAATAAAATATAAATTTTTCCAGGTGATGGAACAAATGGTCCCATAAAGTCTAATCCCCATATATAAAAAATTTCAACTTCCAATATATAGTTTAAAGGCATTTCATCTTTCCTAGATATATTTCCCATCCTTTGACATCGATCACATATTTTCACATATTGTCTCACATCTTTAATTAAGGTAGACTGATAAAATCCGAATTTAAAATTTTAAATGCGGTTTTATCTATGCTAAAGTGTCCTCCAAAATCAGAATCATGACTTTTTTGAATAATAGCAAAAGTTTCTTCATAAGGTACACATCTTCGAATCATAGAATCTTTACCAATTTTAAATAAATTAGGTTCTTCCCAAATATAAGATTTAGCATCATATTTAAATTTCTTAATAAATTTATTATCCAATTCATAAGGTAAAATATTGCTAACTAAATAATTAACAATATCGGCATACCACGGTGTTTTGTATCTTTGAATAACATATAAAGATTCATCGAGGAATTTCTCATTTATATTTTCTTTCAAAATAATATCATTTTTAATTCTAGACAAATGATCGGCAATTTGGTTTTCGGTTCCTTTTCTATCTACTATTTGAAAATCAAATTCTTGTAGAAGTAAAACCCATCTTATAAGTCTAGGTTTAGAATCCTTCTTAGATATTAGATATTTAATAGCAGAATGATCGGTATGAACTATGCGATTAGTACCAAGAAGATAAGGTCTAAATTTATCGAAGACATGTACTATAGCTAGAAGCTCTTTCTCGGTGGTAGTGTAATTTCTTTGTGTTTCGAGTGAGAGTTTTACTAGCATAATATACAACTTTGAAAATTTTCTCATATTTTTGTCCTAATACGGCTCTAATTGCAAAATCACTTGCATCACACATTAATTCAAAAGATTTATACCGATCGAGTGCAACGATGATAGGTGCAGTTATTAATTTTTCTTTTAGAATATTAAAAGCATTAATACATTTTTCATTAAATTAAAATTGTGCATCTTTTTCTAATAAATGACAAAGAGGTTTAGCAATTTTAGAAAAATCCTTTATATATCTTCTATAAAATCCAGCATGACCTAGAAAACCTCTCGCATCGATAACGAGTTGTAGGTGGTTGCAATTCAGCAATAATTTTCACTTTTGCTTGATCTACTTCCATCCTTTTTCCCGATACTTTGTGTCCAAGTACAATGCCTTCGTGACCATGAATTGACATTTTTCCCGAGTTAAGAACTAAATTTGTTTCTTCGCATCTTTTCAGAACTTTGGCTATGTTTTCCAAACAAGATTCAAAAGAAGTTCCAAAGACGAAAAATCATCCATGAATATTTCAATTCCTTTGTCAATCAAATCACAAAATATTGACATCATACATCTTTGAAAAGTTGCAGGAGCATTACATAAGCCAAAAGGCATTCTTCTAAAAGCAAATGTCTGATAAGGACTTGTAAATGTTGTCTTTTCTTGGTCCTCAGGAGCAATAAGTAATTGATGATAACCAGAATATCCATCCAGAAAACAGAAATATGAGTGTCCAGCTAATTTATCGAGCATCTGATCCAAGAAAGGTAAAGGAAAATGATCCTTTCTAGATGCTTTATTTAGTTTCCTATAGTCAATACAAATTCGCCATCCTGTAACTTCTCTTAATAAGTTCATTTTTATCATTAACAATGACAGTTACTCCTCCTTTCTTCGGAACACAATGAATAGGACTTACCCATTGACTATCCGAAATTGGATAAATAATACCAGCATCTAACCACTTAATAATTTCTTTTTTAACAACCTCTTTCATAATAGGATTTAATCTTCTTTGCGATTCTATAATAGGTTTAAAATTTTCTTCCATTAAAATTCTATGCATGCAAATGGAAGGGCTTATTCTTTTTATATCGACAATAGTCCAACCAAAAGCTTTCTTATAATTCTTTAACACACCTAGTAATTTTTCTTCTTGATCTTTACTCAGTTCAGAAGAAATAATAATAGGTGAAGTTAACGAATTTTCAAGAAAAACATATTTTAAATGGGAAGGTAACATTTTTAATTCCAGTTCAGTGCTTTTTTAATTGAGGGTAAAAGTATATCATTTTGAGTTATGTCTAAAGTTTCCCAATTATCTTTAATAAAATGAGTCTCTTCTTCTTCTACTATTTCATCTTTATCAGTTAAAAATTCAAATTTTTCTTCAGAAATAACTTTACATTTTTCTTGATAATGTTTTTCAATTAAGTAATCAATTATATCCATTCGATAACATTTCTCTTTATCAGGGTACTTCATTGATTTAAGAACATTGAATTTAATTTCTTGATCATTGACTCTCGTGGTTAATTCTCCTTTTTGCAAATCAATCATAGCTCGTCCGGTAGCTAGAAAAGGTCTTCCTAAAATAATAGGTATCTCTTTATCTTCTTCCATATCAAGTACTATGAAATCTACAGGGAAGATAAATTTATCCACTTTAATAAGGACATCCTCTATAACTCCTTTAGGATAAGTGATAGATCTATCAACTAACTGAAGAGTTACAGTGGTGGGAGTAATATCTCCTAAATCCAATCTTCGATAGATAGAAAATGGCATGAGATTAATACTTGCTCCTAAATCACATAAAGCTTTTCCGCAAAATTTTTCTCCAATAGCACAGGGTATAGTGAAACTTCTAGGATCCTTAAGCTTTTTAGGTAATTTCTTTTGAATTATTGCACTGCATTCTTCACTTAATGCAACAGTTTCAAAAGCTTCAAATTTTAATTTTTTGCTTAAAATATCCTTCATAAATTTTGCGTAAGTTGGCATTTGTTCCAAAGCTTCAGCAAAAGGTATTTTAATAGTGAGTTTCTTAAAAAATTCAAAGAACTTAGAAAATTGATGATCAAGTTTCTGCTGTTTAAGTCTTTGAGGAAAAGGTGGTGGTGGTTTTTCAACTTCCACATTAACAGGTATAACAGTCTGATCTTGACTAGGAGAGAGAGCTTATTTAGGTTTTCCAATCTCTTCAACCTCAATCTCTTTTTGACTTTCATTCTGCAATCTTTTTTTAATTCCTTTCCACTTCTAAGTTGCACAGCTTTAACTTGTTCATGTTCTTTTCCAGTTTCCTTTGGATTGATTACAACATTACTAGGAAGTGTTCCTACAGATCTGTTATTAATTAAAGTAGTAATTTGCCCCATTTGATTTTCAATATTACGAATATCAGTATTTTGATTTTGTAATTGATTATTCATTTGCATAATTAATTCTTCTATTGATAATTTTTTCTGTTGATTATTAAATCCAGGAGGTTTATAATTTAAATTAACTTGATTATTCCAATTTCCCGTGGGATGAGATTGATTATTACCCCATTGTTGTTGTGAATTGTTCCAGTTAAAATTAGGATGATTTTTCCACCCAGGATTATAATAATTTGAATAAGGATTATTTTTACTTGCAATAGCTTGTAAAGTTTCAATAGTTTGAGGATCTTCAATATTAGCACAATTATTATGTGAAATATTAATTGCAAAATTATCTAATTTCTTAGATATTTCAGCAACTTGTGAAGCTAAGATAGAAAAGGTTTCATTATCTTGAATACTAGCCATCTTTTTAGGGTTAATCCTTTCAGAAGGCCATTGAAAATTGTTATTAGCCATTTCTTCAATTAAAGTGTAAGCTTCTTCAAATGATTTAGACATTAAAGAACCTCCAGTAGCAGCATCAATAATTGATTTTAAAGATTCAATTAGTCCATTATAAAATTTTGAATAATCAACCAATCAGGTAAAGCATGATGAGGACATTTTCTTAATAGTTCTTTAAATCTTCCCAAGTTTCATGTATTGTCTCTCCATCAAATTGACTAAATGAAGTAATATCATTTCTTAATTTAGCAGTTTTAGGAGGAAAATATTTAGCAAGGAATTTGTATGCTATTTCAGCCCATGTTTTAATAGAACCAGTCGCTAATGAGTTTAACCACATCTTTGCTTTATCTCTTAAAGAAAAAGGAAAGAGTCTAAGTCTAATAGCATCATCAGAAACATTATTATATTTAAAGGTAGCACAAAGTTCTAAAAAACTAACAAGATGTAAATTTGGATCCTCATTTGGTGATCCACTAAATTGATTGTTTTGCACAATTTGAATAATAGACGGTTTAAGTTCAAAAGAATTAGCATCTACAGTGGGTATTTGAATACTACTATGAAGTTCATCAATCTGTAGGGTTAGCATAATCCCTTAATGGTTTATAAACATTTTTATCATTAAGTTCAATTGGATTTTGTAAAGTAGCCATTTCTTAAAATTTTTGAATTTGTTTTCCCTTTTTAATTTTTCTAATTGTTCTTTCCTATTCAGAATCTAAAGGTATTAATCCCTTAGAACCAAATCTTCGCATAAAACAAGCAATAAAATTTAACTATTTTATTTCCTTCTTCCTTTGATTTCTTCCCCAGCAACGACACCAAAAACTTGACCCGACCGCCGCGCTTAACACAGTGATGTTGCTTCCAAAAGATAGCCAAAAAGCTTTGACTCGATTTATAATTAGCGCCTAGTGTATAAAATTAATATTATATAAGTAATATTTTTACACACTAGGGGTACTACGCAAGTATACGTATCGTTTCAAGTAATATAGGGTTTTTAAACAAAAACCCCAGTATCGATCCTACAGGGAAGATTTATAGAAATAAATTTTCTATAAAGCGAAAGAGAAATATAATAGTAAAAATATTTTTTATTTTGATTATAATTACTATTTAATTTACTAGATGTAATATAAAGAAAACAATAAAAATGATTTTATAAACTCTATAAAATATAAATAACTTTCTTTCCTTCAATTAATCAAAGACTTTTAAGATAATTTAATATTCGTTGGAGAATTTAATTTATGGTATTGTGCCAAAAAGAAGCATTCCTATTCTTTACCCTTTGATCCAGGTGCAAAGAACATTGACTAATTTACAGAATAGGTACGGATGTATTGTTAGTAGTAATGGGTTAATCTAGGCTCACACTTCTAGATTTCCAAGGGTGGCTATGGTCGGCCACTACTAGTGACCATTTCTAGTCTATAAATCAAATTATAAGAATTTAGTTCGTCACTCTAAAAACTTATCAATTCTACGCCCTTTAAATATTATCTTCCTATTTATTTGCACTTCACCATGAATAGCCCGCATATGGCCTCTGACTACCCAAGGATTCATGTGACATTTACAAGTTAACAGTTCTTTTCCTACAAGATTTTTAAACTCTTCAACAAGTTTTAACAATTCAAACGACCAATTTAAAAAGTAAAGTAAGATCAGGTATTAATGTCATCACAATGTTTTGAAAATATTTTGAATTTTAATTCTCCATCGAATCTTTATATTATCTTATCTATCTCTTCATAATTGAAGTAAGAAAGTAACTAACTACTCAGAACACATTGAAAAAAAATAACAAAACATGATAATTAAACTTTGAATCAAATATAAAATATACTTATCTTAAATATTTCTTCTATAGATCTTCTGATTCCTACTGACTCCACAGTGTAATGAACTTCAGATGCAATAACTTGAAAATAAACTCACTAAACTAAACAAAAGTGGCCCTAAATTTCTCTCTCTAATTCTCTCTCTAAGGATGAGAGATCTTAAAGTAGATAAGATAAAGGGATACAATGGAGGGGCACGTTTTCTGAAGAATTGGACCTCTATTTATAGGCTCCAACAGTTGCCTTGAGGCACCTCTTCAAAACATGTCCACATTCAATGAATCTTCTAGAAGGTCGGTCTGGCGCCTAGGCGCTTAACACCACGTCTAGTTCTTCGCACATCTGCACTTTGGCTCGCACCTCTTCGCGATTAAAACCATTTTGGAGCGTCCAAATGCAATGTATCACATGTCCTATTATTAGGGAACAACTGTCAGCCTTCTAGAATGTCCAATAACTGCTCACTCCGTCAAAATAACTGATCAAACGTTGTCAAAAACTTGACAGTTTTCGTAGGCGCCAGGCCATAATTTTTTATACTTTTGGTATTTTACTCCATTTTTGCTCCTTTTTCCTTCTTAGACCATTTTACATTACATACATCCAAAAATACAAAAAATACCTTTCATTAAAGCATAATATCCTTAGAAATTAAAAAGAATTAAGACATAAAAAATAGGTATTTTTTTATAGATCAGTGTTGGCTATGTTTTGATTGTTTCTAACGATTACATAACCAATGACAACCAACCTAATCCAAATATCAATTTTGATCCTAATAACAATTCTCAAATCATACAAAACCTCAACGGTAGTGATCTATAAAAAAAATACCTATTTCTTTATGTCTTAATTCTTATCAATTTCCAAGGATATTATGTTTTAATGAAAGGTATTCTTTGTGTTTTTGGATGTAGGTGATGTAAAAAGGTCCAAAAAGGAAAAAGGAGCAAAAAGGAGCAAAAAGGAGAAAAAAGGAGCAAAAATGGAGCAAAATACAAAAAGTATAAAAAAAATATCGCCTGGCGCCTAGGCGCCAGAAGTTGGCGCCTAAGTGCGAGACTCGATACAGAAACTGTCAAGTTTTTGACAACGTTTGAACGGTTATTTTGACAGAGTGAGCGGTTATTGGACACTCTAGAAGACTGGCAGTTGTTCCTTGATAATAGGACATGTGATACATTGCATTTGGACGCTCCAAAATGGTTTTAATCGCGAAGAGGTGCGAGCTAAAGTGAAGAGGTGCGAAGAACTGGACGCGGTGTCCGGCGACTAGGCGCCAGATTCCGGCGCCTAGACACCGGACAGACCTTCTAGAAGATTCATTGAATGTGGACATGTTTTGAAGAGGTGCCTCAAGTCAAGCCTTGAAGCCTATAAATAGGAGTTCATTTCTTCAGAAAAACGTGCCCCCCATTGTAACCCCTTTCTCTTATCTACTTTAGGATCTCTCATCCTTAGAGAGAGAAATAGAGAGAGAAATTTAGGGCCACTTTTGTTTAGTTTAGTGAGTTTATTTTCAAATTGTTGCATCTGGAGTTCATTATACTGTGGAGTCAGTAAGAATC
This sequence comes from Papilionanthe hookeriana x Papilionanthe teres, assembly GCA_022702705.1. NCBI lineage: Eukaryota > Viridiplantae > Streptophyta > Magnoliopsida > Asparagales > Orchidaceae > Papilionanthe > Papilionanthe hookeriana x Papilionanthe teres. The sequence goes on from CM040422.1 coordinate 54,118,754, forward strand.
AGAAGATCTGTAGAAGTAATATTTTAGATAAGTATTTTATATTTGATTCAAAGTTTATTTATTATGTTTTGCTGTTTATATTCAATGTGTTCTGAGTAGTTAGTTTACTTTCTTCCTTCAATTATGAAGAGAGAAATAAGATAATAAAAGATTCGATGGAGAATCGAAATTTAAAATATTTTCAAAGCATTGTGATGACATTAATACCTGATCTTACTTTACTTTTTAAATTGGCCATTTAAATTGTTAAAACCTGTTGAAGAGTTTTGAGACCTAGAAGGAGAAAAACTCTTAACTTGTAAGTGTTACATGAATCCTTGGGTAGTCGAAGGCCACGTCCGGGCTATTCAAGGTGAAGTGCAAATAAATAGGAAGATAAGATTTAAAGGGCATAGAATTGATAAGTTTTTAGAGTGACAGACTAAATTCTTATAATTTGATTTATAGATTAGGAAAGGGTCACTAGTAGGGCCGACCATAGCCACCCTTAGACATCTAGTAGTGTGAGTCTAGATTAACCCATTCTACTAACAATACATCCGGACCTGATCTGTAAATTAGCCAATGCTCTTTGCACCTGGATCAAAGGGTAAAGAATAGGAATGCTTCTATTTGGCACAATACCATAAATCAAATTCTCTAACGAATATTAAATTATCTTAAAAATCTTAGATTAATTGAAAGGAAGAAAGTTGTTTATTTTATATAGTTTTCATAAAATCATTGTCTTATTATTGTTCTCTTTATTTGCATCTAGTAAATTAATAGTAATTTATAGTTAGATTTAAATATAAAAAGATTTTTGAAGTACATTATTTAGAAAATTTATTACTATAATTTTTCCCCGTGGGATCGGTATTGGGGTCTTTGTTTCAAAGCCCTATATTACTTGAAATGATACGTATACTTGCGTAGTACCCAAAAAGTATATAAAATATTTTCTTTTTAAAATTATATTTTGCTATATAAACATATATTTAAAAATTTTTATTTGATACACATCTATATAACAAGTTATTCCAAGTCAAGTGTTTCGCGCCTTCGCCAGAAATTAAATTTTCTAGCAGTGGTAACAAATTCTTGTATTTGAAAGTACAAAAGTCGGGTCAAGTTTTTGGCGTCGTTGCCGGGGAAGAAATAAAATAGTTATAAATTTTTTTAAAAAAATATTATATTTCCAAAAATACAAAAATATATATATATATATATATATATTATTCCTTGTTTTATGCGAAGATTTGGTTATGAAGGATTAATACCTTTAGATTCTGAATTAGAAAGAATAATTAGAAAAATTAAAAAAGGAAAAAAATTCAAAAATTTCAAGAAATGGCTACTTTACAAAATCCAATTGAACTTAATGATCAAAATGTTTATAAACCATTAAAGGATTATGCTAACCCTACAGTTGATGAACTTCATAGTAGTATTCAAATACCCACTCTAGATGCTAATTCTTTTGAACTTAAACAGTCTATTATTCAAATGATGCAAAACAATCAATTTGGTGGAACACCAAATGAGGATCCAAATTTACACCTTGTTAGTTTTTTAGAACTTTGTGCTACCTTTAAATATAACAATGTTTCTGATGATGCTATTAGACTTAGACTATTTCCTTTTTCTTTAAGAGATAAAGCAAAGATGTGGTTAAACTCATTAGCAACTGGTTCTATTAAAACATGGGCTGAAATGACACAAATTTCTTGCTAAATATTTTCCTCCTTATAAAACTGCTAAATTAAGAAATGATATTACTTCATTTAGTCAATTTGACGGGGAGACAATATATGAAACTTGGTAAAGATTTAAAGAACTATTAAGAAAATGTCAATTCATGGTCACAGAAGGCATTGTACTTGGTCACAAAGTGTCACAAAAAGAGATTGAAGTAGATCAAGCAAAAGTAAAAATTATTGATGAATTGCAACCACCTACTACTGTTACTGTTGTGAGACGTTTTCTAGGTCATGCTGGATTTTATAGAAGATACATAAAGGATTTTTCTAAAATTGCTAAACCTCTTTGTCATTTATTGGAAAAAAATGCAAAATTTGAATTTAATAAAGAATGTCTTAATGCTTTTAATATTTTAAAAGAAAAATTAATAACTGCACCTATCATTGTTGCACCTAATTGGAATAAATCTTTTGAATTAATGTGTGATGTAAGTGATTTTGCAATTGGAGTCGTATTAGGACAAAAATATGAGAAAATTTTCAAAGTTGTATATTATGCTAGTAAAACTCTCACTGAAACACAAAGAAATTACACTACCACTGAGAAAGAGCTTCTAGCTATAGTATATACCTTTGATAAATTTAGACCTTATCTTCTTGGTACTAAATGCATAGTTCATACTAATCATTCTGCTATTAAATATCTATTATCTAAGAAGGATTCTAAACCTAGACTTATAAGATGGGTTTTACTTCTACAAGAATTTTATTTTCAAATAGTAGATAGAAAAGGAACTGAAAACCAAATTGTTGATCATTTGTCTAGAATTAAAAATGATATTATTTCGGAAGAAAATATAAATGAGAAATTTCCTGATGAATCTTTATATGTTATTCAAGGATGCAAAACACACAGGTATGCTGATATTGTTAATTATTTAGTTAGCAATATTTTGCCTTATGACTTGGATAACAAATTTATTAAGAAATTTAAATATGATGCTAAATCTTATATTTGGGAAGAACCTCATTTATTTAAAATTGGTAAAGATTCTATGATTCGAAGATGTGTACCTTATGAGGAGACTTTTGCTATTATTCAAAAATGTTATGATTCTGATTTTGGAGGACATTTTGAAATAGATAAAACTGCATTTAAAATTTTAAATTCTGGATTTTATTGGCCTACCTTATTTAAAGATGTGGGACATTATGTGAAAATATGTGATCGATGTCAAAGGATGGGAAATATATCTAGGAAGAATGAAATGTCTTTAAACTATATATTGGAAGTTGAAATTTTTTATATATGGGGTTTAGACTTTATGGGACCATTTGTTCCATCATCTGGAAAAATTTATATTTTATTAACAGTTGATTATGTTTCAAAGTGGATTGAAGTTGTTGCTTTACCAAACTGTGATTCCAAAAGTGTTTCTAAATTTTTAAAGAAAATGATATTTTCAAGATTTGGAATGGCTAAGGTAATTATCACTGATGGTGGAAGTCATTTCAGGAATATAAGAATTCAATCATTACTACAAAAATTTGGAATCAAACATAGAATTGTAACAGCTTATCACCCACAAAAAAGTGGAATGGCTGAAGCATCAAACAGAGGCATTAAAAGAATTTTAGAGAAGACTGTTAATCCTAAAAGAACTGATTGGGTTGATAGACTTGATTCTGCATTATGGGCTTATAGAACAACTTATAAGACACCAATCGGAATGTCACCTTACCGGTTAATTTATGGTAAACATTGTCACTTACCTGTAGAACTTGAACATAAAGCTTATTGGGTGATAAAGGAGTTTAATTTTAATTTGAATAACGCAGGAGAAAAGCGATTATTGCAATTAAATGAGATGGAAGAAATAAGAAATGAAGCATATGAAAATGCGAGGATTTATAAAGAGAAAATGAAGATGTGGCATGATAAGAAAATTTCAGGAAAAATTTTTAAACCTGGATAAGAAGTATTACTGTTTAACTCTCGTTTAAAACTTTTTCCTGGAAAATTAAGATCTAAATGGATTGGACCCTATATAGTTGAGAAAGTATACCATTATAGAGTTGTGGATATTAAAGATCCCAAAACAGGAAACATTTTTAAAGTAAATGGATTAAGATTGAAGCCTTATTTGGGAGATATTAAAAAGATTTATAAAGAGGCTTATGAATTGAGTTAACCTGATTAAAGATTTACTTAAGTCGGGCTGACGACGTTAAACCAAGCACTTTGTGGGAGGCAACCCATAATTATCTTTTGTTATGAGTGTTCTTGTGTTTTAATGTAAGGTTATGCCTCGATCTTGACTAATTTTATATTACTTTAGAAAAAATTGATGCTCATAAGTCTTTGTTGACTTAGGCTGAAAATTATTTTGAAGTATGTAAGATTTAGAAATGGGATCACTCTATTCTGAATATGAGTAAAAAGGAGATCAAGTTAACCTTCATTATGATTATTTACAATGTGAGTTATTGAGTCTAAATTACTCTTACCAGTATAATTTACCTATCTTGGAGAACGAAATTTTGAAATTTGATGATTAGGCGAAACGGAGTTGAACATAGTTACGGTGCCTAGGCGCCAGAATTCGGCGCCTAAGGGCCAGAATTCGGTGCCAAAGCGCCAGAATCAAACTATGTATCAATAGGTCCAGCGCCTAAGCGCCAGATTCGGCACCTAAGTGCCACAGTTACTGGGTCGTGCAAAAACAAAAAATTTTCAGTTTTGCACATGATTTTCACCTTTAAATCAACCTATCTTCTTCCCTAACCATCAAGCAATCAAAATTACGTCCCTTGCACTTCATTCTTGAGATTTTTGAGAAATTTTTGAAGAATATGGAAGGAAGAAATCATGGAGATAAAGCTAGGGACAAGGTCTCAAAGGATCCTCAACCCTACTTCAATGGTTTCATCGTTGTAAGTTTAGAGAAAATTTCTAGTCATTTGGATAAGTTTGAAGCGGAGTTTAAAAGCATTGGAGATCTCCTTCATGAGATGTTTCATCAAATTGAACATCTAGAATGGCAAATGAAACTTCAATTTGATCATTTTGCGGCTTATCAAGATGCTCAAGTTGAAATGTATGCGAAGAACAAGTGGATTGACGAAAAGACGACTACGAATTTCCCGAGAGCGTTAGTGTTCTTTCCAAGTGGAATACACAATTTCCCTTGTAAAGATTAGAATATTCTGGTAATGAGATAGTTATTATATGGTTTGTTGATTCGTTGTATCGATTGAGAGAATCGATTGTGTTTGTTTGTGTTTTTGCTTTCATGTTCAATGTGTGTTGTTTTTGCTTAGAAATTGTTGTGTTTGAGTGTGTATTAGGAACTTGAATCAATTATAATACTTATCTTGAATGTATTGAGTCAATATTGAAGATTATAAATGGAATTTAGTGAGTTTGATTTAAACCTTATGTTTGATTGGTGGATTAAATATTTAATTTTTATAAATTTTTGAAAAATGTTGTGGAAGTTAGAAATTGAAGCCCTACTCTGATATGAGTAATTGGAAGTTGAATTTATGAATTTTGGTGGAAAATTAAATTTAAAAATATTTTTTTTGTGAAAGGCGCCAGAATTTGGCGCCTAAGCGCCAGTTCGGCTTGTACCCGAAAATTTACTTAAACAACCCCCAAAAGCCATTTTTGACGCCTAAGCTTCATCTTCTTCTCCATTTTCGTGAAAATACACCTTTTAGATCCATTTTGAGGTCAAAACATCAAGGATTTGAGTGTGAAACCACTCGATTTCTTCGTCTTAATGTCAGATCTACACTTTAAACCATTTATTTTTTATTTTCAGCATAGATTTCCCTAGTTTTGCTAAGAACCAAAATTTTGAAATTTTTTTTTGATTTTTAGTGATTTCTTTGGATTTTTAAACTTATTTTAAGTTTTATAAACTTAAAAAGAGTTTAAATATTTGATTCCTAAATTTGTTCTTTTTTTCTTTCACGTTTAGATGGCTCTGAAATCTAAACGCGAGAAGGTACGAGATAACTTTGATAGCAGCAAATTTTCTACTGCGGCTGCTCATTTTCGCTTCCACGAATTTGCGACGTCCAGGAAGTTCATTTCAGAACAAAGTTTCTATGATCTGGGAGAAATGATTGAAAACACTATCGTTGCACACAATTGGCAACGATTCTCTTATTTCACTGTTGTTGCTGTTATCCCTATTGTTTAAGAGTTTTATGCAAATTTTCTGGATGCCGAAGATTATGAAGTCTTTGTCAGAGGTATCAGAGTAGGTTTTAGTCCTGAAAGAATCAATATATTTTATGGCCTGCCACAAACTATTGAATGTCATTATTCTGGATTATCACCATCTGAGGGAGATTTGGATATGATCATTGCTTATTTGATCGACAGATCTTGGATCTTGGAAGATCGGGAACGGAAAAAGGGTAAACTTCAAATCCTCCAAATTAAATGGTATTTCTAAAGCATGGCACTATTTTATTTACGCAAGATTGTTACCTTCCAACCACACTGAGTGAAGTGACTAGAGATCGAGCGATCTTAAACTACTGCATTTAGGAAAGGAAACCTATTGATGTTGGCAGTATTATTTATGATTCTGTGGATTCTACTGCGAGATCCAGCACTTCTATTGGATTCAGATTCCCATCTCTGATTTATTCATTATGTGTTAGTAATGGAGTCACTACTGATATTTCTAAGGAGAATTTAAAGTCTACCAAGCCAATTGGGAAGGAGAGTGTTAGTATCTATGATCGTCTTCGAGGGAAGAGATCGACCGCTCCTTCTACTTCTGTACATACTCTAGGTAAACCTTCTACTTCTCGACCCTCTACTTCTGCTGAGCCACCATAGAGTTTCTGGGAATCAATGCATGATCAATTTTTAGAGCAGCAGCAAGAGTTATTTCAAACTCACTGCAGGATTGATACTATTGATAGGAAACTTGATCATTTATCTGATTATACCCAGAGGAAGAGTAGTTATGATGCTGAGTATGATGAAGCCCTAGTCAGATTTATGAAGGGTGAACATGATGTTAGTTTCCCTACTTTTCCTAGTTTCACACCATTTGTTGATCCTAAGGACATAGAATTTTCCTTTGGTGACGATGATGATGATGAGGCTACAGCTAGTGACTAGTAGTTATAGATCTTTATGATGAGCTACTCTGTTAGTTTGTTTTATTTGCATTGTTTGTTTAGTTTTGTGTTTGATGTATGTTGATTTGTTTAAATTTCTGTATGGATTGATTAGTGTTAAGATTCTGTTGTTAAAATATTCTTAGTATATTGTGTTGGGTCTGAAGTTAGAGTTAATTTATGATATGTTTGTTTTAGTCTACTGTTTAGTAATTATTAATTTTGCTCTGCTTTAATTTTATTCAAATTTAGTATAATCATAAAAACTAGCCTTCTTACTTTTTATACATGCTTCAATTTTATCTTAATTATTCATAAAAGCATGAGTAGAAGTTAATTTTTCTTTTTAAGATTGTTTTTACATACTTATAAAAATTCTTATGATTTTCTTTCTCTCATACTTTCAAATTATCATAGTATACCAAAACTTAAGTTTGGGAGAAAGGAAAATATATTCAAATTTAAATTTTATTTGTCCTTAAAGAGCTAATATTTTCATAAAAATAAAAACTTTTTAACATAACATAAGGAATGAAGAATTTATTTGAGATCACTTTTATTTTTGAAATTATAAACAATTTAGTGAAATTAACCAAAATTTTAATAACTTTGATTGATTTTAAGAATAGAATTATTTAACTTAAAGAAGAATAAGATTAAGAAATTTTTCTATTCATGATAGAAATAATAGAATTTTAGAAATATAAAGTAATAAAAAATTATCACTTGAAAAAGAAAAGATTGGAAATCTTTTTGAATTCTTATTCATGTTATAATAATTAAGTAGAAATGTATAAGTTTTGAAAATATAAGTTAAGGATAGTGAAGTTCAAAACCATTAACAGGCTATCCAGATATAGTAATCATATATATATATATATATATATATATATATATATATATATATATATATATATATATAAAAGGAAGAAAAAAAGAAAAAAAAAGAGAAGAGAGGAGAAGCTTGAGGAAATGCCTAATCAAAAATTGGCTTCACTTGAATTATCTTATAAGAAGAAAACTAGTTACATGTTTTAGTTAATTTTTATACATGAATATTTATTTAGGAAAGATTTTTCAAGAAGGTATTTTTCTTGTAAATAATCTATGAGATCTTAATATAATAGACTTCTATTATTTTCAAAATGGATGAAAAGTTTGAAATCTTATGATTTGGTAGTTAAATATTCTTTAAATTCTTAAAATTAAACCTAGTTAGTGAAATTGGGTTAATAATTTATTAAAAACTTTATAAAATCAAAAATTATAAGGAATCTTAAATATTTATCTTTTATTTCAAAGGTTATACATTTTATATAGTAGAAAGAGTTACTTGAGGACAAGTAACATTTAAGTTTAGGGGATTTGGTTCTATAAAAAAATACCTATTTCTTTATGTCTTAATTTTTATCAATTTCTAAGAATATTATGCTTTAATGAAAGGTATTTTTTGTGTTTTTGGATGTAGGTTATGTAAAAAGGTCCAAAAAGGAAAAAGGAGCAAAAAGGAGCAAAAAGGGAGCAAAATAAAAAAAGTATAAAAAAATATGGCCTGGCGCCTAGGCACCAGAAGTTGGCACCTACGCGCCACACTCGATACAGAAACTGTCAAGTTTTTGACAATGTTTGAACGATTATTTTGACGGAGTGAGCTGTTATTGGACATTCTAGAAGACTGGCAGTTGTTCCTTGATAATAGGACATGTGATACATTGCATTTAAATGCTCCAAAACTGTTTTAATCGTTAAGAGGTGCGAGCCAAAGTGAAGAGGTGCGAAAAACTGGACACGGTGTCCGGCACCTAAGCGCCAGAATCTGGCGCCTAGGCGCCAGACATACGTTCTAGAAGATTCATTGAATGTGGACATGTTTTGAAGAGGCGCCTCAAGGCAACCCTTGAAGCCTATAAATAGGAGTCCATTTCTTCAGAAAAATGTGCCCCCCATTGTAACCCCTTTCTCTTATCCACTTTAGGATCTCTCATCCTTAGAGAGAGAAATAGAGAGAGAAATTCGGGGCCACTTTTGTTTAGTTTAGTGAGTTTATTTTCAAATTGTTGCATCCGGAGTTCATTACACTGTGCGATCGGTAGGAATCGGAAGATCTATAGAAGGAATATTTGAGATAAGTATTTTATATTTGATTCAAAGTTTATTTATTATGTTTTGCTGTTTCTATTCAATGTGTTCTGAGTAGTTAGTTTACTTTCTTCCTTCAATTATGAAGAGATAAATAAGGTAATAAAATATTCGATGGAGAATTAAAATTCAAAACATTTTCAAAATATTGTGATGACATTAATACCTGATGTTACTTTACTTTTTAAATTGGCCATTTAAATTGTTAAAACCTGTTGAAGAGTTTTGAGACCTAGAAGGAGAAAAACTCTTAACTTGTAAGTGTGACATGAATCCTTGGGCAGTCGAAGGCCATGTGCGGGCTATTCAAGGTGAAGTACAAATAAATAGGAAGATAAGATTTAAAGGGCATAGAATTGATAAGTTTTTAGAGTGACAGAATAAATTCTTATAATTTGATTTATAGATTAGGAAAGGGTCACTAGTAGGGCCGACCATAGCCACCCTTGGACATCTAGTAGTGTGAGTCTAGATTAACCCATTCTACTAACAATACATCCGGACCTGATCTGTAAATTAGCCAATGTTCTTTGTGTCTGGATCAAAGGGTAAAGAATAGGAATGCTTCTATTCGGCACAATACCATAAATCAATTTCTCCAATGAATATTAAATTATCTTAAAAATCTTAGATTAATTGAAAGGAAGAAAGTTGTTTATTTTATATAGTTTTCATAAAATCATTGTCTTATTATTGTTTTCTTTATTTGCATCTAGTAAATTAATAGTAATTTATAGTTAGATTTAAATATAAAAAGATTTTTGAAATACAATATTTAGAAAATTTATTACTATAATTTTTCCCCGTGGGATTGATACTGGAGTCTTTGTTTCAAAACCCTATATTACTTGCAACGATACGTATACTTGCGTAGTACCCAAAAAGTATATAAAATATTTTCTTTTTAAAATTATATTTTGCTATATAAACTTATATTTAAAAAGTTTTATTTGGTACACATCTATATAGCAAGTTATTCCAGGTCAAGTGTTTCGCGCCTTCACCAGAAATTAAATTTTCTAGCAGTGGTAACAAATTCTTGTATTTGGAAGTTCAAAAATTGGGTCAGGTAGCGATAAGGAGGAAGACGTCAACGAAAATGATTGTGATGGACTGGGAGATAATGAACTCGTCTTCCAAGGATCTTCTATCGCGATTGAGCTAGAGTTCTCAGATCTCGAAGTGATTCCAGAAGAATCTGTCGCTCCAATTCAGAAAGAGGAAGCGCCAGCTAATTCAATACCAGACTTGAAAGAGATAACAAAAGTCAACTTAAGAAGTGGAAAGGTCTTGCCCCCGAGAATGGGTCCAAAAGATAAAGGAAAGAAAGTTGTTGCTTAGGAAGATCCAACCCCAGCAGAAGAATTACCATTTCGGGAAGAAGTTGAAGGACATGGCAATAAAGTGGAATATAACGTGCTAGCACATCTTCAGAAGTTACCCACCAAACTGAGCATCTGCAACGCTTTGATCCTTTTAAAGGAGATGAGGGAAGCTCTGATCAAGACCCTACCAGTCTTGAGATTTGCTTAGCTCAAATGGTCTGTAACTCTTTAGACGAGGTTTGCTCGTTAAGAGAACAGTATAGTGTTACTTCCACAGAAAATAACTTGCTACTTGGGACAGCTAATCATAACAGAACTTTGTACATCTCAGTTACTATCAGTAAGTTCACGCTCTCCAGAGTGTTAGTTGATCCGGGAGCATCGATTAATGTGATAAATCTTTGGACTTTAGTATATTTGGAAATTGATGCCCGCGAGCTCCAAGAAGATAAAATGTTACTAAAAGGTTTCAATTGAAAAGGTGAAAGAGCTCTTGGATCAATAACACTATCCATGAGGATCGGTGATTTAGCAAGGACAACCGCAAAATTCTACATAATTAATTCTGAAATGTTATTCAACGCTCTACTGGGTCGACCTTGGATCCATGAAAACTGGATGATACTGTCATCTTTACACCATTCTATAAAGTATTATGAAGGAGGAAAAGAACAGTGCATCAAAGGTGACTTGCAACCATTTTCCGAGCACAATTTGGAATTCACGAAGACGCCGCCTACTACGCACCTCCAAAGAAAACAATCTTCTCCAGAAATGTCTTACCAAATGAATTAAAAGAAATTCAAGATGACGAAGTTCTTCAAATTCTAGTTCAACAATTACTCACCACTCCCTTACGGCGAGATGGTGAAGGTTTCTCCAGAGCTCGCATCCGAGGTCGAGACCGGGAATGAGGTCGAGGTGGAAACGGTAGAATAGTTAAACAAAATAATCTGGTGATTAATTTTGATTGAGAGAATAGTTCCGAAGAAGAAAAAAAAATCAAGAAAGAAGCAGCAATGATAAGTCAGAAGAAGCCTCAGTTCAAGATCTCACTAGTAGATGAAAAAAATGAAGAATACAAAGCAATGTACGACAAGATAAACCACTATGTACTTATTATGACCCTAACCCCGATCTACCCTAGTAAGATTGAGGGTATGGTGGTCAAGGAAGTACATGGTGACGGTGTTAAGCCAATAAAATTTTACCGTGGTGCTTTTTCTTCCAATCCTAAAAAATGATGTAAAATTTAAAGATGTTGCTTCATCTGAATTAATGGAATTTCCTTTTGAGTGGTATTATCCCTGTGTTCAAAATTTAATTCAACGTGGTGTTTTACCTAAGCAGTAGTCAAAAGATCAGTTACACCACTTTGAAAAGTTATGGAGTAATGCCAGTCGGCCTCCCAATTCAAAACATGGTCTTGGATTCGGAACATATGGGCCAACTGATGATACAGAATTCTGTTTGGTTGTCACTTGTGAGCCTAATGAAGACTTCCTGGAAGCTTCAGATGATCTCGAAGACTTGCCAATCAGAGATGCTCCACCATTATTTGAAGAAGAGATTAAATCTACAATAGATGAGTTAATGGAAGTTAACTTAGGTACTAGCGAAGAGCCTATACTGACCTTTGTTAGCTCCTTACTCAATAAAGAAGACTCTGAAAATATGATTAAGTTATTGATGGAATTCAAGGACTGTTTTACTTGAAGTTATGATGAAATGCCAGGTTTTCTTCCAGAAGTTGCAATTCACAGGCTAATAGTGGATCACACTGCCTTTCCAGTCAGACAAGCTCCAAGAAGAATGTGTCTAGAGATCGAACAATAAGTAATAGCTGAAGTTAAGAAGCTAATTGACACTAAATTTGTCTGTGAAGAACAATACCTGACTTTGTTGGCTAATGTGGTACCAGTTAGAAAGAAGAACTGTCATATCAGAATCTACGTAGATTTCATAGATTTAAACAAAGCATAATCAAAGGACGAATTCCCGCTACCATGTCCCGAATTAATGATCGACATCGTTTTGACACAAGAAGTCTTCTCTTTCATGGATGGAGCATCAAGATATAATCAAATAAAGATGGCACCAGAAGATGAAAAGCTCACAGAATTCAGAATGCCAATCGGAGTATACTGCTACACAGTAATGCCTTTTGGATTAAAGAACGCAGGGGCAATATACCAAAGAGCATTGACGAAGATCTTTGATGATCTCATTCGAGTGCTACGTGGATGATGTGATTATCAAAAGCAAATTGAAAGAAGATCACCTGTATGATTTGAGAATTATTTTCGAGTGATTAAGACAATTTAAGCTTAAGATGAATCCCCTAAAATGCACCTTCGGCGTCATCTCCGGAAACCCTTAGGATTTATTGTCCGGCATCGCGGAATTGAAATTAATTCGGAGAAGATTAAAGCTATATTAGAAATGCTGCCTCCCAAAACATTGAAACAACAACGATCCTTTTAAGGCAAGTTGGCATATCTTTGACGCTTTATTTCTAATTTGTCAGGAAGGTGTCAGCTTTTTTCTGCTTTGGTTAAGAAGGATGCCAAGTTTACTTGGAATTCTAAATGTCAACATGCCTTCGATGACATCAAACAATATTTAATGACACCTTCTGTATTAGCAGCCCCAGTCTCGGGTCGACTGTTGATACTTTATATCGTGGCTTTAAACGACTCCCTCGGAGCCCTTCTAGCCCAGGTCAATGACGAGGGTAAAGAAAACGCTCTCTACTACTTGAGTCGTCGCCTAATTCCTACGGCCGCTCAAAAGCTCAGGGGTTACAAGCTTTCTCATAAGGTCAACCTTATTTTGAAGTTTAATCCATTGTAATATTTGATGACCCACAAGACGCTTTCCGGCAGACTTACTAGGTGGTGGATGATACTATTGTAATTTGATAATTTGGTAGGTTTAGGGCCCCGATGGTCAAAAATGAAAATTTTGGAAAAATGAAAATTTTGGAAAAATGAAGATTGGTTCAAGGTGAGTAACATGAAATCATTCTGGTTGAGCCATAAAGCCATCTTAAGCTCACAAGGGCCATGAGAGGACTCATTTTAGGCACTCAATATGTTGTTCCTAACCCTCTTAGCCAAGGACTAGGGGTTGAGGTCCATCCATATGAGTCTCCTAAAAGAGTCAGGAGGCTAGGTTAAGTGTGGATGATTTTAGGTTTCAGGCATGTGCAACAATGTGGTGTGAGCAAGCTGGACCTGACTAAGACCAGGCCACCCAGGGTTGTCCTAAGGCTTGACCATCCTATAGGAACTCATCCTTGTCTTTCTACACATTGGTCCTAACCTTCCAAGTAATTTGGAGGTTGATGACCATCCATGTAGGATTTTAAAGAGAGTTTAGATTTTGTTGAATTTCTAAATGGTGGGCTCATTTCTAGTCTTCTAAGATAGTCAAAGGGAAAATCCTATGGCTAGATTCTAAGCACTAAAAGGAAGGAAGGAACTCACCAAAAATGAGGTCAACAAATGGACCCATAATATGTGTGGTGTGCTAACCAAGCACATCGCGCTTATTGGCATTGACCGAAGAGATCAACAAACCAACACAAGCATTCTCGGGTCACACCCTTAGAACAAAACAGAGAAAGATTTGAGAAAGTTCCCACTGGGGAGTATCAGGTAAATCTTTGAAACTGAAGATTCGTGAATTCTCGCTGGGGATTAAGAGGTGAGTTTCAATTTGATTGAATTCGAGCTTGATTTAGATCAAGGTTTCAAATTTTGATTTTGATTTTGATATTTGATTTTAAATTTTGATTTTTTATTTTGAGTTTTGAAAATTTGATTGGTTAAAATTGATTTGAGATTGGAATTGAAAGGGAATTTGGAGTTAACAAATGTAGAGTTTAAATTGGAAAGGGGGTGAGGACTGGAATTTAAGTACGAGCCTCGAAGCGAGAAATAGAATTTAGGTACTGATCGAAAAGGATGAGAATCAAAATTTAGGTACTGATCTCGAAATGAGAACTGAAATTTAGGTACCAGTCTCGAAAGTTGAGAATTGGAATTTAGGTATCGATCGAAAAGGATGAGAATCAGAATTTATGTACTTATCTCGAAATGAGAACTGGACTTTAGGTACCAGTCTCGAAGGTTGAGAATCAGAATTTAGGTACCGATAAAAAAGGATGAGAATCATAATTTAGGTACTGATCCCGAAATGAGAACTAGAATTTAGGTACCAATCTCGAAAGTTGAGAATCAGAATTTAGGTACCGATCGAAAAGGATGAGAATCAGAATTTAGGTACTGATCTCAAAATGAGAACTGGAAATTGGGTACCAGTCTCGAAGGTTGAGAATCGGAATTTAGGTACCGATCAAAAAGGATGAAATTAGAATTTAGGTACTGATCTCGAAATGAGAACTAGAATTTAGGTACCAATCTCGAAAGTTAAGAATCAGAATTTAGGTACCGATCAAAAAGGATGAGAATCAGAATTTAGGTACTGATCTTGAAATGAGAACTGGAGTTTAGATACCAGTCTTAAAAGTTGAAATAATACCCAGCATCACATTAGCAGTGAAATAATAGAAAATCTCCCATTGACAATTAGCAATCAATTCTGCAAGCCTTCGTCCAGGATTTTCAAATGCTCTTAATTAAATACATTTCTTATTGCTAAGAAATGTAAAAAAACCTTATTAAGCTTTGAAATTCACAAATTTAGTTTCATCAAATTCAAATTTCCTCTTCCCCTTAGCCAATCTTGGTGCCATTTGTCTAAAAATACCAATTTTTTCCAAATCTATTTTCAAATTAAAAAGTAATGGACTCTAATATAAATTTAAATTGATAAGAACTCAACATCCATGAAAAATCTCCAAGGTTTCTCCAAAAACTTCAAAATTCCAAATTTTCCTAATGTAGGAGATTTCCAAGGTTAAAATAAAAACATTTTAGGTTAAAGTGTAGCTTTTATTGAGAGAAGATGAAATCCAAACTTTTCCGGCCATGAAATCGCTTCAAATCCAAATGCTAGTGAGCTTTAGGCGTGAAAATCGTCCTTATTTGGAGGTTAAAGACAATGGTTTGGGCAAAAATGGTGGGTCCCAGGGTTAAATCTTGAAAATTTAGAGTTTCGGGCAGTTTTCACGTTTGAGCGTTGTTCGGCGCTGGTTCTAGCGCCGTTCAGGGCATTATTCTGTAAACACGGCCAAACTCTCTGCCTTTTGGTGTTGTCCGGCGCTAGTAGCAGCATTGTTCGGCGCCAGTTCAAAAACTGGGCTTCCTACTTTCTTTTGCAATTTTGATCCTTTTGAGCCTACTCTGATGTCTAATCAGTCTAATTAAGCATTGAATAACATCCTAAAGCCTTGAAAAATGATATTTTCTTAACACAAACAACGCATAATATTACTTTCATATATAAAATCCATGAGCCATATACATACACATAACACTAAATATTACACATTTTCAAGTCATATAATCTTTAAGATCAGTGTCGCACACAACCACAACACAATAACACTAAGAACTAAAC
Source organism: Papilionanthe hookeriana x Papilionanthe teres (assembly GCA_022702705.1). NCBI lineage: Eukaryota > Viridiplantae > Streptophyta > Magnoliopsida > Asparagales > Orchidaceae > Papilionanthe > Papilionanthe hookeriana x Papilionanthe teres. Next base: position 54,134,571 of record CM040422.1, read on the forward strand.
AAACAAGCATGTCCAAATATAAAATTCAAACCAAATAAAATAAATCAAAGCAAAGCAAAACAATATGATACACAAATACAGAAATATAATGATCAAGTTCATTCTTCCTCCGAACTATCATCAATTATAAGATCTCCCATCGATTGAGAATGGACGAATAAATTATAGAATGGACGAAACAGAAATTCTTCAGTAGAATCCTCTTCAATCCAGCCTTTTCTTCTCATCAACCGCGTCAAACTTCCTTCAAGATATTTAGAATGATCAAATTGCTCCTTCATTCTCTAATCCAAATGATCAAAGAAATAAAAAAGATTGTTGATTGCACTCATCAAATGTTATACTTTCTTCTCCAATTTCTTGATTTTCTTCAGAATGATCTGTGAACTTTCAGGAAAATAAGGAGGAATAGGAGTTGGCCTTTGAGATGGTTGATCTTCAATAATGCTCATATCATTCAGATCACCAATTGCCTAGTTACTATATTCATCTGTTGGGTCTATAGGCTTCCAAGGTAGAAGTACTCTTTCCCAGTTCTCATATGGCACTTTTGACTAACTGCAGAGGAGAAATATGGTGGAAGGATTTCCAAGCCCATATTTTGATCCATGAACGATCAATCCCAAAATAGACTTAAAAATTATCGAACCAACATCAATAGGCATTCCCATTTGAATACAATAATTCAGAATAGCACACACCTTAGTTACCTTACTGATTTTGATTGTCGGGAATAATTTTACACAAATGAAGTAATGTAAGTGTTTCGACGTAGGATTTAACAGCATGGTCGAGAAACTTACATACCTGTTATCTCTTATCCCCCATTCATCACTTTCATCCGTCAGATATCGGTATATGTCATTCATATTGTCCTTCGTCGGGGCAAAATTCGAATAGTGGCAGCTTGGCACATTCTCTATCATATATAAATCATTAATCTTTGCAGGAGTAAATGTGACAAACCTACCTTGTGCGTAAACTGATCCTTAGTTGATTCCATGAAGATTTGCATAGAATTCCTTCACAACCAGAATAACTACAACGGTAGTAGTATAACACAATATTTCCCAACATCTCTGAACAATAATGTCATCATTTCTATTTGTAGCAGAATGCGTACCTCGATTTACAAAGCCCTGCTCCTTAATTAATTTCATTTTCAAGATATTTTTGTTGAAAGTTGTTGTGCCTCGAAACTGACGAACTTTCTATGGTTGAACACTTGAAATCTTGAATTTCCATGGAATCAGAATCCATTTGGACAAAAATTTGGGTATTTCGCTTCGATCCTTTGGAAGGTCCAGTGTCTAGGGGTTGTTTTTGGAAGTTCTTATGGAGGTTTTACCACCTAGAACTGCCAAAACTCAGATTTAAAGATGAGAAATAATTTTTCTGAATAGCGGCGCATTCATATTCTTTACCCATATTTCAGCGTATAAAGAACAATGGTTAGTCCTAAGTTTAGTCCCCAAACCCGTGGTGAGGCTAGGAGGATACTGGCTCTCACTTCAGAGCTCCCACTTTCCTTCACTTGAAGGCTAACTCTCGCTTCAGTTTCTAAACATTAGGACCAAATTGAGGATTTCAGCCTGTCACTCTGAAATCTCCAATTCTACTCCCATCAAAGTATATTTCAATATTTATTTGCTTTCAACCACCATGAAATTTACCATTCATGGAATTTGAATGTGACCTTCATTTTTGTTGTGGAGCTCATAATCATTTCGGAACATATGTTTTCCAACAAGTTTTAACAATTCAATTGGTCATATAAAAAAGTAAATGAAGTTCTAAGTGAGAAGGTTATCACAAATTCTTCATAATAAATCGACACATCATTTCTATTTCACAACATCAAAACATCACATGACAAGGAGAAATACAAAGAAATTTACTCAAGACTCATGAGGAAAAGATGACAAAACATGGATTTCATATATAAAAATATTGTCATACAAACAGAGTAAAGTAAAGACTGCTTATCTTAAACTCTTCCCCAAGAGAATCTCAAGGAATTCCTTTGACTCCTTTTCATTCTTCACAACAACACACAATTCTCTCTTTAAAATAGTAAGGAAGAAGAAATCTATCACTTTCCCTTTCATCTTACACTCCTTAGAAGAGAAAAATAAAAACTTAACTTCCTACACAAAATGGAAAGAACTCACTCTTAAACTCTAAATTCTTCTCTTCTTTTCTTCCCCTCTTGAAATGTGGCTCCAAAAGTGTTTAAATTCAGCCAAAACTGAATTCCCAAGAGTTTCCTCAAGCAACCTTTCAAAATCCAGCCGAAAACATTGAATCAAGTTCAAAATCGGGATAAGGAGCTGTCCGGCGCTGATAGGAGCTCCGTTCGACACATTATTTTGCCAAAACATCATAACTCTCTAAAAATTAATGTTGTCCTGTGCTGGTCACAGCGTCGTTCAGCGCTACTTCAATAAAATGCACTTTTGTCCTTTTTTGCTCCAAATTTGCTCATTTTCGCTTTCTTTTGCTCCAAAGACCTAAAACATTGTGCATGCATGAAATCATCAAAAATACCTTTCTTTAAAGTGCAATATGATCAAAAATAGGTACAAAATAAATAGTAAAAAGCTATCAAATTTTCAGTGGATCAATCTTCAGAGAGGATGCATGAATATAATGAGGACTCTCCTAAGAATTTTAGGAGTTCAGAGTCTCTTCCATCTCCTACAAACTATGAGAGCATCAGGGAAAATTAAAAAAAATTACTAAAGCTTTATAATATGCATTCTTATTACCAAGACAGAAAGATGCATTTACAGCCCAATATAAATAAAGATCTTTATTGCTATAAAGGGTGGCCATTATAATGTCAAACACCTAAAATGATTTATAGCAACATGATATAAATAAGCAAATTGAATCCCATAATTCATGAACATCTGAAACCTCATATTTACATACAATACCAAACACCTAATACCTCCTTTTTGTATTTACATTCATGTCACTCAAACCATTAACACTACAACAAGAATGAAATCCATTGTACAGAAAGAGCTATGAACTCCATGATGTGACCTCCAATAACATTTCCTTTCAACTACATGTTGTGACATCCATTTTACAGAAAGAGCTATGAACTCGATGATGTGACCTCCATGATGTGACCTCCATTCAACTCCATGCTGTGAACTCCATGTTGTGACCTCCATTGTACAGAAAGAGCTATGAACTCCATGTTGTGAACTCAATGTTGTGACCTTCATTCAACTTAATGCTGTAAACTCCATGCTGTGAACTCCATGTTGAGAACTCCTTGCTTTGACCTCCATTGTACATAAAAATCTATGAAATCCATGTTTTAACCTCCAATAGCATTTCGTTTCAATTCCATGTTGTGACATTCATTATACAAAAAGAGCTATGAACTCCATGATGTGAACTCAATGTTGTGACCTCCATGTTGTCACCTCCATTCAACTCCATGTTGTGTATTCCATTGTTGTGAACTCCATGCTATGATTTCCATTGTACAAAAAGAGTTATGAACCCCATGTTGTGAACTCAATGTTGCGACCTCCATGTTGTGACTTCCATTCAACTCCATGCTGTGAACTCTATGTTGTGACCTCCATTGTACAGAAAGAGCTATAAACTCCATGATATGAACTCATCCATGTTGTGACCTCCATTCAACTCCATGCTACGAACTCTGTGCTGTAACCTCCACTGTACAGAAAGAGCTATGAACTCCATGCTGTTAACTCAATGTTCTGACCTCCATGCTACGACCTCCATTCAAATCCATGTCGTGAACTCCATTATGTGACCTTCATTGTACGTAACACAAAAATAATCAGAAATTTAAAGCAACAAAACTATTATAATTTGTCATAAACTTGGTTCCCATAAACTTACTGGTGAGTCTTTAAAAGGTGGAACAATTAAATGACCCAAGCATAGATTGATATCTTAAAAGGTCGACCGTTGAGGCAGTATTGTCTCATCAATTGAATCCCTCATAATGGTGATGTATGATTCCATAGTCCATGGATTAAAGAAATTCTACAGTATACATCCATGTATCCTTAGAAATAACTAGAAATTAGAACATTTGCATTGCATTTCTACCTGTGCTAGAATATCAGGTTATGAGCATATGAGTGGATCACTCCGTAATGGTTTTGGTTCTTCTGTGGTATAAACTTCTCTATGCTTTTATGTGTACACAGTGGATATAAGTCAAGCATATAGAAACGAATATGAAAACAAATTAAATATGTTGAAATAAACCTTTTGCTTTTATATTACTCTCCCAGTACCCTTTTAGTCTAGCAATAGATACTCGTTTGGGTGCATTTTGGCAGGATCATTCAGGTTGGACTCACTATCTACAGATTTTTTATTTTTATGAGGTTGTTTACTGCTTTAAAGACCTCTACCAATTAATATGCCATCAATATCCAATGATAACTTTTTCATGGTGTCCTTTATGTGCTGCTCAGCTACAGGATTTCTTTTTGCTTTATTAGTAATTTGATATGCAACTTTTTGCATATGTGCTTGGAATATTATGTCACCTTTACTCGCATTCCATGTTTCTGACGGTTGCATATGCTTATATCCGTAGCTGTTATATACATCTCTTTTTTGCATTTGCAGACCATCTCAAGAGGAGATATTTATCAGATATTTTCCTAATATGAAGAAAGTTTAGGACTCGTAGAGAGTGTGCACATAGTAGGCCCATCATTTCAAATTTGTAGTAACTACACTGAATATCCAAACTCAAGCTGTCGAGTTTAACTACCCAAGTTGTGTTTGACTTGTGATCATCCAAGCACTTAATAATAAATTTATTTTCAACGTTTAGAGATGCATGTAATTGAAGTCCACATGATCCATGCAGAAAATGTTCCTTAAACATTGTGTACAGCTCCTCGAGTAAAATGCAGCTGCCAGCTTCAGTATTAGGCCGCTCTTTGCTACAGGACTAATGACAGATTGATCACACTTTAAGTCCCCATCCTTCTCATTACGCCTCCATGTTCTCATGACATTTTCAATCCCCAAAAAATAATCTGTAATAGAACTTGTGGGTTTTGAGACACCATGGCAAATGTTATTTGTTGACTCATTTCTTTGGGTCGATAAAATTCTCATTCCAAAAACATCATTATTAAAAGTTGTAGACCACATATGTCTAATTCTGTACATCTCAGCTAGCTACAAATTATCCTGTAGATTACTAGTCTCAATCATCAAAACTCATGTTTCATCAAACTCTTCAGACTTACAGTTCCGCATACATTTACAAAAAATATTATTGACGATCTTATTCACCACCCCACAGAGAACCTTCGTAGACAATTTCTTGTATATGTGCCACTAACATAATTTATGTCGTGTATTGGGCAGCATCTCTGTTATCGCTCTAGCCATTACCTGATCAAGATTAGTGTAGATTGTTATTAAATGATTATCACCCATGATACGAGAAAAGTTTGAAAAATCCATTTAAACGACTCAACTGTCTCTTCTGATAAGAATCCTACTCCAAAGAGAATATTCTACCAATTATGGTTAACACCAACAATAGGTGCACAACAAAAATTATATTTATTTAATCTATAGCTAATGTTAAAAATAATAACATCTCCAAAACAATCGTAATCAGTGGATGTCCCTTCACTCCAAAAAAATTCAGATACCTATTGTTATCATCAACTTCAAAATAACACTCAAACATGCAATCTGAAGCACGTCTCTCTGTGAGCAACTGTAATAACGCATTGGCGCCAGCCTTTTCAATTCTATCTCTCCTCTCACTTTGTATGAAATTTAAGGCATCTATCTTTGTACATTTTAGGTTCTCTACGCGACCAACATCTTTGGCTAGAAAGTTGAAAGCGCTTTAGGTCTTATCCCAGACTGTGACATTGATCTAAGCACATCTGCATTGACTTCACCTACCTTTCTGCTTGAACGCAATATGTTCTTATCATTAGGGTTCTCTAATGAGTGGTTATGAGATTCAATCAATTTCTTCACTGTCCAGTTGCCTTCATCATCAACTACGTATCGATTCATTGTCGGACACCCACTTCTTGAGTACACTCTTTTGTATTTAACAATTTCTGTGACCTTCAGCTCTCTCTTGAAGCCTGCTTTTCCACATATAAATTCCTTCATTTTAATATTCCTGGAGTTTGGACAAAAAGTTATGTTATCCTTACGAACATAAAATTTGATATGATGGGCATATGCACAATATACTTCATAAGCTTCTTTCTCATTATGGACTGTCGTTTAAAGTAGTATCAGTTTGCTCACTACAGGTATCTCCACTCCCTCCAAACTGCACACAAGAGAATAAAATGTTAAACAATTGCAATTTTAAAAGATATACTATCAATTACCATAACCACTAAATGAAGTAGCCAAAAAATGCATTCTGGGGAAGTACATGTCCACAAATACATTTTAAAGGGTTAAAAATAAATTAAAATTTACAAGGATTAGTTTCTACAACATCCAACTAGCTTACATTCTTCACTAATCAATTTTTATGATATATTGAAAGAACCTTAAGCACCTTATGCCTATTATGCATTCTTAAATATATCATAGCTACAAAAGCTATATTTTCCATGATTTTTTTATAAAAAACTAAAACAATGCACCTCTATAAATTTAAAACTACAGACAAATGGTTAGGTACTAAAGATCAAGAAGCAATTTCTCTACAAAAAAGGGGAAAAAAGACAATATAACAAAAGCATCTCATAACACACCTCCTCTTTAACCTCCATTTCTTCTATTTTGGCATGATAACTCTCTTCTTCCCCTTCAAAAAAATGGATGTTTAGGTTTTTGTAGTCCATCTTCAAATCGAGCTACCAGTCCAGTGCAGGAGAAAATCATGCCGAAAAATATGGCAATACAATAGTAAACCCTAGCTGCTTAAATACCAGGATTCGCGCGCTACAATTTTTATTATTTTTAACATACTATATGCAGAGGTTATACGAAGGTTATAATATGGTTACATAGGCGGTATCGCAGTAGGGAGAGGGTTACATTGACGTTATTTTGAGAGTGCAAAGTGGTTATTTACATTGTACCACAGCTCAGAAGGGTTACACCAATGTTACACTGAAGTTAAAATCGTGGTACCGTGGCAGACGGTTTACATTGAGGTTACGCAAATGTTATATATGCGGTACCACAGAGAGGAGATTACACGAAGGTTAAAACTCAGTTATACCCGATGTACCGCTGCCTGCACTGGGGAGGTTACAGTCAGGTTGCAGAGGGGTTACAGACTCGTTACCCTGGCCCTATCGTGGGGGTTGTTGGAGTGGTATAGGGAGGGTATACGCGGGTTACCACCGCGGTCAGAGCTTTCAGGTCACACACATTAATTTAGTGATTTAAATACAGTGGGGCCACCTTTGTAAACGTCGAGGCTCCCCATTGAATGGCGTACGTAACGCTACATATGAGTTTGCGCATGATGTTGTCTCCACCTAGGGCTGTGCCGAGAGCCTCTCTTCCCTTGGTAACTTCTCTCCTTTTGCATCACATACTTAGATCTAAGCCCTTGGATCTAGTTTTTCAGTTGTTTTTTTGTAGTTTTTGCATCGAATTTTTACTATTCATCTTTTAGATTTGGGGCTTTTTGGGTTTTGGTTCGGTTCTTGCTTGTTTTGCTCAATTCTTGCTATGTTTTGCCCAGATCTTGCTTGTTTGGCCTGGATCTTGCTTGCATTATCCGTTTTTTTCTGTTTCCCTGCTCGTTTTTTGTCGTTTTGAAGTCTTGTCCGTAACCTGCGATTTCTGCCTATTGTTTAGTTCCAATTTCTTTGGGAAGGACTTATGCATCTGTATGTTTTAGTTATTTCTATTGTGGTTCCTTGATCTTGTATGGCATGGAATGGTCCTATGTGTATGTGCTTGGAGGAAACTGTTTGGGGCAGCATGTGCATTTCAGGATAAATAACTTATCCTGAAACTCAGCACGCAGGTCGACTACAGGGTTCGACCTGCGGCCTGCATTTAGTGTAAAAAACCCAAATTCAGCAGGCAGCTTTTTCAAAAATGCGCGAACTAAATGGTTAGACGGTGTTTTCAAAAATGTCATCGCACTTATAAGCTGCACCAAACGGGACCTGAGATGAACTCATTGATCTTTCGTCAACCTTGCCATGATTCCACGGTGCTTAAAGGTGATAATTTGTTTATTAAGAAAGCGGGTTGTAAGGGTGGGAAACCCGCTATCTTTATCACTGATTTGGAAAATGAATTGCTTGCTTCGTCGTATCAACTAGCTTTAGTAGGTAAATTTATGTATGGGCATTCGAGGTTAGAATTGATTAGGAAGGAGTTTAAACTTTTGAAATTAGTGGGAACCGGAAGATCGGTCTATTAGACGGTATACATATCCTAATCCAACAAACCAACGAGGAAGATTATACGAGGCTCTTTGCTCCTAGGATCTTGTAGATTAAAAATTGGGTTATGAAACTTCTTAAATGGTCCATTGATTTTGATCCGCAAGCCGAGTCTCCTAAAAATCTGGTTTGGATATGTCTGCCTGGTTTGAAATTTCATCACTATAAAGCTGAGTTTTTTTTTTCATCACTTTTATTTTTCGAGAAACCGTTACAATTTTACCCACCTACCCATTCTGTTTCCCACCCATCTACAGCCAGAGTTCTTATAGAATGTGGTATTACACAATCATTCCCTGAGGAGCTTTGGATTGGCTTCTCCCATAATGGGTATTGAATAAAACCCATTCTTGAACGGCACCCCCCATATTGCCCCAATTGTAGGATGTTTGGTCATAGTGCTACTTAATGCTATCACTTACATCCTTAATGCAAGAATGTTAGTGCTAGGAGAGCTGAACCTAAACACACTAATCCTTCTGCTGCTGAGATGCCTGTGAATCATGTTATCGAAAATAATTTTCAGAGGAGGAGGAGATAGATGAGGGTGTTCAACTGACCCCTCACCTTACTAAAGAGCTGGTCCCCAATGTAGGTGAAGATTGTCTTACGAAAGAGAATTTCAACTCTTCTGTGTCTGATCAGATGATTATAAACCATGTTCCCTTCGAGTGCGAACCTAATTTGCTTAATAGTGGTGGGGTGTTACCTTGGTGTCCCTGAAATTGGGGCACCTCAGTTTAGTTGGAATGGGGGGTGACCGCGATTTTTTTATATACTTAAAAAATATAATAATTCCACACCACTACTAGAAGATCTAAATCCTCAGCAATAGCACCAAATTAACTTGGAGTGTAATTTTAATTTATGTAACCAATATATAATATAATCTTTAATCACAGAGTTATTCCTAAACGCAAGTATACGTATCACTCAAGAAATACAAGGCTCTAGTGGAGCCCTCGATATCGATCCCACGGGGAATATTTTAGAGGCTACACACTAGGATTATAGAAATCAATTCAGAATCACAACTAAATCAAAATTGCCTATCTGTCACTAATACACAATCGACAATAATATGAAGTTTAAATTAAACTAGTTCTATTAACAGATAATTAATACTACTAAGGTGAAGTTCAAATATATAAGCAAGAATCTTTCTCCTTTGATAAGATATTTAAGTGAATAGATGTTGACCTCATTTTTGGTGAGGTCTTTTCTCTCCTTAGTTCTTCTTAGGATCTAGCCATAAGGTTTTCCCCTTGACTTTCCTAGAAGACTAGAATTGGGACCCACCATTTAGAAATTCAAACACCTCTTAACTCCCTTTAAACCTCACATGCCTGATTGTAAACCCCTAAGTCATTTAGAGGGTTAAGATCAAATGAGGAGGTTTAAAGGATGAGTTCCCTATAAGACTCTTTGGCCTTAGGACTACCCTGGGTGGCCTGGTCCTGGTGAGGTCTGGCTTACACACACTGCACTCTCACACACACCATCCTTCCCAATTCTCCCCCCTGGTTCATTTGAGCACTCATGTGGCTAAGTCCAAACCCCTAGCTCTTTGGCTAAGAGGTTTGGGAACAACCCATGAGATGTTCAAGATGGACATTTCTTGGTCCATGGCTCACTTTAAGCTTTATCATGATCAAAATTCAACTTTTGCTAAATGCCTAGTTGTGATGTTGGGTTCTTCAAGCCTACCCAAAATTACCTAATTGCCCTAAATTTTCCAAAATTCCTCAAAAATTACCCAAAATTCCCAAAAATACTAAAGATCTTTTTGAAACAACCCCCACCTTTTAAATTCACCAAATTACCCCAATACCCTCCAAATAACCTCTTGATACCCTAAAATACCCTTTTGGCACAAAATTCCAAAAATTCTCAAAAAATTCCAAAAAATCTCAAATATTCCCAATATCATTTTACTCAACTACACCATAGCCCAATTTGGCCAAAATAACCCACTTTTATCAAAATCCCCAAATTGACCCATTTTTAACCTAAATGGACCCAATGTCACACTAAACCAACCCATTTGACCTCAATTTTGCCCAATTTCAATTATAAACTTTAATTCGACATCATTACTATCAATATAAACCAAATACAAGCCCAATTTAATTCACATTTGAGTTCAATTCCATTTGAAATCCAAAATCCCCAATTTTGCCTAATTAATCCAAAACCCCCAATTAACCTAATACCAACTTTTTTTCCCCAAATTTCAGTCCTAAACTTTCCATAACATTCCCATGAAACCTATTCAAATTTCAATTGGCCCAATTTAAGCCTAAGCTTAACCTAAATCTATTTGAAAATCAAAAATACCCCTATTTTAGCTTAAAGTGAATCCATGCCCTAAACCTATCAAATTGATTAGCCAAACCCTAAAATTTCTTCCCAATTGATGTTGGGAACTCTTCAATACATTCCCCTAGGCCATTTGAAACTTTCAATTGGGTCTAAACCCCACCTTAACTCAACTTGGACACAAGTTGATTCAACCCTCCCCAAATTTAACCAAAATACCAAAATCCACCAAATTGACCTTCCAATTGAACTCAAAACCTCCCCATGTCTTCATGAAACTTCTTCATGGCAATCATCTCTTCAAAATTACTCAAGAAATTTGGACCCAAATCAAGACCTAACTCAAGTTAGCCCAACCCAAACCCAAATGAGCCAATTTGAACCCATGACCAAACCAAACTAAATTGAACCAAATGTGGCTAAACCAACCTATCCACAGCCACTAAGTGAACCCTAGGAACCACCCTAGATCCACCTAGCCCAAGCTAAGTGAGCCATGCACCAAGGGTTCCCCATTTTAAGGGATCTCTTCCCTTAAATGGTCAAATCCACCTTTTTCCTCACCCCAAATCCCCCCTTGCCTGGTTTGTCACCATTAAACCCTACTCCTTGGTTGACCTGACCTATGGCCAGCTCCCTTATCCTTGTCGGCCGGCCTAGCCACCGGAGGGGGTCAAAACTGAGAACCACCACCAAGTGAAACAAACCCAAACTCACCCAATTGGCCACTCAGCTAAATCAAACTTTAGAGCCTCTCTGCCCTCCACCTGAGCAGTGGAATTCACTCTCCAATTGAGCCCAAATCCTGCTGAATGGCCCTGGCCATTTAAACACCTCTTCTCAGCCATGAGAAAGGTACTGAAAGGTGTTGTAATTTTTCTCAACAGAATCCCTCCAAACTATTCTCAGAGCTCCTCATAGCCAAGAGAAGCTCATCCCCTCTGTTCTCCTGCCCTGAATCCCCTCAGCCGAGCCCAATTTCTCAGTTGAAAATCAGGCCAGAAACAGGACACTCTCTAAAACTTCACCAAATCTAAATTAACTCTTCCCATACCTTCACCAGAGGTAGAGAATAAGTTCCCCAATGAAAGCCCCCTCTCGAGGCCACCCAGTTGTTCCAGCCACCATGCTTTGTGATCGGGCCTAGTGGAAGTCAAGGCTAGGCTTTTTACCACAGCTCCAGGCTTCATCCCTAGCCTCCTTGGACTCCAACGAACGTACCGAGCATCTCTGATTGAGGTTTCACCTCTCAGAACCAAGGTATGGATCGTTTCCTTCCCGAGAGCTTCCACCAATTCTTCATTTCATTTGAGTCAATTTCATAGCATTTTATCCATATGGATGTGTTCTTCTTCTCAAGACGAATCCATAGAGCATAAGAACTCAAAAATCCATTGAGACTCGAGGGAGATATTGGGGTTAGAAGGCCGACGGTCACGGGTGCACACCAGTCGGAGACGATGATCGGCCACCGTCGGATTGCGCGTGTATCGAACGAATGGCTAAGATGGTGTCGGACAAGGAGATAGAGCATGAACCGCAGGCCGCGTGGCAGCTGACTCATGTGGCAGCGTCGAATGGGAGCGCTACACGTAGAGCTTCAGAGCTGCCAAGGTTGACGCGGCGCTGACTGGTTTAAGTAGGAAAATTTGATTTTTCTTATTTATTTAAATACCTGAAACTTCAAAAATTGATATCTTTGCATAGAAAAATCATAAAAATAAAAGAAAAATACCCTCTTACTCAGTGAATAGAGGAGAATAATGTGAAAAAGGAATTGATCTATTTTGTTGAGTATTTTATTTTTAATTAATTTAATACTGTTTTGAGCATTTTAATTCTTCATGCATGTATACATTTCACCATGGCATAAGACCATAGAGCATTTGTAGCCTTTGATCTTGGGAACATTCTCTGAATATTTCAAGGTCAGAGGTCATCCCTATGACAAGTTATGTATTTTTCAAGTTTATGACACTATTTTTGATATTTTAATTCCAAAAATTAGCATGTTGATTAGAAAATTCTAGGAAAATTTGGTGAAGTTCCTTAGGACCAGAGGACCCTAGGATAATTATGGTTTGAGTTAATTCATTAAGGATAATCCTAATTGGCCTAATCATTCTAAATTGAACTTTAATTAATTAAAGTTAATCTCACATTGAAATGACTTGAAAATAATTCTCTAATGATCTTTAGGATCAGGGGAACCTCACAGAAGAATTAAAGTCAATTAGAAATGTTTAACCCTATTAAATGAATTAATTAAGCCACATAATCAAAATTAAACTTAAAAAATTCATAACTCTAAAAATACATTTCACAAATTCACCAAATTAATTTTGGGACTTCTTTGGTATCAAAGGAGTCTAAGAAAAATAAAATTGGAATTTTCTAAAAACTTTCATTTTTAAGTATATATTAATTTTTTAATAATTAAAAAATAATAAAAATCACAAAAATAATAAAAATCATAAAAATGTCATATTTGGTCCCCTAATCACTTAAGAACCAATCAAATATTTTTCCTAAGTCTCTAGGTTAAGATATTTAATTTCAAAGCATTAAAACATTTTTTAAATTTAAAAAAATGTATTTTCTAGCCTTCCCCACTAAATTAATTCTAATAAATCATAGAAAAATCATAAAAATATAAAATTTGTTTCTCTGACTTTCTTGATGTCAGAGAAATTTTTGAAAATATAAAATTCATTTTTTAAATATTATTTTATTTTATAATTAATTAACAATTCAAAACTCAAAATAATTATAATAAATAAAATATAATTCAAAAAATCACCAAAATTGGTCCAAGTGGTCCTTTGGTCATTAGGAATGTCCCATAATTTTCTTAAGGACAGAAACTTTACCTTGGTTATGTTGATGAATTTTCTTTGAAAATCGCTATTTTCCATTAAGAATAATTATATAAATAAATTAAATACAGAAAAATCATATTTTCTCCTCTAATGTTTTAATTGACATGTGAGTGAAGTGGCATAAAAATTTTAAGTTCATTTAAGCTTAATTTAATGAGTTATAAAATAAATAAGCTTAAAGGGGCATAAAGGTAATAAAAGATTTTAACCCCCTAAACAAAACTTTAGGTTTAATCAACATGGGGGTAAAATATCTGATTTTAATCTTCTCTTAGATGATTGAAACTTTGGGAAATTGAAGGGTAGGAACCCATTAATCACTTTAATAAAAAAATGAAACCTTAATTAATTAAATAATTCAAATTTTGGAAGATTAATTAAAATTGGATTATTAAAATTGGGATATAACTTAAGAGAACAAGTGAAATTAATAATTAAATAATCCTTAACTAAAACCCACATCATTAAAAATTTAGCAATTGATTAAAACTTAAAATGTTAAATAAAAAAAAGCAAATTAAAATATTTGAAATTAATCTAAAATCATTTCAAAACAAACTTAAATCAAAATTACAAATCTTAAATAATTGTTAAAACAACTTATCTTAAAACATGATTAATTAATCCAAATTAAATCATCAAAACTCAATAAATAACTTGAACACCTCTTTTAACCTAAATTAATTTGAAGAAAATTAAATTAACATAAAAAAAATTGATAAAAAAATGTTTAACTTAAATGAATCAAACATCATTCCACACTTGAAATCATTGATTAAAATTTTATAATTTAATCACATTAAAGTAAATCATCAATTTTAACTTCAAATCATTAAAAATATTTAACAAATTAACTTTCCCCTGAAAGCTTTAAATTATTATAACTAGTAAATGAAGCGTTAAGTGAAATGTCACTTCACTCATAGGATAATCAAACATCCTAGTTCACTGAGCAAAGGAACAAAACTTAACTATACCCTTGGATGATCAATTCACCAGTACAATGAAATCCATTTGGACTCAAAATAATCTCAGAAGTATTGAAAAGATGTTTAGAATTCGTTCTAAGCACTTTCTTGATACGGTGAGATGTTTTAAAGAACAATTGAACTTAATTGTTCTTTGATGAAGAAAATCATCCTTAACTAAAAATCAAGAACCTAGACGTCATAGGAAATAACTAGCTATAGGATTAGGATCCTGGTAGACAACTAAAACCATTCCTTTAGTCTTTACTTAGGTACTTGTTGAAATATTTAAATGCCTTAACATTTATTTTAAAGTGCAGCTTGGAATGACGGGAAGACTCTCCAGGTACGCTTTTATGTTATTGCAATTTACTTTATTGCACTGCGCTTTACTTTCATTGCATGTTAAACAAGACTATTGCATGAAAACCAAAACCTTTAGGATAATCCCTAAATTGAAACCAAAACTAAATTAAAAGTCACTACAAGATAAAATCCACCGCCACAACATTTCAAAATATAAAATAACTCAAAATTTAATCACAAACAGAATAACAAAACCACAACTTTAACTAAATTAAAACGTCTCGTTGAATGATCGGGAATACCTCGGATGATATAACCCATGTGTTGCTTATGGGATTTCCCACGGTCTAAATGAAAGTGTGGAACTCATTCAGTTGAGTTTAGCAAATTCATCTGGACTAAGTGAATTCGATGAAAATAACGGTCCCGGGATGACGGAACCGTGGGATCTTAATCGGTTCTGTTTAAATAACTTTAAGATTTGTTTTAATTAAAATATTAAAAATATTTGGAATTTAAGATCTCTAAACCAGAACACTTTTCTCATCTCCTAATTATCATTTTCTAAAACTAAAACCTCTACAACAACAAAGAGCTTGAAGCATAGTGGGCAGCACGGCCATCTTCGTCAGCAAAACTTGTGTCTACATCAGCAAAACATTTCTTAGAATTAAATAACCAAGCCAAAGGACTTCGAGGTAGCTTGCTTAGTGCAACATAAATCCTCAATTTTTCGTTAGGCATTTGCATTGCAAATTAAGCCCTAACTGATCGTAGGACTCCGAGGTAGTTATTTGGTACGACAAACCCTCACATCTTTGAGGCTATTTGTGTGATCATATCATACAAGTATAAGTCCTAATTAATTCAAATTGGCAGGATTGAAACATTAAATGAATTCCTAAATTGAAGCCAAACAATATGATGGTTTGGGAAGTTGTCAAGATTCTTCTTGGATCCTCAGCTTCTCCTACTTTTCTTCCTTTGGACTCTTAAAATAAACTTGTTCCAAATTTGAGCTAATCCCTATTAAAATTTCCAAAATCCAATCCTTTAAAAACCTTAAAATTTGAAATTCCTGAGAGCAAAACCACTGATCATTATCGAGAGTTTTCTTAAATGATTCCCGTCATTTAAGATGTAATTAACTATAGGGGCTTGCCCTTATAGGAAACTTTAAGAACCCAGATAATATAAACCCTGCTTAATTCTTTTATATTAAGCAGGAGAACTTGTCGGCTTATAAAATTGGTTCGCAGACCAAACAGATGTCATAAATCTTCTAGTTTATTTAATTGAGCCCCATCGTCAAGAAGTGTATTCGTCCTTCGAGATAGATACACGGTTTGTGATGTGGTGCTCGTTTATATAAACTATTTGGAATGTGAGATCGGTTTGATTTCATATCTTAAAATTTTCAAACTTAAAATTATTTTCAAAATCAAATGCTACTTTTTAAATTATATATATATATATAAATTAAATGTAAAATCTAAAATTCGCCGACAATTTTTGTAGGCGACCCCCTTTTCAAAATACAACACAAACCTAAAAATATGCTGACATGTTTCTGGCGACTCTGCTGGGGATTAGTTCCTCTCTCCATTTTGATCGGATGTTTTTGCTTTCATAAATCGTTAGTAAGTCTATGCCCCCAGTGGATCAAACTACCATTCTTCTGTTGACATATCTTGTTCATTTTTATCTTGAACAAATGTGATCAACTCTTCTTGGAATTTGGAGCCACTGTTTAGACACTCCTAAACAAAGAGGTTCTGAAATCCTCCTTTTACCTCTCCGAAGAGGCGAGGTAGACTCCCAATAGGTGTTAGTTTAAGAGCGGTCCTTCAAGTTGGGAAATCTTACGAGATTTTCCCTTCCTTTCTAAGCTCTGGATTGGGTCCTTTACCCTCTCTAATCTCCTCTCATTTTTAACGAGTAAACTAGCCGCCTAATAAACAAAATCTCTTTTTAATCATAAATAAATAAAACTTAAATAATTTGTGTTCGGACTCTTTTTCAATTTCCTTCTTTTTGTCCTGACGAAGGAAGCATAATTCAGGATTGATAGTCGGAACTTGCCTTGCAGAAGATGCCTGCCCCGAAGCTGATCTTCTCTTTCACCAACGGACTTGACTTAGCTATCTACCAGGACGAACTGCATAGTGATGCAATCATCCGCTTCAGGCAAGGGTTTGACAATACAGACGTTAAGTTTGGTGATGTTACTCTTTTTGCACTGATGAACAAAGTGCCTGAGACTGAAGAACCTATGATTTAGTTTAACCTAAAGTCAACTCAAGAATTCCCTCCCCTGCTGAGGACCCCAGTTGAGAGGAATATTGTTGTTCACAGGAAGTTGACTGCTACCCCTAGAACTATTGTCTCTACCCCCACCGGTCTGGTCATTACTGCACCTACCCCGGTTCCTGCCAAGTTGAAAGGAAAAGAGGTACAAGTCAGTTATGAGCCTGTCACCGTGGAGGGTTCAGATTTCGCTGCGATACCGTCTGTTTTCGAGATAGGGTCTGATTCGAAGTATAGGCCCTTAACCCAGACACAGAGGAGGAATAAAAATAGGAAGTTTGCTAAGATCAAGAAGGTCAGTGAAGCTGAAGCCGCCTGTTTTGAAGAAATCCCCAAAGAGAAAGAGGAAGAACTGTCAGAATACTCACCACTATTGGAAGGGAATAGATTCCACCCTCTCTCTGTTGCATCTAATGAAGTAGATGCCAAAAAGATTGTCGCTACATTACATCAGCCTGCATATTACAGTGACAGAAAGAAGATGAAGAGCAGGGCTACACCGCTCACCCGATTGCGTGCGGTAGTCGAAAAATTAGCCAGAAAAGAAGGATGTCCTGTATTAGAGATTCTAAGAAGAATGGGATGAGTGCCAGTTAAGTCTCACCTTGGTCCACGAGCAGAGCCTACTATTGTTTCTGAAAGACCAAAGAAAAAGGTGGGAGCTAGCGAGGAAGGCTTACCTGTTGTTGTATCGGGTCTCTACATTAGGAAGGACACCACCTACTTACGCACCGCCGACAGACCAGCCGGTCCTAGGCCTTCTGCTACAAGAAAGATGGTGTGGCGACCTATTATTTCCAAACCAATACAAACACAACGTTCTGGAAAGAGAAGTCTCACTGAAGATCCCAGATCTAAAGAAAGTGCCGCAGCAAAGTGTCGGCATATTTTTAGGTTGTGTGTTTTATTTTGAAAAGGGGGTCGCCTAACAGAAGTTGTTGGCAAATTTTTAATTTAGTTTAAATAAATAATTTTGAAGAGTAGTATTTGATTTCGAAAATAATTTTAAATTTGAAGGTTTTAAGATATGAGATTAAACCGACCTCACGTCCCAAATAGTTTATATAAACGAGCACCGCACCACAAACCGTGTATCTATCCCTAAGGGTAGACACATTTGCTTGATGGTGGGGCTCGATTAAATAAACTAGAAGATTTGTGACATCCGTTTGGTCTGCGAACCAATTTTATAAGCCGACAAATTCCCCGCTTAATATGAAAGCATTAAACGGGGTTTATATTACACGGGTTCTTTAAAATTCCACTATAAGGGCAAGCCCATATAGTTAATTACATCTTAAGTGACGGGAATCACCTAAGAAAACTCTCGATAATAATCAATAATTCTGCTCTCGAGAATTTGAAAGTTTAAGTTTTCGAGGGATTGAATTTTGGAATTTCGATAGGGAATGGATCGAATTTGGAACATTTTGTTTTGGGAATCCAAAGGAAGAAAAGTAGGAGAAATCACAGATTCGAAGCGAACTTCGGTAATTTCCCGACTATCCTATTGTTTGGCTTGAGTTTAAGAAAGTCCTAATATTTATTTAAATGTTTTGATCTTGCCGATTTTAATTAATTAGGGCTTATACTTATATGACAGGATCATATAAATAGCCTCGAAGATGTGAGGGTTTATGTCGTATCAGATGACTACCTCGGAATCCTAAGACCAGTTAGTGCTTAATTTGCAATGCAAATGCCTAACGAAGAGTTGAGGATTTATGTTGCACTAGGCAAACTACCTCTAAGTCCTATGGCTCGGTTATTTAATTCTAGGAAAGTTTCTGTGAAGTAGACTCGGGTTTTGTCGATGATGATGGTCGTCTTGCCCCCTATGCTCCGAGCTCCTTGTTGTTGCAGAGGTTTAGTTTTAGAAGTCATAAATCAAGAGATGAGAGAAGTGTTTTGGTTTAGAGAAAATCTTAATTTCCAACTGTTTTTTATGTTTTAATTGCAACAAATCTTAAAGTTGATTATTACGACACCGGTTAAGATCCCACGGTTCCATCCTTCGGCATCATTATTTTTATCGGATTCACTTAGTCCGGATGAATTTGCTAAACTCAACTGAATGAGTTCCACACTTTCATTTAGACCGTGGGAAATCCCGTTAGCAACACGTAGGTTACATCATCCGAGGTATTCCCGATCATCCAACGAACGTTTTAATTTAATTGTAATTGTAGTTTTGTGTTACGTTTGTGATTAAATTTTGAGTTGTTTTATATTTTGAAATGTTGTGGCGGTGAATTTTATCTTGCAATAACTTTTAACTTAGTTTTGGTTTTGATTTTAGGGACTATCTTAAAGGTGTGGGTTTTCATGCAACGGTTGTTTATCATGCAAGAAAAGTAAGTGCGATGCGATTAATGAAATTGCGATAATGTAAATTGCAAAAAATAAATTGCAATAAAATAAAAGCGTACCTGGAGGGTCTTCCCGTCATTCCAAGCTGCACTTAAAACACAATTAGAATATTTAAGCAAGTTCCTAGGTAAAGCTAAGGTAAGGGTTATGGTTTTCTACCAAATTCCTAATCCTATAGCTAGTCATTTCCTATGACGTCTAGATTCCTTGTGTTTTGGTTTGAAGACGATTTTCTTCATCAAAGAACAATTAAATTTAATTGTTCTTATAAACATCCTATCATATTGAGAAAGTGTTTAATAAGGATCTTAAACATCTTTTCAATATTTCTAGGATTGCTTTAAGTCCAAATGAATTCAATTACACAAATGAATTAATCGTCCAAGAATTTCAAGTTTTGTTGTTATCTTGCTCAGTGAACTAGGATGTTTGAATGTCTTATAAGTGAAGTAACATTTCATTTAATATTTTGTTTAAGAGTTATGATAACTAAAGCTTTCGAGGGTAAATTGGTGATTTAGTTTGAATTCAATTAATGGGTTTAAATTTGGAATAGTGTTCAAGTTATTTTAGATTTATTTTGAATTCTTTGTCTTCGGTGATGTTATTTAATTCAATTTAATTTAATTTAATTTAATTTAATTTAATTGAGTTTTAATTTAATTTAATTCAATTTAGTTTGACTTGATGTTACATTAAATTAATTTGATTTAATTTAATTTTAATTTAATTTGATTTGATTTAATTTAATTTAATTTAATTTTTGATTTAATTTAATTTAATTTAATTTGATTTTATTTATTTATTTAGTTTAATTTAATTTAATTTAATTTAATTTAATTTAATTGAATTTAATTTAATTTATTTACTTTAATTTAATTTGTCTATTTAATTTAATTTAATTTAATCTTTAATTTAATTCATCTTTTAATTTTAATTTAATTTAATTTAGTTTAATTCAATTTAATTTAATTGAATTTAATTTAATTTATTTAATTTAATTTAATTTTTAATTTAATTTTATTTTAAATTTTAATTGAAATTTTTTAAAAGAGTTTAATAATTTAATTTTAGTTTAATGATTAAGTTTTTTAATGTTTTGAATTTGAGTTATCATTTTAATTAAGAATTGAATATTAATGAGATAATTAATTTAGGGATTTTAAATTAAAGAATAAATCTCTTCCTAATAATATCCCTATTTTAATAATTCCAATTTTATTATTCTTCCAAATTTAATCGATTATTTAATTAAGGTTTAATTATTTTAAATTGCTTAATGGGTTTCTACCCTTTAATTATTTAAATTTCAATCATCCAAATCAGATTAGGATCAAATATTTTACTTGTTAATTTTTTATTAAACCTAAAGTTTTAATTAAGGGTTAAAATTTTAATTACCATTTTGCCCTTTAAGCTTAATAATTTCATAACTTACTAAATTGAACTCAAATGAACTTGAAATTTTTATGTGACTTCACTCATATGTCAATAAAGACATGAGAGGAGAAAATGTGATTTTTTTGTATTTAATTTATTTATATAATTATTTTTGGTAGAAAATAGAGATTTCCAAGGAAAATTTAATAACATGACCAAGGGAAAGTTTCTGTCCTTCAGAAAATTAGGGGACATTCCTAATGACCAGAGGACCACTCGGACCAATTTTGGTGATTTTTTGAATTATATTATTTTTATTATAATTATTTTAAGTTTTGGAGTATTAATTAACTTAAAAATAAAATAAATATTGAAAAATGAATTTTATATTTTTCAAGAATCTCTCTGATATCAAGGAAATCAGAGAATCAAAATTTGTAATTTTCTGATTTTTCTGTGATTTATTATAATTATTTTAGTGAAAATGCTAGAAAATACGAGTTTTTAATTTTAAAATTACCCTAGAGCTTTAAAATTTAATATCTCACTAAATAGACCTAAGAAAAATATGGGGTTTGTTCCTAAGTGATTAAAATTCAAAATGTGACATTTTGGTGAATTTTATTATTTTTGTGATTTTTATTATTTTTTAATTATTAAAATATTAAAATAATATTAAAAATCAACTTTTTTAGAAAATTGAAATTTTAATTTTCTTAAATTCCCCTAATATCAGAGAGTCTCCAAAACCAATTTGGTGAATTTTTGAAAGATATTTTGAAAGTTATGAATTTTTAAAGTTTAAAATGACTAAGTGGCTTAATCGACCCATTTAGTAGGGTTAACCGAAGTCCAATTGACCTCGAAACTTTTATGGTGGATTCCTCTGATCCTAAAGGTTAGTGGAGAATTGATTTCAAGTTAATTTGATGTATGGTTAGCTCTAATTAATTAGAGACCTATTTTGAGTGTTTAAGCCAATTAGGGTTATTTTAAACGAACTAACTCAAAACCTATTTTTCCTAGGGTCCTCTGGTCATAAGGAACATCATCAAATTTTCCTAGAATTTATTTCACAACATGCTATTTATTGGAATTAAAATACTCAAAACAGTAAAATGAACTTGAAAAATCAATAACTTTTCATAGGGATGACCTCTGACTTTGGAAAATTCAGGGAATGTTCCCAAATTCAGAGGCTTCAAAAGCCCTATGGTCTCATGCCATGGTGAATTGTATACATGCATGGAGAATTAAAAATATGCAGAGAGTAAATAAATTATTAAAAATAAAATACTTGATGAAATTAAGTAATTTCTTTTCCACATTATTCTCCTCTGTTCACTGAGCAAGAGGGTATTTTTATTTTATTTTTATGATTTTCCAACACAAAGTTATGAATTTTTGAAGTTTAGGGAATTAAATAAATAGAAAATACCCCTAATTTTCTATTTATCCACGCGGCGCCGCGTCAACCTCGGCAGCTCCGAACGCACACGCGTCGTTCTCCCATTCGACGCTGCCATCTGAGTCAGCAGCCCGGGCCCCGTGGTTCTCGTACCGTCTCCTGATCCGGCGCGATCCTGGCCGTCCGTCCGCGCGTGTATTAAATGAACGGCATCCGTTCATCGTCCCTAAGTGTCCTCACCCGAGAGCCGTCCACACTAAATCCCTAAGATCTCACTCGATACCTAATGGATTTTCGTGTTCTTATACTCTATGGATTCGTATTGAAGAGACGAATACATCTATACGGTGATCATGTATTGAAATTAAAGCATTTAAAATGGAGAATCTCCAGAAGCTCGGGATGAAGAATTAGCTCATACCTTTGCTCAGAGAAGTGTGGATTCGATCTGAGGGTTGTTGCACCTTTGATTGGATCCCGCAAGCTCCGGATGAAGTCTCACGGTGCATGGTAAATTGTCAGGGGTGATTTCGACCAAGCCCGATCACAAAGCTTGGAGGCTGGAGCAAGCTGGGTGGCTCGGAGATGGGGCTTTTGCTTGGTGGACACCTTCCTCGGTGCAGTGAAGGTGTAGAACCAATCGATTTGGGGATTGGCTCACCTGTGGAGAAGTGTCCTGGTTTTGGGCCTAGATTTCAACTGCGAAATTGAGCTCGCAGAGAAGAAATGGCGGGGGATTTCGGTGGGGATCAAGTGCTACGTGTATGGGGAGTAGTACGGAACAATTTTGGCGGAGTTTCCTTAAGGTTTGTTTCGAGCACCTCTCATGGCCGAGAGGGGTGGTGTTTAAATAGGAGAGGGTGGAGGGCCTCCCGGGGAGAGTTAGGGCTTGGGATCGGCTCCTCTTGGCAAGAGAAGAACATCTCCGATGGCCAGCTGGGGATGGGGTAGCTCGCGGTGAGAATTCCAAGTTGGGCTCACATGTGAGCTCTCGGCCATGGTGTTTTCCGGCGACCCGGGCGGGCGGCGGCGAGGCATGGGTCACCCTCGGGTCCAGGTGGGTCAGGGCTGGAGGTTTGTGCAGTCAATTGGCCATGGACATGTGTAAAGGGTTTGAATCAAAATGGAATGGGAAAGGGCGAGTTTTGGGTCTAAATGGGTCAACCCTTGGTTTTGGGTTAGGTTCACCCTCCAAGGTCGATTTGGGCTGAAGGGAAAGTCACTTGGATCAGCTTGATTAGTAGGGTCGAGTCACGATCCAAGTACGATTAAGTCTAAGCATGGTTTAGTGGAGTCATGGAAGTGGTTAATCAC
Source organism: Papilionanthe hookeriana x Papilionanthe teres (assembly GCA_022702705.1). Taxonomy (NCBI): domain Eukaryota; kingdom Viridiplantae; phylum Streptophyta; class Magnoliopsida; order Asparagales; family Orchidaceae; genus Papilionanthe; species Papilionanthe hookeriana x Papilionanthe teres. Next base: position 54,158,248 of record CM040422.1, read on the forward strand.
TCTTAAGAGAATATGGAAAGGGCCTCCTCCTCTTGCCATCTTGGGTATGGTGAGGTGGAAAGTAGATTCCATGGCTCTCATGGCTCCCATGTGGCTCATGCATGGCTTCATGGCTCACCTTTGGCTTGGGAAAAGTTAAGTCAATTTCATGGAAATGGATTTAAGAAAAATTTTGGTATTTTGATGGGAATTTGTATGGGGCTTAATTTGGAATGGCTTCATGATGAATTTTCAAACTTAGGGATTGATTTTAATTAAGGGCATGATGAGAAGAATTGTCATATGGGCTTTAGTATAAAATTTGGGCTTTTAGGAAGGTTTCATGTAAGTGGGCTTTTGGTTTAAAAAAATAGATTTATGGATGGGAATTTTGTAGAAGTTTGGGCCAAATAATTGTTGGGTTTAACTCATAGATGTGTCATGAGTGACTTGAAGCAAATTGGGGGTGATTTGGGTTTGAATTGGGTTGAATTTGGGCTCCTTTGGTGAATGGGCCAATATAGGTCCAAGTGGGCCAAGTTGGGCCAATGTTGGGCTAGGGTTGAAATTGATGTAAAATTAATGTTGAAAAATGTTTATGGGAGTGTTTCAAAGAGGTTTTGACTTTGGTTGGGCTTTGATTTTGGGGTTTGGGCTCATTTGGGTTAGGTTTGGGTTTAGGTCAAAATTGGGCCTTTTAGCTTTGGGTTGAATTTGAGTGGGGTTTGGGTCCAAATTTTGGGCAAATAATGTTAGTTTTTTGCTTTTGGGGATGCTAAGGAAGATTTAGAAAAGATTTGGGGTTAATTGGAGTTGAATTGGGTGAGTTTGGGTTAGGTTTGGGTCATGGGTCCAAATTGGGCTTTAAGGCCAAAAGTGAAATTGGATCCAAATCTCAATCAAATTGAACTTGGATTTGGTCTAGATTAGTGTTGGGAATGTTGAATTTAAGTTTAGAATTGAATTGGACCAGAATTTGGGTCAATTGGATAGGTTTGGTTTGACATTAGGTTCACTTTGGGTTAAAATGGATCCAATTTGGGGTTTTAACAAAAGTAGGGTAAATTGACAAAATTGGCCCATGGTGTAGTTGAACAAAATGAAATTGGGATGATTTGGGATTTTCTGGAATTTTCTGGGAATTTTCTGAATTTTTGGATTTTTGGGTCAAGAGGGGTATTTTGGGTATTTGGAGGGTATTGGGAGGTATTTTTGGAATTTTTGGTATTTTTGGGTATGGATGATCAATTTGAGTGATGTGGAAATGTTTCGGATTGATTTTGGGTAATTTTGGGTAATTTAGGTGATTTTGGAAATTTTGGTTAGTTTCAAGGGTTTTGGGTAGGCTAGGTGGGTGTAGGGTCCCGGGGGTCAAAAATTGAAAATTTGGAAAATTGAAGATTAGGTGAATGTAAGTGGAATGAAATCATTTTGGTTGAGCCATGAAGCCACATCAAGCCCACATGAGCCATGAAGGGACTCATTTGAGGCATTCAGCTATGTTGTTCCTAACCCTCTTAGCTAAGGGCTTAGGGGTTAAGGACCATCCATGTGAATCACCTACATGAGTCGGGAGGTCAAGTTAGGTATGGGTGTGGTTTTAGGAGGTGTGTGAAAGTGTAGTGTATAAGTGTAGTGTGTGTGTAAGTCGGCCCCTTCACCGAGACCCGGGCCACTCGAGGGCGATCCTAAAGCCAAAGAGTCCTATAGGAACTCATCCTTTAAACTTCCACATTTGATTTCAACCCTCTAGGTGATTAGGGGTCTATAGTCGAGTTTGTGGAGTTTGAAGGGAGTTTAGAAGTGGTTTGAAATTCTAGAAGGTGGATCCCAATTCTAGTCCTCTAAGATAGTCGAAGGAAAAGCCTAAGTTTAGATTCTAGGTACTAAAGAGAGAAGAGAAGACCTCATCAAAAATGAGGTCAACAAATGGACCCCCAATAGGTGTGGTGTGCTAACCAAGCACACCGCGCGTATTGGCGTTGACCAAAAAGATCAACAAAACCAACACAGATGTCCAAGTGACAAACTTAGGATGAAGTAGAAGAGTTTCCGTTGGGGAGTGTCAAGCATATCTCTGAAACTGGAGATTCCTGAACTCTCGCTGGGGAAAGGAAAAGAAGGTGAATTCCAAATCACATGGTCTGGGGAAATTTCAATTTAGATTTTGTTTCATTTCATGTTCAAGTCATGATGTGTGAGTTTAGATTTCAATTTGGAGTTTTAATTTTAGATTGAAGTTTGTCAAAATTAATTTGAAAGGATTTGATTTGAAATGAAAATTGGAATTTCGTGGTTTTAGATGTAACATCTTCAACCCCAAAAGAAAATCGAATCGATTGGATTGGATCATTACAATGAGGAGAGATCTCAGAATAATGCGGTATTGGATGTAAAATCCTTAACCTCAAGAGTTTGATTTTGATGTATTTCATTGCAATAGGGAAAGAATCCTAAAGCAATGCAGTCTCGGATGTAAAATCCTCAACCCCGAAAATTTGAATTGGATGTAAAATCCTCAACTCCAAGAGTTTGATTTTGATGTACTTCATTGCGATAGGGAAAGGATCCTAAAGCAATGCAGTCTCGGATGTAAAATCCTCGACCCAAAAGTTTGAATTTTGATGTACTTCATTGCAAAAGGGGAAAAAATCCTAAAGCAATGCAGTTTCGGATGTAAAATCCTCAACTCCAAAATTTTGAATTGGATGTATTTCATTGCAATAGGGAAAAAATCCTAAAGCAATGCAGTCTCGGATGTAAAATCCTCGACCCCAAGAATTTGATTTTGATGTATTTCATTGTGATAGGGAAAGAACCTAAAGCAATACAGTATCGGATGCAAAATCCTCGACCCAAAAGTTTGAATTTTGATGTACTTCATTGCGATAGGGAAAGGATCCTAAAGCAATGCAGTCTTGGATGTAAAATCCTCGACCCAAAAGTTTGAATTTGATGTACTTCATTGCGATAGGGAAAGGATCCTAAAGCGATGCGGTCTTGGATGTAAAATCCTCGACCCAAAAGTTTGAATTTGATGTATTTCATTGCGATAGGGAAAGGATCCTAAAGCAATGCGATCTTGGATGTAAAATCCTCGACCCAAAAGTTTGAATTTGATGTACTTCATTGCGATAGGGAAAGGATCCTAAAGCAATGCGGTCTTGGATGTAAAATCCTCGACCCAAAAGTTTGAATTTGATGTACTTCATTGCGATAGGGAAAGGATCCTAAAACAATGCAGTCTTGGATGTAAAATCCTCGACCCAAAAGTTTGAATTTGATGTACTTCATTGCGATAGGGAAAGAATCCTAAATCAATGCAGTCTTGGATGTAAAATCCTCGACCCAAAAGTTTGAATTTGATGTACTTCATTGCGATAGGGAAAGGATCCTAAAGCGATGCGATCTTGGATGTAAAATCCTCGACCCAAAAGTTTGAATTTGATGTACTTCATTGCGATAGGGAAAGGATCCTAAAGCAATGCGATCTTGGATGTAAAATCCTCGACCCAAAAGTTTGAATTTGATGTACTTCATTGCGATAGGGAAAGAATCCTAAAGCAATGCGGTCTTGGATGTAAAATCCTCGACCCAAAAGTTTGAATTTGACGTACTTCATTGCGATAGGGAAAGAATCCTAAAGCAATGCAGTCTTGGATGTAAAATCCTCGACCCAAAAGTTTGAATTTGACGTACTTCATTGCGATAGGGAAAGAATCCTAAAGCAATGCAGTCTTGGATGTAAAATCCTTGACCCAAAAGTTTGAATTTGATGTACTTCATTGCGATAGGGAAAGAATCCTAAAGCAATGCAGTCTTGGATGTAAAATCCTCGACCCAAAAGTTTGAATTTGATTGAGATTTGATTTGGAATCTGGAAAGGTTGAATTTGAAATTCGAGTTGATTGAATTTGAAATTTGGAAGGATGAGTTTGAACTCGATTGAAATTTGATTTAAGATTTGAGTTGATTTTGTTTATCTTTTAATGATTCAAATTTTATTTTATCGTTTGTTTAGTGTCTATGTGAATTTGGTGTTCATCATTTTTAGATTTTTTTTTTTAAGGAAAGTTTTCTTTTATTCTCTTTTTTTTATTTCTTTTCTGTTCTTTGTTTGAAGTTCATTTAACTTTAATGGCGTTTCCCAGTCAATTTTTACAAAAGAGTTGAAGGCCAAAAATGTGACATGGTCACTTTCATTCCAATCATGTTGAAGATACATCGTACAACTTGATCTGGCATATATTTCATACAATCCATGTAGACTCAAAACGGACTATGTATGATCTTCGTCGATCCATCAAAAGAAGCATCACGTCAAAAATCCATGTCCGAATAGTGGGGTACATGGTTAATAACATCACCTTCCAAGCCATCCTCGACGAGGATGTCGTATGGATGTACGTTGGAGGTGTGATATTTTCCATGTAACTCGCGACTCGTAAGGCCGGAGGCTCTCTAGCTCCGGTCCAGTTCGGAAATGGTAAGGTGTCTTCCTGTCGTCCATCCTTCGAAAGTAACCGAGATCCGCTTCACCGGTACTCCTGGTATGCAATGCTTGGCGATATCCGCTCCGTTGTCCTTCGGTATCATGACGGAACCCTACCGGTAAAGGTATCTTCACCGGCCCTCGGAACTCACTCGGGCCTCGCTATCCGGAGGTCGGATCCGAACATGATGTTACACTCGTTCAAGAAAGAGACTGTGCAGAAAGGTCTGACAAAGTCATGGTGATCTATGTGTGGGGGTATGTAGTCACCCTGCTTGTAGATGTTAATAATGCAGCTATTGGGTATGCAATCTGCTGGCAGTACCCTCCATGTTATCAATCTTTTTACCATTCTCTTGATGACTAATGGCATCGGATCCACTTGCTCATGACGGAGTATTCCGGTGGGTTTCCCTTCCTGTCCTCCGCAAAGTTGTAACAGCATCCACATTGTATTGTGATTCTTCCCTTCCCTGGCATCCATCTCCGGGGTTCTGAGTATGTGTTTTCCCTTAGGCGGCCTGCTCGGCCCATTCTTTTCAAATCCCGGATGCAATCCACGATTCGCTGTTGTTCATACTCTGAGAATATGTTTGTATGTAGCTCGAGGCCCTCCAGTATATTGATTCTTCTGCCTCTAATTCTCTCAAAGTATTCAAAGGTTTTCTTTTCAACATTCTGCATTCTCTCCAGCTCGTATTCCGGAATGATCTGCAGATGGCGAGGCCACGGTGACATATTGTGGGATATACGGTTCAATCCCTTCACGTTCTCCTCGCATACCTCGGCTCCTCGGGGATGATGCTTGTCGGGACATCCCCGGGGTTGCTTCGCAACAAGGTCATGTGTTACCGGTGGTTCTATCCGGTGGCGTGGTAGCCTTCTTTCTTCCGGTCTTTGTGAGATTTCCCCGGTTCTTTCGTTATCCTAGGAGCTGGCCTCCTTTCTTCGAGTTCCCGGTGAACCGGTGTCCTTGAAGTGTATGTACCGGCATTAGCAAGTCGTCTCGTCGCGGCCGGTCCGCGGCTAGTTTGGTTAACATCTTACGGATACGGCGATTCTTATTTCTTCGTTGTGTTCGTTGTGAGAGTAGCTCTTCGAACTTCTTGAATGTCCGTGGGCGCGGCGGCGACAAGCCTGCCCTCCGCTATAGCGACTACGGACTTCATTTTCTTATCTTCTTCGAGTGTTTGCCTTTCTTTTCTTCTTCGTTGGATTGGTGGCTTGGGCCACCCATTTTCATCACTTGTCCGCCCGAGCAGTTCTTCTCGGTCAGTCGGGACCCGGTCACTTTCCTCGTATTGTAGGCCTGCCTGGTGCGAAATCCGAGTCAATCTCGATTATCGCTCCATCTTTCACCCTCTTTTCATCGAGTGCAAGGCTTACGCCATTCTTAAAGTTCGGGACCAACCGCCCGTTCGACATTTCCCTGCGAAGAGACAAGGAAAAGGATCGAGGGTCGTGCTTAAGAACAAGAACATTAATAAAATGTTTATTAAAGACATTTTTATATATATATATATATATATATTTTATTTTCAAATTTAACAGGAATGAAGTAGGATAAGATCAGGGAAGAGATTTTGATTTGGAAAAGAAAACAAGGAAAACTTTATTATCATGACTTTATTTATTTTAGCACATTTTATTATTTTTTGGGTTCGGACCCAATCATAAGTAATTACTTCGCCCGTGTTTCTTAGGGATAAAGAATTCATTCCTTCGAAACATCAGGTAGTGTAATACTTTTTCAAGTATCGTCCGTTGATCGAAGCATATGTCATTCTCCCCGGCAATTCACTAGCCGGTAGGAACCTCCCGAGTATACTCGCTTCAACCACAAACGGTCCTTCCCAAGTGGGTTCAAATTTTCCTCCTATCTTGCGTTGTGTAAGAATAGGTCTCTTGAGAACGAGAACTAAGTCACCAACTTTGAAGGTTCTTGGGCGGACCAGTTTGTCATGGGCTTGAACCATCTTAGCTTGGTATAGTTCTAAATTCTGTTGCGCTGCAAGTCTTTTCCCTTCCAGGCTTTCTAATTCTTTCTAATTTGGCATTCTCTTCTATCGTGATCTTGTTTGCAACTGCAATTCTGAGTGAAGGAAGCTGAACCTCTAAAGGTAACACTGCCTCGGACCCATACACCAGAGCGTAAGGTGTAGCTTGAGTAGGAGTTCTGAAGGTTGTCCGGTAGGCCCACAAGGCTTCTAACAACTTCTTGTGCCAATTTCTCTTATTATCATCCAAAGTTTTCTTTAAAATTTGAACGAGAGTTTTATTAAAAGCCTCAGCGAGGCCATTTGCTCTTGGGTAGTAAATTATTGAGTATCGCCAGTCGATTCCGTGTCTCCTGACAAAATTGTTGATTTGCGTGCTTCGAATGCTGACCCATTATCCGAGATTATCTCGCGCGGCACTCCGAAACGGTAGACAACTTGGTTCTTGAAAAGCCGTAACATGTGGTGTGCTTTAACTTCTCCGAGTGGAACCGCCTCTGCCCACTTGGAAAAGTAATCCGTAGGCTGCAAGAATGAAGCGATGTCCTTTTGAAGATGGTGGTTCTATTGGACCCACTATATCCGTGCCCCAACATTCGAATGTCCACGACGCAATTGTCGGATGTAGCACATTTGGAGGTTGGTGTAGAACCACTTCGTGCACTTGGCATTGGTGACAGCTCTTGGCGATTTTCATGCAGTCGGTCATCATCGAGGGCCAGTAGTACCCTAGTCTTTTAATTTTCATCTTCATCTTCGGACCCGACTGGTGAGCGCCACAGAGTCCTGAATGCACCTCTTTAACGATTTCACGGGCCTCGGACCCGCTTAGGCACCTTAGCCACATTTGATCAAAAGACCTTCTGTACAATGTGTTGTTTATTAATGTGTAAGACGAAGTTCTTTTCTTGATCCGATGGGCTAGCGACCTATCGTCCGGTAGCTTTCCTGTTTGCGAGTAGTCTATCGATAGGTCGTCACCAATCTTCCGTGTTTTTACGTCACTCTGTTGCAACCGATCCTTTTTCTTTTTTTGATTTATGTATCGTGTCTATGTCAAGCTGCGATAGGACTCGACGTCCGTGGATCGACACTTCCACCGATTCATCTTGCAAACAGGCAAATTCTTTTGCGAGACGGGCTAAAGCATCTCGCTAAAGCATTTTCTTTTCGGGAATTTTGTAGATCGTCACATTTGGAATTTGTTCCAACAATCGTATGGCATACCTGGAAGTATTGCTCGAGTCTTGGCTTTAAAATTCGTATCTGTCCGGCGATCCGTTGAATGATTAACTCGTGAATCCCCGTAGATGTTGATGTCCGTTATCCCTATTCGAATGGTTAATTCCGGTCCCGTTATGAGGGCTTCGTATTCGCTTCGTTGTTTGTACATGGTTCCGTTAAGTGGTAGGAGTATCTTAACATCCCCCATTCCGGTGTTATAAAGATTAGCCCGATTCTCGCCTTACCGGCACAATCACTTGCGATTCTTCGTCTTTGTGTGTCGAAGATGCTCCGTCGAAATATAATTCCCAACGTCGATCATCGGGGACTTCTAGATTCATTATTTGTTCATCCGGCAAATCGTCATTGAGGGAGATTCGCCGCAAAGGGTGTGCTTGCGAGAAAGTCTGCTAAGACTTATCCCTTTACGGCACGCGGAGGCACGAAAGTTATATCGAATTGCGATAATATCATTGACCATCCGGCAAGTCCGTCGGAAAGTGTTGGACGAGTCATCAAGTATTGCAATGGATTAAACTTCGAGATCGGGTTGACCTTATGAGAAAGCATGTAATGCACGAGCTTTTGAGCGGCGAAGATCGAGGCCAAACAATGCTTTTCGATTGCGGGATACCTTACTTCCGTCGAAGTAAACGACGGCTTAAGTAGTAAAGAGCATTTTCTTTACCCTCATCATTGACACAGGCTAACAGGGCTCCGAGAGAGTCGTCTAAAGCCACGGTGTAAAGTATCGCGGTCTACACGAGACTCGGGTCGCTAAGACAGGAGGTGTCATTAAATATTGTTTAATGTCCTCGAAGGCCTTCTGGCATTTCTCTTCCCAAATAAATTTGGCATCCTTTTTAACTAGTGCCAAGAAAGGCTGACACCTACCTGACAAGTTTGAGATAAAGCGTCGAAGATATGCCAGCTTCCCTTGAAAAGATCGTAGTTGTTTTAAGGTTTTGGGAGGCGGCATTTCTAAGATAGCTTTAATCTTTTCCGGGTCAATTTCAATTCCACGATGTCGGACAACGAATCCTAATAATTTCTCGGAGGTGACGCCGAAGGCACATTTTAAGGGATTCATCTTAAGGTTAAATTGTCTTAATCGTTTGAAAACAATTCTCAAATCATACAGGTGGTTTTCCTTTACTTTGCTTTTGTTGACCACATCATCCACATAGCATTCGACTTGATTATGGATGAGATCATCAAAAATTCTTTTCATTGCCCTCTGGTAGGTTGCTCCTGCGTTCTTCAGTCCGAATGGCATCACTGTGTAGCAAAATACTCCGATCAGCGTTCTGAATGTTGTGAGCTTTTCGTCTTCTGGAGCCATTTTTATCTGGTTGTATCAAGAAGATCCATCCATGAATGAGAATATCTCATGTGTTGAAGCAATGTCGATCATTAATTCGGGATCGGTAGAGGGAATTCATCTTTTGGACATGCCTTATTTAAATCTCCGAAATCCACACAAATTCCGATCCGACCATTCTTCTTTCGATCGGCACTACATTGGCTAGCCAAGTTGGGTATTGTTCTTCGCAGACAAATTTGGCGTCTATTAGCTTTTTAACTTCAGCTATGACTTGTTGTTTGATTTCTAGACGCATTCTTCCGGGACCTTGTCCGACGGGACGAAGTAGGATCCACTCCTAGCTTATGGACTGCGACCTGCGGAGCTAATCCCGGCATTTCATCGTAGTTCCAAGTAAAACAGTCTTTAAATTCCATTAATAACTTGATTATTTCTTCGGAGTCTTCTTTATTGAGTAAGGAGATAACAAAGGTAGGTCTAGGCTCTTCGCCAGTACCTAAGTTAACTTCCGTTAACTCATCTATTGTAGATTTAATTTCTTCTTCATATTCTGGCGGAGCGTCTCCAATTTGTACATCTTCGAGTTCGTCCGTAGTTTCCATGCGAGTTTTCATTAGGCTCGCAAGTGACAACTGAGCAAAATTCGGCATCGTCAACCGATCCTACCGTGCCGAATCCGAGTCCATACTTTGAATTTGGTGGACGACCGGAGTTATTCCATAATTTTTTAAAATGTTGTGATTGGCCTTTTGTCCATTGTCGAGGTAAGAAACCACGCTGAATTAAATTTTGAACACAGGGAGAGTACCACTCAAAAGGTAATTCCATTAATTCTGATGAAGTGACATCTTCAAATTGTACATTATTTTCAGTTTTGGAGGAAGAAGCACCACGGTAGAATTTGATTGGCTTTGCACCATCGCTACGTACCTCTTTGACCACCATACCCTCGATCTTGTTAGAATGGATCGGGGTTAGGGTCATAGTATGTACCTAGTGGTTAATCTTCTCGTACATTGATTTGTATTCTTCATTCTTTTCATCTTCGAGGGAGATCTTGAATTGCGGCTTCTTCCGAGCTTATTGTTGCTCCTTCTTGCTTCGATTTCTTTTTCTTCTTCGAACTCGTCTTCCCAATCAACATTGATGGTCTGCTTTCCTCTCGTCCAACTCGTCCTAGTGTCTCTACCACGACCTCGTCCCCGGCCTCGACCTCGGATGCGAGTTGTGGAGAAACCTTCACCATCTCGCCGGAAGGGAGTGGTGAGTGATCGTTGGACTAGAACTTCAAGTTCTTCGTTGTCCCGAACTTTTTTGCTTCATTTGTTACGGTATCTCCGGAGAAGATTGTTTTCTTCGGTGGTGCATAATAAGTCGCGTCCTCATGGATTCCAATCTCATGTACGGAGAATGGTCTGCAAGTCACCTTTGATGCACTCGTTCCCCTCCATCGTAGTATTTGATGCACTGATGTAGAGATGATGGTACCATCCTGTTTTCATGTATCCATGGTCGGCCCAGCAGAGCGTTGAACGATGTTTCTGAATCAATTATGTGAAATTTTACGGTTGTCTTTGCTAAGTCACCGGTCTTCATTAGTAGCGTGATTGACCCGAGGGCTCTTTCTCCTTCTCGGTTGAATCCTCTTAATAACATTTTGTCGGCTTCGAGTTCGCGAGCATCAATTTCTAAGTATGCTAGCGTTCGAAGACTCATTATATTGATTGATGCTCCCGGATCCACCAATACTGCGGAGAGTGTAAATTTTCCGATTAGTAATCGAAATGTATAACGGTCGGTTGTGATCTCGTCGTCCCAAGTAGTAGGTCATTGTCCGTGAAGGTAACACCTCGTTGTTCCTTTAACGAGCAAACCTCATCTAAGGGATCTCCGGCCATTTGAGCTAAGCAAATTTCGGATCGAAGTAATGCCTTGATCGTGGCTTCTCTCATCTCCTTTGATAAGATGAGAGCATCGTAAATGCTCAGTTTGGTCGGTAGTTTCCTAAGATGGGCTAGCACATTGTAGTCCACTTTATTTCCATGTGTCTCGGCTTCTTCTCGAATGGGTATTTCTTCTGCTGGGGTTGGTTCTTCTTGAACAACCACCTGCTTTCCTTTGTCTTTTGGACCCATTCTCGGAGGTAGAACTCTTCCACTTCTTAAGTTGACTTCGTAATTTCTTCCGAATCTAGTGTTGAGTTTGCCGGTGTCTCCTCCTGAATCGGAATGACAGGCTCTTCCGGATTATCTTCAGAATCTGAAGGCTCTAACTCTATTGTGACTGGAGCTCCTCGAAACTCGCAGATAGATTCGCTGCTTGTTGAACTCTCGTAGCCTCCTTGATGGATGCCTTCTTTGTCATTTTGATCGTCGAGATTGTGTATGATTTGAGAATTGTCGTTGGTATCGAAATCGATGTCCGGATTGTCGCTAGTTACGTAATCGTTAGAAACAATCAAAACGTAGCCAACTCCATCACCCTTATCATTATATGATCCCACCGAAGTGAGCGAGATAATCATACAAAGTCGGAGGTTCGAGGGATTTCTCCCCGAATCGAAACAACTATCCTAGGATAAGCAGCCCCTAGTCTAGCCTTAGGAGTCTCGGTCCTCTCTTCTTCGTCGATTTTCTTCTTCTCTTCGATCGTCTCCTGTTGAGGTGGTTCTTCCATCACAAGTGATAGTACCGGCCTAACGGTGTTTCGAACTCCGAATTGAAGCTTGCACCGAAGCGGTTTGGATGCTCGTCTAAAATCTTTTTCGAAGACCTTGTCCAAGCGGTAGTCCACCCATCGTCAGTCGTATAGGGATCTATCGGAATGATGGGATCAGTTGAGATCACATTGACGGAACCTCCTTTCTGGGGTTCCTTCATGTACTCCTTCGGGATCGTTATATTCCCTTTCCGAAGGTTGTCATTGAGCCAACTTTTGAAGGTAATGCAATCTTCTATCTTGTGTCTAAGCATCCGGTGGTAAGGGTAAAAGTTGGGATCACCTTTCTTGTTGACTTTCTCTGGTCTTTTAGGCTCTGACAGCTGGAAATCTGGAGTCTTCATCAGACTACGGAACATTTTCGGCACTGCTTCATTCTTGAACAGATATTCTCCGCTCGAAGCTCCCTTAATGTACGTTGCGGATGAGGCGGTTGTTCATACTGCGGAGATGATCGATAGCTGGGTCGGGGTTGCTTGGTAATTCAGTTGGGGTTGTCGTGGCCGTTACGGTGGTATTTGCATCGGTTGCTTGCCTTTGTCAACTGCTGCAATGATCCCGGATTTCTTTTCAAAAGTCTTCACAGGCTTTTGCTTGTCTGTCTTGTCGGCGAAACTTAATTGCTTCGCCTCTTCTTGCAAGCTTCCGGCCTTGCTTAACAACTTCTCGAAAGTCTTAACAGTGAATCCTTTGAGGAGAAGTGCTATCGGGTCGTGAATGCTTTTAAGTAAAATGCCGACTGCATGTTGTTCTTGCAGTTGTGGTTCACACTTCATGCTTAAGTTCCTCCATCGAAGTATGTAATCCACCAAAGTTTCATTCGGCTTTTGTTTCTCTACCACTAAATCACCTATAGTGATGTGGTGCTGAGCTCAGGCGAATCGCTTGATGAAGAGGTTCTCTAGTTCTGAGAATGTCTTCACCGAACCATTTAGTAATTCCGCATACCGGCCGAAGGCGATTCTCGACGAGTCGCCGACGAACTGTCGGAAGAGTAATGCATCGCTCCCGCCGGCATTGCAACAACTGGCATGAAAGTGCGCAACATGCTGTCGGGGGTTCCCGGTTCCATCGAAGGTCTTGAACAGAGGTGGTACGAAGCCTTTCGGGTATTGGACAGCGTCAAATTCTTCAGATTAGGGTCTACCCGTCCAAATGGATGTCCCGCTCTTTGATTGTGCTAAGGCTTCTCGCACCTGTTGTTCCACCAAGCTCTTGATATCCTTTTCAGGGATCATACTTTGTGTTGTATCCTTTTTCAGCTGATCATCCCCGTTGACGGATGTAATCTCCTTTCCTCCGTCTACAATGTGAATGACCTCTGGGGGTGTCTCTCTTTGTGGTCGCACTTGACTCGGAGAGTGGCTAGAGCTACGACCATCTCTTCCATCCTTTTCGCCATTTGAGCGATCGTGTCGTCTTTCTCCTGAAGCTGCCTTCTCATCGGCCCTAGCTCCTCTCTTTCGTAGGCTGCAGGAGCACCTTGCGAAGCCGATGAAGCTCGTGTTTCGACCATGTTGATTTCCGCATATTCGTCGTCCATGAATTCCGATGAATCAATCTCGTCTCCGAACTTTTCTTCTCTTTCTTTTGCTAATCGTCGGATATCGGTTCTCAACTTTTCCATGGCATCTTCTAGCGGGGCTTTCGTGCGTCCTCGCGGTTGTCGTGCGATAGCCGCCGGGTTCCCTTTTCACGAGTCCCCTTTATCGCAAGTAGCACTTTCTTCGCATTCAAGTCTCTCGGCGAGACTTTCTTTCTCGGGCCGTCGTTTCAATCTCAACTCGCCCAGTAGTGGGACGCCATACCATCCTTCTAGCAGACAGAAGGTCTAGGACCGGATGGTCCGTCGGCCAAATGCTCGGAAGGTGGTTTCCTCCCTAATCTGTAATCCTGAGACGATAACAGGCGGACTAGCCTTCATTCTTTTACTTGGCTTTTCTGTCATGATGGCGGGTTCTACTCGGGGCCCAAGATGGGATTTGACTGGCACCTGCCCTATCCTTCGTAGAATCTCCGATACGGGGCACTTTTCCTTCTTTGCTAACTTTTCTACCAAAGTTTGCAATCGAGCAAACGGCGTAGTTCTAGTCCTTTTCTTGCGGCTATCGTTGTAATATGCGAGTCGAGGTAATGCGGCGACAATCTTGCGAACATTTTCTTCATCTTCTGCGGCGGAGAGGGGATGGAACCCGCTTCCTCCCAAAAGTGGTATGTATTCGAGCAGCGGTGTATATTACGCGAGTTCCGGGATTTCCTCCAGAAAGCAATTTCGGCAGCTCCGACTTCTCTAGCAATCCTTCTACTTCGTTTCTTCTTTGGGTCCTCGTCGGTGATGGAATCTTTGAACCGGACCCGATTTCGAAAACGTAAGGTTTTACAGAAGATCCGTACCCTCCACGGTAACGAGTTCACCATAATCCGGATTTCTTTCCCCTTTAATTTGGCAGAAGTCGGGGTAGGTGCAGAAACAACTAGACTAGTGGGGGTAGTAAGAACAGTCCTCCTGCGGACAGCAGTACTCCTCTCAGTTGGGATCCTTTGCAGGGGAGGAAACTCTTGGGTCGACCTAAGGTTGAACTCAATCAGCGGCTTCTTAGCTTCAGATATCTTGTTCTTCAGTGCGAAAAGGGAAAAGTCGGTGATCTTGACATTCGTATTTTCAAATCCTTGCCCAAATCGGATGATCCCATTATCGAGCAGCTCATCCATATAGACAGCGAAGTCCAGTCCATTGGTGAAGGAGAAAATTCGTTTTGGGGCTTCCATTTCTGCAGGGTAGATTCTGGTTGTCAGTCCCAAGTTATGCATCTTTTCTTTAGGACGAAAAGAAAGGAATTGAAAAGAGTCCGAACACATTCTTGTTCATGAATTTATAAGAAGAAATCACTTATTAAAAGAATCACTTATTAGAGGGTTTGTTTATTTAGAACGGAATGTTCAAAGGTGTAGAGAAGGTAAGGAATCCGATTCGGAGTTGGAAAGGAAAAGAAAGTCTTATGCAAGACTTCTCGACTCGAAGGATCACTCCTAAACTAACACCTATTGGGGGTCCACCCCACCTCAGAAATGAGGGAAAAGGATCTCGGAACCTCTCTGTTTAGGGGTGTCTAAACAGTAGCTCCTAAATCCGAGAGAATGTTGGTTATACTTGTTCAAGGTAGAAATGAAAATAGCATCCCAACGGAAAGAAGGGTAGTTTGACCCATTAAGGACAGGGATACATTACCGATTTTTGAAAGCAGAATTATTTGATTAAAATGGAGAGAGGAATTATCCCCAGCGGAGTCGCCAGAAGTTGTCGGCATATTTTTAGGTTGTGTGTTTTATTTTGAAAAGGAGGTCGCCTAACAGAAGTTGTTGGCGAATTTTTAATTTAGTTTAAATAAATAATTTTGAAGAGTAGTATTTGATTTTGAAAATAATTTTAAATTTGAAGGTTTTAAGATATGAGATTAAACCGACCTCACGTCCCAAATAGTTTATATAAACGAGCACCGCACCACAAACCGTGTATCTATCCCTAAGGGTAGACACACTGCTTGATGGTGGGGCTCGATTAAATAAACTAGAAGATTTGTGACATCCGTTTGGTCTGCGAACCAATTTTATAAGCCGAAAAATTCCCCTGCTTAATATGAAAGCATTAAACAGGGTTTATATTACCTTGGTTCTTTAAAATTCCTTATAAGGACAAGCCCCTATAGTTAATTACATCTTAAGTGACAGGAATCACCTAAGAAACTCTCGATAATAATCAATAATTCTGCTCTCAAGAATTTCAAAGTTTAAGTTTTCAAGGGATTGAATTTTGGAATTTCAATAGGGAATGGATCAAATTTGGAACATTTTGTTTTGGGAATCCAAAGGAAGAAAAGTAGGAGAAATTACAGATTCGAAGCGAACTTCGGTAATTTCCCGACTATCCTATTGTTTGGCTTGAGTTTAGGAAAGTCCTAATATTTATTTAAATGTTTTGATCTTGCCGATTTTAATTAATTAGGGCTTATACTTATATGACAGGATCATACAAATAGCCTCGAAGATGTGAGGGTTTATGTCGTATCAGATGACTACCTCGGAATCCTAAGACCGGTTAGTGCTTAATTTGTAATGCAAATGCCTAACGAAGAGTTGAGGATTTATGTTGCACTAGGCAAACTACCTCTAAGTTCTATGGCTCGGTTATTTAATTCTAGGAAAGTTTTGCTGAAGTAGACTCAGGTTTTGCTGATGACGATGGTCGTGCTGCCCCCTATGCTCTGAGCTCCTTGTTGTTGCAGAGGTTTAGTTTTAGAAGTCATAAATCAAGAGATGAGAGAAGTGTTTTGGTTTAGAGAAAATCTTAATTTCCAAGTGTTTTTTATGTTTTAATTGAAACAAATCTTAAAGTTGATTATAACGACACCGGTTAAGATCCCACGGTTCCATCCTTCCGGCATCATTATTTTTATCGGATTCACTTAGTCCAGATGAATTTGCTAAACTCAACTCGAATGAGTTCCACACTTTCATTTAGACCGTGGGAAATCCCGTTAGCAACACGTAGGTTACATCATCCGAGGTATTCCCGATCATCCAACGAACGTTTTAATTTAATTGTAATTGTAGTTTTGTGTTCTGTTTGTGATTAAATTTTGAGTTGTTTTATATTTTGAAATGTTGTGGCAGTGAATTTTATCTTGCAATAACTTTTAACTTAGTTTTGGTTTTGGTTTTAGGGACTATCTTAAAGGTGTGGGTTTTCATGCAACAGTTGTTTATCATGCAAGAAAAGTAAGTGCGATGCGATTAATGAAATTGCAATAATGTAAATTACAAGAAAATAAATTGCAATAAAATAAAAGCGTACCTGGAGGGTCTTCCCGTCATTCCAAGCTGCACTTAAAACACAATTAGAATATTTAAGCAAGTTCCTAGGTAAAGCTAAGGTAAGGGTTATGGTTTTCTACCAAATTCCTAATCCTATAGCTAGTCATTTCCTATGACGTCTAGATTCCTTGTGTTTTGGTTTGAAGACGATTTCTTCATCAAAGAACAATTAAATTTAATTGTTCTTATAAACATCCTATCATATTGAGAAAGTGTTTAAGAAGGATCTTAAATATCTTTTCAATATTTCTAGGATCGCTTTAAGTCCAAATGAATTCAATTACACAAATGAATTAATCGTCCAAGAATTTCAAGTTTTGTTGTTATCTCGCTCGATGAACTAGGATGTTTGAATGTCCTATAAGTGAAGTAACATTTCATTTAATATTCTCGTTTAGGAGTTATGATAACTAAAGCTTTCGAGGGTAAATTGGTGATTTAGTTTGAATTCAATTAATGGGTTTAAATTTGGAATAGTGTTCAAGTTATTTTAGATTTATTTTGAATTCTTTATGTCTTTGGTGATGTTATTTAATTCAATTTAATTTAATTTAATTTAATTTAATTGAGTTTTAATTTAATTTAATTCAATTTAATTCAATTTAGTTTGACTTGATGTTACATTAAATTAATTTGATTTAATTTAATTTTAATTTAATTTGATTTGATTTAATTTAATTTAATTTAATTTTTTATTTAATTTAATTTGATTTTATTTATTTATTTAATTTAATTTAATTTAATTTAATTTAATTTAATTTAATTTATTTACTTTAATTTAATTTGTTTATTTAATTTAATTTAATTTAATCTTTAATTTAATTCATCTTTTAATTTTAATTTAATTTAATTTAGTTTAATTCAATTTAATTGAATTTAATTTAATTTATTTAATTTAATTTAATTTTTAATTTAATTTTATTTTAAATTTTAATTGAAATTTTTTAAAAGAGTTTAATAATTTAATTTTAGTTTAATGATTAAGTCTTTTAATGTTTTGAATTTGAGTTATCATTTTAATTAAGAATTGAATATTAATGAGATAATTAATTTAGGGATTTTAAATTAAAGAATAAATCTCTTCCTAATAATATCCCTATTTTAATAATTCCAATTTTATTATTCTTCCAAATTTAATCAATTATTTAATTAAGGTTTAATTATTTTAAATTGCTTAATGGGTTTCTACCCTTTAATTATTTAAATTTCAATCATCCAAATCAGATTAGGATCAAATATTTTACTTGTTAATTTTTTATTAAACCTAAAGTTTTAATTAAGGGTTAAAATTTTAATTACCATTTTGCCCTTTAAGCTTAATAATTTCATAACTTACTAAATTGAACTCAAATGAACTTGAAATTTTTATGTGACTTCACTCATATGTCAATAAAGACATGAGAGGAGAAAATGTGATTTTTTTGTATTTAATTTATTTATATAATTATTTTTGGTAGAAAATAGAGATTTCCAAGGAAAATTTAATAACATGACCAAGGGAAAGTTTCTGTCCTTAAGAAAATTAGGGGACATTCTTAATGACCAGAGGACCACTCGGACCAATTTTGGTGATTTTTTGAATTATATTATTTTTATTATAATTATTTTAAGTTTTGGAGTATTAATTAACTTAAAAATAAAATAAATGTTGAAAAATGAATTTTATATTTTTCAAAAATCTCTCTGATATCAAGGAAATCAGAGAATCAAAATTTGCAATTTTCTAATTTTTCTGTGATTTATTATAATTATTTTAGTGAAAATGCTAGAAAATACATTTTTTTAATTTTAAAATTACCCTAGAGCTTTAAAATTTAATATCTCACTAAATAGACCTAAGAAAAATATGGGGTTTGTTCCTAAGTGATTAAAATTCAAAATGTGACATTTTGGTGAATTTTATTATTTTTGTGATTTTTATTATTTTTTAATTATTAAAATATTAAAATAATATTAAAAATCAACTTTTTTAGAAAATTGAAATTTTAATTTTCTTAAATTCCCCTAACATCAGAGAGTCTCCAAAACCAATTTGGTGAATTTTTGAAAGATATTTTGAAAGTTATGAATTTTTTAAGTTTAAAATGACTAAGTGGCTTAATCAACCCATTTAGTAGGGTTAACCAAGTCCAATTGACCTCAAACTTTTATGGTGCATTCCTCTGATCCTAAAGGTTAGTGTAGAATTGATTTCAAGTCCATTTGATGTATGATTAGCTCTAATTAATTAGAGACCTATTTTGAGTGTTTAAGCCAATTAGGGTTATTTTAAATGAACTAACTCAAAACCTATTTTTCCTAGGGTCCTCTGGTCATAAGGAACATCATCAAATTTTCCTAGAATTTATTTCACAACATGCTATTTATAAATTCTCAAAACAGTAACATGAACTTGAAAAATCAATAACTTTTCATAGGGATGACCTCTGACTTTGGAAAATTCAGGGAATGTTCCCAAATTCAGAGGCTTCAAAAGCCCTATGGTCTCATGCCATGGTGAATTGTATACATGCATGGAGAATTAAAAATATGCAGAGAGTAAATAAATTATTAAAAATAAAATACTTGATGAAATTAAGTAATTTCTTTTCCACATTATTCTCCTCTTTTCACTGAGCAAGAGGGTATTTTTATTTTATTTTTATGATTTTCCTACACAAAGTTATGAATTTTTGAAGTTTAGGGAATTAAATAAATAAAAAATACCCCTAATTTTCTATTTATCCACGCGGCGCCGCGTCAACCTCGGCAGCTCCGAACGCACACGCGTCGCGCTCCCATTCGACGCCGCCATCTGAGTCAGCAGCCCGAGCCCCGCGGTTCTCGTACCGTCTCCTGATCCGGCGCGATCCTGGCCGTCCGTCCGCACGTGTATTAAATGAACGGCATCTGTTCATCGTCCCTAAGTGTCCTCACCCGAGAGCCGTCCACACTAAATCCCTAAGATCTCACTCGATACCCAATGAATTTTCGTGTTCTTATACTCTATGGATTCGTATTGAAGAGACGAATACATCTATACGGTGATCATGTATTGAAATTAAAGCATTTAAAATGGAGAATCTCCGTAAGCTTCGGGATGAAGAATTAGCTCATACCTTTGCTCGCAGAAGTGTGGCTTCGATCCGAGGGTTGTTTCACCTTCGATTGGATCCCGCAAGCTCCGCATGAAGTCTCCCGGTCTCGGTGAATTGTCTGGGGTGATTTCGACCAAGCCCGATCACAAAGCTTGGAGGCCGGAGCAACCGGCTGGCTCCGGAGATGGGGATTTTGTCGGTGGACACCTTCCCTCGGTCCGGTGAAGGTGTAGAACCAATCAATTTGGGGATTGGCTCACCGTGGAGAAGTGTCCCGGTTTTGGGCCTAGATTTCAACTCGAAATTGAGCTCACAGAGAAGAAATGGCAGGGGGATTTCAGTGGGGATCAAGTGCTCAGTGTATGGGGAGTAGTTTGGAACAATTTTGGCAGAGTTTCCTTAAGGTTTGTTTCAGCACCTCTCATGGCCGAGAGGGGTGGTGTTTAAATAGGAGAGGGTGGAGGGCCTCCCGTGGAGAGTTAGGGCTTGGGATCGACCGTCTTCGGCAAGAGAAGAACATCTCCAATGGCCACCTGGGATGGGGCAGCTCAGCAGGTGAGAATTCCAAGTCGGGCTCACATGTGAGCTCTCGGCCATGGTGTGTTCCGGCGACCTGTGCGGCCGGCCGGGCAGCATGGGTCACCCTCGTGTCCGGGTGGGTCGTGGCTGGAGGTTTGTGAAGTCAATTGGCCATGGACATGTGTAAAGGGTTTGAATCAAAATGGAATGATAAAGGGCGAGTTTTGGGTCTAAATGGGTCAACCCTTGGTTTTGGGTTAGGTTCACACTCCAAGGTCAATTTGGGCTGAAGGGAAAGTCACTTAGATCAGCTTGATTAGTGGGGTCAAGTCACAATCTAAGTACAATTAAGTCTAAGCATGGTTTAGTGGAGTCATGGAAGTGGTTAATCACTCTTAAGAGAATATGGAAAGGGCCTCCTCCTCTTGCCATCTTGGGTATGGTGAGGTGGAAAGTAGATTCCATGGCTCTCATGGCTCCCATGTGGCTCATGCATGGCTTCATGGCTCACCTTTGGCTTCGGGAAAAGTTAAGTCAATTTCATGGAAATGGATTTAAGAAAAATTTTGGTATTTTGATGTGAATTTGTATGGGGCTTAATTTGGAATGGCTTCATGATGAATTTTCAAACTTAGGGATTGATTTTAATTAAGGGCATGATGAGAAGAATTGTCATATGGGCTTTAGTATAAAATTTGGGCTTTTAGGAAGGTTTCATGTAAGTGGGCTTTTGGTTTAAGAAAATAGATTTATGGATGGGAATTTTGTAGAAGTTTGGGCCAAATAATTGTTGGGTTTAACTCATAGATGTGTCATGAGTGACTTGAAGCAAATTAGGGGTGATTTGGGTTTGAATTGCGTTGAATTTGGGCTCCTTTGGTGAATGGGCCAATATAGGTCCAAGTGGGCCAAGTTGGGCCAATGTTGGGCTAGGGTTGAAATTGATGTAAAATTAATGTTGAGAAATGTTTATGGGAGTGTTTCAAAGAGGTTTTGACTTTGGTTGGGCTTTGATTTTGGGGTTTGGGCTCATTTGGGTTAGGTTTGGGTTTAGGTCAAAATTGGGCCTTTTAGCTTTGGGTTGAATTTGAGTGGGGTTTGGGTCCAAATTTTGGGCAAATCATGTTAGTGTTTTGCTTGTGGGGATGCTAAGGAAGATTTAGAAAAGATTTGGGGTTAATTGGAGTTGAATTGGGTGAGTTTGGGTCATGGGTCCAAATTGGGCTTTAAGGCCAAAAGTGAAATTGGATCCAAATGTCAATCAAATTGAACTTGGATTTGGTCTAGATTGGTGTTGGGAATGTTGAATTGAAGTTTAGAATTGAATTGGACCAGAATTTGGGTCAATTGGATAGGTTTGGTTTGACATTAGGTTCACTTTGGGTTAAAATGGAACCAATTTGGGGTTTTGACAAAAGTAGGGTAAATTGACAAAATTGGCCCATGGTGTAGTTGAAAAAAATGAAATTGGGAATATTTGGGATTTTCTGGAATTTTCTGAGAATTTTCTGAATTTTTGGATTTTTGGGTCAAAAGGGGTATTTTGGGTATTTGGAGGGTATTGGGAGGTATTTTTGGAATTTTTGGTATTTTTGGGTATGGATGATCAATTTGAGTGATGTGGAAATGTTTGGGATTGATTTTGGGGAATTTTCGGTAATTTAGGTGATTTTGGAAATTTTGGGTAGTTTCGAGGTTTTGGGTAGTGTAAGTGGGTGTAGTGGTCCCGGGGTCAAAAATTGAAAATTTGGAAAATTGAAGATTGGGTAAATGTAAGTGGAATGAAATCATTTTGGTTGAGCCATGAAGCCACATCAAGCCCACATGAGCCATGAAACCACATCAAGCCCACATGAGCCATGAAGGGACTCATTTGAGGCATTCACTATGTTGTTCCTAACCCTCTTAGCTAAGGGCTTAGGGGTTAAGGACCATCCATGTGAATCACCTACATGAGTCGGAGGTCAAGTTAGTTATGGGTGTGGTTTTAGGAGGTGTGTGAAAGTGT
Source organism: Papilionanthe hookeriana x Papilionanthe teres (assembly GCA_022702705.1). NCBI lineage: Eukaryota > Viridiplantae > Streptophyta > Magnoliopsida > Asparagales > Orchidaceae > Papilionanthe > Papilionanthe hookeriana x Papilionanthe teres. Next base: position 54,180,458 of record CM040422.1, read on the forward strand.
AGTGTATAAGTGTAGTGTGTGTGTAAGTCGGCCCCTTCACTGCACCAGTGCCACTCGAGGCGATCCTAAGGCCAAAGAGTCCTATAGGAACTCATCCTTTAAACTTCCACATTTGATTTCAACCCTCTAGGTGATTAGGGGTCTATAGTCAAGTTTGTGGAGTTTTAAGGGAGTTTAGAAGTGGTTTGAAATTCTAGAAGGTGGATCCCAATTCTAGTCCTCTAAGATAGTCAAAGGAAAAGCCTAAGTTTAGATTCTAGGTACTAAAGAGAGAAGAGAAGACCTCATCAAAAATGAGGTCAACACAAAGGAAACTCCTGAAAGAGAGATTCAACGGTAGTCTCCTGTCAACCATAAGATCGCTCAGAAAAGGCCACTTGAGGATGCCATAGGGCAACTAAGAATGGACATCCGACGTCTAGCAAGAGAAAGAGGAGAAGAATTAAGGGACGAAGTGGATTCGTCAGAATTTATGGATGAAGAGTATGCTGAGATCAACATGGTTGAAACACGAGCATCGTCAGCTTTGCAGGAAGTTCTGTCAGCTTTAGAAAGAGATGAGCCAGAATTAATGAGAGCACAGCTGATCCATAAAAAAATACCTATTTTTATGCCTTGATTTTTATCAATTTCTAAGGATATTATGCTTTAATGAAAGGTATTTTTGTGTTTTTCGATGTAGATGATGTAAAAAAGGTCCAAAAAAAGAAAAAGGGTGAAAAAGGAGCAAAAAGGAGCAAAAATGGAGCAAAATACAAAAATTATCAAAAATTATGGCCTGGCGCCTACGCGCCAGACTCGATACAGAAACTATCAAGTTTTTGACGAATTTTGGACGGTTCTTTTGACGGAGTAAGCGGTTATTAGACATTCTAGAAGTCTAGCAGTTGTTCCTTGAAAATAGGACATGTGATACATTGCATTTGGACGCTCCAAAACGGTTTTAATCGCGAAGAGGTGCGAGCCAAAGTGAAGAGGTGCGAATAACTGGACGCGGTGTCCGGCGCCTAGGCGCCAGACAGACCTTCTAGAATATTCATTGAATTTGAGCATGTTTTGAAGAGGTGCCTCAAGGCAACCCTTGAAGCCGATAAATAGGAGTCCACTCCTTCAGAAAATGGCACCCCCATTGTATTCCCTATCTCTTAGCCACTTTAGGATCTCTCATCCTTAGAGAGAGAAATTTAGGGCCACTTTTATTTAGTTTAGTGAGTTTATTTTCAAGTTGTTGCATTTGGAGTTCATTACACTGTGGAGTCAGTAGGAATCAGAAGATCTGTAGAAGGAATATTTGAGATAAGTATTTTATTTTTGATTCAAAGTTTATTTTTATGTTTTGTTGTTTATATTCAATGTGTTCTAAGTAGTTAGTTTACTTTCTTCCTTCAATTATGAAAAGATAAATAAGATAATATAAAATTCGATGGAGAATTGAAAATCAAAATATTTTCAAAACATTGTGATGATATTAATACCTGATCTTACTTTACTTTTTAAATCAACCATTTAAATTGTTGACCCACTTTTTAATATGTTTGTAATTTATGTTATAGCAACAGCACCAAAAACTTGATTCCGCTTTAATATATATATATATATATCTATCTATATATATATATATATATATATATATATATATATATAATGATTGAATGTTTAATATGGATTCTATGCAAGTATACGTATCGTATCAAGTAATACAGGACTCTAGTGGAGTCCCAGTTATTGATCCCACGGGAAGTTTTTAACGTAATAGTTATCAGCTAAATTTAAAGGAATTACTTACTAATATAGTAGATGAAATTTAAAGTAACTAAAGCAAACTAAAGTAAACTAATGCTTAAAATAAAGTTGATTTAAATAATTCAGAAAAAGCATCCTTCTCCTTGTTTTTTAGAAAATTAAGTGAATGATGATTTTAAATAGAATTCTTAAATTGTATTGTGACAAATAGAAGCATTCCTATTCTTCACCCTTTGGTCTAGGTGCAAAGAACATTGACTAATCCTATGTTTGATTACTGAATCTGCGGCTAGGCTGGGAGGATACTAGCTGCCACTTCAGATCTCCCACGTTCCCCTCACCTGAGGGTTAACATCTACACTTCAGCTCTCAAACAATAGGACCAAATTGAATATTTTATCTGTCACACTAAAATGTCCAATTCTACGTCCAATAATTAATATTTCCCTATTTATTTGCACCCTCCTTCCAAGGTTTTTGACTTCCCTGAATATTGGATGTAATTTTTACTATAGTTGATAATTCAACATATTTTAACAACTCAATTGGCCAGATTGAAAATAAATTAAGTTTTAAGTAAAAATTATCACAATTTATTTTAATATATTAGGTACTTCTATTTAATTTCATCATTTCGCACAATTTTCATAAATAAGGAGAAAGACTAAGAAAACTACTCAGAATGCATGGGAATAACACAAAGCATGGATTTCATTTAAAGTTAACAACAACAATAAACAAATATACTTATCTTAATTTCCTCCACAGCGTACTCCTCGAAGTTCCATTGACTTTTCCTTCTAGTACAACAAACTAAATAGCACTCAATTAAACTAATAAACTCACTAATGATAAATAAACTCACTCAGACTCACTAAAATAAACACACAGAAGACTCAAGAGACACACCAAGACACTAGAATTCGGCCTCTATTTATAGAGGTAAGCAAAGGTCCAAGGGGTGCTTAAACACCTCTTCAAAAAGTGTCCAAGTTCAAAGTATTTGCATTTTGAACTATCTCGCCGTCGGCGGGAAACGATCTAGCCGTCGGCGGGGCTTCTAGAAGGTCTTCAAACCGCGCGATCTCGCTGTCGGCAGGCTTGGGCTCGCTGTCGGCGGGCTCGGGCTCGCTGTCGGCGAGCTAGTTATAAATCCTTCAGAATTTCTCCTTAGTAATCTCGCTGTCGGCGTCCTCGATCTCGCCGTCGGCGACTTAGTTCAATTTGCATGAATTTCTTCCTTTTTTATTCAAATTCGCTCCATTTCATGCTTTTTGCTTCCATCACTTATAAATCTTCATTCCTGCAGTAAAATAAAGAAAATACCTTTCTTTAAAGTGCAATTTCATCAAAAATAGATATGAATTTCTTAATGAATTTTTCTGTGATCAAAATCCCCAAACTTAATTATTACTTGTCCTCAAGTAATTTTAATACTAAATAAAAATAATGATTTCCATAATAGAATTTTTCAATTCAGATATACTATGAATTAAATTTAAATAATATTATAGTAAAGTTGAATAGAAATATTTCTAAGTAATTAAATTAACTTCATAGATATAAGATTATCTAGTTATCAGGTTTAAGATTTCTAGTTTTCTATTTATTTCAGGATTTACTATATTTAAAAGAGTAAATTACTTAAGATATTTATATGATATGAAGTTCAAGAAAACACTATTTAGTAAAATACTAATCTATATATATAAGTTTAGAAATATAATTAAGTTCTACCTTTTAGGTTGAATCCATTGAAGCCAATTTTTTATAAGGCATCTCCTCAAGCTTCTCCCCACTTATATTTTTCTTTTTTTCTTTTTTTTTTCTTTTTCAAGTGAGGATTACTGTATTTGGATAGCCTGTTAATAATTTTGAACTTCAATTTCTCTTCCTAAATTTGTAACTTAAAATCTTTCCTTGCTTATATATATTTCATAGCCTTTACTTCATTGAGTTTCTATTATTTCTTTTTCACTTAAATACTTAAGAATTTTCAATTTTTAGAATATAGTTTTCCTTACTTTAAATAGTTTACTATATTCTTATTCCTTTTAACCAAATATCTTATTTCATTAATTAATTGAATTATTAGAAACATTTTATTTAACTTTATATAATAATTAAATAAAGTAATTCATGTTTATTGAATTGAAAAACTACTTATAGAAAATCATTTAATACTAATTTTTGAAAATAGAAATTGAGAAAAAATTTAATAATTAAATTTGTATTTTTACCTTCCCCCGAACTTAAATTTTTCTATCTATACTAAATAATGAAAAAGGGAAAGTATATAGTAAAATTCATCATACCTTTGAGCTTTAGGTATTTTTTTTCTTTGAAATTTTTGCAGGTTTTTTATTACTTACGTAACTCGCATCGTTAGTAATCTTCCACATATAATATTTAAAAGAAAGTGCAGGGATGGAAATTTTAAAATAAGTATCAAATATAACAATTGAAAACTTAATTTATTACTACACATACAATCAACTAATCTACTTTAAAACATATTAAAACATCCTAAACAATGTTTAACATTCATAACTTATAAAAACTTTAAACTAACATCCTAAAAAAAATTGCAAACTAATTTAACACACATAAGAATTCTAATATCACAGCTCAAGCAAACAAACAAACATACCAAGTCTATAGTCCACAGAAAGTACTGAAATATTACACACAGAATAACAAAGTTTTCAAAACAACAAATTTAAACAAACTAAGTAAACTAAACAAAGGTTCTAATCTTCTGCATTAAAATCTCAAGCTATGTCATCTCCCTGATCTCCAGGATGAGAAGGCTGAGCAGGCTGGTACTATGAATAGCGGGGGCACTCAGGAAAGATAACATCTAAATCACCACTCCTATAGCGACGTTCAGCTTCGTAGTAGGCAAATTCATATTCTGAATGGCGGTGGAGATATTCACTATCGTAATCATGTCTTCTTTCCAATCCATCAATTTTGTGATCCAAATGATCAAATCTTCTTTCCATAGTCTCTCCAAACTACTCAAAACTTCTTCTACTCAAGGTTAACTCATTCATCAGATCTTGAAGGGTAGGGGTGGTGGGCTGAGGAGGATCATAACTGGTAGAGAGGATATCTCTACTTGATGAAGGCATGTAACTCCTCGTTCCTGATCTCCATCCCTCATGGGATTCATAAGTCTTAATATTGGTGGGAGTGATAGGTTTCATGGGCTTTATACATTCCTCATTTTCTCCGGCCTCGACTCCGCAGAGTTGGCGAGTGCAAAAATCAAACCAGGATGTCCCAATCCTCCTCCACTCTCTCTTCGAGCAGTGGCTAAAATATTTCTATAAATAATGTTACCTATGTTGATGCTCCTATTGTTCTGAATGTAAAAGTTTAGAATTGCTCTTTCTCTTGTTACCTCACTATGGTGATAAGTGCGTAACAATGTAGAGCAAATAACATAATGCCAGGCTTTAGAGATTGCATTTAACATAGAAAGAGAGAAATTTACCCTATCTCGCTGCTTAATCTTCCAAACTCCTTTCCCGTCGGTGAGAAAGTCTATAACTTCTTCCGGAGGTCCTTCCGCGATGCTCGAAAGTATCATACTCGCTAGTATGCAGATCACAAACTTCATAGAACAAGTTTATTCTTGCAGCGCCGAATTCAACCATAAATCCTCGTACCTTTACCGGTGCATCCTCGATTGCCATCAAATTTGCATAGAATTCCTTTACTACTTCCACAGCTGCTCTATATGAAACATAACAGAAGTTCTCCCATCCTCGTTCCTTTATAACTCGCTCCACTTCTCCTCCTGGATTCTTGAAAACTCGATCCGCAATGCACTTCCTTCCTTGAATATTTTCAAAATATCGATTTTGCTCTGGTGCATTGATGAATCTGTCAGTGTCGTAATCCACTCTTCATTTTTGTCAGGAGCCATTCGTTCGATCTATAAAAATCACAAAAAATTATAACTAATCTTCCAAATATTAATAAGATGGCTTCCTACAACATCTAAAATCGATTTAAATTAATCTCCAAGGATTTCTTCCAAGTAATTTCTCCACATTTCGAATTTTTCCAAAATTTCCCAATGTAGAAAAAATCCATGGTGAAAATCAAAAATTTTTGCATAGGAGTGAAGCTCTTACAGAGAGAAGATGAAATCCGGTGTCAAAAAGTCTTGAAATCACTTCAAATCCGAGATCTCTCAAGCCCTAGGTCGGTTTTTTCGAAAATTTGAGGAAAGGGATGATGAATAGTGTCGGTTGACCGGTCAAATATAGGTCTTTTCGCGATCTCGCTGTCGGCGAGATTTTTCTCGTCGTCGGCGAGATAATTAATTTGATAAGGCAAAAGTTTCGGGAAAAATCCACCGTCGGCGAGATCGGTCTCGCTGTCAGCGGGTTTTCTCGTTGTCGGAGAGATAATTCTCGCCGTCGGCGAGATCCCAAAATTTTTAAATTTTTGAAATTCGTCAATCATTTTTAACCTCGATTTGCCTTTAATCAATCTTCAGATCACTTAATTTAATAATAGTATGAAGATTAGATACTAAAACTCACAAAAATTTCACACAACACAAACAATATAACTTTATATATGAAATCCATGATACTTACAAACTTCACACTAACAACTTAACACATACTTAACTTAAATGTTCAAATCCATAATACTCAGCATCGCAATCCACACCACAACATTCTAAACGCTGAGACATAACAATTACAAATAATCTTATGAAATCTGAGATGATCAAATCAAAGTTCGACTCATAATAAAACCTAAATCCAAATCAACACATATATACATAAATATATGACATAAACATAGAAATATTTCCTACTCTTCAGTGTCTGAACTAACATCTTCTTTGATATTTCTGATGCGATGCAAGTGCACAAATAAATTGTAGAAAGGCCTGAAAGGGAATTCTACAGTAGATTCTTCATTAATCCATCCTTTCTGTCTTAGTAGATGAATAAAACTGCCTCCAGATATCCAGTATGATCAAAGTGCTCCTTCATTCTCCAGTCAATGTGATCAAACATATCAGAGATATTGTCTATGGAATTCATCACTTTTTGTAATTCTTTCTCCAATCCTTTAATCTTCTTCAGAATGAAATTAGTTTTATCAGTAATAGGCCTTGCTAAAGGATTGTTCTGTGATGCTCTGTCAGAAATAATGGTAATCTCATCATTATTATCCAAAGTTGGAAACATATCAGTAGGATCCAGTGGTTTCCATGGTAAAAGTTCTTTTTCCCAAGCCTCATAAGAAACTTGGTACTGACTGCATAAAGCAAATATAGTTGATGGGTGTTCAAGTCCATGCACTGACCCATGCACAATCAATCCTAATGCAGACTTTACTATTATTGATCCAACATCGATAGGTAATCCAATTTGAATACAATAGTTTAAAATAGCGCATTCCTTTGAAACTTTATTTACCCTCATAGTAGGTAATAATTTTGATGATATAAAGAAATGTCAATGCTTTGAGACAGGGTTAAGAAGTGATGCAGAAAAACTAACATACCCTTCTTCGCGTAATTCCCAATCATCAGGTTCGTCGGTCAAATATCTATAGATCTCGTTCATATTGTATCTTGAAGTCACAAAGTTGGAATAATGACAAACAGAGGTATTTTCTATAGAAAATTATTCATTTACCCTTGAAGGAGTAAATGTTACCCATCTTCCTCTGACGTAGACATTTCCATTGTTAATCGCATGTAAATTAGAGTAAAACTCTTTAACTACTGGAATAACTACAGCGGATGTTGTATAACAAAATACCTCCCAAGGCCGCTATGCGATCATTTCTTCAATTTTTGTAGTGGAATTCTCTACTCCTCTGTTGACAAATCCACTTTCTTTAATAAGTCTTTTCTTCATCAAGCCTTTGTTGAAGATACGCTGCGCCTCCGAACTGACGAATTTTCTTCGGTTGAAAACTTCAGTTTTTATGGTTTCTAAGAGTTTGGTGGCCATTTCGAATCGAAAGGATTGGTCTCTAGTCATTTCTAAGGAAGAAAACAGTGAAAATTTGGATTTGGGATAGTTTCCTTCGAAGAAATGGCTTAGATCCGTCCAAAACCACACGAAAAATCTTTAAGAAACCAAATTTTCAACAACCTCGCCGTCGGCGGGAAGTTTCTTGCCGTCGGTGAGCTAGTTATAGAACTGACTTAAATATTACACGAGATCTCGCTGTCGACGAGAATCGACCTCGCCGTCGGCGAGATTTCTTAAAATTGTCTAATTTCGCTCTGGTCCGAATATTTTCTGATCTTATCATATAGGTTCAAATTTGTGATGATTCTTATAAAAAATTTGAGTAGTAAGATTTGTTTTAATAATATAGACTCACTAATTTGCAGATAATTAAAATAAAAGACTACTATCAGTTGCCTCCCATAAAGCGCTTAGTTTAATGTCGTCAGCCCGACCTAATTCAAATAGTAATCAGGTTGACTAAGCATTAAAACCTCTTTAAAATTTGGTCTTCTACCTTCGAAATATGGTTTTAATCTATGTCACGTTTACCTTAAATCTATGTCCTGTTTTTTTATCTTCAATTTCTATAGTTCCATATGAAAATATTTGAGTTATGGTGAAAGGTCCTAACCATCGAGATTTCAATTTCCGAGGAAATAATTTCAATCTAGTATTATAAAGCAAAACTTCTTGTCCTGGTTCAAAATTTCTCTGATTAATCTTCCGATCATGCCATAATTTCATTCTTTCTTTATAAATCCTATCATTATCATATGATTCATTCCTTAATTCTTCCAATTCATTTAATTGCAACATTCTCTTCTAACCAGCTTTTTTCACATTATAATTAAATTCTTTAATCGCCCAATATGCTTTATGTTCTAATTCAACTGGTAAGTGGCAAGTTTTTCCATATATAAGCCTGTAAGGAGTCATTCCAATCGGAGTTTTATAAGCAGTCATGTATGCCCATAATGTGGTATCTAGTCTTATAGACCAGTCTAATCTATTAGGGTTTACAGATTTTTCTAATATACGCTTAATCTCTCGATTAGAAACTTTAAGCTAATCCGCTAGTTTGTGGATGATAAGCAGTTGATATCTTATGCATAATATTATATTTTTCTACTAGTTTGTGAATATATTTATTTCTAAAATGAGTTCCTCCGTCAGTGATAATCACTCTCGGCATTCCAAATCTAGTAAAAATATTTTTCATTAAAAATTTTGAAACACTTTTAGCGTCACACCTAGGTAAAGCTTGTGCTTCAATCCATTTGGAAACATAATCAACAACTACTAATATATATGAGTTTCCAAATGAAGGAATAAAAGGTCCCATGAAATCTAATCCCCAAACATCAAAAATTTCAACTTCTAATATAAAATTCGGAGGCATTTCATTTTTTCTCGATATGTTTCCTACTCTTTGGCATTTATCGCAGGTTTTTATATATCTATATACATCTCTAAATATAGTAGGCCAGTAGAATCCAGATTGTACAATTTTATATGCAGTTTTATTTGTCCCAAAATGTCCTCCAAAATCAGAATCATGACATTTTTGAATGATTGGTTCAGTTTCTTCATAAGGTACGCAATCATAGCTTTTCTAGTGGCTAAAAATGGTCTTCCAAAAATAATAGAAATTTCTTTATCTTCTTCCATATCTAATACAATAAAATCTACAGGAAAGATAAATTTGTCCACTTTTACTAATACATCTTCAATAACTCCCTTAGGATAAGTAACAGAACGATCAGCTAACTGAAGAGTTACTGAAGTAGGTGAAATTTCTCCCAATCCTAATTTTTTAAAAATTGATAGAGGCATTAGATTGATGCTTGCTCCTAAGTCACACAAAGATTTTCCATAGAATTTTTCTCCAATAAGTACGAGGTATAGTGAAACTACCAGGATCTTTTAATTTTTCAGGAAGTTTTTTCTGAATAATAGTACTACACTCTTCACTAAGTGCGACCATTTCATTATCGGTAAATTTTCTTTTTTTATTTAGAATATCTTTCATGAATTTTACATAGTTTGGCATTTGTTCTAAAGCTTCTACGAAAGGAATATTTATCGTTATTTTTTTTAAAATTTCAAGGAATTTAGCAAATTGTTTATCTTTTTTATGTTGAATTAGTCATTGAGGAAATGGTGGTTGATATTTTTCAACAGAAATTTTCATAGGTATTAAAGGATTTTCTAAGTTCAGATCTTGTTGATTCTTTTCCTTTTCAATTTCCACTTCCTCTTTTTGACTTTCAAGTTCTTTTTGAATTTGAGGTTCTAATTCTTTTCCACTTCGTAATTGTATCGCTTTAATTTGTTCATTTCCCTTATCTTTGGGATTTATTTCCACATTACTAGGAAATGTTCCAGGTATTCTATTATTAAGTGCAGTAGCGATATGTCCAAGTTGAGTTTCAATATTTTTGATAGCTGTTCCTTGATTTTGTGATTGGTTTCCTTGTATTTGTAATTGATTTCCTTGATTTTGTAAATGTTAACCCATATTTAATATTAATTCTTCTATTGATAATTTCTTGTCTTTAAATTGTGGGTTATTATTATTAAATCCAGGTGGATAATTAGGTTTATAATTAGGATTTCCTTGATTAGATGGATTTCCTAATGGTTGTGTCATATTATTCATCCATGGTTGATTAGTTATATTATTATTCCAATTAAAGTTAGGAAGATTTTTCCATCCAGGATTATAATAATTTGCATAAGGATTATTGGGTCTGTTGTTAATTGCATTAATAGTTTCATATTGAGATTGGGATTTGTTGACCTCATTTTTGATGAGGTATTCTCTTCTTCTTTTTAGTACTTAGGATCTAGCCTTAGGCTTTTCCTTTGACTGTCTTAGAGGACTAGAATTGGGACCCACCACCTAGAATTTCAAACCATTTCTTAACTCCTTGCAAACTCCACAAACTTGACTATAGACCCCTAATCACCTAGAGGGTTGAAATCAAATGTGGAAGTTTAAAGGATGGGTTCCTATAGGACTCTTTGGCCTTAGGACTGCCCTAGGTGGCCTGGTCTGGTGAAGGGCTGACTTACACATACACTACACTTAGACACTACACTTGCACACCACCTCCTAAAACCACACCCATACCCAACTTGACCTCCTGACTCATGTAGGTGATTCACATGGATGGTCCTTAACCCCTAAGCCCTCGGTTAAGAGGGTCGGAACAACATAGCTGAATGCTTCAAATGAGTCCCTTCATGGCTCATGTGGGCTTGATATGGCTTCATGGCTCAAACAAAATGATTTCATTCCACTTACATTCACCTAATCTTCAATTTTTCAAATTTTTCAATTTTTGACCCCCGGAACCCTACACCCGCCTAACCTACCCAAAACCCTTGAAATCCTCCAAAATTCCCAAATCACCCAAAATTCCTCAAAACCAATCCCAAACAATTCCAAATCACTCAAATTGATCATCCATAGCCAAAAATACCAAAAATTCCAAAAATACCTCCCAATACCCTCCAAATACCCAAAATACCCCTCTTGACCCAAAAATCCAAAAATTCAGAAAATTCCCAGAAAATTCCAGAAAATCTCAAATATTCCCAATTTCATTTTAATCAACTACACCATGGGCCAATTTTTTCAATTTACCCCACTTTTGTCAAAACCCCCAATTTGGCCCATTTTAACCCTAAGTGAACCCAATGTCAAACCAAACCTACCCAATTGACCCAAATTCTAGTCCAATTCAATTCCAAACTTCAATTCAACATTCCCAACACCAATCTAGACCAAATCTAAGTCCAATTTGATTGACATTTGGATCCAATTTCACTTTTGGCCTTAAAGCCCAATTTGGACCCATGACCCAAACCTAACCCAAACTCACCCAATTCAACTCCAATTAACCCCAAATCTTTTCTAAATCTTCCTTAACATTCCCACAAACAAAAAACTAACATGATTTGCCCAAAATTTAGGCCCAAACCCCACTCAAATTCAACCCAAAGCTAAAAGGCCCAATTTTGACCTAAACCCAAACCTGACCCAAATGAGCCCAAACCCCAAAATCAAAGCCCAACCAAAGTCAAAACCTCTTTGAAACACTCCCATAAACATTTCCCAACATTAATTTTACATCAATTTCAACCCTAGCCCAACATTGGCCAAAGTTAGCCCAATTTGACCTATATTGGCCCATTCACCAAAGGAGCCCAAATTCAACCCAATTCAAACCCAAATCACTCCCAATTTGCTCCAAGTCACTCATGACACATCTATGAGCTAAACCCAACAATTATTTGGCCCAAGCCTTTGCCAAAATTTCATCCTAAAATCCATTTTAAAATCCAAAAGCCCACTTCCCTAAACCATTTTAAAAGCCCATTTTCACCAAATACAAAAGCCCAAAATTGGCCCTAAAGCCCACATGGCAATTTCTTTTCATCATACCTTTAATTGATATCACCCCTAAATTTCAAAATCATCATTAAACCATTCTAAATCAAGCTTCATACAAATTCCCATCAAATTACCAAAATTTTCTAAAATCCATTTTCATGAAATTGACCAAGCTTTTCCCCAAGCCAAAGACAAGCCATGCAAGCCACGGACAAGCCACATGAAGCCATGGAAGGTTTGACATGTGATCAAGCCATTAATGGCAAAAGGAGGAGCCTCTTTTAAGCCCCCTTAAAAAGATTTTAAGCCTTTTAATGCTTCACCTTAATCCATGATTAATCAAAATATTCATGGATGGTGACTTCTCCACCCTTTCCTAGCCGATCCATCTGATCCTCCCTCGATCCAAATCAACCATGGGGAGGTGAACCAAGCCCAAAAGGTGGGTTGACCCATTTGGACCCAAAATGAGCTCCTCCCCCATTCCATTTCAATTCAACTCCTTTACACATGTCCATGGCCAATTGATCGCACTAAGCCCTGCCACCGACCTCCCCGACCTCGAGGGTGACTCGACCCCGGCCGGCCACCACCACAGCCGCCGGAAACCACCAGTGCCGAGAGCTCACATGTGAGCCCAAACTTGGAATTCTCACCTGCCGAGCCGCCCCATCCCCAGTGGCCATTGCAGCTTGTTCTTCTCTTGCCAAGAGCAACTGATCCCAAGCCCTAACTCTCCCTGGGAGGCCCTTCACCCTCTCCTATTTAAACACCACCCCCTCTCGGGCATGAGAGGTGCTGAACCAGACCTTACTGAAACCCTGCCAAAATTGTTCCAGAACACTCTCCATACTTAGAGCGGCTTGATCCCCAGAGTGACAATTTGCCCTAATCCTCACCAACAGAGCCCAATTTCTCAGCCAAAATTCCACCCAAAACCAGGACACTTCTCCACAATGGATCAATCCTCAAATTGATTGGTCCTACACCTTCACCAGACCAAGGGAAGGAGTCCACCAGCAAAAGCCCCTCTCCAGGCCACCCAGTTGCTCCAGCCTCCAAGCTTTGTGATCGGCTGTGGTCGAAATCATACCTAGGCGATTCATCAGACTAGGAGACTTCATCTGGAGCTTGCTAGGATCCAATCGAAGGTGACACAACCCTCAGATTGAAGCCACACTTCTCTGAGCAAAGGTATGAGCTAATTCTTCATCCCGAGCTTCTGGAGATTCTCTATTTCAAATGCTTTAATTTCAATGCATGATCACCGTATAGATGTATTCGTCTCTTCAAGACGAATCCATAGAGCATAAGAACACGAAAATCCATTAAGTATTGAGTGAGATATTAGGGATTTAGTGTGGACGGCTCTCGGGTGAGGATGCTTGGGGACGATGAATGGATGCCGTTCATTTAATACACGCGCGGACGGACGGCCAGGATCGCGTCGGATCAGGAGATGGAACGATACAGCGGGGCCCCGGAGCGCTGAGTCAGATGGCGGCGTCGAACCAGAACGCGCCGCGTGGCCTTTTGAGCCGCCGAGGTCGACGCGGCGCCGCGTGGATAAATAGAAAATTAGGGTATTTTTGATTTATTTAATTCCCCTAAACTTCAAAAATCCATAACTTTGTGTAGGAAAATCGAAAAATAAAATAAAAATACCCTCTCGCTCAGTGAACAGAGGAGAATAATGTGGAAAAGAAATTATTTAATTTCATCAAGTATTTTATTTTTAATGATTTATTTACCTTCTGCATTATTTTAATTCTCCATGCATATAGGAAATTCACCATGGCATGAGACCATAGGGCTTTTGAAGCCTCTGAATCTGGGAACATTCCCTGAATTCTCCAAGGTCAGAGGCCATCCCTATGAGAAGTTATTGATTTTTCAAATTCATGTTGCTATTTTGAGTATTTTAATTCCAATAATTAGCATGTTGTGAAATAAATTCTAGGAAAATTTGGTGATGTCTCTTATAACCAGAGGACCCTAGGAAAAATAGGTTTTGAGTTAATTCATTTAAAATAACTCTAATTGGCTTAAACACCCAAAATATATTCCTAATTAATTAGAGTTAACCATACATCAAATTAACTTGAAATCAATTCTCCACTGACCTTTAGGATCAGAGGAAGTCACCATAAAAATTTGAAGTCAATTGGACTTGGTTAGCCCTACTAAATGGGTTGATTAAGCCATTTAGCCAATTTAAACTTCAAAAATTCATAACTTTCACAATACTTTTAAAAAATTCACCAAATTGGTTTTGGAGCCTCTCTGATATCAGGGGAATTTAAGAAAATTAAAATTTCAATTTTCTAAAAAAGTTGATTTTTTGATATTATTTTAATATTTTAATAATTAAAAAATAATAAAATTCACAAAAATAATAAAATTCACCAAAATGTCACATTTTGAATTTTAATCACATAGGAACAAATCCTATATTTTTCTTAGGTCTATTTGGTGAGATATTAAATTTTAAAGCCCTAAGGTAATTTTAAAATAAAAAAAATGTATTTTTTAGCATTTCCACTAAAATAATTCTAATAAATCAAAGAAAAATCAGAAAATTGTAAAAATTGATTCTTTGATTTCCTTGATATTAGAGAGATTTTTGAAAAATATAAAATTTATTTTTCAACCTTTATTTTATTTTTAAATTAATTAATACTCCAAAACTTAAAATAATTATAATAAAAATAATATAATTCAAAAAATCACCAAAATTGGTCCAAGTGGTCCTCTAGTCATCATGAATGTCCCATAATTTTCTTAAGGATAGAAACTTTCCCTTGGTCATATTATTAAATTTTCCTTGGAAATCCCTATTTTCCACCAAAAATAATTACATAAATAAATTAAATACGAGAAAAATCACATTTTCTCCTCTCATGTCTTTATTGACATATGAGTGAAGTCACATAAAAATTTCAAGTTCATTTAAGCTCAATTTAGTGAGTTATGAAATTATTAAGCTTGAAGCGCAAAATGGTAATTAAAATTTTAACCCTTAATTAAAACTTTAGGTTTAATAAAATTAACAAGTAAAATATTTGATCCTAATCTGATTTGGATGATTGAAATTTAAATAATTAGAGGGTAGAAACCTACTAAACAATTTAAAATAATTGAAATAAACCTTAATTAAACAATTGATTAAATTTGGAAGAATAATAAAATTGGAATTATTAAAATAGGGAGATTATTAGGAAGAGATATATTCTTTAATTTAAAAAATCCCTAAATTAATCATCTCAATAATATTTAATTCTTAATTAAAATGATAATTCAAATTTAAGTTTTAAAATGTTAAAGGACTTAATCATTAAATTAAATTAAAAAAAAATTTAAATTATTAAACTATTTTTAAATTTTCAATTAAATTAAAATTAAAATTAAAAATAAAATTAAATTAAAGGTTAAATTAAATTAAATCAAACAAATTAAGTAAATTAAATTAAATTAAATAAATAAATTAAATTAAATTAAATTAAATTAAACTAAATTAAATTAAAAAAAATGTTATATTAAATTAAATTAAATTAAATTAAAACATATTAAATTAAACTAAATTAAATTAAATTAAATTAAAACAAAGTTAAAATTAAAATTAAATTAAATTAAATATATCAAATTAAAATTAAAATTAAATTAAAACTAAACTAAATTAAATTAAATTAAAGTTAAATTAAATTGAATTAAATAACATCACCTAAAACATAAAGAAATTAAATAACTTGAAAACTATTCCAAATTTAAACCCTTTAACTGAAGTTAAACTAAATCACAAATCATTGAACACCAATTTACCCTCGAAAACTGTTATTATCATAACTCCTAAATAGAACATTAAATGAAATGTTACTCCACTTATAGGATATTCAAATGTCCTAGTTCACCGAGTAAGATAACAACAAAACTCGAATTCCCGACGATTAATTCATTTGTATGATTAAATTCATTCTGGACTTAAAACAATTCTAGCAATATTGAAAAGATATTTGAGATTCTTCTTAAACACTTTCTCAATGTGATAGGATGTTTATAAGAACAACTGAACTTAATTATTCTTTGATGAAGAAAATTGTCCTCAAACCAAAACACAGGGACCTAGACGTCATAGGAAATGACTAGCTATAGGATTAGGAATTTGGTAGAAAATCATAACCCTTCCCTTAGCTTTACCTAGGAACTTGCTTAAATATTCTAATCGTGTTTTAAGTGCAGCTTGGGATGACGGGAAGACCCTCCAGTGCACGCTTTTATTTTATTGCAATTTACTTTATTGCAATTTATTTAATCGCATCGTACTTACTTTTCTTGCATGATAAACAAATTGTTGCATGAAAACCCACACCTTTAGGATAGTCCCTAAAACTGAAACCAAAACTAAATTAAAAGTCATTGCAAGATAAAATTATCGCCACAACATTTTAAAATATAAAACAACTCAAAATTTAATCACAAACAGAACACAAAACTGCAATTACAACTAAATTAAAATGTTATGTTGGATGATCGGGAATACCTCGGTTGATGTAACCTACGTGTTGCTAACGGGATTTCCCACGGTCTAAATGAAAGTGTGGAACTCATTTAGTTGAGTTTAGCAAATTCATCTGGACTAAGTGAATCCGATAAAAATAACGATGCCGGAAGGATGGAACCGTGGGATCTTAACCGGTGTCGTTATAATCAACTTTAAGATTTGTTTTAATTAAAACACAAAAGCACTTGGAAATTAAGATTTTCTCTAAACCAAAACACTTTTCTCATCTCCCGATTTATGACTTCTAAAATTAAACCTCCGCAACAACAAGGAGCTCGGAGCATGGTGGGCAAGCACGGCCATCGTCATCACAGAAACCCGAGTCTACTTCAACAGAAACCTTCTTAGAATTAAATAACTAAGCCATAGGATCTCGAGGTAGTTTGCCTAGTGCAACATAAATCCTCGACTCTTCGTTAGGCATTTGTATGATCATGTCATGTAAATTGAGCCCTAACTGGTCTTAGGATTCCGAGGTAGTCGTTTGATACGACACAAACCCTCACATCTTCCAGGCTATTTGTACGATTTTATCATACAAATATAAGCCCTAATTAATTAAAATTGGCAAGATCAAAACATTAAATAAACATTAGGACTTTTCTAAATTCAAGCCAAACAATAGGATAGTCGGGAAATTACCGAAGTTCGCTTCGGATCTGTAATTTCTCCTACCTTTCTTCCTTTGAATTCCCAAAACAAAATGTTCCAAACTTGATCCATTCCCTATTGAAATTCCAAAATCCAATCCTTTCGAAAACCTTAAACTTTGAAATTCTTGAGAGCAGAATTATTGATTATTATCGAGAGTTTTCTTAGGTGATTTCGTCACTTAAGATGTAATTAACTATAGGGCTCGCCCTTATAGGGAATTTTAAAGAACCCAGGTAATATAAACCCTTTTTAATACTTTCATATTAAGCAGGGGAATTTGTCGGCTTATAAAATTGGTTCGCAGACCAAACGGATGTCACAAATCTTTTAGTTTGTTTAATCGAGCCCCACCATCAAGCAATGTGTCTATCCTTAGGGATAGATACACGGTTTGTGATGCGGTGCTCGTTTATATAAACTATTCTGGGATGTGAGATCGGTTTGATTTCATATCTTAAAATCTTCAAATTTAAAATTATTTTCAAAATCAAATACTACTTTTCAAATTATTTATTTAAATTAAATTAAAAATTCGCCGCACAATTTCCGTTAGGCGACCCCCTTTTCAAAATAAAACACACAACCTAAAAAATATGCCGACAGGATTCTATAAGTTGTCCAGATGAATTTTCTTCTGATATATTTGTAGAGTAATTCATTCCAAAATGATCTAATTTTTTAGATACAGCAGCGATTTGCGAAGCTAACATAGATATTGCATCATTTTCATGAATACTAGCTATCTTTTTCGGATTCATTCTATCGACAGCTATCGAAAATTATTGGTTGTCATTTCTTCGATTAGTGCATAGGCGTCATCAAATGGTTTTGACATTAATGATCCTCCAGCAGCAGCATCGATGATTGATCTTAAAGATCCTACTAATCCATTATAGAAAGTTTAGATAATTAACCAATCTGGTAACGCATGATGTGGGCATTTCCTAAGAAGCTTTTTAAATCTCTCTCAGGCTTCATATATAGACTCTCCATCAAACTGACTAAACGAAGTTATATCATTTCTAAGCTTAATAATTTTAGATGGTGGAAAATATTTGGATTGAAATTTTTGTGATAATTCTCCCCAAGTTTTAATAGATCCAGGTGCTAACGAATTTAACCACATTTTAGCCTTATCCCTTAAAGAAAAAGGAAAAAGTCTAAGTCTAATAGAGCATCGTTAGATACTCCTTCATATTTGAAAGTAACACATAGTTCTAAAAAACTAGCAAGATGTAAATTAGGATCTTCGGTAGGTGAACCACTAAATTGATTGTTTTGTACCATTTGGATAATTACGATGTTTAAGTTCAAATGAATCGGCGACTACATCGTGGTTTTGAATAGTTAAATGAATTTCATCTAATGTAGGATTGGCATAATCTCGTAATGGTCTTGGTTGATTGATATTTTCATTTTCAGGAATACTTGCCATTTGTGTTAAATTTATAATTTCTCTTTTTTGTTTTCTAATTCTTTTAATTGTACGCTCTATTAAATTTTCGTTTCCAAATTTTCGCATACAATTTTATAAAATAAATTTAAAATAGTTCGTTACTCAATTAGGATCTGATTGTATCCTGATGATCCATCCATGAAAGAGAAGACTTCATGTGTTGATGCGATGTCGATCATCAATTCTGGAATTGGTAGTGGGAATTCGTCTTTTGGGCATGCTTTATTCAAGTCGCTGAAATCTACACAGATTCTGATATGACCATTCTTCTTTTTGACCGGTACCACGTTGGCTAACCAAGTTAGGTACTGCTCTTCACGGACAAATTTAACATCTATTAGCTTCTTAACTTCAGTTATTACTTGTTGTTCAATCTCTAGACGCATTCTTCTAGGAGCTTGTCTAACTGGAACGATAGCGGGATCCACTCCTAGTCTATGAACTGCAACCTCTGGAGCTAGTCCTGGCATTTCGTCATAACTCCAAGCAAAACAGTCCTTGAATTCCATTAATAGCTTGATCATTTCTTTGAAGTATTCTTATTGAGTAAGGAGCTAACAAAGGTCGGCCTAGGTTCTTTTCTAGTACCTAAGTTAACTTCCATTAACTCATCTATTGTAGATTTAATCTCTTCTTTAAATTCTGGTGGAGCGTCTCCGATTGGCAAATCCTCGAGATCATCTGAAGCTTCCACACAACTTTCATCACGCTCGTGGGTGACAACTAAGCAAAATCTTGAATCATCAACAGACCCTACTGTGCCGAATCCGAGACCATGATTTGAATTGGGAGGTCGACTGTCATTGTTCCACAACTTTTCAAAGTGCTGAGATTGATCTTTTGACCATTGCTTGGGTAAGACACCACGTTGAATTAAATTTTGAACACATGGAGAATACCACTCTAACGGCAATTCTATTAATTCATAAGAAGTAACATCTTCAAATTGTACATTTTTTTCAGTTTTGGAAGAAGAAGCACCACGGTAGAACTTGATTGGTTTAGTACCGCCAACATGTATTTCCTTGACCACCATACCCTCGATCTTATTAGAATGGATCGGGGTCAGGGTCATAGTATGCATATAGTGGTTAATCTTTTTGTACATTGCTTTGTATTCTTCATTCTTTTCATCTTCGAGAGAGATCTTGAACTGGGGTTTCCTTTGGTTTACTGTTGCTGCTTCTTTCTTGATTTCTTCTTCTTCTTCAGAGTTATTCTCCCAATCAACATTGATGACCGGTTTCTTCTGTTCAACTGTTCCACCGTTTCTTCCTTGACCTCATCCCCGGCCTCGACCTCTGGTGCAAGTTCTGGAGAAACCTTCACCATCTCTTTGTAAGGGAGTGGTGAGTAACAGTTGAACTAGTATTTTAGGTTCTTCGTCGTCTCGTGCTTCTTTTTCTTGATTTGGTATGACATTTCTGGAGAAGATAGTTTTTTTGGGAGGTGCGTAGTAAGCTGTATCTTCGTGGATTCTGATTTCATGCACAGATAATGGTTGCAAATCACCTTTGATACACTGTTCTTGTCCTCCTTCATAGTACTTTATGCAGTGGTGTAGAGACGACGATACCATTCGGTTCTCATGGATCCATGGTCGGCCCAGTAGAGCGTTGAATGACGTCTCAAAATCAATTATGTGGAACTTTGAGGTTGTCTTGGCTAATTCACTGATCTTCATTAACAGTGTTATCGATCCAAGAGCTCTTTATCCTTTCTGGTTGAAGCCTCTCAGCATCATCTTGTCCGCCTCGAGATCACGAGCATCAATCTCTAAATAGGCTAGCGTTCGAAGGTTCATTATATTAATTGACGCTCCTAGATCAACTAGCACCCTAGAGAGTGTGAACTTTCCAATACTGACTGAAATGTACAACGGTTGGTTGTGATCTGCTGTTCCAAGTAGTAAATCATCATCCGTGAAGGTAACACCGCGCTGTCCTTTCAATGAGCAAACCTCGTCGAAGGAACTACCAGCCATTTGAGTTAAGAAAATTTCTGGATCAAGCAAGGCCTTGACCAGAGATTCTCTCATCTCCTTTGACAGGAACAGAGCGTCGTAGATGCTCAGTTTGGTCGGTATCTTCCTAAGATGGGCTAGCACATTATAATCCACTTTGTTACCGCGCTCTTCAGTTTCTTCATGAACGGGCAATTCTTCTGCTAGGGTTGGCTCTTCCTGAGCAACCACCTGCTTTCGCTTGTCCTTTGGACCCAATCTCGGAGGTAGGACCTTTCCGCTTCTCAGATTGACTTCAGTAATTTCCTCTGAATCTACCGGTGTCTCTTCTTGAATCGGAACAACTGGCCCTTCTGAAGTATCCTCGGCGTCTGACAATTCTAACTCTATCGTGATCAGAGCTCCTCAAAATTTACAAATAGACTCATCACTTACTGAACTTTTGTAGCCATTCTTGTGAATTTCCTCCTGTTTGTCGTGGTTATCTAGGTTTTGTATGATTTAAGAATCGTTGTTCGTATCGAAATCGAGATCCGAATTAGGTTGGTTGTCGTTAGTTACGTAATCGTTAGAAACAGTCAAAACGTAGCCAACACCAAAACTCTTATCATTATAAGATTCCGCCGGAGAGAGCAAATAATCATACAGAGTTAGAGGTTCGAGGGATTTCTCCCCCAAATCAGAAACAACCATCCTAGGATAAGCAGCCCCTAGTCTAGCTTCAGAGTGTCGGTCTTCTTTTCTTCTACGATCTTCTCCTCTTTCTGGGGCGGTTCTTTAATCGCAAGCGATAGTGCCAGCTTAACAGGTTTCAAACTCTGAGTTGAAGCGCGCACCGAAGCAGTCTGGATGTGATCCAAAATTCTCTTTGATGACTTCATCAAGACAGTACTCCATTCATTGTTGGTCGTGTATGGGTCGATCGGAACAATAGGCTTTGCCGAGATAACATTGATGAAACCTCCTTTTTGGGGTTCCTTCATGTATTTCTTCGGGATCGTTATGTTCCATTGTCGAAGGTTGTTCTTGAGCCAATTCTTGAAAGTGAAGCAGTCTTCGATCTTATGTTCGATCATCCGGTGGTAGGGATAGTAGTTCCGATGATCCTTCTTGTTGACTTCTTCCAGCTTCTTGGGCTCTGGCAACTGAAAGTTGGGTTTCTTCATCAAACTGCGAAACATCTTAGCCACTGCCTCAGTTTTGAAGGTGTATTCTTTGTTCAACAGTTCCTTCAGAGGACGGAGCAGATGAGACGGCTGTTGATCGTACCGCAGCGACTGATAACTCGGTCGAGGCTGTAAACTTTGTTGAGGCTGATAATTCTGTTGAGGTTGTTGATAAACCCGCCTGCAGAGGTTGATAACTCGGTTGCGGTTGCTCGGTCGTATTCGCACCGGTCGCTTGCCTTTGTCCACTACTGCGACGGTCCCAGATTTCTTCTCGAATGCTTTTGCAGGCTTCTGCTTATCGGTCTTATCAGTGAAACTTAGCTGTTTTGCTTCCTCTTGCAAGCTCCCGGCCTTATTAAGTAACTTTTCAAAAGTATTAATGGTGAATCCCTTAAGGAGAAGTGCTATCGGGCCATGGATACTCTTAAGCAAGATACCGACTGTATGCTGTTTCTGAAGCTGTGGTTCACACTTCATGCTCAGGTTCCTCCATCGAAGTATGTACTCCACCAAAGTTTCGTTCGGTTTCTGTCGCTCCACCACTAGATCACCGATGGTGATGTGGTGTTGAGCTCCGGCAAACCGCTTAACGAAGAGATTTTCCAATTTTGCAAAAGTCTTGACTGATCCATTTGACAATTCCACATACCAGTCGAAGGCGATCCCTGACAAACTACTGACGAACTGACAGAAGAGTAAGGCGTCGCTCCCACCGGCATTGCAGCAACTGTCACGAAAATGTGCGACATGTGACCGGGGGTTCCCGTTCCATTGAAAGTCTTAAACAGAGGTGGTACAAAGCCCTTTGGATATTGGACTGCATCAAATTCTTCAGGGTAAGGTCTACCCATCTGAATAGATGTTCCATTCTAGGACTGAGCTAAGGCTTCTCACACCAGCTGTTCTACCATGTTTTTAATATCCTTTTCGGGAATCATGTTTGGTGCAGAATCTTTCTTCAGCTAATTATCTCCGTTAACAGATGTAATCTCTTTTCCTCCATCCGTAATATGGATGACCTCCGGGGGTATTTCTTTCTGAGGCTGGGCCTGACTCTGGAGAGTGGCTAAGGCGGCAACCATCTCTTCCATCCTTCTCGCCATCTGGGAAATCGTATCATCTTTTTCTCGAAGCTGTTGACCCGATCTTTGTATTTCTAAATACAATAATTTGTTACCACTGCTAGAAAATTTAATTTCTTGCAAAGGCGAAACACTTGACCCGGAATAACTTGCTATATAGATGTGTACCAAATTTTAATTTACTGCAATAACATTAAATAAAACTGGATTGCTACTGAATGCTAGGCCGTTAGTGATTAATACTTTTTAATTATATGTTTATATAGAAAAATATAATTTTAAAGGAAAATATTTTATATACTTTTTGGGTACTACGCAAGTATACGTATTGTTTCAAGTAATAAAGGGCTTTGAAACAAAGACCACAATATCGATCCCACGGGGAAAAAGGGTAATAAATTTTTAAATATTGTATTTCAAAATCTTTTTGTATTTTAATCTAACTATAAATTACTTTTAGTTTACTAGATGCAGATAAAGAAAATAATAATAAGAAAATGATTTTGTGAAAACAATATAAAACAAACAACTTTCTTTCTTTCAATTAATCCAAGATTTTTAAGATAATTTAATATTCATTGGAGAATCTATTTTATGGTATTGTGCCAAATAGAAGCATTCCTATTCTTTACCCTTTGATCCAGGTGCAAAGAACATTGGCTAATCTACAGATCTGGTTCGGATGTATTGTTAGTAGAATGGGTTAATCTAGGCTCACACTACTAGATATCCAAGGGTGGCTATGGTCGGCCCTACTAGTGGCCCTTTCCTTATCTATAAATCAAATTATAAGAATTTAGTCTGTCACTCTAAAAACTTATCAATTCTACGCTCTTTAAATCTTATTTTCCTATTTATTTGCACTTCACCTTGAATAGCCCGCGCATGGCCTTTGATTACCCAAAGATTCATGTGACATCTACAAGTTAAGAGTTTTTCTCCTTCTAGGTCTCAAAACTCTTCAACAGGTTTTAACAATTTAAATGGCTAATTTAAAAAGTAAAGTAAGATCAGGTATTAATATCATCACAATGTTTTGAAAATATTTTGATTTTAAATTCTCCATCGAATTTTATATTATCTTATTTATCTTTTCATAATTGAAGGAAGAAAGTAAACTAACTACTCAAAACACATTGAATATAAACATCAAAACATAATAAATAAACTTTGAATCAAAAATAAGATACTTATCTCAAATATTCCTTCTACAGATCTTATGATTCCTACTGACTCCACAGCGTAATGAACTCTAAATGCAACAACTTGAAAATAAACTCACTAAACTAAATAAAAGTGGCCCTAAATTTCTCTCTCTATTTCTCTCTCTAAGGACGAGAGATCCTAAAGTGGCTAAGAGATAGGGTATACAATGGGGGCGCCATTTTCTAAAGGAGTGGACTCCTATTTATAGGCTTCAAGGGTTGCCTTGAGGCACCTCTTCAAAACATGTCCAAATTCAATGAATCTTCTAGAAGGTCTGTCTGGCGCCTAGGCGCCGGACACCGCGTCCAGTTCTTCGCACCTCTTCACTTTGACTCGATACAGAAACTGTCAAGTTTTGGACGACTTTTGGACAGTTATTTTGACGCCTAGGCGCCTAGGCACCAGACCATAATTTTTTATAATTCTTGTATTTTGCTCCATTTTTGCTCCTTTTTACTCCTTTTTCACCCTTTTTTCTTTTTTGGACCTTTTTACATCACCTACATCCAAAAACACAAAAAAAACTTTCATTAAAGCATAATACCCTTAGAAATTGATAAAAATCAAGACATAATAATAGGTATTTTTTTCATGGATCAAATTCACCCAAACTTAAATGTTACTTGTCCTCAGGTAACCCTTTTTACTATATAAAATGTATAACCTTTGGAATAAAAGATAAATATTTAAGATTCCTTATAATTTTTGATTTTATAAAGTCTTTAGTAAATTATTAACCCAATTTCACTAACTAGGTTTAATTTTAAGAATTTAAAGAATATTCAACTACCAAATCATAAGATTTCAAATTTTTCATCCATTTTGAAAATAATAGAAGTTTATTATATTAAGATCTCATAGATTATTTACAATAAAAAGATCTTCTTGAAAAACCTTTCCTAAATAAAGATTCATGCATAAAAATTAAGTAAAATATGTAACTAGTTTTACTTCTATAAGATAATTCAAGTGAAGCCAATTTTTGATTAGGCATTTCCTCAAGCTTCTCCTCTCTTTTTTTTTTATATATATATAGAGAGAGGATTACTATATCTGGATAGCCTGTTAATGATTTTGAACTTCACTATCCTTAACTTATATTTTCAAAACTTACATTTCCACTTAATTATTATAACATGAATAAAAATTCAAAAAGATTTTCAATCTTTTCTTTTTTTCAAGTGATAATTTTTTATTACTCAATACTTCTAAAATTCCATTATTTCTACCATGAATAGAAAAATTCCTTAATCTTATTCTTCTTTAAGTTAAATAATTTTATTCTTAAAATCAATCAAAGTTATTAAAATTTTGGTTAAGTTCACTAAATTGTTTATAATTTCAAAAATAAAAAGTAATCTTAAATAGATTCTTCATTCCTTAAGTTATGTTAAAAAGTTTTTATTTTAAGAAAATATTAGCTCTTTAAGGACAAATAAAATTTAAATTTGAATGTACTTTCCCTTAACCCAAACTTAAGTTTTGGTATACTATGAAAATTTGAAAGTATGAGAGAAAGAAAATCATAATTTTAAAAAGTAAATTTTTATAAGAATGTAAAAATGATCTTAAAAAGAAAAATTTACTTCTACTCATGCTTTTATGAATAATAAAGATAAAATTGAAGCAGATATAAAAAGTAAGCAGGCTAATTTTTATGATTATACTAAATTTAAAACAAAATAAAAACAGAACAAATTTACTAATTACTAAACAGTAGACTGAAACAAACATATCATAAATTAACTCTAATCTCAGTCTCAAACACAATATACTAAGAATATTGTAACAACAAAATCTTAACACTAATCAATCCACACAGTACATAAACAAATCAACATACATCAAACATCAAACTAAACAAACAAACCAAACAAAACAAACTAACAACAAAGTAGCACAACATAGAGATCTATCAACTACTAGTCACCTGGCCGTAGCCTCATCATCATCATCGTCACCAAAGGAAAACTCAACATCCTTAGGATCAACAAATGGTGTGAAACTAGAAAAAGTAGGGAAACTAACATCATGCTCGCCCTTCAGAAATCTGGCGAGGGCTTCATCATACTCAGCATCATAGCTACTCTTCCTCTTGGTATAATCAGATAAATGATCAAGTTTCCTATCAATAGTATCAACCCTGCAGTGAGTTTGAAATAAATCTTGCTGTTGCTCTATAAATTGATCATGCATTGACTCCCAGAAACTCGATGGTGGCTCAGCAGAAGTAGAAGGTCGGGAAGTAGAAGGTCTACCTAGAGTGGGTGCAGAAGAAGAAGGAGGAGTCGATCTTTTCCCTCGAAGACGATCATATATGCTAATGCTCTCCTGACCAATCGGCTTAGTAGTCTTCAACCTTTCCTCTGAAATATCTGCAGTGACTCCATTGCTAATACATAATGAATAAATCGTAGATGGGAATCCCAATCCAACGAAGTGCTCGGATCTCGCAGTAGAATCCACGTAATCATAAATAAAATCGTCGACATCAATAGGCTTCCTTTCCCGAAAGCAGTAGTTTAAGATCGCTCGATCTCTAGTCACTTCACTCAGGTGGTTGGAAGGTAACAATCTTGCAGAAATAAAATACTGCCATGCTTTAGAAATACCATTTAACTTGGAGGATTTGAAGTTTACTCTTTTTCCGTTCCTGATCTTCCAAGATCCAAGCATCGTCATCAAATAAGCAATGATCATATCCAAATCTCCCTCGCATTAAGATAATCTAGAATAGTGGCACTCTATAGTCGGTGGCAGACCATAAAATACATTAATTCTTTCAGGATTAAATCCTACTCGGACACCTCTGACAAAAACTTAATAATCTTCGGCATCCAGAAAATTCTCATAAAACTCTCGAACTATAGGGATAACAGCAATAGCAGTGAAATAACAGAATCGTTGCCAATTGTGCGCAACAATAGTGTTTTCAATCATCTCCCCCGGATGATAGAAACTTTGTTCTGAAATGAACTTCCTCGACGTCGCAAATTCGTGGAATCGAAAATGCGCAGCCGCATTAGAAAAATCTTTGCTATCGAAGTTGTCTCGTGCCTTCCGGCGTTTAGATTTCGGAGCCATCTAAACGTGAAAGAAAACAAGAACAAATTTAGGAATAAAAAATTTAAACTCTTTTTAAGTTTAGAAAACTTAAAATAAGTTTAAAAATCCAAAGAAATCACTAAAAATCAAATTTTTTTTTTCAAAATTTCGGTTCTTAGCAAAACCTAGGGAAATCTATGTTGAAAATCGAAAATAAATGTTTTAAAGTGTAGATCTGACCTTGAGACGAAGAAATCAAGTGGTTTCACGCCCAAATCCTTGATGTTTTGTCCTCAAAATGGATTATAAAAGCTGATTTTCGTGAAAAATGGAGGAAGAAGAAGGCTTAGGCGTCGATAATGGCTTTTGGGGGTATTTAAGGAATTTTGTGGGTACAAGCCGAACAGGCGCTTAGGCGCCGAATTCTGGCACCTAGGCGCCAGACTCGCCTTTCACAAAAAATTATTTTTAAATTTAATTTTCTACTAAAATTCATAAATTCAAATTCCAATTACTCAGATTAGAGTAGGGCTTCAGTTTCTAACTTCCAAACATTTTCCAAAAATTTTAAAAATTAAATATTAAATCCACCAATCAATCATAAAGTTTAAATCAAACTTCACTAAATTCCATTTATAATATTCAATATTGGCTCAATATATTCCAGATAAGTATCATACTTGATTCAAGTTCCTAATACACAATCAAATACAACAATTTCTAAGAAAAAACAACACACATTGAACATGAAAGCAAATACACAAATATAGTCGATTCACTACATCGATACAACGACTCAACAAACAAGATAATAACGATCTCATTACCAGAATACTCTAATCTTCACAAGGGAAATTGTTTATTCCGCTTGGAAAGATGACTAACGCTCTCGGGAAATCAGTAGCTATCTTTTCGTCAATCCATTTGTTCTTCGCATACATTTCAACTTAAGCATCTTGATAAGCTGCAAAATGATCAACTTGAAGTTTCATCTGCCATTCTAGATGTTCAATCTGATGAAACATCTCATGAAGGCGATCTCCAATGCTTTCAAACTCCTCTTCAAACTTATCCAAGCAACTAGAAATTTTCTCTAAACTTATCGCGATGAAACCATTGAAGTAGGGTTGAGGATCCTTTGAGACCTTGTCCCTAGCCTCTTCTCTAAGATTTCTTCCTTCCATTTCTTTAAAAATTTCTCAAATCTCTCAAGAATGAAGTGTAATGGACGTAACTTTGATTGCTTGATGGTTAGGGATGAAGATGGGTTGATTTAAAGGTGAAAATCGTGTGAAAAATTGAAAGTTTTCGATTTTTGCACGACCCAGTAACCGTGGTGCTTAGGCGCCAAATCTGGTGCCTAGGCGTCGAACCTATTGATACATAGTTTAACTCGGGCGCTTAGGCGCCGAATCTGGGCGCCTAGGCGCTGGAACTATGTTCAAATTCGTTTCGCCTAATCGTCAAATTTCAAAGTTTCATTCTTCAAGTTAGGTAAATTATACTGGAAAGAGTAATCTAGACTCAATAACACAAATTGTAAGCAATCATAATGAAGGTTAACTTGATCTCCTTTTTACTCATATTTAGAATAGAGTCATCCAATTTCTAAATCTTACATACTTCAAAATAATCTTCAGCTTAAGTCAACAAAGACTTATAAGCATCAAATTTTCTCTAAAGTAATATAAAATTAGTTAAGATCGAGGCATAACCTTACATTAAAAACATAAAAACACTCAAAACAAAAGATAATTATGGGTTGCCTCCCACAAAGAGCTTGGTTTAACGTCGTTAGCCCGACTTAAGTAAATCCTTAATCATGTTGACTCAATTCATAAGCCTCTTTATAAATCATTTTAATATCTCCCAAATAAGGCTTCAATCTTAATCCATTTACTTTAAAAAATTTTCCTGTTTTGGGGTCTTTAATATCCACAACTCCATGAAGGTATACTTTCTCAATCATATAGGGTCCAATCCATTTAGATCTTAATTTTCCAAGAAAAAGTTTTAAATGAGAATTAAACAGTAATACTTGTCCAGGCTCAAAAATTTTTCCTGAAATTTTCCTATCATGTAACATCTTCATTTTCTCTTTATAAATCCTTGCATTTTCATATGATTCATTTCTTATTTCTTCCATCTCATTCAATTGTAATAATCGCTTTTCTCCTGCTTCATTCAAATTAAAATTAAACTCCTTTATCGCCTAATAAGCTTTATGTTCAAGTTCAACAGATAAGAGACAATGTTTACCATAAATTAACCGGTAAGATGACATTCCGATTGGTGTCTTATAAGCGGTTCTATAAGCCTATAATGCAGAATCAAGTCTATCAACCCAATCAGTTCTTTTAGGATTAACAGTCTTCTCTAAAATTCTTTTAATTTCTCTCGTTTGATACTTCGACCATTCCACTTGTTTGTGGGTGATAAGCAATTGCAATTCTATGTTTGATTCCAAATTTTTGTAGTAATGATTGAATTCTTACATTCCCGAAATGAATTCCACCATCGTTGATAATTACCTTAGCATTCCTAATCTTGAAAATATCATTTTCTTTAAGAATTTAGAAAATCTTTTGGAATCACAAGCTTTGGTAAAGCAACTGCTTCAATCCACTTTGAAACATAATCAACTGCTAATAAAATATAAGTTTTTCTAGATGATGGAACAAATGGTCCCATAAAGTCTAAACCCCATATATCAAAAATTTCAACTTCCAATATATAGTTTAAAGGCATTTCATCCTTCCTAGATATATTTCCCATCCTTTAACATCGATCACATATTTTCACATAATGTCTCACATCTTTAAATAAGGTAGGCCAATAAAATCCATAATTTAAAATTTTAAATGCAGTTTTATCTATGCCAAAGTGTCCTCCAAAATCGGAATCATAACAATTTTGAATAATAGCAAAAGTTTCCTCATAAGGTACACATCTTCGAATTATAGAATCTCTTCCAATTTTAAATAAACGAGGATCTTCCCAAATATAAGATTTAGCATCATATTTAAAATATTGCTAACTAAATAATTAACAATATCAGCATACCACGGTGTTTTGTATCTTTGAATAACATATAAAGATTCATCAGGGAATTTCTCATTTATATTTTCTTCCAAAATAATATCATTTTTAATTCTAGACAAATGATCAGCAATTTGTTTTTCAGTTCCTTTTCTATCTTTTATTTGGAAATCAAATTCTTGTAGAAGTAAAACCCATCATATCAGTCTAGGTTTAGAATCCTTCTTAGATATTAGATATTTAATAGCAGAATGATCAGTATGAACTATACATTTAGTACCAAGAAGATAAGGTCTAAATTTATCAAAGGCATATACTATAGCTAGAAGCTCCTTCTCAGTGGTAGTGTAATTTCTTTGTTTTTTAGTGAGAGTTTTACTAGCATAATATACAACTTTGAAAACCTTCTCATATTTTCGTCCTAATACAGCTCCAATTGCAAAATCACTTGCATCACACATTAATTCAAAAGATTTATTCCAATTAGGTGCAACAATGATAGGTGCATTTATTAGTTTTTCTTTTAGAATATTAAAAGCATTAATACATTCTTTGTTAAATTCAAATTTCACATCTTTTTCCAATAAATGACAAAGAGGTTTAGAAATTTTAGAAAAATCCTTTATGTATCTTCTATAAAATCCAGCATGACCTAGAAAACTTCTCACATTAGTAACAGTAGTAGGTGGTTGCAATTCAGCAATAATTTTCACTTTCGCTTGATCTACTTCCATCCCTTTTTGTGAAACTTTGTGACCAAGTACAATGCCTTCTGTGACCATGAATTGACATTTTTCCCAGTTAAGAACTAAGTTTATTTCTTCACATCTTTTCAGAACTTTGGAAATATTTTCCAAACAAGATTCAAAAAAAGTTCCAAAAACTGAAAAATTGTCCATGAATATTTAAATTCCTTTGTCAATCAAATCACAAAATATTGACATCATACATCTTTGAAAAGTTGCAGGTGCATTACATAAACCAAAAGGCAATCTTCTAAAAGCAAAGGTTCCATAAGGACATGTAAATGTTCTTTTCTCTTGGTCCTCAAGAGCAATAAGTAATTGATGATAACCAGAATATCCATCCAGAAAATAGAAATATGGGTATCCAGCTAGTTTATCAAGCATTTGATCCAAGAAAGGTAAAGGAAAATTATCATTTCTAGTGGCTTCATTTAATTTCCTATAATCAATACAAATTCACCATCCAGTAACTTGTCTTGTAGGAATTAGTTCATTTTTATCATTGACAATGACAGTTACACCTCCTTTCTTCGGAACACAATGAATAGGACTTACCCATTGACTATCCGAAATAGGATAAATAATACTAGCATCTAACCACTTAACAATTTCTTTTTTAACAACCTCTTTTATGATTGGATTTAATCTTCTTTGCGGTTCAATAGTAAGTTTAAAATTTTCTTCCATTAAAATTCTATGCATACAAATGGAAGGGCTTATTCCTCTTATATCAGCAATAGTCCAACCAAAAGCTTTCTTATAATTCTTTAACACACATAGTAATTTTTCTTATTGATCTTTACTTAGTTCTGAAGAAATAATAACAGGTAAAGTTAACGAATTTCCAAGAAACGCATATTTTAAATGTGAAGGTAACATTTTTAATTCCAGTTCAGGGGCTTTTTTAATTGATGGTAAAAGTATATCATTTTGAGTTATGTTTAAAGTTTCCCAGTTATCTTTAATAAAATGAGTCTCTTCTTTTTTGACTTCTTCATTTTCATCAGTTAAAAATTCAAATTTTTCTTCAGAAATGACTTTACATTTTTCTTGATAATGTTTCTCAATTAAATAATCAATTATATCCATTCTATAACATTTCTCTTTATCAGGGTACTTCATTGATTTAAGAACATTGAATTTAATCTCTTGATCATTAACTCTCATGTTTAATTCTCCCTTTTGCACATCAATCATAGCTCGTCCGGTAGCTAGAAAGGTAATATGTATCTCTTTATCTTCTTCCATATCAAGTACGATGAAATCTACATGGAAGATAAATTTATCCACTTTAACAAGGACATACTCTATAACGCCTTTAGGATAAGTGATAGATCTAACAACTAACTGAAGAGTTACGGTGGTGGGAGTAATCTCTCCTAAATTCAATCTTCAAAAAATAGAAAATGGTATGAGATTAATACTTGCTCCTAAATCACATAAAGCTTTTCCACAAAATTTTTCTCCAATAGCACGAGGTATAGTGAAACTTCTAGATCCTTAAGCTTTTCAGTTAATTTCTTTTGAATTATTGCACTGCATTCTTCACTTAATGCAACAGTTTCAAAAGCTTCAAATTTTCGTTTCTTGCTTAAAATATCCTTCATAAATTTTGCATAAGATGGCATTTGTTCCAAAGCTTCAGCAAAAGGTATGTTAATAGTAAGTTTCTTAAAAATTTCAAAGAATTTAGAAAATTGATGATCAAGTTTCAGCTGTTTAAATCTTTGAGGAAAAGGTGGTGGTGGTTTTTCAACTTCCACATTAATAGGTATAACAGTCTGATCTTGACTAGGAGAGAGAGTTTCTTTAGGTTTTTTGATCTCTTCAACCTCAATCTCTTTTTCAATTTCATTCTGCATTCTTTCTTTTAATTCCTTTCCACTTCTATGTTGCACAGCCTTAACATGTTCATGTTCTTATTCCAATTTCCAGTGGGATGAGATTGATTATTACCCCATTGTTATTGTGAATTATTCCAGTTAAAATTAGGATGATTTTTCCACCCATGATTATAATCATTTGAATAAGGATTATTTTTACTTGCAATTGCTTGTAAAGTTTCAATAGTTTGAGAATTTTCAATATTAGCAGAGTTATTATGTGAAATATTAATTGCAAAATTATCTAATTTTTTAGACATTGCTGCTACTTGTGAAGCTAGGATAGAAAATGCTTCATTATCGTGAATACTTGCCATCTTTTTAGGATTAATCCTTTCGGAAGGCCATTGAAAATTGTTATTAGCCATTTCTTTAATTAAAGTGTAAGCTTCTTCAAATGATTTAGACATTAAAGAACCTCCAAGAAGAAGATCAATAATTGATTTTAAAGATCCAATTAATTCATTGTAAAATGTTTGAATAATTAACCAATCAGGTAAAGCATGATGAGGACATTTTCTTAATAGTTCTTTAAATCTTTCACAAGTTTCTTTTATTGTCTCCCCGTCAAATTGACTAAACGAAGTAATATCATTTCTTAATTTAGCAGTTTTAGAAGGAGGAAAATATTTAGCACGTAATTTTTGTGCAATTTCAGCCCATGTTTTAATAGAACCAGTTGCTAATGAGTTTAACCACATCTTTGCTTTATCTCTTAAGGAAAAAGGAAAGAGTCTAAGTCTAATAGCATCATTAGAAACATTGTTATATTTAAAGGTAGCACAAAGTTCTAAAAAACTAACAAGGTGTAAATTTGGATCCTCATTTGGTGTTCCACCAAATTGATTGTTTTGCACCATTCGAATAATAGACGGTTTAAGTTCAAAAGAATTAAGCATCTACAATGGGTATTCGAATAATACTATGAAGTTCATCAACTCGTAGGGTTAGCATAATCCCTTAATGGTTTATAAACATTTTGATCATTAAGTTCAATTGGATTTTGTAAAGTAGCCATTTATTGAAATTTTTGAATTTGTTTTCCCTTTTTAATTTTTCTAATTGTTCTTTCTAGTTCGTAATCTAAAGGTATTAATCCTTCGTAACTAAAACTACGCATAAAAAAAATAAAGCAAGGAATAAATTTTTTTTTATTTTATTTTATTTTTATATTTTTATTTTTATATTATTATATTTTTTTATGTTTTTTGAAATATAATATTTAAAAATCTATAAATTGTATCTCAGATCCCAGGCAACGGCGCCACAAACTTGACCCGATTTTTGTATTTCCAAATACAAGAATTTATTACCACTGCTAGAAAATTTAATTTCCGGCAAAGGCGCGAAACACTCGACTCGGAATAACTTGCATATATGTATGTGTACCAAATTTTAATTTACGGCAATAAGCATTAAATAAAACTCGATTCCTACTGAATGCTAGGCCGTTAATGATTAATACTTTTTAAATATGTATTTATATAGCAAAATATAATTTTAAAGAAAAATAGTTTATATACTTTTTGGGTACTACGCAAGTATAGGTATCGTTTCAAGTAATAAAGGGCTTTGAAACAAAGACCCCAGTATCGATCCCACAGGGAAAAAGGGTAATAAATTTTTAAATATTGTATTTCAAAATATTTTTGTATTTTAATCTAACTATAAATTACTTTTAATTTACTAGATGCAGATAAAGAAAACAATAATAAGAAAATGATTTTGTGAAAACAATATAAAACAAACAACTTTCTTCCTTTCAATTAATCCAAGATTTTTAAGATAATTTAATATTCGTTGGAGAATCTATTTTATGGTATTATGCCAAATAGAAGCATTCATATTCTTTACCCATTGATCCAGACGCAAAGAACATTGGCTAATCTACGTATCCGGTCCGGATGTATTGTTAGTAGAATGGGTTAATCTAGGCTCACACTACTAGATGTCCAAGGGTTGTTATGGTCGGCCCTACTAGTGACCCTTTCCTTATCTATAAATCAAATTATAAGAATTTAGTCTGTCACTCTAAAAACTTATCAATTCTGCGCCCTTTAAATCTTATTTTCTTATTTATTTGCACTTCACCTTGAATAGCCCGTGCATGGCCTTCGACTACCCAAGAATTCATGTGACATCTACAAGTTAAGAGTTCTTCTCCTTCTAGGTCTCAAAACTCTTCAACAGGTTTTAACAATTGATCACAGAAAAATTCATTAAGTAATTTATATCTATTTTTGATGAAATTGCACTTTAAAGAAAGATATTTTCTTTATTTTACTGTAGGAATGAAGATTTATAAGTGATGGAAGCAAAAAGTATGAAATGGAGCGAATTTGAATCAAAAAGGAAGAAATTCATGCAAATTGAACTAAGTCGCCGACTGCGAGATCGAGGCCGCCGACGGCGATTTTACTAAGGAGAAATTCTGAAGTATTTATAACTACTTCGCCAACAGCGAGATCGCGCGGTTTGAAGACCTTCTAGAAGCCCCGCCGATGACAAGATCGTTTCCCGCCGACTGCGAGATAGTTCAAAATGTAAATACTTTGAACTTGGACACTTTTTGAAGAGGTGTTTAAGCACCCCTCTGTTGATTTGTTTGGTTTGAAAACAGCTTATATGCAGCTGTTTGTAGAAAAATAACAATTTATGCTCATCTTTATTAATAAAATTTTATTAAGTATAAAATCTTATTTTAAATTTAACAATAAATAGTTTTAAATATAAAATTTTACTTTTAAATATAAAATCTTATTTTAAAAAAATATATATTTTTTTCAAACATATTATAAATTTATTTATTTCCTTTCTTTATGGTTGTATGTTCAAGAGACATTTCAAACATATTTAAGTAACACACATTTCATAACATGAATAATTCTTTAAAATAACAGTAATTGTGGTACCGGAAGGTACCGGATTGATGCTAGTAGTTTTGATCACAAAATAAATTATATTACATAATAAATTATTCACATATACACCATTCAACCATTTTTTATTTTAAAGCCAGGTCAAATATATTAATGAAAAGTTTTCAAAATATAACAGTATATTTACATAACTAACAGATATCCAAATAAAATACAAGTAGAGTATGAAACCTAAATACAAAAAACATAGAGACCTCACTGATCTATAAAAAAATACTTATTTCTTTATGTCTTAATTCTTATCAATTTCTAAGGATATTATGCTTTAATGAAAGATATTTTTTGTGTTTTTGGATGTAGGTGATGTAAAAAGGTCCAAAAAGGAAAAAAGGAGCAAAAAAGAGTAAAAATGAGCAAAAATGGAGCAAAATACAAAAAATAAAAAAAAAATATGGCCTGGCGCCTAGGCTCCAGAAGTTGGCGCCTAAGCGCCAGACTCGATACAGAAACTGTCAAGTTTTTGACAACGTTTAAACGATTATTTTGATGGAGTGAGCGGTTATTGGACATTCTAGAAGACTGGCAGTTATTCCTTGATAATAGGACATGTGATACATTGCATTTGGACGCTCCAAAATGGTTTTAATCGCGAAGAGGTGCGAGCCAAAGTGAAGATGTGCGAAGAACTGGAAGCGGTGTCCAGCGCCTGACAGACCTTCTAGAAGATTCATTGAATGTGGACATGTTTTGAAGAGGTGCCTCAAGGCAACCCTTGAAACCTATAAATAGGAGTCAATTTCTTCAGAAAAACGTGCCCCCCATTGTAACCCCTTTCTCTTATCCACTTTAAGATCTCTCATCCTTAGAGAGAGAAATAGAGAGAGAAATTTAGGGCCACTTTTGTTTAGTTTAGTGAGTTTATTTTTAAGTTGTTGCATCTGGATTTCATTACACTGTGGAGTTAGTAGGAATCAAAAGATCTGTAGAAGGAATATTTGAGATAAGTATTTTATATTTGATTCAAAGTTTATTTATTATGTTTTGCTGTTTATATTCAATGTGTTCTGAGTAGTTAGTTTACTTTCTTCCTTCAATTATGAAGAGATAAATAAGATAATAAAAGATTTGATGGAGAATTGAAATTCAAAATATTTTCAAAACATTGTGATAACATTAATACCTGATCTTACTTTACTTTTTAAATTGGTCATTTAAATTGTTAAAACCTGTTGAAGAGTTTTGAGACCTAGAAGAAGAAAAACTCTTAACTTGTAAATGTCATATGAATCCTTGGGTAGTCGAAGGCCATGTGCGGGCTATTCATAAATAGAAAGATAAGATTTAAAGGTCGTAGAATTGATAAGTTTTTAGAA
This sequence comes from Papilionanthe hookeriana x Papilionanthe teres, assembly GCA_022702705.1. Taxonomy (NCBI): domain Eukaryota; kingdom Viridiplantae; phylum Streptophyta; class Magnoliopsida; order Asparagales; family Orchidaceae; genus Papilionanthe; species Papilionanthe hookeriana x Papilionanthe teres. The sequence goes on from CM040422.1 coordinate 54,217,655, forward strand.
TGACAGACTAAATTTTTATAATTTGATTTATAGATTAGGAAAGGGTCACTAGTAGGGCCGGCCATAGCCACCCTTAGACATCTAGTAGTGTGAGTCTAGATTAACCCATTCTACTAACAATACATCCGGACCTGATCTGTAAATTAGTCAATGTTCTTTGCACGTGGATCAAAGGGTAAAGAATAGGAATACTTCTATTTGGCACAATACCATAAATCAAATTCTCCAATGAATATTAAATTATCTTAAAAATCTTAGATTAATTGAAGAGAAGAAAGTTGTTTGTTTTATATAGTTTTCATAAAATCATTGTCTTATTATTGTTTTATTTATTTGCATCTAGTAAATTAATAGTAATTTATAGTTAGATTAAAATACAAAAAGATTTTTGAAATACAATATTTAGAAATTTATTACTATATTATTCCCCGTGGGATCAATACTGGGGTCTTTGTTTCAAAGCCCTATATTACTTGAAACGATACGTATACTTGCGTAGTACCCAAAAAGTATATAAAATATTTTCTTTTTAAAATTATATTTTGCTATATAAACATATATTTAAAAAGTTTTATCTGATACACATCTATATAGCAAGTTATTCCAGGTCAAGCGTTTCGCGCCTTTGCCAGAAATTAAATTTTCTAGCAGTGGTAACAAATCCTTGTATTTGGAAGTACAGAAATTGGGTCACTCACATAATAGTGAGTTTCAGGAAACCTAAATAAAAAAGTAGTAGGTTAAAATTATCAGGAGAAAAATGACAGCTTTTATTTTATAATGTAAGAGCATGTCACGACGATCGTTGTCCGGTTCTGACACCACAGAACTGTGAGTAAACTTGTCTGTGTGGGAAGCAGTCGAACTAGAAGCAATGTCTGAACTTGTGATACTATAGATCCCCGAGCAACGGTGTTCGGCTGGGATAATGTAGTAACAGACGTATTGTCAACCCACCTGAAGAACTTGCAGTCGTCTGATCTTGTCCCCACCGAGGACATCTGTAGAACTGCCACCCGTAGCTATGTTCCGAACGTGACATGAGTATTATGGACGGCAAGCCGCAGCGGCATAATACTCACTCGGACTTTACTGCAGACCTATTGCTCATCTTCCTGCAAATATTTAAGACAGAATAAAATAATAAAAAAAAAGACATTTACATATATAACAAACAGTTCTTATATATTTACATATCTCACATATAAACTTTTATATTTACACATTGTAATCAAATGTTTAGTATCACATAAGAAATAGTATTATTATCATTGTTAAAAAACCAAATATATCTTTCATGGGCCAATATCCATTAACAAACCAGCAACACAAAGAACTAATAAAAAGGAAAAAAAAAAGATGAATGGACCATCCAAGGCATTTAAAACATCATGGAATAAACAATCATGGAAGCAACAATCATCCTCATAGGCATGGACCATCCAAGCTGCTGCTCCAATGCCATTGCATCAGAAGAATCCACGCACCACCACAAAATATAAATTGGCATGCATCATTGCCTTCAAAATCCATTTCAGTTATACATACATACATATATATATATATATATATATATATATATATATATATATATATATATATATATATATATATATATATATCCACAAGATTTGAATGGTATAAATGTAAATATAAAATTATTAATTTGTTTGGTTAGTTCTCACCCAAGTTATGCAGGGATATTTTTTCAGCAGCTAATAATAGATAAAGTTGCGTGGAAATTTTATGCAGTTTAGAACACATTCTAACCACTAATTTCAAACATATTTGAGTGTGAACCAAATTGAAAATATTAAGCAGAACTGATTTTCCTTTTCCAACTTTTACTAATTGTCCAAAATGACCACTTGCAAGCTTGAAACTGTAATAGAATCTTAACTCCCAATATTTTGAAACTGCAGTTTTAAAGCTTGTAAGAAACATCAGAAGATGAGTAATCTAAAGTTAGTTCCAATAATTGCACTAATAAGACATAGAACAATCACAATTTTCTTCTGTAAACTAATGATAAGCAATAACCCATTTTTTTGTTCAAGTCAACGTATCGATTGACTGAAAAATAGAAAATGTATTCCAAGCTATACCCAAATTCAACCCAACATTATTTTGTTTAAAGAGGGTTAAAAACAGGAAGATTTTTATAACCTCTGGTATTTATATCAGTCCAGTAAAATTTCAAGATTGTAAATATAAACCATAAATGTGAAAAAACTCTGCATACCTGCTTTAGATATGCAGTTAGATAATAATAACAATGAAAAACTTATCAAATAATTTTCTTCAAAGAACAGCATTGTCTCAATCGTCTGCTAATATCAGGGTTTAGGATTAATGGTTTTAAAGTTCAGTATACACAACAGCATTTCAGAGCGCCATCTGGTCTTATCAGCAAAAAGCACTGGATAATTACATAGATAGCTTGAAACAATGTTACATATAAAACTGGTACCCACTTGCAACTACCTTATAGATTCTCACCAAAATATTGAAATGAGTATATAACAAAAAGCTGTTCACTGACATCACATACAGAACCAGGGATTTAAGACAAAATAGGAGAGAAATTGGATTTTAGATTTTGTGAGCTTTAAAATTGTTTTTTCAACTGTTTCCCAGCATTTAGGTTTACATCTTTAAAAAAAATGGAAGAATTTATGCGATATTGGAGGCTCAGAAGCACCCATCATTTCTCTATCACTGATGCACCTGATGCAGAAGTTACCCATTTCTCTATAAACGACACATTGAGTCAACGTTTGGAAACAAAGGTCATCCAAAGCTGCTCCATCGCCATTGCATGAGAAATTTTTACAGATATCTTGGAAGCACCATAGACAGAAACAAGATCAAGTTTATACTTTTTGTTTGACAACAACTTTCTTGATGCATTTCAAAAAGGAAGATCTCATGTATTTACATATCTAACATGTAAACATCACAACAACAAACAACAACAACAAAGCCTTAATCCCACTAAGTGGGGTCGGCTACATGAATCCTTTTTCTCCATTGCGTCCTATTTAGTGTCAAATTTTCGTTTAATTCTAATAAATTAAGATCATTTTTTATGCAATAAGCCCAAGTTTTCCTAGGTCTGCCTCTCCCTTTCTTAACATAAGTTGTATTTAAAACATCTACTCTCCTAATCGGATCATCAGGTGGTCGACGTCTAATGTGACCAAACCATCTAAGGCGACTCTCTCTAATTTTATCCATCACTGGTGCAACTCCAACCCTTTTACGGATATATTCATTTCGCATTTTGTCTCTAAGTGTAATGCCACTCAACCACCTAATCATTCTCATCTCGGCAACACGTAACTTAACATTATGCTTCTCTTTTAAAGGCCAACATTCAGCACCATAGAGCATTGAAGGTCTCACCACCATCTTATAAAATTTTCCTTTCAGTCTAAGCGGTACTTTTCTATCACACAATAGGCCAGGCGCATTCCTCCACTTCAACCAACCAACCTGAATTCTACTATTAACATCCCCATCTATATCACCATCGCTTTGAACAATGGACCCGAGATATCTAAATCGTTCACACCTTGTAATAATTTGATCACCCAAAGTTACACTGCTGTCACTAGACCTACTATTACTAAAATTACAATCCATGTATTCAGTTTTAGTTCTACTAAAACGAAGACCTTTAGACTCCAATGTCGACCTCCATAATTCAAGATTTTCCTGGACTTTTTCTCTTGTCTTATCCACAAGGAGGATATCATCAGCAAAAAGCATACACCAAGGTACATCCTCTTGTAAATGCCCAGTAAGGCCATCCATAAATAAAGCAAAAAGATATGGGCTTAAAGCCGATCCTTGATGTAAACCAACAGAAATAGTAAAATACTTGGTCAATCCTCCTTCAGTTCGAACACATGTAAACAGGTTTCACTGCTTCAGCAAAGGTTTCTGCTCTTGTGGAGACTATTGGTAGCAGCTCCATGTATCGCTCCATTTTTTATTTATTGCAGTTTGGAAGATTACATACATATCATTCATGAATGTATTTAATTATAGAAAATTTTGCCACATCTGTGAGTTTATCCTAGCCTAAAAAATCTTCAAAAAATATTGCAGCATTCAACAATAAAAAAATGTGACAAGTTTTCATTTTTATTTGTCACAACAAAAGGAGCAACATATATCAATAAAGAAAAAACTCAATCAGGCAGAATTCTATCAGAAGAGAATGGCCAAACTCCCGAAGAACTCCATCTTCCATCGGACAGCCGGAGTTAATTCTTTTAACCACAAACCATTTTTCAACATTTAAGTGACTAAACAACTTCTAAATATAATGAAAGGAAGGAAGCTCACAGGTTTTTTATCTTGTTCGGAAAGCCCAAAAAGAAAACATATTCAAGCTTTAGATCAAGCCAGGTTTAAGGCTTCAATAAAGAAATTTTCAATTTCATCCCAATAAAAGATGTTAAATAAGAAAGAATATGATAAATCTTTCTTTCTTTTAACACCAACTATACATATATAGTTCCAAAGCATATAAGTATATAAGAGTGAATAAGCCGCAAGAAAACATAAGAATTCTCAAAATGAAGGAAAGATATTAAAAAATACAAACAATCAGTCCTCTTGGAGAAATCAAGTGAATCCAGAAATTAAAAATGAGTCAGCCATGAACATTAACTTTAAAAACTAAATTCAGTAAGTAAATTTGAATTCCCATTGAAAACCAGTTCTAAAAAATAAGAAAAGCCTATGAAAATAAGATTCTATAAATAAGGCCAAATAGTAAGGTAATCTAAAAAATCAAAATTTACCCAAAAGAAAGAAACAACAAGCACATCACAATTTAACATCATATTAGCTATAGCTAAAGTAATTTAATCAGTACAAGTAGAAATCAGTACAAAGGCACATAAGATATTGAAACAAGGTAAGCAGAGTAGAATTCAATAGTCACATATCGCATCTGTGATACGCTCCCTCAAATCAGCCATCTCCGATGCACCTTCCCCATCCTATGTAACAAATTCTTCAGACTGTATGACTTCCTCTGAAATAGAATGCCCAAGATGAGAATCGTTTTCATGGGGGGATATGACTCTTGTCAGCGTCAGCCTTATTGAAGTCTGTATCGTGCCAGGAGGGATGTCGTCTAATGAAGTTGTGGAGCGCCATTGTAGCAATCACGATGTGCACCTGCTTAGGAAATGGGTACTGCAACATATCGCGCAGGATGACCCATTTCTTCTTCCAAACACCGAATGTTCTTTCGATAACACTGCACAAAGAAGAATGTCGCTTGTTAAACATTTCTTTTCTGCCCCGGGCGATGCCACTAGAACGCTCAAAATCAGGGATGTGGTATTTCGTATCTGGAAATGGCTTTATATACCCTCTCTGCATAGGGTACCTAGCATCAACCAAATAGTATTTCCCTGTTATGATAGTCATTGTTATGCACAATAAGCACATATAAGTAGGACTATTATAAATCATATCTTGCCTGGAGGCGGTTGAGGAAAACCCAGTGATCTATTCGTAGTAGCATAAGAGAAAATTCGACTGTCATGTGCACTCCCTTCCCAGCCCGCTATAACATATGTGAAACATACGTTGAAGTCACATACCGCCATGACATTTTGAGTAGGCGAACCGCTTCGACCAATGAAAGCCACCTTATCCTGACTCGCTACTCGGGCATGACGTGAGTACCATCAGTTGCACCTGTGCAGTTCTGTTCGGCATAGTTAGAAGATATTTATTTGTTGGTATGTATGTAAAGAAAATAAAAATTACCTTAAAATAAGACTTGTAACAGGGATCATTTAAAATTTGTACTGGGGTATGAACAAATGATGGATCCTCTGGACTGACTATTTTAGTAGCTAAACTAGCAAGTGCCTGTATACCTTTGGAGAAATAGCGGCTGATTATCTCGGATGAATGTTGAAATCTTTCCATGACAGCTCTAATTGATTCATTCTGTGACAGAATATATAGGGTTATGACCAATACCTCTCTTCTCATCGTTCTTGAAGAACCTTGAAGTCCATGGTTTAGGGATAACTCGTGAAGCAGATCTAAAAATATCGGGAAAAATATTCTAAATATGTTGCTGAAATGAATTGGATGTCCCGAAAGCATCTCACCTACCTATTTGTCCCCAACATAGGTGGAGGTCATATGGGATAAATGAAGGCTGCTTGATCGATAATACTCCAACAATAAGATGGTAATAGCTGCAGCCCATGCCATTCTCTTACGACGTTCGTGTTGCGTATCCATCCTAGAACAAGGAAGATGTTAGTAAGACTAGCAATTACTTTTCAGTAGAGCAAACCAGCGACAATTAAAATATAGCTTCAAATGCATATATCGCTACTAATTAGCTCTTGAGTTGAATCATGTAGAGGTACAATTAACAAGAAAACATAAGTCCAATAACAACTGCATACACAACATGAAAGAGTACAATACAAAAGAAAGAAAAAAACATAAAAAAGCTTAGTCATCCATAATAACACGCAAATACTCGACGCGCATCTTTTGTTCCATCGCCATGAATATTTGCCTGCGTGTTGGATCCTCTAGTTTTTTCATAGACATTGCATAGAAGCGCCTGTCCGCAACCACTTCAGGGATAGTAGCCAAAATCCGAATACTTTCTACGATATCGCTGTTAAAGAGCTAGAGCAGGCGATGGTGCTCCAAAAGCATCAATGAGATGGTCGAGCTTATCCAACAAAAAACTATCCTTTTCTTTCTTCCTTCTCCCTTGCCTGGGCTTCTTTGACTGTGAGCTTGACTCACCCATCTCCCTCTGGTTAACATTGTGTATTTCCTCTTCAACATACACCGGTTCTGGTGAGAAATCATCTGGATTTCCAGTAAACCCTGTCTCACTAGGGCTGACTGCATACTTCCCTGTTGCCACCACCCCTTTGAACATCATGCCAAGTTTTTCTTCAAACTTTGGTTCAATTCCACTCTGTTTGAATTTTTTCACTGTCGGCATTGCCTGTAACATTACATTGAGATTGGGGTTTAGGGACATAATAGCTTAAATGAAAAAACAATTTGTAATAAATGAGAAATGGAATAAAAATTTTGCAAACAAGAAGATAAAGATAATCTGACCTCAATTCTCTCAGCTCACCAAGCATCTGAAGCATTGATTGTCAGTTTAATGGGATCCCAGCCCAACCCCGTGTATCCACGCTTTAGCTCCTTCCAGATTTTCCACTCTTTCTTTAACTGATCCCATTTGTTTTTAAACTGTACTCTGTCATAATCTCTTCCTGTCAGATCTTTGAACTTTTGAGCTATATTTAGCCAACCTTCCTTACTGAAATGGGTGGTTGGCCTATTACCGGCATCAATCTCACTGATGCAGATGTTGCAGAAAATATTTGTAACCTCCTTATCCCACATCACTGAGATACCAGCTTCATTTGTCCTAACCATTGCTAATAAAATAATGCAAAAGCTGCAACATAAAAACATGAACTCTATTTTTCATACATAGAATAAAAACATGAACTACTGCAATTAAAATTCAACCAAAACAAACCCACCAAGATTGTTAAGTAAGATTTTATAAACTTATAAATAAACCAATTGCAAGTGTACTGAAGGATGAAGCCACATGAGTAAAAACTCAAGGTCAGAAAATGGTAATGAGAAAATCTATCAAATCCCAAAATCACTGAATGTGTCGTATGAATCCCAAAATGTTATTGCTTGCTTTGTAAAAACAAAATGATGCAAAAATACAAAAACATTTTAAAATACTCCTCATTTCTTCAGCTATATCCAAACTATTTTCTAAAAGTCCCCAACTTTGGCATAAATTTTTTGTCATTCTAACCAAATTTAAGTCATATAAAAAAAATTCAAATTCTTTCCCAGCTTAAAATGCCACAAAATCAATCTGGAACGAGTTTAGCCAGCTATTTTTTACAAGTTCATAACTTGATCCCAAGGAGCCAAGTTCGTAGACTCTAAAACTTGAGCTTTTTCAATAACTAGGCTTGCATATAATCTAGTTCCTTCGGAATAACATGATTCAATTGATGAGTGGTGAACTAACTCTCTAATTGAGAGGTCGAGGAATTAAGGTCATTCAAAAGAAAAGGTAAATTTGTTTATGGCCATTCAGTGGAAATTTGTTTGATATCTAATTTACAATGTTACATAACAGGAAAATTTTCGTATCAAGATATGTTGATAAAAAGTTGGTCAGAATGGATCTAAAAACCATTGAATCTACTTTGAGATGGGTACATTAAATGAGTAATCAATCAAAATTTGTATTAACTGATCTCAAAATCTAATGAATTCAAAACATATGCTGATCTTTTATGCAGTTCATGTCGTATACATGCAAGCCACAAAATTTTTGTTCTTTTAAACATCTAAAATTTATATCTTTATATTTATTTGTATAACAATTTACTCTTTGAAAGACAACAAAATTGTCTAGATTACGGGGCTGGTAAATCCTGTAAATCCATATTTATTGAATCCTGCCAATACCAGGATTTTTAGTTAAAACTGTGAAGAATTAAGAAGAATCAGGACTTAAAAACTCCAGGATTTAAAATTTGCCAAATTTTTGTCTATGACATTCAAAAGAAAAGGTAAGATTCACACCACAAAACAAAAGCTTATATGCAATGAGCTTGATAAGATCTCAAACATGCACAAATAAATCACAAAATAAATAGAACGGGAAAAAGATAACAACAACAAAGCCGATGTAGAAGGAAGGGATGTGAGATCTACCTCATCGACAGACAACGTACCTAAAATGTCGGGTTAGGAGTAAAGCAGAGGTGAGAACTCGCGGAACCAGCCGAGAACTTCAACTATCTCGCCGATCTAGCCGAACGAGGAGGAGATTGGGGATGGTTCTCGACAGGGAGGGGTAGAGCAGACGGGGCGAGAACTCATGGAAATAGCCAACGATCTCGCAGATCTAGCCGAACGAGGAGGAGATCGGGGATGGTGCTCGACGAGGAGGGGTCAGGTAGAGCGAACGGGAAGAGCAGACGGGGAGGGCGACGGGTAGAGAAGGGCACCGTGGAAAAAAAATAGCTAAAAGCGCGATAAGTAGCTGGGATCCCGCTTCCGACTTCACACAGTATTGTATTAAGCACGGTATAGGCGGTATGAAAAAGTCGTGCCCGAACTCTTTATTCAAAGAGGGCAGTGACCCACTTTTAATATGTTTGCAATTTATGTTTATAGCAACGGCACCAAAAACTTGATTCCGCTTTAATATATATATATATTTAATTATATGATTAAATGTTTAATGTGGATTCTACGCAAGTATACGTATCGTATCAAGTAATACAGGGCTCTAGTGGAGTCCTGGTTATCGATCTCACAGGGAAGTTTTTAACAGATTTGTTATCAACTAAATTTAAATAAATTACTTACTAATATAGTAAACGGAAATTTAAAGTAACTAAAGCAAACTAAAGTAAACTAATGCTTGAAATAAAGTTGATTTAAATAATTCAGAAAAAGTATCATTCTCCTTGTTTTTAGAAAATTAAGTGAATGATGAATCTAAATAGAATTCTTAAATTGTATTGTGACAAATAGGAGCATTCCTATTCTTTACCCTTTGGTCCAGGTGCAAAGAACATTGACTAATACTATGTTTGATTACTGAATCTGCGGCTAGCTTCGGGAGGATATCGATCGCCACTTCGTAGCTACCACGTTCCCCTCACCTGAGGGCTAACATCTACACTTTAGCTCTTAAACAATAGGACCAAATTGAATATTTTAGTCTGTCACACTAAAATGTCCAATTCTACGTCCGATAATTAATATTTCCATATTTATTTGCACCCTTCTTCCAAGGTTTTTGACTTCCCTGAATATTGGATGTAATTTTTACTATAGTTGATAATTCAACATATTTTAACAACTCAATTGGTCAGATTGAAAGTAAATTAAGTTTCAAGTAAAAATTATCCAATTTGTTTTAATATATTAGGTACTTCTATTTAATTTCATAAATTCGCATAATTTTCATAAACAAGGAGAAAGACTAAGAAAACTACTCAGAATGCATGGGAATAAAACAAAGCATGGATTTCATTTAAAGTTAACAACAATAAACAAAGATACTTATCTTAATTTCCTCCCATGCGTACTCCTCAAGTTCCTTTGACTTTTCCTTCTAGTACAACAAACTTCTAAATAAGCACTCAAATAAACTAAAGAAACTCACTAATGATAAACAACAGAAACACTTAAGACACCAAAAAGAGACTCATACTCTCTAAAATAGACACACCTAGACACTAGAATTCGGCCTCTATTTATAGAGGTAGGCAAAGGTCCAAGGGGTGCTTAAACACCTCTTCAAAAAGTGTCCAGGTTCAATGTATTTGCATTTTGAACTGTCTCGCCGTCGGTGGGAAATAACCTCGCCATCAGCGGGGCTTCTAGAAGGTCTTCAAACCGCGTTATCTCGCTGTCGGCGGGCTCGGGCACGCTGTCGGCGAGGTAGTTATAAATCCTTCAGAAATTTTCTTAATAATCTCGCTGTGGGCGGCCTCGATCTCGCCGTCGGCGACTTAGTTCAATTTGCATGAATTTCCTCCTTTTTGATCTGAATTCGCTCCATTTCATGCTTTTTGCTTCCATCACTTATAAATCTTCATTCCTGCAGTGAAATAAAGAAAATACATTTCTTTAAAGTGCAATTTCATCAAAAGTGCAATTTCATCAAAAATAGATATGAATTTCTTAATGTATTTTTCTGTGATCAAAATCCCCCAAAATTAATTATTACTTGTCCTCAAGTAATTTTAATACTAAATAAAAATAATGATTTCTGTAATAGAATTTTTCAATTCGGATATACTATGAATTAAATTTAAATAATATTATAGTAAAGTTGAATAGAAATATTTCTAAGTAATTAAATTAACTTTATAGATATAAGATTATCTAGTTATCAGGTCTAAGATTTCTAGTTTTCTATTTATTTCAGGAATGACTATATTTAAAAGAGTAAATTACTTAAGATATTTAGATGATAGAAAGTTCAAGAAAAAATTATTTAGTAAAATACTAATATATATATATATATATATATATATATAAGTTTAGAAATATAATTAAGTTCTACCTTTTAGGTTGAATCCATTGAAGCCAATTTTTGATAAGGCATCTCCTCGAGCTTCTCCTCACTTATATTTTTTTCTTTTTTTTCTTTCTTTTTTTTCTTTTTGGATTGATTTTCAATCCTTCTCTCTCTTTTTTTTTTCTTTTCTTTTTTGTAAGTGAGGATTACTGTATCTGGATAGCCTGTTAATAATTTTGAACTTCAACTTTTTCTTCCTAATTTTGAAACTTAAAATATTTCCTTGCTTATATATATTTCATAGCCTTTACTTCATTGAGTTTCTATCCTTTCTTTTTCACTTAAATACTTAAGAATTTTCAATTTTTAGAATATAGTTTTCCTTATTTTAAATAGTTTACTATATTCTTATTCATTTTAACCAAATATCTTATTCTATTAATTAATTGAATTACTAGAAACATTTTATTTAACTTTATATAATAATTAAATAAAGTAATTCATGTTTATTGAATTGAAAAACTACTATAGAAAATCATTTAATAATAATTTTTGAAAATAGAAATTGAGAACAATTTTAATAATTAAATTTGTATTTTTACCTTCCCCCAAACTTAAATTTTTCTATCTATACTAAATAGTGAAAAAGGGAAAGTATATAGTAAAATTCATCATACCTTTGAGCTTTAGGTATTTCTTTTCTTTGATTTTTTTTTTACAGGCTTTTGTATTACTTAAAGAACCTGTATTGTTAGTATTCTTCCACACATATATAATATTTAAAAGAAATGCTGGGGTAAGAAATTTTTAATAAACATAAAACATAACAAATGAAAACTTAATCTATTTCTACACATACAATCAACTAACCTATTTAAACATATAAAAAAAATCTATACATTTTTTTTTAATTCACAACACATAAACATATACAAACTTAAACAACACATCAAAGAAAATCTAACATTCTATCTAAAAGAAAAATTCAAACTAACTAACATATAATAAAAAGTCTAATATCACAGCTCAAGCAAACAAACAAACATACCAAGTCCATAGTCCACAGAAAGTACTGAAATATTACATACAGAATAAATTTTTTCAATATAATCAAATAATCTAACCAAACTAAATAAACTAAACAAAGGCTCTAATCTTCTGCATCAAAATCCCAAACTATGTCATCTCCCTGATCTCCAGGCTGAGAAGGCTGAGCAGGCTGGTATTGTGAATAGTGGGGGCACTAAGGAAAGAGAACATCTAAATCACCACTCCTATATACGTTCAGCCTCATAGTATGCAATTTCGTACTCTGAATGTCGCTGGAGATATTCGCTATCATAATCGTGTCTTCTTTCCAAGCCTCCGATCCTTTGGTCTATATGCTCAAATCTTCTTTCCATATTTTCTCCAAATAGCTCAAAACTTTTTTCTACTCAGAGTCAGCTCATTCATCAGATCTTGAAGGGTAGGAGTGGTGTACTGAGGGGGTGGATCATAACTAGTAGAGGGTATATCTCTACTTGAAGAAGGTACATAATCCTCGTCCCGCATCTCCATCCTTCGTGGGATTAATATTTCTTTATATTAGCTCGAGTAAGGGGTTTCATAGGTTCAACCCATTCCTCATTATCTCTTGCATCTACCCCAGATAATTGGCAGAGTGCATAGATAAGACCAGGATGTCCTAGTCCTCCTCCACTTTCATTTCTAGCGGTGGCTAATATATTCTTTTAAATAACATTTCCCACATTAATACTCTTCTAGTTCTGAATACATAAATTCAGAACTGCTCTATCTCTCGTTATCTCACTATGGTGATAAGTGGGTAACAATGTAGAGCAAATAAAATAATGTCAGACTTTAGATGTTGCATTTAGCATAGAAAGAGGGAAGTTTACCCGTTCCCGCTGCTTTGTCTTCCAGACTCCTTTCCCATCAGTGAGAAAGTCGATCACCTCTTCCAGTGGTCCTTCCATAGTTCCAAAAGTTTCATACTCGCTGGTGTAGGTGTCTCTAACCTTGTAATAAGCGTTTATTCTAGTAGCATTGAATTCTACGAAAAATCCTCTAGCCTTAACCGGTGCATATTCAGTCTGTGTTAAATTTGCATAAAATTCCTTTACTAATTCTACAGCTGTTCTGTTGGTCACGAAATAGAAATTTTCCCATCCTCGCTCCCTAATGATTCGTTCAACTTCTCCTCCTGGATTCTTGAAAACTCGATCTTCAATGCATTTTCTGGATTGGATATTGTGGAAATATCTGGATTGTGCCCTTGCATTCATGAAACGAGTTTCATCGTAATCCAATCGTCGGTTTTGTCTTGGAGCCATTTCTCAATCTGTGAAATTTGCAAAAAATTTTAACTAAACTCCAAAATATTACTAAGAAGGCTTCCTACAACATCTAAAATCCATTTAAATCAATTTTCATGAAATTCTTCCAAGTATTTTCTCCACATTTCGGATTTTTTTCAATATTTCCCAATGTAGAAGAAATCCATGGTGAAAATCAAAAATTTTTGCATAGGAGTGAAGCTCTTACCGAGAGAAGATGAAATCCGGTGTCAAAAAGTCTTGAAATCACTTCAAATCCGAGAACTCTCAAGCCCTAGGTCGGTTTTTTCGAAAATTTGAGGAAAGGGATGATGAATAGTGTCGGTTGACCGGTCAAATATAGGTCTTTTCGCGATCTTGCTGTCGGCGAGATTTTTCTCGCCATCGGCGAGCTAATTAATTTGATAAGGCAAAAGTTTCGGGAAAAATCCTCCGTCGGCGAGCTCGGTCTCGTTGTCAGCGAGTTTTCTCGCTGTCGGCGATATAATTCTCACCGTCGGCGAGATCCCAAAATTTTTAAATTTTTGAAATTCGTCAATCATTTTCAACCTCGATTTGCCTTTAATCAATCTTCCGATCACTTAATTTAATAATAGTATCAAGATTAGATACTTAAACTCACAAAAAGTTCACACAACACAAACAATATAACTTTATATATGAAATCCATGAGACTTACAAATTTCACACTAACAACTTGACCCATACTTAACTTAAATGTTCAAATCCATAATACTCAGCATCGCAATCCACACCACAACACTCTAAATGCTGAGACATAACAATTACATAAAATCTCATCAATTCTGAGATGATCAAATCAAAGTTCGACTCATAATAAAACCTAAATCCAAATCAACACATATATACACAAATATATGACATAAACATAGAAATCTTTCCTACTCTTCAGTGTCTGAACTAACATCTTCTTTGATATTCCCGATGCGACGCAGGTGCACAAATAAATTGTAGAAAGGCCTGAAAGGGAATTCTGCAGTAGATTCTTCATTAATCCATCCTTTCTGCCTTAGTAGATCAATAAAACTGGCCTCCAGATATCCAGTATGATCAAAGTGCTCATTCATCTTCCAGTCAATATGATCAAACATATCAGAGATATTGTCGATGGAATTCATCACATTTTGCAATTCTTTCCCCAATCTTTTAATCTTCTTCAGAATGAAATTAGTTTTATCAGTAAAGGGCCTTGCTAAAGGATTGTTCTGTGATGCTCTGTCAGAAATAATGGTAATCTCATCATTGTTATCCAAAGTTGGAAACATATCAGTAGGATCCGGTGGTATCCATGGTAAACGTACTTTTTTCCAAGCCTCATAAGAAACTTGGTACTGACTGCATAAAGCAAATATAGTTGATGGGTGTCCTAGTCCATGCACTGACCCATGCACAATCAATCCCAATGCAGACTTTACTATTATTGATTCAACATTGATAGGTAATCCAATTTGAATACAGTAGTTTAAAATAGCGCATTCCTTTGAAACTTTATTTACCCTCATAGTAGGTAATAATTTTGATGATATAAAGAAATGCCAATGCTTCGAGACAGTGGTTAAGAAGTGATGCGAAAAACCGACATACACGTCTTCGCGTAACTCCCAATCATCGGGTTCGTCGGTCGTGTATCTATAGATCTCGTTCATATTGTATCTTGAAGGCACAAAGTTGGAATAATGACAAACAGAGGTATTCTCTATAGAAAATAATTCATTTAACCTTGAAGGAGTAAATGTTACCCATCTTCCTCTGACGTAGACATTTCCATTGTTGATCGCATGTAAATTAGAGTAAAACCCTTTAACTACTGGAATAACTACAGCGTATGTCGTATAACAAAATACCTCCCAATGCCGCTGTGCGATCATTTCTTTGAATTTTGTAATGGAATTCTCTACTCCTCTGTTGACAAATCCTCTTTCTTTAATAAGTCTTTTCTTTATCAAACCTTTGTTGAAGATACGCTGCGCCTCCGAACTGACGAATTTTCTTCGGTTGAAAACCTCAGTTTTTGTGGTTTCTAAGAGTTTGGTGGCCATTTCTGATCGAAAGGATTGGTCTCTAGTCATTCCTAAGGAAGAAAACAGTGTAAATTTGGTTTTAGGATAATTTCCTACGAAGAAATGGCTTTGATCCGTCCAAAACCGCACGAAAATCTTTAAGAAACCAAATTTTCAACTGCCTCGCCGTCAGCAGGAAGTTTCTCGCCGTCGGCGAGCTAGTTATAGAACTGATTCAAGTCATGGCGCACGATCTCGCTGTCTGCGGGCTCGGGCTTGCTGTCGGCGAGATTCGTAAAAATCGCCCAATTTCGCTCTGGTCCGAATATTTTCTGATCTCATCATATAGGTTCAACTTTGTGATGATTCTAATAAAAAATTTTGAGTAGTAAGATTTATTTTAATAATATAGACTCACTAATTTGTAGATAATTAAGATAAAAGACTACTATGGGTTGCCTCCCATAAAGCGCTTGGTTTAACTTCGTCAGCCCGACCTAATTCAATTAGTAATCAGGTTGACTAAGCATTAAAACCGCTTTAAAATTTGGTCTTCTACCTTCGAAATATGGTTTTAATCTATGTCCGTTTACCTTAAATCTATGTCCTGTTTTTGGATCTTCAATTTCTATAGTTCCATATGAAAATATTTGAGTTATGGTGAAAGGTCCTAACCATCGAGATTTCAATTTCCCAGGAAATAATTTTAATCTAGTATTATAAAGCAAAACTTCTTGTCCTGGTTCAAAATTTCTCTGATTAATCTTCCGATCATGCCATAATTTCTTCCTTTCTTTATAAATCCTATCATTATCATATGATTCGTTTCTTAATTCTTCCAATTCATTTAATTGCAACAATCTCTTCTCATCAGCTTCTTTCATATTATAATTAAATTCTTTAATCGCCCAATATGCTTTATGTTCTAATTCAACTGGTAAGTGGCAAGTTTTTCCATATATAAGCCTATAAGGAGTTATTCCAATCGGAGTTTTATAAGCTGTCCTGTATGCCCATAATGCAGTGTCTAGTTTTATAGACCAGTCTAATCTATTAGTGTTTACTGATTTTTCTAATATACACTTAATCTCTCGATTAGAAACTTCGACTAATCCACTAGTTTGTGGATGATAAGCAGTTGATATCTTATGCATAATATTATATTTTTCTACTAGTTTGTGAATATATTTGTTTCTAAAATGAGTTCCTCCGTCAGTGATAATCAATCTCGGCATTCTAAATCTAGTAAAAATATTTTTCATTAAAAAATTTTGAAACACTTTTAGCGTCACACCTAGGTAAAGCTGGTGCTTCGATCCATTTGGAAACATAATCAACAGCTACTAATATATATGAGTTTCCAAATGAAGGAATAAAAGGTCCCATGAAATATAATCCCCAAACATCAAAAATTTCAACTTCAAATATAAAATTCAGAGGCATTTCATTTTTTCTCGATATGTTTCCTACTCTTTGGCATTTATCGCAGGTTTTTATATATCTATATACATCTCTAAGTAGAGTAGGCCAGTAGAATCCAGTATCGTAGAATTTTATACGCAGCTTTATCCGTCCCAAAATGTCCTCAAAAATCAGAATCATGACATTTTTGAATAATTGGTTTAGTTTCTTCATAAGGCACGCATCTTCTAATAATTAAATTCTTACATTGCTTATATAAGTATGGTTCATCCCAAAAGTATGTTTTAGTATCGTGAATGAATTTTTTTTGTTGTTGCAAAGTTAACATAGGTGGTAAAATATCACTTATAATATAATTTACTATATCCGCATACCAAGGTATTTTCAACTCATTAATATTATAAAGTTGTTCATCAGGAAAACTGTCTAAAATTTTATTATCAGTATCAGATAATTCATGATTTTCTAATCTTGATAAATGATCTGTAATTTGATTATCAGTTCCCTTAAGAAATTATATTCACAAGCTCATCGAACTTAAGAAATTTCCCAATATTTGCTCTCTCCCTGTCATTCAAAATCTGAACCCCCCCCCAAATTGTCAAGATGTTCTGGCATCCCCCTTACCTTCCCTTCATCAAGGTTAACACTGATGGTTGTTTTAGAGAGGGGGAAGCTGGCAGTGGAGGAGTATTCAGGAACTATTTGGGGAAATGCTTACTTTTCTTCCATGCTTCCATCATTGCAGTTGATGCATTGGAGTCTGAGCTCATTTTTGTGTACTGGGCCCTTCAGATTGCCTTGAAAGTTCAGTGGACCTCACTTGTAGTGGAAGGGGACTCTCAGCTGTTAATTCAAATGATTAAATCTGACTGCCATCCCCCTTGGCACCATTTTCAGTGGGTTCAGAAAATCCAATTTATACAGTCCCAGCTTCATGCCAGTTTTCAATTCATTTACAGGGAAGGGAACAAACCTGTTGACTGGTTAGCTAGAATTGGTTCTGCCTCCTCTTTTGTGACTATATCTACTACCCCACCTCCCAAGTTAAAATTACTAATTGGGGGAGATATCATTGTTGCCCTCACCTCAGAATTGAGACTAGATGACTCTCTTTGGTTTAACTTTTTCTTTGGTTGGTGTTTTGATTGGTATACCTCTATGTATGGGTTTACACTCCTTGTTTTTTTTTGGGTCTCTATGGAGCTGCTTTTGAAGTAGGGATTTACTTATATTTTGGGTGTCTGTTTTATAGTTTTGTAGTTGGTTCTCCTTTTGGAATTTTACTGAGGAGAGAAGAACCCTTAAGAACCTTTTATTTTTCTCTTTTGGTTTTAGATGGGGTTCTCATCTCCTTCCCATCCTCTTGTACTCATATATTATATTAACTTGCAGTGGAGCCATAAGTTGCTCCTTTTCCTAATATATATATATATATATATATATATATATATATATATATATATATATATATATTATTTTTGACGCAATGCTTGGGCAATTTTCCAAATGCTCGTATAAGCTTTTATTTGCTCTGACATTCATATTGATTTGGTAATAAATGCTTCCATAAGCTGCTATCTGCTTTGATAATTTGTATATGTGATAACATAATAAATGCTCCCATAAACCTTTATCTGCTTTGATAATCCGCATATATGATAATTATAAGATGGCTTTAGCACAGGCAGTAAGAACGCTAAAGGACGAGGTGCCAAAACAATTGGAAGCCGAAGCAGAATCTTCGGGCTGGGGAGCAGAGGGCTAAAGGGGAGCCAAATGGTTATTTTAATTATTTTAACAATGAGTATTTAATAATATAAACTCTTTTTCACCTTATAAATAGGGGCTAGAAGAAGGGGTTGCAGGTGGAGCACTGATCTGGGATTCTCCAGAAGAAGAAAATCGTCTTGCATAGTGGCGAAAAGTTGTGGTGCACAGTTGTTGTGCTGGTTGCGGTGTAGAGTTGTGGCAAAATGTTGTGGAAAAGTGTTGCAGCTCAGAGTTGCGGCGTAAAGTTACGACAAAGTGTTGCAGTGCAGAGTTGCGGTGCAGAGTTGAGGCGCTGGTTGCGGTGCTGGTTGCTGTGCAGAGTTGTAGCAAATTGTTGCGGTGAAATGTTGCGACGCAAAGTTGTGGCAAAGTGTTGCAAATAAAAGTCACGCCTTAGCGTTCCTCCGAAGCGTTGCACCGAAGCATTGCGCCGAAGCGTTGTGTTGACGTTGCACCGAAGCATGGCGCCGAAGTGTTGCGTCGAAGTCTTCCGCCGAAGTTTTCTGCTAAAGCATTATGCTGACGTAGCGTCAAAGTGTTGTATCGAAACGTTTCTGCGATTTCGCGGCGACGTGTTTGTTAGCGTTCGGGGTCGTGTCGAAGATTTTCTCGGTGTCAATGTCGATGCGTTTTGAATTCGCCACTTTATTTGTCTATAATATCGTCCTAATCTTCAATAATTCTCATTTCTTTGGATCATGTAAAAGAATCCTTAGATAATAAGAAATTTGAAGAAAATAAGGGCTAATAAGATAGAAAACAGTAGAAAAAGAATGTCGATGATAATCCTTATAAGAGAAGATTCTAGAATGTCTTATCCTAAAAATTCTATATGAGGATAATGAGATTTTGATAACCAGAGAATTAGATGTAATATATATTCTGAGTTCTTTAAATCTCCTGTAGGAGCAAGCTCCTAAAGTTAATTACATCTTATACAGTTATGACTGTTTATGAAAACTTCTGATTAATGTTAATCGCTTGTTTCCTAAAAGATTTTAAGAAATATCAATTTTCAATCCTAAGGGTAATGTGTTTGATTTGGTCAATTTTTTGTTTTTGTTTTGTTATTTTCCGTTTTTAATTGTTTTGTCAATTGACCGTGACTTTTTGTGGTGATAAAAATGAGTGCAATTGATTAATAATAAAATCACTTATATCAATGCAAGTATACGTATCGCTCAAGTAATACAAGGCTCTAGTGGAGTCCTAGTTATCGATCCCACAGGGAAGTGAGATAAAAGGTCCTTAGTCAAATTCTAGTCTACTACAATTATTCCTTAGTTTAGAATGTCGATTAAAATGATGTTTTATCTAGCAACTACTCCCAAATGCAAGCGTTAAATGTAAAGATAGTAACTATAACTAAATGCAAATATTAATTCTAAATATAACCCTTTTTAGATGAATTGGTTTGGAGAATTTTGAGATACTAAAAACTACTATTCTTATGTAATGAAATGGATAATGCATAGGAATGAGATGCATTAAATATTATATATGTCAAATAGGAGCAATCTTATTCTACCTTTGGTCCAGGCATAAAGAACATTGACTAATCCTATGCTTGTTTACTGAATCCGTGGCTAGGCTGGGAGGATACCGACTCTCACTTCGGAGCTCCCACGTTCCCCTGGCCTGAGGGCTAACATCTCCGCTTCAGTACTCAAACAATAGGACTGAATTTGAGATTTTAGTCTGTCACTCTAAAATCTCCATTTCTACGTCCAATAATTATATTTCCATATTAATTTGCATTCAATCCCCATGAACTTGATCCACTTTAAAAAGTACCTATTTTTAGTGTACATTTTATGCCCACTTTATGCACATTTTTAAAGATATTATAATATAAAGAAAAGAATTTTGTATATTTTTATCTTCAAGTATAAAAATATGATTTTAGAGAAAATGAAGCAAAAACTATGCAATTTTGAGCCAAAATGAGCAAGAAAGAAAATTCTGACATGACACATATTGATATGTCTTTCTATGCTTAATATCTTTTATATTTCTCTCATATTTTTGGATGAAATTATACTTTTTAGAAAGGTTGCTTTTATGTCTATCTTGTAGGTGAAGATGTTAGGAACGCAACGCAACTGAAATGGGGCGAAACGGAGTTGAAACAGAGCCAAACGGAGCAAAACAGTGGTGTTACACACAAGGTGGCGCCTAGGTGCCAAACCAGGCTCCCAGGCACCAGTGACGACGAGAAAACGGCGCCTAGGCACCAGAATCAAGGCCAAGACGCCAGAATCATCCAGAAATGGTTATTGGACGGATTTTTGACTACTTTGGGAGTTATTTTAACGGTGTTAAGTAGTTTCTAGACCTTCTAGAAGTTTGAAAGTTATTCCTAATATATAGGACATGAGATACAATGAATCTAGATACATTGGGGCGGTTTAAATCATGAAGAGGTGCGAACCAAAGTGAAGGGGTGCGACTATTTTGGGCATGGAGTCTGGCGCCTAGGTGCCAGAATTGTTTCTAGAAGATTCAATGTATCTAGACCGAATTTTGAAGAGGTGCCTAAAGCAACCCTTGGTCATTTTCAAAGCTCTATAAATAGGGACCAATTCTACAGCAAGGGGGTGTCTCTTCTTTCTCTCTCTCTCTCTCTCTCTTTCTCTCTCTCTCTCTCTCTTTCTCTTTCTCTCTCTCTCTCTCTCTTTTCCCGTTGAGTCATTTTAGAGTCATGAAGATGTAGATTTTTACATCTTATGGAGAGATTGGTGAGGGATTTTGAGATATTTATGTAAGGAATGTACGAGCGGTGCATGGATCAGTGGGAGACTTTGGTGGAGAGATGTTCTTATTTCCTTCAGAGGGAAAAAGCTAAGTATTGTGTTCTTCATTCTCTTGTAATTGTTGTAAACACTTTCTAGTATATTTTCTTTGTTTCAAACCACGTTTTCTGTCGTGATTTATTCATGCTTCGTAAGTGATTTTTTTTACTCTTTCTTTTAATATGAAGTAGTGGCATGTGTAGGAAAATTATTTTTATGATAGAATTATCTATTAGATGCTTCTAGGTGACAGATAGTTGCATAAATATAATAGAATACTAATAAAATAAATTCCTTGTTGGTACTTAATTTATTACACAATTCTATCAATTCTTTTACTCCTTATGCCATTATTTTCATTTACTTTTATTTTTTAATAAAATTGATGCATGTTAAGGAATTAAGATTTGTTTAGATATTCTCTTATTAAATTATGGTGATGATATTTATATTGGATCTTTATTTACTTTACAATTTGATTACTTGTATTGTTAAAATCTGTTGAAGAATTTTGAGACCTAGAAGGAGATAAATTCTTAACTAGTAGATATCACATGAATCTTTGGGTAATCGAAGGCTTTATGCGGGTTATTCAAGGTGAAGTGCAAATAAATAGGAAGATATGATTTATTGGGCGCAGAATTGATTAGTTTTTAGAGTGACAGACTAAATTCTAATAATTTGGTCTATAGAAAGGGAACGGGTCACTAGTAGGGCCGACCATAGCCACTATTGGACATCTAGAAGTGTAAGCCTAGATTAACCCATTCTACTAAGAAAACATCCTGAACCGATCTATAAATTAGCCAATGTTCTTTATGCCTGGACCAAAGGGTAAAGAATAGGAATGCTTCTATTTGACACTACTACATTAATTCTAAGCATTTCTTTCCTACACATTATCTATGTAATTGCAAGAGAAAGGTAGTTTTTAATATATCGAAATTCTCCAAACCAATTTATCCATAAGTTATCTTTATTTAAGAACTTTATTTGGGATTAGTTATTAGAAAACCCATTTTAATCGACATTCCAAATTTAGGCCTTATAGAAATAGACTGGAATTTGCCTAAAGAATTTCTTACCTCACTTCTCTATGGGATCAATACTGGGGTTATAAAAGAAAACTCTATATTACTTGAAACGATATGTATACTTGCGTAGTACCCCTAGTGTGTAAAATATTTTCTAAAGTTTTACAACATTCTAATTTTATACACTAGCCGCTATTTATGAATTGCGTCAAGTTTTTTGCCATCTTTTGGAAGCAAAAATTATTGCGTTATTGCGGGTCGGGTCAAGTTTTTGGCGCCATTGCCGGGGAAGCTTCGGTAAGAACTTTAGGAGAAATTTTATTTGAAATAATTAGGTTTATACTTGGAAAACTGTAGTGTCGTAAAACATATTTTTGTGTAAAACGTGCTTTGTTATATGAAAAAGTGTTGTAAAAAAAAAGAAAAAAAAACTGTTTGTGTGAAAAATAAGGTGTTCGTGAAAATGTTTTATTGTGTTCAATATATTTCATCTATTATTTGTTTAGTTGTTAATGTATTGTTTGTTGTGCTATATATGCAAAACAAAGGATCTGCAAGATTTATGCCTTATGATCCCGAGTTTGAAAAAAATTAAAAAGTAAAATTACAAAATAAGACTCGAAAAACTAGAAATGGAAATGGAAAACTTTCAAGATATTAACTTGGAAAATCATCATACTTCATTAAAGGATTACATAAATCCTACGACAGATGAAATTCACTCAAGTATACAAAACCCTGTCATAGAAGCTGACTCGTTTGAAATAAATCCTGAGATTATCCAAGCTGAGTGCGAACAATCGGTTGGGGGAACTCCTTTGGAGGATCCCTATTTACACTTATCTAGTTTTCTAGAACTTTGTGCTACATTTCGTTATAATGGCATGTCGGATGATACTTGTTAGGCTAAGGCTTTTTCCTTTCTCAGCTAAGGGATAAGGCTAAAATATGGTTATACTCATTAGCAATCTGGTCTATTAAAAATTGGGAGGAGTTAACTCAGAAATTCCTAGCTAAGTATTTTCCACCTTCAAGGACTACTAAACTTAGAAACGATATTATCTCATTTTTTTAATATGAAGGAGAAACAATATACGAAGCCTGGAAAAGATTTAAGGAACTCCTAAGAAAGTGTCCACATCATGCTCTGCCCAATTGGTTAATCATTCAAATTTTTTATAATGGGTTAGTAGGATCCCTTAAATCTATAATTGATGCTACTGCTGGTGGTTCATTAATGTCAAAATCAATTAATGAAGCATATGCATTAATTGAAAAAATGGCTACAAATGAATTTCAATGTCCCTCTGCAAGGGTAAATCATAAAAATGTAGCTAGTGTTCATGATACATATGCGATTGCAATTCTTGCATCTCAGGTTGCTAAAATATCAATGAAGTTGGACCAATTTGGAATGAACCAGCCTCAATTTACTCCAGTAAGTGAGGAAAGTTCATTAGGGAATATGATTGATTCTAACTTACTATATGAGACTTTAAATACCATAAACAACCCATATTCTAACTTTTACAACCCGTGTTGGGAGAATCATCCTAAATTTAACTGGAATCATACTACTGATGGTGGAAACAAAAAATGGGCAAATAATCATGCGAATCCTAATGGAAGTTGGAATAATCAGGGGAACACAAACTATAGACCTTCATATCCATCAGAATCTAACCATGATCAACAATTTGAGGATAAGAAGATGTCCATGGAAGAAGTGGTATTGAAAATGGGAAACCAGTTGCAAAGTCAAAATGCTACGATTAAAAATATAGAGAATCAACTAGGACAAATGGCTAATTCACTTAGCAGTAGACTCCAAGGAACACTTCCTAGCAACATTGAGATCAACCCTAAAGAGAACAATAATGAACAAGTAGAAGATGTCTAATTAAAAAGTGGAAAAGAGATAGAGGATGTGGTTAGAAAAGAGAAAGATGTTGTGAGAGAAAGTAAGAAAACTAAAAGACCTGAAAAACATGTTTCTAAGGATTTGAAAAAATTAATTTCTCCAATTAAAATTAGTTTGGAAAGACCACCACCTCCATTTCCTTAAAGACTTAGACAACATGAGTTGGATAAGAAATTTTTAAAGTTCATGAAAGTACTTAAGAAGTTAACAATAAATATTTCTTTCACTGAAGCTTTGGAACAGATGCCAAGTTATGCAAAGTTTATAAAGGAGATATTGAACAAGAAAAGGAAATTTGGGGATAACGATACAGTTGCACTAAATGAGGAGTGCAGCGCTATACTTCAGAAAAATATTTCTCAGAAATTTAAAAATCCTTGTAGCTTTACAATTCCTTGTGCAATTGGAAAAAGATTATGTGAAAAAGCTTTATGTAATTTAGGAGTAAGCATTAATGTGATGCCTCTATTTATATTTAGAAGGTTAGGTTTAGTCGATATTTCTCCCACTACTGTAAGCCTTATGTTAGCTGATCGATCTATCATTTATCCAAAAGGAGTTATAGAAGATGTGCTTGTTAAAGTGGATAAATTTATATTTCCTTTGGATTTTATTGTATTAGATATGGAGGAAGATAAAGAAATTCCAATTATTTTAGCGAGACCTTTCCTTGTTACTGGACAAGCTATGGTAGATGTGCAAAAAGGAGAGTTGATTATGAATATTAACGACCAGAAAGTCACTTTTGATGTATTAAAGACTATGAAATAACCAGCTGAGAGAAAAGATGATGATTGTTTTTGGATAGATGAAATTGATTATCCAACTAAAGACCATTTCCAAGAAAGTTTTGAGAGTAAGTTAACAGATGAGATTGAAATGGATTTTCATGATGATTCAAAAATGTTATTTAAAGAAGAATATATATATGTTCAGGAGAGATGTGAAATGATGGATGCTAACAAAAATAGTAAACTTTTAATTCCATTTGTTAAAAAATCTCATGAACATAAGTTGGATGTACCCCATACAATTTTAAAGCCTACCTATTTAGGGAATTCACCTACACAACCAGTTTTTATATTTTTAGATGCGACTCAATCACAAGGAAAACTTGAATTGAATGATGAACATGATAAAGTTATTGAACTAGGACTTGAAAAAGAATTTGAGGATATATTTCAAAAGAACTTTGAGTTGAAAAAAGAGGATAAGGATATTGGAAGACCATTGGAAGAAATTCCTAAGGAATTAGAAAAACCTATTTCCTCAATTATGATATATCCTCCATCATTTAATAATTATAAAGGGGAAGAATTGGAAGATAATTTGAAACAGAAGAGTAACATAGATGATACTAATCTAGAATCCGAATTATCTAAAGAGAATCTGATCCAAAATTTGGGAGATATTGAAGTATCTTATAAAGATCCATTTATTATAAATTTCAAGGATGATATTAATATGCAAATTTAGAAAATCAATAGAAGAATATTGGATCTAGAAAGAAATATGAGGAACAATGATATAAATCAAACTGAAAAATGAAGAGCTGAGTGAAAAATTAAAATTTGAGGATTTTATAAGAATACCTGGATCTGGAAATGATTGGGCGATTGATCGAGGATTACTTAATTGGAATTTTGATTCAGGAGGAATCATATGTCGGGCCCGCGACGTTAAAACCAAGCGCTTTATGGGAGGCAACCCATAGTTATCAGTGTGCTTTGATTTAGTATACTTGTGAGTCATGATTGTTTATGTGTTGTTTTGTGTTTTCTTTAGTGCGGAATAGATTAATGTTGTGAGGTTATGCCTTGGTCTTGACTAAATTTGTATATGACTTCTGGTAGTAGCAGGCTGACGAGTCTGTTATAACTCAATTATCAATCAGAGCTGAGCATTACCTTGAATCATGTAAAGTTTAGACTTGGACCACTCCTTGTTAACTCTATTACTTCCTTTATCTGACTTTGTTTTCACTAAGTAAGGTCATGAAATTGCTTAATGAACAACATATGAATGAACTACACTATTTTTTATTTATTAGTTTATCTTTATTAGTGTAGTTTCTTCCGTTAGAAATTAAAAGTAAGCAGAGAAAATGTGAGTAGAAAGGAGATCAAATTAACCTCAATTGATATTTGTTTATGAATCTGCGAGTCTAGGTATTTTAGTTTGTGTGTTTGTGTTACAACAATTTAGAGATTTGAATAACACTTAATATATATTCATAAGCCAATACATGTCCTGTTTATTTAACCTTTCTTTAGTTTAATTTTATTCTAGCATGTTTAGTTTAGATTTACTTTCTATTGCAAATTGTTCTGTCCTGATGAATACATGTAGACGTTTTTGACAAACATTTGTGGTAGATAGAATTTCTGAACTATTTTTCTTCGTGCTTATATTTTCTGTGTTGAATGCTATACATGTTCAAATTCAAGTTTGGGCGTAGGAAGATATATTTTAAAGTTAATTTACTTCATTTAAGTTTAATATTATAACAAACATGTCTTAGGCTAGATTTACTTTCTTCTGCAATTATTATATCCTGATTATGCATGTATATAAATTTGATAGGATGTTGTAATAGTTAGTAGATTTATCTTTTATTTTTCTTTCTCATACATTTTATGGAATTAATTGCAAAATATTTTAAAATTCAAGTTTGGGGGGAATGAAAAACAATTTTCAAACACTTAAATTTTATTTGTCCTAAAAAATGCTATAAATAAATTTGATTTCTAATTGAAAAATAATTATGTGTATGAAGTTATATTAGGGAAATAAAATTTTGAATATAGAAATGAGTAAGAAAATTTAGTTAAAATTTAAAGTTGTGATGAAAAATTTAAAGTTAAATTTTTCTTAGTGAAGAAATGATAAATATTGTGTAACCATCTTTAGTAAGAAAAGTTGTATTTTTAGAAAAATAGAAGGATTAGACTTTTGTTTTCAATATTTAAATTTCTTTTATTGAAAATTAATTTTCAAAACTGTTATTATATTTCTAAGTAAAAAGATATATATCTACCTTATCCTTTAGGAAAGGAAGGGTGTAATTCAAAATTATTAAAGGCCTATCCAGATATAGTAATCCTTGCCTAAAAAAAAGAAAAGAAAAAAAGAAGAAGAAGAAGAAGAAAGAAAAGAAAAAGAAAAAGAAAAGAAAAGAAAAGTATAATATGTGAAAAAGGAAAGAGAAGCTTGAGGATTAAAGGGCCTAATCAAAAATTGGTTCCACACCTGAGCTTTTTAAAGTATAAGATTTGAGAAAATCTTAAGCTTAAAAATATAATATAGTTAGTATAATTATTTATAATAAAGGTTTTTAATTAAAGAAAATAAAATGCCTAACCCCTATATTTTGAAAAATTTACAAGTATTTACGAATTAGATAGCAACACATATTTTCATACTCTTTCATCTAAGAGATTTCTAAACTTCAAATTGGTCTCATTTACTAAAATTTTTTCTAAATTGGACTACTATATTTCTAGAACAAAATTTTAGAAACTCCTAAAGAAACTCATACACATGATTTGCTTATGTGGGTTTACATGATTATAGTGTTACTTGAGGACAAGTAACGTTTAAGTTTGGGGGAATTTGATCCACTTTAAAAAGTACCTATTTTTAGTGTCCATTTCATGCCCACTTTATGAAAATTTTTAAAGATATTACACTATAAAGGAAGGAATTTTGCATATTATTGTCTTCAAGTATAAAAATCAAGTATAAAAATACGATTTTAGAGAAATTGAAGCAAAAACTATGCAATTTTGAGCCAAAATGAGCAAGAAAGAAAATTCTGACGTGGCACATATTGATATGTCCTTCTATGCTTAATATCTTTTATATTTCTCTCATATTTTTGGATGAAATTATACTTTTGAGAAAGGTTGTTTTTATGTATATCTTGTAGGTGAAGATGTTAGGAACGCAAAACAACTGAAATAGGGCGAAACGGAGTTGAAACGGAGCAAAACAGTGGAGCTGCACACAGGGTGGCGCCTAGGCTCCAAACCCGGCGCCTAGGCGCCAGTGACAACGAGAAAACTGCGCCTACGCGCCAGAATCAAGGCCTAGGCGCCAGAATCATCCAGAACCGATTATTGGACGGATTTTTGACTACTTTGGGAGTTATTTTGACGGTGTTAAGTAATTTCTAGACCTTCTAGAAGTCTGGAAGTTATTTTTAATATATAGGACATGTGATACAATGAATCTAGACACATTGGGGCAGTTTAAATTACAAAGACGTGCGCACCAAAGTGAAGGGGTGCGACTATTTTGGGCACGGAGTCCGGCGCCTAGGCACCAGAATTGTTTCTAGAAGATTCAATGTATCTAGACCGAATTTTGAAGAGGTGCCTAAAGCAAACCTTGGTTATTTTCAAAGCTCAATAAATAGGGACCAATTCTATAGCAGGGGGTGTCTCTTCTCTCTCTCTCTCTCTCTCTCTCTCTCTCTCTCTCTCTCTCTCTCTCTCTCTCTCTCTTTTTCCGTTGAGTCATTTTAGAGTCATAAAGATGTAGATTTTTACATCTTATGGAGAGACTGGTGAGGGATTTTGTGATATTTATGTAAGGAATGTACGAGCGGTGCATGGATCAGTGGGAGACTTTGGTGGAGAGATCTTCTTATTTCCTTCAGAGGGAAAAAACTAAGTATTGTGTTTTTCATTCTCTTGTAATTGTTGTAAACACTTTCTAGTAGATTTTCTTTGTTTTAAACCGAGTTTTTTGTCGTGATTTATTCATGCTTCGTAAGTGATTTTCTTTACTCTTTCTTTTAATATGAAGTAGTGGCATGTGTAGGAAAATTATTTTAATGATAGACTTATCTATTAGATGCTTCTAGGTGACAGATAGTTGCATAAATATAATAAAATACTAATGAAATAAATTCCTTGTTGGTACTTAATTTATTACACAATTCTATCAATTCTTTTACTTCTTATGTCATTATTTTCATTTACTTTTGTTTTGTAATGAAATAGATGCATGTTTAGGAATTAAGATTTGTTTAGATATTCTCTTATTAAATTATGGTGATGATATTCATATCGGATCTTAATTTACTTTATAAATTGATCACTTGTATTGTTAAAATCTGTTGAAAAATTTTTAGATCTAGAAGGAGATAAATTCTTAACTAGTAGATATCACATGAATCCTTAGGTAATCGAAGGCTTTATGCGGGTTATTCAAGGTGAAGTGCAAATAAATAGGAAGATATGATTTATTGGGCGCAGAATTAATTAGTTATTAGAGTGACAGACTAAATTCTAATAATTTGGTCCATAGTAAGGGAACGGGTTACTGGTAGGGCCGACCATAGCCACCCTTGGACATCTAGAAGTGTGAGCCTAGATTAACCCATTCTACTAATAAAACATCCTAAACCGATCTATAGATTAGCTAATGTTCTTTATGCCTGGACCAAAGGGTAAAGAATAAGAATGCTTCTATTTGACACTACTACATTAATTCTAAGTATTTCTTTCCTACACATTATCTATGTAATTGCAAGAGAAATGTAGTTTTTAATATCTCGAAATTCTCCAAACCAATTTATCCATAAGTTATCTTTATTTAAGAACTTTATTTAGGATTAGTTATTAGAAAACCCATTTTAATCGACATTCCAAATTTAGGCCTTATAGAAATAGACTGGAATTAGCCTAAAGAATTTCTTACCTCACTTCTCTATGAGATCAATACTGAGGTTATAAAAGAAAACTCTATATTACTTGAAATGATACGTATACTTACGTAGTACCCCTAGTGTGTAAAATATTTTCTAAAATTTTACAAAATTTTAATTTTATACACTAGCCGCTATTTATAAATTGGGTCAAGTTTTTTGCCATCTTTTGGAAGCAAAAATTACTGCTTTATTGCGGGTCGGGTCAGAACTTCACCATCCATGGAATTTGAATTTGGTTTGTACTTAGTTGTAGAAAGCATAACCCTCTCGGATCGTATGTTTTCACAACGAATTTTAACATTACAACAGACCTTAATTGTAATATAAACGAAGTGCAAGTAAAAACCATCACATTTATATATAAAACTTCTTTTAGCATGTATCTCAACATCCTACACATGAATTCTGCTCATTACAAAAAAAAGTAAAAAGAAAAGAATGACATAATCTTCTCATGCCACTATTTCCAAAGAAGAAGAAAGAGTAAGAGAGATACGTCACAAAACACGAAGAAAACACAACAGAAACTTCATTTAACCAAAACAAATCTATTAGGTAAGTGTTTACAAAATCATAAGATAATGAAGAATAATACTTAGCTTTTTTCCTTTTGAAAGAAAGATGAAGATCACTCCCACAAAGTCTCCCGTCGATCCAAGCATTGCTAGTGCAAGCCCTTACAAATTCTCTCAAAATCTCCTCTCCAATCTCTCTAAAAGGGTAGAAATCTACATTTTGACTCCTAATCTAAGAACTCTAAACATTCTCCAAGTTTTTCCTAACATTCTCTCTTTTTTGCTGATCTAAATTCGTTCTTTTAAAGTGTAGGGACAAAGTTTGAAAAGTTGTCACAAGAACTCTTTCAAAAAGCGTCCAAATACGTTGAATTTCGGCCCATAACCTCTAAAAGTTGGTTCATAGTCGTCTCGGGCGCCGTTAGCGGGCTCGAGGGCGCCGTCGGCGAGCTTTTCTGTCATTTTTTGGTCTTCTCGGGAAAATCTCGTCGTCGGCGAGCTCGAGGGCCCCGTCGGCGAGTAGACTGCGCAGCTCCACCGTTTGGCTCCGTTTGGCTCCGTTTTAGCTCCGTTTCGCCTCATTTCAGTTGTGTTGCGTTCCTTTTAGATAGCTGATGCGGGGAACTGCCAAGTGTAATAATTTCAGTACCACTACTAAAAGATATTAATCTCTAGAAACAACGCCAAAAAATTGACAGCCAGGAAGGAGAGCAGGGTAGAAAGTGAAGGTTGTATATGTTTGTTAAGCTTTATAAATATTATTAATGTTTTTCAGAGTAAAATAGCAATTGTGCTCCCTCCTCTTTTATCAACGCAAGCATACGTATCGTTCAAGTAATAAAGGGCTCTAATGGAGTCCTAGATATCGATCTCACAAGGAAGTTAGAGATTTAAGGACTAATTTCAACAAATGCAGTAAAATTACTAATCTAATATACAGTAATAACAAATGCTTATACTAAAAAAAACTTATTACTTAAAGAAAAAGGTTTTAATTTAGAAAATTATCTTTCTCCTTGTTAGAAAATTAAGTGAATGAAAAATTAAATTAGTAAGAATTATATTGTGTCAAATAGGAGCATTCCTATTCTTCACCCTTTGGTCCGGGTGCAAAAAACATTGATTGATCCTATGTTTGATTACTGAATCTGCGGCTAGGCTGGGAGGATACTGACTGCCACTTCAGAGCTCCCATGTTCCCCTCGCCTGAGGGCTAACATTTACACTTCAGCTCCCAAACGATACGACCGAATTGAAGATTTTAGTCTGTCACACTAAAATGTCCAATTCTACGCCCGATAATTAATATTTTCCTATTTATTTGTACCCTCATTCCAAGGCTTTTGACTTCCCTGAATCTTGAATGTAATCTTTACTATAGTTGATAATTTAACATATTTTAACAGTTCAATTGGTCAGATTGAAAGTAAATTAAGATTTAAGTAAAAGATTATCACAATCTTATTTAATATTTTTTAGGCACAACTAATTTAATTTAGGGCATCTTGATGTTCAAGATTTCAGCTACCTAACGGAGATTTACAATTCAAATTTTAATTAAAATTTTGGATACAACTCCAATAGCCGTATCAATCCAGAATGTTAATTACAATGTACAAACCATTTTGAGGAGCAATATGGTTCATAATTGTCATTTGTTTTGACTTTTTGGAGAATCTAAGCGGAGAAAACCTCCAAGTTCTTATTTAAAAGCAATGGAGGAAAGGACTGAAGAAGCTGACTGATCTTTATTCAGAACGTGGATCCCTTACTAATAATTTAATTTTGGGAAATTTACATTAGTAGCACACAATTCTTATGCATTTACATATCCCACGACTAAATTTCCATATTTACATACATCCTACTTTGGTGTTTTAAACTTTTACAAAAAAAATTTATCAAGAGAAGCATACAAAACAAACTAAGAAATTCAGTAACAACATTGTTGAACAGAAGAGAGCAACTGTGCAATAGTTCTGAATTCAGAAACAACACTAGTCTTTTTTTTCTTCCCCGCCATAGATCCCTATCATTGACTTCTTCTTTGTTGGGTATCTCGTCATTTCTCATATTAGTGGTTGCCTTTCCTGCAAATGCAAAGGCATCATCTCCTTATCATTTCCTGAAAATGCAAACCAATAATTAATATAGATTATAGAATATAAAGTAAAATGAAAATGGAAAAAACCTTACCTTGAGGTTATTCTTTGCGATGCGCTTCACAAGTGGACCTCGGCAATTGCCCTTTTTATGATGTCTAGCCTTCAAAATGCCACATCATTATTAGGAAGATTTAGGTACACACCACTCAATTTTTTTGCATTTACATGTAAAACATCTGAAGTTTATTTTTTTTACATAGATGTCACCTTATCTATATGAAAAGATATATTTCACTTTTTAAAAGTTAAAATAGTGGTGCTTTCGATGTGATATGGAAGATAATTTAAAGTCCTCTTCATCTGTCATATTTCCAACAACAGGTATAAATGAATTATTTGTAAGCCTTCTCATAGCATCCTTCCAACAGTAGGAATAGAAATAACTTTTTTAATGCCATTACTACTAAGATTTAACTTTCATTATCCAGCTTCTCAATAGCCAGAAAAATGACAAATATTGTCCTAAATCAACAACTTTAAACTGTCATAAATAAATAGAGGCACATACATACATACCACACACAAAATTCTTACATATTTACGCCTCTAACAGCTAAGCATTCATATTTATAATCTTCAATTTTTTAACATCACATCAAAAATATCATTATCTTTTTAAAAGTTAAATACACCTCTTCATGCATAAACTTATGGCACCTAGGTGTTATAAGTGTAATTATCAGACATTGGGTGTTAGAGATGTAAATACAAAAGAATTGGATGGTATGTATGTAAATTTCCTTAATAAATATTATCCTCATTCACATTGTTTCTGATTTTTTTTGTTTTCTTTTTTCTCAATCTCATATTTTAATTCTGGAGTCACTAAACGCATGTCAACTTTGAATCCTTGGTCCTCAAGATGCATTCCAAGAATGATTCCTAAGCTCAACCCAAAAAATGCCTTCTAAAAATTATCAAGAACTTGTCTGCAAGTGTATCTTTGGTTGGTAAGTGGAAACCACAAAATGATTGCATCATTAAAACCCTTAAAAAAAAATTATAAAAGAAAGAATAAGTAGGAATAGCTTGAAACAATCGAAATGAAATCACTGTAGTTAACTAGAAAAGTTTCCTTTTTAATTTATTTTTTAATTGTCCTAATGGTAGTGAAAAGCTTGACCTGCAAAACTCTAAAGAGTTATTTGAGAATTACAAAAGACTCCAGTTATTGCCATGTCCAACCGATACAATTGTTATTGCTACTGGATGAAGACAATTGTATTCATTTACAATCTTTCAGAGTGATATCATCTATCAGTTTTCATGCTATCGGCAATATACACCAGTTTTCCATTAACTTCTAATTTTTGTGCTACTGGAACATTCGTTAAACATTTTTTAGTGAAATAAATTAAACACAATATAAGAACGTTTCACATTTTAAATAAATGAGTTCTAAAATAACCAAAGATTCTCTTCAACGTAATAAAAGCATGAAATTAAATATCATAATCAAACTTACTATTTGGCCAATTTTACTTAGCATACTAGATTTCTTTATGTGCCAATGAATTAACTTTAGATGGTTTGTTCTAACATTTTTTAAGAATCGTTCTCTTCACTGTATAATATCATATTTTATTTAATATCAAATGGGTGTAACCTCTGCCAAGTACACCAACTCTGTTCAAGTATGGTTGTTTTTCCTCTCAAAAAAAAAAAGTATGGTTGTTTTAGTAGACAAAATTTTAGGTGACATTCTTCCCAAGATCACAGAGAAAATTGATCTGTATTCGCAAGGTACAAAGAAAAATTCAGTTCAAACTTTGTTTCCCTGATAGATAAAAGACATAATTGTTATGAAAATATCGGAACGAAAAAACAGAAATCGACACAAATCAGAAGAACACACAAAAATTTAACGAGGTTCGACAAAGAATTGCCTACGTCCTCGGGAGCGAGCCGGCGAATGCACTATTTCAGAGGAGTTACAATAGTTCGGTTCACATACTCATAGGATTACACATCTATTTATAGATAAAACCCAAGGATAAATTACTAACTCGCCTTCGCAGACAGACCGACGCTCCTCCACGTTCGTGCGCAAGACCGCGAGCTACCGCGAACTGCTGTCACGATCCAAGCCTTCGCGAACTCCTCCTGCTGCCGCGAAATTTGTCGCGAGTCACGAGTCGAGCCTGGAACTCCGCCTCGCGCACGAACGCCGGCCGCGCGAACTGCCCCTGCGCGAGCTCTGCCTGTCGCGCAAATCAGGAAGGAGCGGATCCCTGTAGCAGGAGCCTGGTCGCGATCAACCTTCGCGATTCGCCTGCTACAGGCGAAAATTTGATTCACGAATCACAGGAGAATCGCGGGATAGTTGCTGCATTTGACAGAGAAAATTTCAGGTTTCTTTGAATTTATTTACGGAGTATTTTCTTTTGTTTTTCGAAGCAAGGCAGGAAAATACGGTTCAGATGGCAATGTCTGGAGCAAAATTCGAGATAGTGAAGTTCGATGGAACCGGGAACTTCAGATTGTGGCAAACAAGGATAAAAGATTTGTTGGCACAACAGGGAGTTTTGAAGACTTTGCGGGCTACGAAACCTGATAATATGGAAGATGAAGATTGGGAAGAGTTACAACTTCGAGCGACAGGTACCATACATTTATGTCTGGCAGATGAGATTATGTATCATATTATGAATCTGAAATCTCCAGGAGAAGTATGGAAAAAATTTGAATCTCAGTTTATGTCCAAATCTCTGACGAATAAACTGTATCTGAAGCAAAGGCTGTATGGGCTGAAGATGCTATTGGCCGCCGACGGCGAGGAATAGGCCGCCAACGGCGAGGAATAAGTCGCCGACGGCGTGTTTTTCCCGAGAGCATACAAATAAATTATAAAGGAGCCCGCCGACGGAGAGATCAAGCCCGCCGACAGTGAGCCTTAGCAGTTAGCCCATGTTCTAGAAGCCCGCTGACGGCGAGAAAGTCGGTTCAAGCAAGATTCATCGAATATGGACGCCTTTTGAAGAGGTGCTTAAGCAACCTTTGGAAATATTTCTACCTCTTTAAAAAGGGACGAATTTAGACTGAAAAGTGTGTCTCCAGTGTTTCTTCAG
Organism: Papilionanthe hookeriana x Papilionanthe teres; assembly: GCA_022702705.1. Taxonomy (NCBI): domain Eukaryota; kingdom Viridiplantae; phylum Streptophyta; class Magnoliopsida; order Asparagales; family Orchidaceae; genus Papilionanthe; species Papilionanthe hookeriana x Papilionanthe teres. The sequence continues at coordinate 54,253,531 of CM040422.1, forward strand.
AGTGTCTCCAGTGTGTCTCCAGAGTGTCTTCAGAGTCTCATCAAAGTGTGTCTAGGTGTGTACAGTGTCCTAGAGAGTTTAATAGTGAGTAAGTGAGTATAGTTGAGTAAGTTGTACAAGAAGGAAGAGTCAGAGGAACTTCAACGAGTCTACTTGGGGAGAAAATTTGAGATAAGTTGTGTTTACTATTTTATAACTTTGATTTTATATGAAATCCAAGTTTTGTGTTATTCTTCCTATGCATTCTGAGTAGTCTTCTCTGTCTTTCTCCTTATTTTGAGAATTTGTGAAATGGAAAATTGAATTAGTTGTGCCTAAAATATTCAATAAAAATTGTGATAATCTTTTTACTTAAAACTTAATTTACTTTCAATCCTACAATTGATTCGTTAAAATATGTTGACTTCACAACTAAAGTAAATATTACATCCAAGATTTGGGGAAGTCAAAGTCCTTGAAAGGAGGGTGCAAATAAATAGGGAAATAATATTTATCGGGCGTAAAATTGAAGATCTTAGAGTGACAGACTAAAATCCTCAATTTGATCCCATCGTTTGGGTGTTGAAGTGTAGATGTTAGCCCTCAGGCGAGGAGAACGTGGAAGCTTCGAAGTGAGAGCCGGTATCCTCCCAGACCTAGCATGATTCGATGAACCAAACATAGGATTAATCAATGTTCTTTATGCCTGGACCAAAAGGTAAAGAATAGGAATGCTCTTATTTGGCACAATATAATTCAAACTAATTTAATTATTCGTTCACTTAATTCTCTTAACAAGGGAGAGATACTTTTTATATTGCAACTTCCCATTTCAAGATTAGTAGTAGAATTTAGTATAATTGTTCTTTATTTACGTTTACTAGATAGTTATTTCAACTCGTTGTAATTAGTTCATAATCTTTAAACTTCCCTATGAGATCGATATCTGAGACTCAATTAGTAGCTCGTATTACTTGAACGATACGTATACTTGCGTTGATAAGGGGTAACTTTGCTATTATTGAATATTTATTTTTACACTTGTTAACACTTATAAAGTTATGCATCACTGTCCTGTCATTATGCTCATTTAATTCAAACTATTGAATGTATCGTATCTTGTTTCATTTTTTAAAAAAAATTAAAATATCATTATTTTCAAAAGAGATATATCAAATTATTTAAATTAAACTATTTTAAATCTAAACTATATTTTAAAATCAGTTTTCAAATTTAAATGACCGACAACTACATATAGGAAAACTGAGGAAATTGTCTCAAGAAAGTAATCAACAGAAATAAAACATTTGCTTGTTTCATATAATAACCAAAATGGTGCTTATGTTGAAGAAACCGTGTAATCAGTAAAACCTGCAAAAAAAGCAAAAATTAATTTAGTGCAGTTCAATGCACCCCAACAATCAAAATTATATTTGCAATAATTGAACGACTAAATTACTATTTGTATAACTCTTCACGCCGTAGATCACTCAGAATTTTCAAAAATAAAATTTAACAAGAATACAAATGCATCAAATTTCTTTGATATTTTAAGAAACAAATAACTTCAAGGAAATAGCGATACAATGTAAGAACAGTAATGTATTAAAGCCAGTGCAAAGATCAACTACTTAATAGATAAAATTGAACAATTTAGTTATCTAAGCAAGATGTTAACACATATTTGGTTAAGAAGAAAAATTAAATCCACTAAAAATAAAGGTGCAAACGTAGAATGAAATGATTCACATCCTGTGCAGCCTCTTCATCTCTCCACTTAGATCATTCAATAGTGATCCTCCGATACGTTCCGGAACAAAAAACAATGAATAGATTGCACTAGAGAGGTAGAGAAATTGAAATTAGGGTTGCTTTTATCAAAACTAGGGGTGCAAATGAGTCAAGTCGAGCTCGAGTCATGCCCAGCTTAAGCTCGGTATGTTTGGCAAATGGTGAGCTTGAGTACGACTCGTACTGGTAGAAGCAGCTCGCGAGCTCAAACTGAAAACTTAATTTTCACGGGAGCTCGCCAGAGAAGTTATTGGAGGACAGAGGAGGAGGAAGCAGTGGAAGCTCATCGAAAAGTGCATTGAAATGACTAGTGATATGCTAATCGAGCCGACTCGCGAGCCAATGAGCCGAGTTGCGACGAGCTCGAGCTCATGGTTCGATAAGCTCAGCTCATTTGCACCCCTAAACAAAACCAATGAAAACAAAGTACAGTGTTTAGGGTATCTAAGCAAGATATTATTACATATTTGGTTAAGACGAAAAATTAAATCCACTAAAAAATAAAGGTGCAAACGTAGAATGAAATCACACAGCCTGCGCAGCCTCTAAAGGCGTTCATCTCTCCACTTAGATCATTCAATAGTGATCCTCCGATACGAACTGAAACAAAAAACAATGAACAAACAATGAATAGATTGCACTAGAGAGGTAGAGAAACTGAAATGAGTGCTGCTTCTATCAAAACTAAGGGTACAAACAAGTCAAATCGAGCTTGAGCCATGCCAAGCTTGAACTCTGCTCTTTTGGGAAATGGCGAACTTGAGTTCGACTTGTACTGGTAGCAGTTGCTCGCGAGCCAATTTGCAAGCTCGAACGAAAATTCAATTTTCACGGGAGCTTGCCAGAGAAGTTATTGGAAGCCAGAGGAGGAGGAAGCAGTGGGAGCTCATTGGAAAGTGTATCGAAATGACTAGTGATAGGCTAATCAAGCCAGCTCGCGAGCCAAAGAGCTGAGTGGGGATAAGCTCGAGCTCGTGACTCGATAAGCTCGGCTCGTGAGCTCGTTAACGAGTCGAGCTTGAACCAGCTCGGCTCATACGCACCCCTAATCAAAACCAATGAAAACAAACAAGCTAAATCATTGATATGCTATTCGAGAGGAAGATCACCTCTCCACAAACCTTAGACGCTGCTAGAAACACCATCAAAAAGAAAAAAAACTGCAGCCAAGCAAAACATAAAGACAAACCCTAGCCATTAACCCTTCTAAATACTCTCCAAGTTACCTTTAAAACTTCCCCCCAAAATCCCTATTGATTCTCTTTCTACCATATGTGATTAGTGGCTTAGTAGGCCTCACCCAGGAGTTGGAATCGCTTTCTATATTTTCTGGAGAACCTGCTCCTCTATGCTTGGACGTTAGCCCTCCTAAATGCTCTCCAAGATCCCCCTCAAACTTTCCCCCCAAATCCCCTTGATTTCCTTCCTCATATAAGTGATTGACGGCTTAGTTGGCCATGTTGGAATCGCTCTCAATATTTTTATGAGAACCCACCCCTCTAGGCTTAGTCGATTGGCTTTGCTAGACTATCGGTGGGCATGACTTGGTGTGGCCAGTCCATACCGGTTCTTCTAGGATTGATTCTTCTACAAGAACAGTAGTCGTGGTTGTTCGTTCGTGGGAGGGAGGCGCAGAAGGCGCAGGCGTATCAACCTCACCTGCATCTTTCTCTTTGTGTGGTTATTGATGTCCTGCTCTCATACACAATGCATCTGTGTTAGTACCCAAAAAATTTCCCTTGCATCCAAGTTCCCCACTAAACCCATCCATTGGCCCGGTTTGTAGCTTATAGTCAACGTGCCCAATCAATATCCATTGGCTGGTTCTGTAGCCTAAATAATAAGCTTTTCAACAAAAACATCTCATGCCACACATCTTTAATTGCACTCTATTACAGTCATTGTGTTTGCCCTAGTGTGTGATTGCATCATATAGCCAATTGCTACAATTCGTTTTACGTGGTCAACTTTTTGTTCTCTTTGGATCAAGCTCCAGGCTCTACTCAACTATACATTAATCATTGCTTGCACACCCTCGCCCTTGACAAAATCAATCCCACCACCTTCACTACTTGGCACAATCTCCCTCAAAATGGCATCCTCTCATACTCCTTGCACAATCATGTTCAGATTGCAAATTGCACGCCATTCTCATAGTTTTTTCCTGCTTTTACCTTCCAAAATTTCCCTCATTCTTAAACTCATGTACTCTAGACATGCATGATATACCACCTCACACAGTCTATTTATATAATATTATCATGATAAGAGAAATCATAAATTATAATTTTCATATCATAACCACTTATAAAACTTAATTTAAAGATTGAGGGGACAAAATATAAATATATGGTTCATATCATGCTTGTTGTTAATTTTATCATAATGATTAAGCATATTCTCACACTCAGTGTCTCGATTTAGACACACCATATCATGAAAATTGTGCACCCACATCAATCATATCATGTTCTACATCAATCAAATCATGATAGCCATACCCACTTTTGCGTCTAAAGACACCCACCCAAAATCAAAAGCTTTTGATCAAGCTTTTCCTAAAATCGAGTACACAATCAACCTAGGCCTCATGATGTATGACGAGCCTCCGACGTGTGTTATTTTTCTGTGTGTTTATGTTCATATGTACAAGCACACACATGTTCTACGCAAGTATACATATCGTTCAAGTAATACATGACTCTAGTGGAGTCTCGTTTATCGATCTCACACAGAAGCGAGGTAAGCAGTTCTTAGTCAAATTCTAGTTTACTACTATCAGACGTTAGTTTGGAAGATCGATTTAAGTGATTTTTCGAACAAATACTCATAAAGGTAAGTCTTAAGTTTAAAATAACTAATAAATAATTCTAAATAAAATATTAATTATAAAGATAACCCTTTCTGGATGAATTAGTTTGGAGAATTTTGAGATGCATAAAACAACTATTCTTATGTAGTGAATTGAATAAAGTTTATGAATGATATACATTAAATATTGTATGTGCCAAATAGAAGCAATCTTATTCTTTACCCTTTTCCGAGTGCTTAAAGAACATTGACTAATCCAGAGTTTGATCCATAAATTCGTGGTTAGGCTGAGAGTATACTGACTCTCACTCCAAATCTCCCACTTCCCCCACTTGAGGGCTAACTCTCGCTTCAGTTTCCAAACACTTGAACCAAATTAGAGATTTTAGTTTATCACCCTAAAATCTCCAGTTCTACGTCCTTCAAAGTATATTTCCATATTTATTTGCACTTAACCTCCATGGACTACTCACTCATCCATGGAATTTGAATGCAGTTCAACTTTGTTGAGAATTACACCACCCACTCGGGTTTTAATGTTATTACAACGAATTTTAACACTACAATGACCCCATATTGTAATATAAATGAAGTGCAAGTAAAAATCATCACATTTATAATTAAAATCTCTTTAAATATGCATTACAATATCCTAAACATTAATCCTACACATTACAAAAGAAAAGTAAAATGAAAACAATAGCATAATCTTCTCATGCCACTATTTCCAAATAAGAAGAAAGAGTAAGAAAAACACATCAAAAAGCACGAAGAAAATACAATAGAAAACTTCATCTCATCAAAGAAATTCCACTAGATAAGTGTTTACAAAATCATAAGATAATAAAGAACACAATACTTGTTTTTTCTCCTTGAAAAAAAATATGAAAATCTTTCCCACAAAGTCTCACGTTGATCCATGCAATGCTAGTACATTTTCTTACAGATTCTCTCAAAATCCCCTCACCATTTTTTTCAAAAAGATAGAAATTTACATTTCTACTCTCATTCTAAGATCTCTAAACATTCTCTATATTTTTTCACTTACACACTACTTTTTCTGACATAAAATTACTCTATTATAGTGTAGGGATGAATTTCCCAAGAATTGCCTCAATAAATCTTCCAAAAAACTTCTAGATTCAATGTTTATAGCAAATAACCGTCCCTGGCGCCGTCAGCACCATTTTTGGCCCAATCGGCGCCCAAAATCATCGTTCTCTGGATTCTGGCACCGTCGGCGCCTATTCTGGAGCCATCAGTGTTACTCTGCTCAGCTCCACCGTTTTGCTCCGTTTTGCTCCGTTTCAGTTGCGTTGCATTCCTTACATCTTTATTTACAAGGTAAGCATAAAAACAATCTTTGTTTAAAGTGTAATTTCTCTAAAAAACATGTAAGAAGTGTAAAGAAGATTAAACATAGAAAGACATATCGAAATGTGTCGGGTTAGAATTTTTTTTTTTTGCTTGTTTTTGCTTCAAATTGTACCATTTTTATTTATTTTTCACCAAAAGTCCATTTATTGTATCTAAAACCAAAAACATGCAAAATACATTCCTTTAAAGTGTTGTATTATTAAAATTAAGCATAAAATGAATATGAAAAATCAAACATTTTTTAAGTGTGTCAACTCCCCCAAACGTAACTGTTACTTGTCCTCAAGTAACACTATAACTTTAAAAGCTAAATATGTTGATTTAAGGTCGTGGGTTTCAATAGAATTTCCTATAGTTTTGTCTCTGAAATGTTATAGTGCAACTTAAGAGAAATTCTAGCAAATCAATCTAAGACTAGAGTGTAAGAAAATCTCATATTCAACATAGGAATCCTGATATTCTATTTACTTCAAAAGTTATTGAAATTTGTCAAACTAAATAGTCATAGAAAGTATAAAATCATAATTTAAGCACCTTATATATACAAATTTGACCAATACCTTCTGAAATAAGAATAAGCATATGATTGTTTCTGAGTCTTTCAATTTAAAAATATTCAAGTGAAACCAATTTTTTATCAAACTTCTCCTCAAGCTTCTCCTCACATATTTTCTTTTGATTTTTCTTTTTGTTTTCTTTTTTCTTTTCTTTTTATTTTGTTTCTTTCAGGATCTTTTTAATCCTTACTTTTTTTTTCATTTTTTTTGCTCTTTTTTTCATGTGAGGATTACTATATCTGAATAGGCCTTTAATAATTTTGAATTTCACTATCCTCTTTCTAAATTAAAAAACTCAGAACTTTCCTTCACTTTTTAAAAGCATAAGTATTAGTTTGAAAAAGATTTTGATAAATGCTCAATTCTTATTAAGTATAAATATTTTCAAATATTCAACTCCTTTCTACAATCAATAACAAGATCATTTTCCTAAAGTTTCCTAAAATATCTTAACTTAAAACAATTTCTTCAAAAAGGATTTCAAATATGTTATTTTTCTAACATTCCTAAAACTAAAGTTATAGTAACCTAAAGATAACACCACATACCACAAAGTCATTTTAAAGATGATATTTCATTAAATATGGGCTACTGAGAACAAATAAAGTTAGGTTTTTTAGAAAAAAATTTCTTCCCCCCAAACTTGAAATTTTAAAATATTTTACAGATAATTCCATAAAATGTAGCAGGAAGAAAAAGTAAAAGTTGAATCTACTTACTACTACAACATCCTATCAAATTCATATACATGCATAATCAGCTTATTATAACTATGGGAGAAAATCAATCTAGCCTAAATTATGCTTGCAATAATATTAAACTAAAAGGAAGTATACTCACTTTAAAATTTTATTTTTCTTCCTATCCCCAAACTTTATTTTTAACATATATAACATTTAGTACAGAAAACATAAGTATGAAGAAAAAAAGTTCAGAAATTCTATCTACCACAAATGTCTATCAAAAATATCTACAAGTATTCATCGGGACAGAATAATATGCGGCAGAAAGTAAATCTAAACTAAACATGTCAGAATGAAATTGAATAAACAAAAGTCTAACTAGCATAACAGATATCAGCATAGGAATATAAAAATGTTCTTCATGTCTTATATAAAATTACAACACAAACACAAACACACATAATAAATGACATTAATTCTTCCATTAACTTGTCGCATCTCACTAACTTACTTCAAAATTCTAACGGAATCACTACACTAATAAATTAGATACATTTTAAATTTTTTTATAGATTATAATCCCAAAGATAAGATTATCCCTGATATATTGGCTCTCAGAAACCAATCTTAGGCATCATGTAATCCCCTTAATTAAGCATTTCTAACAGTTATAACAATAGTTTAAGATCATCCGTGTGTTACTCATCAAATAGGTTCATGACTCCTATCAAATGAAAACAAAGTCAGAAAAAGGAAGTAACAAAATTGAGATGGAACTTTCACTTTTCAAATTCATGATGTCTCTTGTAAAACTCAAGTCCAGGTAAGACCCGAATAGTAGTGGACTCTTCAATCCAACTATTACAAGAGAACATAAAAGTTTAGCCATAATAATAAGTTAAGGAATCACCTCCCTCATGACATACAAAGATCAAATCAAATCACTAACAATCCAAACATCCACAAATCTACAATTAAACTGATCAATCCACACTAAAACAAACACAATACAACACTAACAATCATGATTCTCAAGCATACTAAATCAAACTACAGTGATAATGATACACCTAAAATATATAGTGCTTTTATGCATAATTTTATACCTATTTTGGATGATATTGCACTTTAATGGAAGATATTTTATGTTTTTCTTGTAGGTATAATGAAAATAATTAATTATGATGAAATGAGCAAAAAATGACCAAATTTGGAGCAAAATTATGAAGTTTGAGAAATTTGGCCTGTGGTGCCTAAGCTCCAAAGTGCCGGCGCTTAAGCGCCACAGTTAAAAGTCGAATTTAAATGAATTTTGGCACCATTTTCAAGGAGTGTTTGAAGCAAATTTTGGTGGTAACTTCCTTTAGGCGACAATTTTGAATGAAGGGATGCATCTTTTGGTGGATATATTGAATCTGGACATGATGTGAAGAGACACCAATGCATCTTTTGGAAAATTATTAAAATGAAGGCTCATAATTTGCAAGGGGGTGTTGTTAATGTGGTGTAGAGAGTGTTATTATTCAGAGTATGTTATTAGAGTGTGTTAAGTTTTAGAGTTCTTCTTTTCTATAGTAGAGAGTAGAAAGTAAGAAAGGAAAAAGGGTTGGTGTAAAGCCTTCTTCTCACCAATTTTCTTTTATCCTCATATCTAGTTTTTATTGAAGTTTAAAGTCTTTATTAGAGTCACCAGAGTTGGGCGCTAACCTCTATGAAGTTGTATTGTGGAAAGCAAAATTCCAAAGAAACTTCCAGAGTTTGGTGGAGAGGATTTTCAGATAACTATTTATCTTTGATTTTACATTTTATTTTTAAGTAAGGTTGTTGTGTTTTCAATATGGTTTATGCTTTCATATCAAGTTTTATTTGTGTTTACTTCTTGAAATCTGAGTAGTTTAGTTTATATTTTTCTTTCTTAGATGATGAAGTAATTAAATTATGGAAGTAATGTTGTGGAAAGTATAAGTGTTTAATGCTGGAATAAATTGTGATGATTCAATTCCTTGAACTTAATTTACTTCTTGATTTGGCCAATTAAGATGTTAAAATTTATTGTGAGATTATGTAAGATCCAATGTGGTATTGTCTCAAATAATAATTGGAAAGAATCACATGCATTTATACGGGTGAGAATTGTAGTCCATATGATTGAATGCAAATATATAGGGAGATATGCTTTATTAGGGAATAAAATTAGAGGACTTTAGAGTGATGTATTAAAACCCCTAATTTGGTTTGTTATTTTAAATTTTGTTATGAGATTTTAGCCCCCAGGTGGAGGGAATAGAGAGAACTCTAAAGTGAGAGCTGGTATCTTCCTTGCCTAACCTATCTACAAAATTTCAAAATTTCAAATTAACCAATTTTCTTTATAGAACCAAGTAAGGGTAAAAAACATAATTGCTCCTATTTGACACAATACATTTGAATACTTCCACAACATAAAATTCCATAATTATTACTGATTCATTGAAGAAATAAAATGATATTTGATTCTTATAACTTTTATATCGTGTTTGGAGTATTAATAATTTCATTTCTTGCTTAAACTTGTTATTAAAATATCAAAAAGAACTTTTCGAAATTAAAATCTTAAAACGTACTTGCAAAAATCAATTAAAAAAGTAAAAAGTTATTTTTCTTATTTCTTTAAATTTTTACACATTTTCCTGTGGGTTCGATATCTCGGGACTTAATCAGAAAGTCCTATATTACTTGATAAACGATACGTATACTTACCTAGAATGTCATATTATAAATCATAAATTTCATATATAAATTGTAAGCATAAATATTCGGGCAATCAAGTTTTTGGCACCGTTTCCGAGGACAATAATTAAAATTTTATTTAAAGAAAATTAAGAGATTAAAATTTTTTATTTTCTTTTGCTTTTGTTAGTGTGTTTTGTTTTATTTTATTTAACGTTGTATGTGTAGTTCAGTGTCTGAGGGACTTGTGCCTTCGATTCTTAATTAGAAAGAACAATCAGAAAAATTAAAAAATTTAAAAATTCTGAAAAAGATAAAAATATTCAAGAAATGACAAATCATCAAAATTAAAATGTTGACATCCATCTAGAATTTAGACCTTTAAGAGAATATGCTAACCCTACAGTGGATGAACTTCCTGGTAGTATGCAACATTCTACTGTAGCTGCTAATTCCTTTGAGCTTAAATCTACTATTATCTAAATAATGTCTAATAATCAGTTTGTGTGCTATTTTTAAATATGATGGTGTTTCAGATGATACTATTAGACTTAGACTTTTTCCTTTCTCACTAAGGGAAAAAGCTAAGATATGGTTAAATTCGTTAGCACATGGATTTATCAGAACTTGGGGTGATTTAGCACAAAAATTTCTTGCTAAATATTTTCCACCATCAAAGACTGCGAAGCTTAGAAATGATATTACATCTTTTTGTCAGTTTGAAGGAAAATCTATATATGAAGCATGAGAACGATTTAAAGATCTCAGGAAATGTCCACATCATTCGATACCAGATTGGTTAATAATTCAAATTTTTTATAATGGATTAGTTGGACTCCTAGATCTATTAACGATGCTGCTGCAGGAGGATCACTGGTGTCTAAACAGTTTACTGATGCTTATGCTTTGATAGAAGAAATGAGTACTAATAATTTTCAATGGCCTTCTTAAAGGTTAAATCCTAAAAAGGTAGCTAATATTCATAAAAATGATACTTTTGCGATGTTAGCAAATCAAGTTGCTGCAATTTCAAGGAAGATAGACCAATTTGGAATGAATTTTTCTCAGTCAATTGCCATGATTGAAGAAAATTCATTAAGTCAAAATGATTGATTCTCATACTTCACCAGAATCTATGAATGCTATAAGTAAGCCTAATAACTCTCATTCTAATTATTATAACTCAGGTTGGAAGAATCATCCAAACTTTAATTGGAATACCAATAATCTGGGTGGTATTAATTAACAGTGCGGAAATAACTAAGTAAACCCATTGGGAAACTGGAACAACCAAGAGAATAATAATTATAAACCAACCTATCCTTCAGGTTTTAACAATGTTTCACAATTTAAGGAGAAGAAGTTGTCTATCGAAGAAATCGTGTTACAAATTAGAAATCAATTGCAATGTCAAGGAGCTATAATAAGAAACATTGAAAATCAATGGGGACAGATTGCCAATACATTAAGTAATAGATCCCAAGGTATGCTTCCAGTATCTTGAAGTACATCCAAGAGATAAGAATAAAGAGCATGTAAAAGCAATTCAACTGAGAAGTGGAAGAGAGTTGGAATGTAGAGTTCAAAAATAAATTGAAGTAGAGAAAGAAGAGATTGAAGAACCAAAAGAGGACGCTCAGAAAGGTTTAGAAAGACCTATTTCTCTACTTAAGAAAGATTTAGAAAAACCACCACCTTCATTTCCTCAAAGACTTCATCAACAAAAATTGGATAAGCAATTTTCAAAATTATTGGAGATATTTAAGAAGCTAACAATCAATATTTCATTTCCTGAAGTCTTAGAACAGATGCCAAGCTATGTGAAATTTATGAAGGATATTCTCAACAAAAAAAAAGTTTGAAAATAATGAGACAGTTGCATTTAGTGAGGAGTGCAGTGTAATAATTCAGAAGAAGTTTCCTGAAAAGCTTAATGATCCTGGTAGTTTCACAATTTCATGTGCAATCGAAGATAGAGTTTATGAAAAAGCTTTATGTGATTTGGGTGCAAGCATTAACCTTATGCCTCTATCGATATTTAAAGGATCTGGATTAGAAGAAATAACTCAAACTACTGTAACTCTGCAATTAGCAGATCGTTCGATCACATATCCTAAAGGAGTTATAGAAGATGTTTTGGTAAAAGTGGATCAATTTATCTTTCCTGTTTATTTCATTGTGCTGGATATGGATGAAGATAAAAAGATACCCATAATTTTAAAAGACCTTTCCCAGCCACAAACAGAGCAATGATAGATGTGCAAAAAGAGGAATTAACAATGAGAGTTAATAATCAGACTGTTACATTCAACATTTCAAAATCTATGAATTATCCTGTAAGAGGTAAAGATGGCTAATGTTATGGGATGGATGTTATCAAGTATTTGAGTGAATATCATTTCAAATCAGTTTATGAAGAGAAATCTGAAAGAGAAGAATAAGAACATGAGCAAGAAGAGGAGTTACATCATTCTGAAGATTTTAATGAGGAAGATCTAAATTATGTTCTTGAAAAATTTGAACTGCTGGAGATGACTGAAAAAGATGAATCTTTTGGTCCATCAATTGAAAAACCTCCTGAACTTGAATTAAAGATGCTTCCTGATCATTTGAAGTATACTTTTCTAAGTAAGTCCTCAACTTTGTCAGTGATAATTTCCTCTCAATTAACTAAAACGAAAGAAGAGAGTTTGTTTTAAAGAAATACAAGAAAGCCTTCGAATGGACAATAGCTGATATTAAAGGAATCAGTCCTTCAATTTATATGCATAAAATTCCTATGGAAGATAATTGTAAACCTATGGCTGAACCTCAAAGGAGATTAATTCCTATTATGAAAGATGTTAAGAAAGAAATTTTAAAATTGTTGGATGCTGGGATTATATACCCTATTTCAGATAGTGCATGGATGAGTTTTATTCACTGTGTTTCTAAGAAAGGAGGAGTAACTGTGACTGTTAATGAGAAAAATAAGATTATACCTACAAGACAAGTTACAGGGTAGCAGATATGCATTGCTTATAGAAAATTAAATCTTGCTACAAGGAAATATTATTTCCACTCCCATTTCTAGATCAGGTGTTGGATAGACTGACTGGACATAAATACTTTTATTTTTTAGATGGATATACTGGGTACCACCAAATTCAAATTGCTCATGAGGATCAAGAGAAAACAACGTTTATCAGTCCTTATAGTCTGTTTGCTTTCAGAAGAATGCCCTTTGGTTTAAGTAATGCCCCTGCTACATTTCAGAGATGTATGATTGCTATTTTTTATGATTTAATCGAAAAAGGGATTGCAGTTTTTATGACTTTTCAGTATTTAGAAGTTCATTTAAATCAAGTTTAGAACATGTATCTAAAGTTTTACAACGCTGTGAAGAAACTAATTTGGTCCTTAATTGGGAGAAATGTCAATTTATGCTAGCAGGAGGAATTGTATTAGAACATAGAATATCATAAAAAGGTTTAGAGGTAGATCCTGCAAAAATTCAAGTTATCTCTAATTTACCTTGTCTGACAAATGTAAAGGAAATAAGAAGTTTTCTGGGACATGCTGGATTCTATAGGCGTTATATTAAAGACTTTTCAAAAATTTCAAAACCCTTATGTCGTTTATTGGAAAATAATGTAATTTTTTATTTTGATGATGAATGACTAAAAGCTTTTAAAACATTAAAAGAAAAATTAATCACTCCACTTATTATAATTTCACCAAATTGGGAAAAACCTTTTGAATTAATGTGTGATGCTAGTGATTATGTTATTGGTACTGTTTTGGGTCAAAAATATGATAAAATTTTCAAAGTAATTTACTATGTTAGTAAAACTCTTAATAAAGCTCAAATTAACTAAACCACTACTGAGAAAGAGTTATTAGCTATAGTATTTGCATTTGATAAATTTCAATCATATTTAATTGGAACTAAATGTGTAGTGTATACTGATCATTCTGCTATCAAATATTTAATGAAGAAGAAAGATGCAAAATCGAAATTGATTAGATGGATTCTTCTTTTACAAGAATTTGATTTCGAGATAGTAGATAGAAAATGTGCTGATAATCAAATTACTGATCATTTATCCAGACATGAAACTGAAAAATCTTTTAGTGATACTGAAGAAATTAATGAACATTTTCCTGACGAAAAATTGTTCACTATTAAAGAATGACGAATTCCATGGTATGCCGACATTGTAAAATTTATTGTAAGTGATATTATACTATATGGTTTGACATACCAGGAAAAGAAGTTTTTATCTGATGCAAAAACTTATTTTTGGGATGACCCATTTTTATATAAACAAGGAAAGGATCTGATCATTCGAAAATGTGTGCCTTTAGAAGAAACTTATAAAATTATTCAAAAATGTCATAATTCTGATTTTGGGGGAAATTTTGAAGTTGATAGAACTGCTTATAGAATTTTATAAACTGGATTTTATTGGCCTACAATTTTTAAAGATGTTAATGCATATATTAAAAATTGTGATTGATGTGAGCGTGTAAGCAATATTTCTAGAAGAAATTAAATGCCCCTCAATTATATGTTGGAAGTTAAAATATTTGATGTTTGGGGATTAGATTTCATGGGACCATTTACACCATCTTTCTGAAAGATCTATATTTTAATAGCAGTAGACGATGTATCCAAATGAATTGAAGCTGTTGATTTACCTCAATGTGACGCTCAAAGTGTTGCAAAATTTTTTAGAAAGAATATATTTTGCAGATTTGGAATACAAAGAGTAATCTTAACAGATGGTGAAGTCATTTTAGAAATGCGATTATGAAGAAGTTAGTAAAGAAATTTCATATTAACCATCACATTGTTGCTGTTTTTCATCTGCAGACAAGTGGTTTGGTTGAATTATCCAATCATGAAATTAAAAGAATATTGGAAAAGACTGTTAATCCAAACAAGAAGGATTATGCTTTATGGGCTTATAGGACTGCTTACAGAACTCCTATAGGGATGTCCCCTTATAGGCTACTTTTTTATAAAGCTTATCATTTGCCTGTTGAACTTGAGCATAAAGCATATTGGGCTATTCAAGAGTTCAATTATAATTTAAAAGTTGCTGCTGAGAAGAGATTATTGCAATTAAATGAGCTTGAAGAGATAAGGAATGAATCTTATGAAAATGCTAAGATTTATAAAGAGAAAATGAAGTTATGACATGATCGGAAGATTTTTACTAAAAATCTTGAGCCTGGACAAAAATTTTTGTATAATACAAGGCTGAAAATTTTTGCGGGAAAACTTAAGTCTAAATGGATGGGTTCATTTATTGTGATAAAAGTTTATTCTTATGGAGCTGTGGATATTCAAGATCCTAAGACTGGAAAAATATTCAAAGCTAATGGTCATAGATTAAACCTTATTTTTCAGTCGATCAACTTAAATCTGATGAGAATATGATATTTGGTCACTCAGAATAAGTTCTGGGTATCTCAGGCTGAAGACATTAAACCAAGCGCTTTGTGGGAGACAATCCATATTTATCGGTGTGCTTTGCTTTATAGTTATCGGTGTGTTTTGTTTTATGTTTGCTTTGTGTGGTTTGTTTGGTTTGTTTTTCTGATTATATGGTAGTATTTTGAAGAGAATAGTTATAGTGGTGTTTATTTGACATTAAAGGATGACTTAAAAGAGTCAGAATGAAAAATTTGGACATTAGGCAGACTCGTGCAAAAATGTGCACTCTGGTGGCTAAGCGTCGCTCAGTTGGCGCTTAAGCGCGCGATTAAGAAAAACGTGATAAATGAATTTCTAGAAGCCAAAATCATGGGGAAGTGGATTTAGGAATTATTTTGGAGTTTTAAAACGTCTAGGGTCGGTTTTAGCACTTCCCATGTCTATAAAAAAAGCTCTGGATTAAGAGAAATACTTGCCCTAGTCCATATTTCCATTTCTGAGTCTTAAGAAGAGTATTTTGAGTGCAAAAATTTCTTCTTGGGAGTGAAATTAAGGAGGAAGCCAACAAGAAGAAATTTATCAGTGAAAGTGCGCAAGAGTTATATAACGGATTTCTAGCAGTTAGTATTCAAGGTATTGCATAAAGGATTACGAAGATTGAAGCCAACGTGGAGTCAATTGAAATAAAAGTAAATGAAACTAACGCTCATTTAGCGCATATTGGATGACAACTTAAAATACAATTCAGTCACACAGTTCATGTGGAAGAAGCTGATAAGGCGATGTTTCTGAAAAACAAATGGTTAGAAGAGGAAGACGTAAGAGTTTTCAACCATCGCCCGATTTATCAGATCTATATTCCAGATGGTTCAAATGGAACTAATGGTAGTTCTGGATACATTCAACCTAATGGAGATTGGAATTAATTTTAGTATAGTCTAGTATTGTGGTTTGATGTGTTAAGTGTTTGTGTCTAGTGTTATATGTTTGTGTTTTATTGAATTTTAATGTGTGTTTATTACATCTTAATGATGTAAAATTATCTTTGTTTTAATATATTTGAATTATTGTGTATTGGAAAATTTCATCCAAAATGTTTGGATAGAAATTTTTGTATGTATTAAGTGTAATTGTTTTTAATGAAAGTTTGTATTTGTGTGAAATTTGTTTGGAATTGATGGAAATTTAACTTTCTTTGGAGAATTAGAAAAGTTTAGACTAGAGAAATTATCATTTAAAGTGATTTAGGGTGATTAACCAAGTGGTTTAGTGAATTTTTAAATTAATTGTGAAAATAAGAATGCTGGCGGCTAAGTGCTAGAACTCAGGCGCTTAAGCGCCAGAATTTGCAGTTAAGCGTCGAAGCCCCGCGCTTAAGTGCCGGTTCGCGAAAACTGATTTTCTGCAATTAAAACCCTGAAAATTTAAATTTTTTACACCTCCCATCACCCTCAACCTCTCAAAGTCACGAAATAGGATTTAGGGTTAAGTTGGATCAATTAAGAGCCGATTTCAACGAGATTTGTCAGATTTGAATTCCTTGAGATATGAGTACTACTCCTAAGTAAAAATTTTTTATTTTCACCATATATTTCGAATACATTATTGAAAAATCTTAACATCATTATTTATGGTGAAATTTGAGAAAAGCATGAAAAATTGCTTGGATTTAGTGGAAATTACCTTTGGAAGTTAAATTAGCAAGTGTAGTTTGATTTTGGAATTTTATGGTGAATTTTTTCGATTTTCTTAGAGATGGCTCCAAAGTCAAAGCGATCAAAAGATAAAGCGAAATTTGATTCCAAGAAATTTGTTAGTGCAAGAGCTGAGGATCGATATGTAGACACATTGTCGTCATGTAAATTGATTCCAGAATGATGTTTACTAAACCAGGATAAGTTATTGAAGAGATGATTACTAGAAGAAATTGGGAGAATTACTATTACTTCTCCGATGTCGCTGTTGTTTCTGCGGTCAGAAAATTTTATGCAAACTTGCCTGCAGCAGAAGAAAATTTGGTGATGTTTAGAGGTGAACAAGTACATTTTTCACCTGCAGTAATCAATGTCTTTTACCACTTGCCTCATGCGGTGTTTTGTTTTTATGCTAATTATCATTCAACTGAAGGAGAATTAGATGAGATCATATCATTTATGACTGATGGAAGAGGTTTATAGAAGATAATAAATGAAAGAAGAGTAAATTTTCAGGCCTATAAGTTGAATGTCATTTTAAAGGCATGACATTACTTTATCTCATCTAAACTGTTGCCTTCAAATCATACTAGTGAAGTTACAAGAGAGAGAGCAGTTTTGAATCATTGTATTCAGTTGGGAAAGCCTATTGATGTAGGGGCTATTATTTTTGACTAAGTGATGAACTGTGCCAGATCTGCTACTACTTTAGGTATGGGATTTCCATCTATAATTCATTCAATTTGTGAGTGATCTGATGTTAAGTTTGAAACAAGGGAGGAAGTTATTCAGCTATTGAGACCTATTACCAGTGTAAACATTGGTGCTTACACTGCACATTCTGAGTTTGGCTGGAGAGGAGGATTTAGAACTTCCATTGCTTCTGCTTCTGCTGCTTCTATTTCATGTGTCATTACTTCTAGAGCATCATCATCTAGTGATTCACAAACTGGACTATTAAAGAAGATTTTGAAGAAAGTGAGTCTTACCAGAGAACATGTTAGAGATATGGATGATAAAATTGAAAATATTGAAATGTATATTATTAAGCATGATGAATATGAGGAGAATTATCAGCAGTACATGGATAAAGTGATTAGAGGTGATCATAGTGCTGAGATGCCCCCTCATTCGTTTTATATACCTTATGTGTCATCCAGAGACTGGGCTGAAGAAGAAATGTTATGTTTGATTGTTTGTGATGTATTTATGATATGAACTTTGATTTTTTATAGAGCATAGTTGGACTATTTCTTTTTATGCAAATTCAGATGTTTATATGATAAAGTAATGGTTTATGTTGTAATTTGTGATATGTGTGTAGTAGTAAAAATTTTAAATGTGTATTTAGTGTTTAAGTGTTTAAATTTTTAATAAAGTATAAATTAATTCTAAATTTGTTAGAATATTTAGAACACTATTAAAAACCACTATTTAAAAATTGCATGTTTAAACTTTTCAAAATCTACTACCAATTATTATCTACTATTGTTGTGATTTTAGTTATACTAAGTTAGTGTGTATTTACTTTGAAAACCTCCACTGTTGTAGAAGTCGTTTGAAAATTTTCTTTTATGAAAAACTGAATTTAGTTTCTTTTTTACTCATGTTTATCTTTAAAAATATTATACTTGCATACTTAGAATATTGAAATTCCTGCAAACATGTTATTTTAGTTTTTTTCTAATTCTCACTCATGTATCATTTCTTATGCTTAAATTTTTTATCCTGATTAAAAATTAAAGTTTGGGGAGAATTTTAAAAACTAAATTTTTCAAAAACCTAAAATTTTATTTGTTCTCAAGAATGCTTAAAATAAATTTGATTTTTGTTTGAAAATAATTATATATATGAAGTTATATTAGAAAAACAAAATTTTGAATATAGAAATGAATAAAAGGATTTAATTAACATTTATAGTAAATAATGAAAAATTTAAAGTTAAAATGTTCTTAATAAAGAAATGTTAAATATAGTTAAACTATCTTTAGTAAGAAATATTGTATTTTTTTGATGAATAGAAGATTTGAATTTTATTTTTTAAAGCTTAAATTTCTTTTATTAAAGAATAATTTTCAACACTATTATTATGAATTTTAAGTGAAAGAGAAATATCAGACCTTTTATTTTAAATGGAATGGTGGAATTCAAAATCATTAAGGGTCTATCAAATATAATAATTCTTGCCTTATAAAAAAAAGAAAAAAAATAAGAAAGAAAAGAAAAGAAAAGAAAAAGAAAAAAAGAAAAAAGAGAAATAATATATGAAAAGGAAGGAGAAGCTTGAGGATTTAAGGGCCTAATAAAAAATTGGTTCCATACCTAAAGTTTAAAATATAAGTTTTGAGAAAATCTAAAACTTAAAGTTATAATATAGTAAGTAAAATTATTCTCCATTAAATTTTTCAAGTGAGAAAGATAAAATGTTTGAACCATATATTTTGAAATATCTACAAGTATTTCTGAATTAGATAAAAACCTATATTTCCATTATCCTTTACTTGAGAACTTTCTAAACTTTAAGTTGGTCTTATTTACTAAATTTTTTCTAAATTGGATTATTTCATTTCTAGAACAAAATTTTGAAGCCTTCCTAAAGAAACTCATTTACATAATTTGTATGTTAAAATTTTTATGGTTAAGAGTCACTTGAGGACAAGTAACATTTTAAGTTTGGGGGATTTTGATACACCTAAAATATATAGTGTTTTTATGCACATTTTATACCTATTTTTGATGATATTGCACTTTAATGAAAGATATTTAATGTTTTTTTTGCAGGTATGATGAAATGAGCGAAAAAAGACCAAATTTGGAGCAAAATTATAATGTTTAAGAAATTTGGACTCTGGCGCCAAAGTGCCGGCGCTTAAGCGCAACAGTTAAAAGTCATATTTAAATGAATTATGGCGCCATTATCAAGGAGTGTTTGAAGCAACTTTTGGTGGTAACTTCCTTAACTTCCTTTGGGCGGCAAATTTGAATGAAGGGATGCATCTTTTGATGGATACATTGAATCTGGACATGATTTGAAGAGACACCAATGCCCCTTTTCGAAAATTATTAAAATGAAGTCTCATAATTTACAAAGGGTGTTGTTATTATGGTGTAGAGAGTGTTATTATTTAGAGAGTGTTATTAGAGTGTATTAAGTTTTAGAGTTCTTTTCTATAGTAGAGAGTAGAAAGTAAGAAAGGAAAAAATGGTTGGTGTGAAGCCATCTTCTCACCATTTCTTTTTATCCTTATATCTAGTTTTTATTAAAGTTTAAAGTCTTGATTAGAGTCACCAGAGTTGGGCGCCAACCTCTGTAGAGTTGTATTGTGGAAAGCAAAATTCCAAAGCAACTTCCAGAGTGGTGGAGAGGATTTTCAGATAAGTATTTATTTTTGATTTTACATTTTGTTTTTAAGTAAGATTGTTGTGTTTTCATTATGGTTTATGCTTTCATATCAAGTTTTATTTATGTTTACTTCATGAAATTTGAGTAGTTTAATTTATCTTTTTCTTTCTTATATGATGAAGTAATTAAATTATGGAAGTGATGTTGTGGAAAGTATAAGTGTTTAATGCTGGAATAAATTGTTATGATTCAATTCCTTGAACTTAATTTCTTATTTATTTGGCCAGTTAAGATGTTAAAATTTGTTGTGAGATTATGTCAGATCCGTACGAGTATTGTCTCAAACAACGATTGGAAAGAATCACGTACGATTATATGGGTGAGAATTATAGTTCATATGATTGAATATATATGGAGATATGCTTTATTAGCGAGTAAAATTAGAGGACTTTAGAGTGACAGACTAAAACCCCTTAATTTAGTTTGTTATTTTAAATTTTGTTATGAGATGTTAGCCCCCAAATAGAGGGAATATAGGAAACTCTAGAGTGAGAGCTGACATCATTCCTGCCTAACCCATCTAGAAAATTTCAAAATTTCAAATTAACCAATTTTCATTATAGAACCAAGTAAGGTAAAGAACATAATTGCTTCTATTTAGCACAATACATTTGAATACTTCCACAACATAAAATTCCATAAGTATTACTGATTCATTGAAGAAAGAAAAAAATATTTGATTCTTATAACTTTTATATCGTGTTTAGATTACTTATTATTAAAAATATTAAAAACAACTTTTCGAAATTAAAATCTTAAAACATACTTGCAAAAATCAATTAAAAAAGTAAAAAGTTATTTTTCTTATTTCTTTAAATTTTTACACATTTACCTGTGGGTTCGATATCTCGGGTCTTAATCAGAAAGTCCTATATTACTTGATAAACGATACATATACTTGCGTAGAATGTCATATTATAAATCATAAATTTCATATATAAATCGTAAGCATAAATATTCGGGCATCAGATAACTATGGGTTGCCTCCCATAAAATGCTTAGTTTAACATCGTCAGCACCACAAATGATTCCACCTAGATCAAAATTCCAACAAAGTAATCCTTGATCAATCGCTCAATCATTTTCAGATCCAGGGATTCCCACAAAATCCTCAAATTATAATTTTTCTTTCACCTTTTCCTTTTTAGATTGATTCATACCATTGTTCCTCATATTTCTTTCTAGATCCAATATTCTATTGATTTTCTCTATTTTCATATTAATATTTTCCTTGATATTTATAAGAAATGGATCTCTATAAGATACTTTAAAATCTCCTAAAATTTGGATTGAATTCTCTCAAGATAATTCAAATTCTGGATCAAATTCTTCTATGTTACTCTTCTGTTCAAGTTTGACTTTCAATTCTTCCCTTTGGGATAATATTATAGGATATGTTGTTGGCTCAATTATCTCACTCATGAAGCTAGATATTGCATGATTTTTAAATTTAATCTGTCAGTCAAGAACCTCCTTTTTAAACTTCACAATGCTGGGCATTTGTTCTAATGCCTTCGCAAACATAAACTTTTTAGTTGATTTTTTGAATTCTTCCATAAATCTTGAGAATTACTTGTCTAATTCTTGTATCAATATTTTTTGAAGAAGTGGTGAATGTGGTCTTTCTATATTTATCATGGTTGATGATATAGTTTTCTCTAATTTCTTAATAATTTCTTCCAACGGTCTTTCAATCTCATTATCCTCATCTCTCAACTCAATGTTCTTATGAAACATATCCTTGAATTCTCTTCTAAATATTAGTTCGATAACTTTATATTGCTCATCATTCATCTGCATAGAGTTTATCTCAAGGTCACTAGGTAAAATCTCTGGGGGGTGACTTTTATTTGCATTAATAATTTGTCTCAGTTTGTTTTCCATATTCCTTATTTCGACCCCTTGACATTCCAACTAACTTCTTCTCCTAATTATGTGGGTTGAAGTTAAAATTATGCGGAAAAGAGAGTTCATTGTTAAAATCACCCTGACTATTCCAATTACATGTCTGATTAAATTGATTATTTTCTGAAAATTGGTTTTCTTCTCCAAAATTATTATTTCGGTTAAAATTTGAATAATTTTCCCAACATGGTTTGTAATAATCGGAATAAAAATTATGTATCTCAAGGCTAGTTTTAAAATAGTTAGGCTCAATCATTTGTCCAGATGAATTTTTCTTAATAACTGAAAGACCTTGAGGATAACACTTTATGTATTGATATAGCTTCCTCTCAATATTTGCAACATAAGAAATTAAACTAATAAGCATATCTTCTTGAAAATTCACCACTCTCTTGGGGTGTATTCTTTCGAAGTTACTAACATTACAATCCAAATCTGAATATTCATTATATTCTTGATCCATCATTTCTACATTAAATTCATGGAGTCTTTTATAATTCATCATCCTCCAAAAAGTTCTCTCTAAATCCGAGTCATAAAGTTCAAGGTCTGCAGCTCCTGAACTACGCATACAAATTTAAAGACTTAACTAATATGATGGATATCAAAATATTTTTGGTGTTTTCAATTTTCTTTAAAATAAACACACAATAATTAAATACACTATATAATAATATTATAAATTCCAAATCTAAGTCTTATAGGTTTAACTAAAATTCTCCTAAAGTTCTTACCGATGCTTCCTCGGCAACGGCGTTAAAAACATATTGCGCCTCCGTGTGTGTTATTTTTTCGCGTATTTTATGTTCGTACGTACAAGCACACACTAAAGGTTTAACGCAAGTATACATATCGTTCGAAGTAATACGAGCTTCTAGTGGAGTTCCTTTTGATCGATCCCACGAGGAAGTGAGGTAAGTGGTTCTTAGTCGAATTTTAGTCTACTACTATCAGACCTTAGTTTGGAAGATCAATTTAAGTAATTTTTCTAAGAAATAGTCCTAAAGATAAGTCTTAAGTTTAAAGTAACTAATAACTACTCCTAAAGTAAAATATTAATTATAAATATATCATTTATGGATGAATTGGTTTGGAGAAT
The DNA here is from genome assembly GCA_022702705.1 of Papilionanthe hookeriana x Papilionanthe teres. Classification (NCBI taxonomy): domain Eukaryota; kingdom Viridiplantae; phylum Streptophyta; class Magnoliopsida; order Asparagales; family Orchidaceae; genus Papilionanthe; species Papilionanthe hookeriana x Papilionanthe teres. Next base: position 54,276,961 of record CM040422.1, read on the forward strand.
TTTGAGATGTATAAAACTACTATTCTTATTTAGTGAATTGGATAAAGTTTAGGAATATGATACATTAAATATTGTATGTGCCAAGTAGGAGCAATCCTATTCTTTACCCTCTTCCGAGTGCATAAAGAACAATGACTAATCCAAAGTTTGGTCCCTAAATCCGTGGTTAGGCTGGGAGGATACAGGCTCTCACTCAAGAGCTCTCACTTCCCCCTCCCGTGAGGGCTAACTCTCACTTTAGTTTCCAAACACTTGAACCAAATTGGGGATTTTAGTCTGTCACCCTAAAATCTTCAATTCTACGTCCATCAAAGTATATTTCTCTATTTATTTGCACTCAACCTTCATGGACTACTCAATCATTCATGGAATTTGAATGTGGTTCCACTTTGTTGAGAATTATACCGTCCTCTCGGATTTTAATGCAATTACAATGAATTTTAACACTACAATGGACTCATATTGTAATGTAAATGAAGTGCAAGTAAAAATCATCACATTTATAATTAAAACATCTTCAAACATGCATCCCAATATCCTAAACATTAATCATACTCATTATAAAAGAAAAGTAAAATGAAAACGACATAATCTTCTCATGCCACTATTTCCAAACAAAAAGAAAGAGTATGAAAAACACATCACAAAGCACGAATAAAACACAACGGAAAACTTCATCTCATCAAAGAAATTCAATAGATAAGTGTTTACAATATCATAAGATAATGAAGAACACAATACTTAATTTTTTCCCCTTGAAGATGAAAATCTCTCCCATAAAGTATTCCGCTGATCCATACAATGCTAGTACATTCCATTACAGATTCTCTCAAAATCCCCTCACCAATCTCTCCAAAAAGGTAGAAATCTACATTTCTACTCTCATTCTAAGATCTCTAAATATTCTCCATGGTTTCCCACTCACACACCACTTTTTCTGACATAAATTCACTCTATTATAGTGTAAGGATGAATTTTCCAAGAGTTGACTCAAGTAACCTTCCAAAAAACATCCAGATTCAATGTATATGGAAAATAACCGTCCTTGGTGTCGTCAGTGACGTTTTTGGGCATTGTCGGCGCCCAAAATCGTTGTTCTCTAGATTCTGGCGCAGACAGGGCGACTCTGCGTAGCTCCACCATTTTGCTCTGCGGCTCTGTTTTATCTCTGTTTTGCCATGTTTCAGTTATGTTGCATTCCTAGCATCTTCACCTATGAGATAAACATAAAAATAACATTTCTTTAAAGTGTAATTTCATTCAAAAACATGTAAGAAGTGTATAGGAGATTAAATATAGAAAGACGTATTAAAATGTGTCGAGTCAAAATTTTCTTTCTTGCTCGTTTTTACTCTAAATTGCACTGTTTTTGTTTTTTTTCACCAAAAGTCCATTTCTTGTACCTAAAACAAAAAACATGCAAAATATATTCTTTTAAAGTGCAATATCATTAAAATTAAACATAAAATATATATGAAAAATTAAACATTTTTTTTGTGTGTCAATGTACTATTCAATGTCAAATTAAATTGATGACTTAATGAAACAAAGTCCCAAGCTACTTATGTTAACCACCCCGATATCTACTCAATCTAACCATCTCCTCCTGCAACAGTAAGCATGAATGCAATGTAGTCAATCTTAAGCATAAATTTGTGCCTAACAATGATTTTGAACAAAAACTTGAAAAAGTAAGTATCAAATTTTCTCTTTCATCCACCCATACCTCCTCTCTCCTTCCAATTTGTCTCTTCTCCAGTACAGTAGTACATATCCTACTAGAAACACAGACAGCTTGCACACACTGTTAGAGCTCTCACTTAACCGAAATAGTAAAGTGGCAAGTTCATGATTTTCAAATGGAAGAGATTCTGAACTTGAAACGTAATCCAAAAGCTGTCGGTTACCAGAGCTTCTAATCCATTGTTTCCGTTGTAAAATGTTAATCTGCTTCAATGGTTGTAGGTTTCAATGGTAAAAAAACAGTAGCATAGAAATCGCTTGTTATAATGCCAGTAATATATTTAGATTTGAATATTACATTTAACTTATAATCTTAAAAATTATTGGACTGTTAATCGTTGCAAGCATACCGAGAACTTGTTTTTATCAAGTAATTGAAGACATTGGATAAATTTCCGTCCTCACTTTCTTATCATCATCTTGACATGTTCTCCTAACATCTATTCATAGAATTTCAAGAAACAAACAAATGAAAAGATAAATATGAAATAAAAATGGATGCTAATATCGAAGTGAATATAAAGCAACAAAAAAAAAAGTTTTTTTTGGCTGTGTTTAGGTACTAGCAGGAGGCGATGAGTAAAGCTAGAAGCTGACTCGGTCTCTTCATTAGTTAGCAACCAACTCCCCAAACTGCACAAAAGATGTAGAGCAGGGATATGGAGGGAAAGGAACATAACCATGCACACCAAGTCTAATAAGATATCAGAATTCCAAATCTAGCTCAATACACATATTTATTTCCCTAATTTTGTTTATCATTGACCACTATGAAGGGCTGGCATGACGAGAAGACAACATTTGCTGAGGCTTAGAACATGCTTCAGCAGTTCTAGTGCATCAACTTGAAGGTTTAAGGTTGCTAGCTTATTTTTGAGACTAACCAAGCACATGTTTAATTTTTTGAATGTGCCTTTGAAGGAGTGGAGGGTGGAGGAACATAGATGGCCATGATCAGTAACCTGCTAGGTTTGGAAAACAAATATATAATTGGTTTTTTTTCTTTTATTGAGAAGAAAATTCGAATCAAAGGGTAATAGATAAAAAGTGGATATCGGTACAATCCAAATCATGTAAACTAAATAACGAGCCTACAATTTAAATTCAGTTGTTAACATTATTTGTTTTTCCTGAAAAAGACATCTCAAATCATCATTTTCACTGGCACATCCCCTCACAACTTTTTTATGGAAAATATAAGCCAATTAGATTCTGAAAACTGCAACCATCAAAGAAATAAAAAACAAAACATAGGGAGGAACTAAAAAAATGGAAATGCCATTTTTATTGAATCTTTTTTTTTAATAAGATAACCTAATTAATTAGTAAGCAACTAAAAAGGATATGAGATCATTTAGAAGCCATTGAATACTGGCGAAGTAGTATGATTCCCTTCATGTTACAGGAAATTTGGGAAAAAATCTAGCAGAAGGAATCATTTTGTAGTGGGCACATTCCAAAAAACACAATTAAAAAAATTAGCATAAAATTTGGCAAATAGTACATTCTGGATTCATAATAAAATCCACAGTACCAAAAACTACGTAAAGCTCCACATCCAAGTTGGGAGTGGACATGAACATAATCCAAATAAATTTAAAGCACAAATTAATTGGATGAAATCCAACCTCATTAAAGTCCAAAAAACCATAGTCCAGCTGACAAAACGATGCAAATATTTAATATTACTTTAGCACAGTTATACTTAATATTGCTTTAGCACAGTTATACCATTAAATTTAGATTCAACAAATTGAATTATTTATGGGAAAGCAAAACTCAGTATCATTCCAGCTTTTGAAAAATCACTGCATGTGGTAAAAAATTCTAGAGAAAGAAAAAAAAGGCAACATTCAGACAAAAGAAGCTTTATGAGGCTAGTCTGAACATTGGCTTTTAGCTTAACCCCATAATACCTTTGAATGACGGACAACCAACCTCTTTTGCACTTGAAAAATATAATATAAAAGGTTTTCTGATGAAACCAAAATTGAATTTTCTACAAGGACTAAAAGATGCAATATTTGATCACTATTAATGCTTAAGCACAGTTATAACATAAACCTAAATTCAACAAATTGAAATATTTATGGGAAAGCAAAATTCAATATCATGCCCGCTTTTGAAAAAATCATTCTATTGTTGGCCGTTATTTTGTCGTGTTGTATTTTTAAAAGTAGCTTAGGTTTAATTTAATAGGTATATAAACATACTGATTTATTGAAAATAATATTTTAGCTTTTGAAATATAAGAATGAACATATCTCATTCATTTAGCAGTTTAAATAAAGGAGTACCGTGTCGCGAGTAATACGTTTATCCCGAGGAATAGACACGCCACTCGATAATAAGGTTTGATTGAACAAATTACAGAATTTACGACATCAGTTCTGACCTGCGAAATCATTTTTTATAAACCGACAAGTTTTCCTATCTAATATTAAAAATTAGATGGGGTTTATATTACTAGGAGTTCTTAAAAGCTTTCTATGAAGCGAGCTCACAAAGTTAATTACCTCTCAAATGACCAGAAATCATTTAAAAGAACTCTCGATTTAGATCGAAAGTATCCGTCTTCATGAATTCGAGGGTTAGGGTTTTCGAAGTGGTGTGTGGGAAATATTAAATGGGAAAGCACTAGGTGGAACATTTAATTTTGGAATCGAAAGGAAAAAGAGTGGGGGATGTCACGAGATCCCGAGGTGAACCCCAGTGGCATTCCAAACTATCTTATTGTTGGACTTTTAAATTTTTGAAATGAATTAATTTAAGTTTCAATCCCTGCCGATTTTAATTATAGGAATTACGTTTGCATAACAACTAGTTATGCAAATAATTTGGAAGATTGGAGGATTTACGTTATATCGGACGATGACGTCGGAATCTTAAAGCGAGTTAAGAGCTTATATTTCACGATGTGCAAAGACACTAATAAAAGATAAAATGAGGGTTTATGTCGTACTGTAGGCGGACTACCTCGAAGTTCTATGACTTGTTATTTAAACTAAAGAAAGGTTCAGTTGAAGTAGACCCGTTTTACCGTTGCAACTGTCAGTAGAAGTCCTTCAATTGCATCCTTGTCGTGTTGCCCTCGAAGACTCGCTCCATGCTCCATGTCGTAGCAGTGTCCAGTGTTACATTTAAAGTTTTACTTTTAAGGTGGGCATGCAATGGTTGAGTCGATGATTTATTTCTGGGTAACTCCTATAAAACCAGACAACTGGCCTCCTATTATAAAAGATATGGTGCATATAAATAAAAAAAATGCAATAAAAGGAAGCAATATATAGTGTAGTAAGGAAAAATAGTAGTAACTTGCAGTAGAGGAAAGAAAAGCAGTAAAGTACAATAAGGGAAGTAAATGCAGTAAAGTAATATAAAGGAAATAAATGCAGCAAAAATGCTATAAATATACTATAAACTTTGGGTACCTTGATTCCCCGTTACTTGTTATTATTCCTGTAAATGAGATTAGCGTCGAGGCAATAAGGAGAAGGTACAGTAAAGAAATTTAGTTAGCAAGATGAGCATTTGTTTACATGTATAAAAGCATAAAAGATAAAGCATCAACAACAACAACAACAACAAAGCCTTAATCCCACTAAGTGGGGTCGGCTACATGAATCCTTTTTCTCCATTGCGTCCTATTTAGTGTCGAATTTTCGTTTAATTCTAATAAATTAAGATCATTTTTTATGCAATAAGCCCAAGATTTCCTAGATCTACCTCTGTCTTTCTTAACAAAAATTGTAACTAAACATCTAATCTCCTAATCAGATCATCAGGTGGTCGACGTTTAATGTGACCAAACCATCTAAGGCGACTTTCTCTAATTTTATCCGTCACTGGTGCAACACCAACCCTATTACGGATATATTCATTTCGCATTTTGTCTCTACGTGTAAAGCCACTCATCCACCTAATCATTCTCATCTTGGCAACACTTAACATTATGCTTCTCTTTTAAAGGCCAACATTCAGCACCATAGAGTATTGCAGGTCTCACCACCATCTTATAAAATTTTCCTTTCACTCTAAGCGGTACTTTTCTATCACACAAAAGATCGGACGCATTTCTCCACTTCAACCAACCAACCCGGATTCTACTATTAACATCATTATCTATATCACCATCGCTTTGAACAATGGACCATAGATATCTAAATCGTTCACATCTTTTAATAATTTGATCACCCAAAGTAACACTTTTGTCACTAGGCCTACTATTACTAAAATTACATTCCATGTATTCAGTTTTAGTTCTACTCAAACGAAGACCTTGAGACTCCAATGTAGACCTCCATAATTCAAGTTTTTCCTAGGCTTTTTCTCTAGTCTTATCCACGAGGAGGATATCATCAGCAAAAAGCCTACACCAAGGTACATCCAAAGATATACATCTTCTCAACGACTCTCCAAAAAAAATCTCTAGGAACCTTATTGTAAGCTTTTTCTAAATCAATAAAAATCAAATGTAGATCCTCCTTATTATCTATGTACTTCTCTATCAAACCTCTCAATAAATGTATAACTTCCATAGTAGACCTGCCCGGCATAAATCCAAATTGATTATGAGAAACCTTCATAATACGTCTTAACCTATGTTCAATTACCCTCTCCCATAATTTTAAAGTATGACACATCAATTTAATTCCTCTATAATTTGCGCACTCTTGTGCATTTCCTTTATTCTTAAAAATGGGGACCAAGTTGCTCTTCCTCCACTCTTCAGGCATCTTTTTAGTTTTTAAAATAATATTAAAAAGTTTAGTAAGCCAAGAAACCCTCATATCACCTAAACATCTTTACACATCAATTGGAATATCATCAGGTCCTACAGACTTTCCATTCTTGGTTTTCTTTAAAGTGTCATCAACTTCTTTTTTACTAATGCGACGGTAAAAATGAAAAGTTTTACTATTATTAATGATATTAAGATCACTAAGGTCGATCGTACTTTCAGCATCTTCATTAAAAAGTTTATCAAAATAACTCACCCACCTATGTTGAATATTTTTTTCTAAGAAAAACACTTTTTGATTTTCATATTTAATACACTTTACTTGAGTTAAATCTTTACTTTTATTTTCTTTTTGTTTGGCTAGTTTATACATATATTTTTTACCGTCCTTAGTATCTAACATGTTATAAAGATCACTAAAAGTAGAATTTTTAGTGTCACAGAGTATTCTTTTAGACTCCCTGTGGGCCGTTTTATATTTTGCTCAGTTCTCTACGCTTTTACATTTAAACCAATTTTTATAACATAACTTCTTATATTTTATCTTTTCTTGCACATTATTATTCCACCATCAACTATTTTTATTTATAGAAATTTTTTCTTTTAATTCTCCAAATAAATCTTTAGCCACTTGTTTAATAGTATTAGTTAATTTTTCCCACATAGCATTTGCGTTTTCATGCACATCCCAAACATTTAAATCTTGAATTTTACTCATAAAAATAATTTTATTTGTCTTTTAGGTGCCCCCATCTGATTCTACGATGTTGAATCCTAGTATTCTTTATTTTACAACTATTCATCTTAAAATGTAGATCTAATAATCGATGTTGGGTACTTAATTCCTCACTTGGAACGACCTTACAATCCTTACAATCTCGACGATCTCTTCTTCTAATAAGAAAATAATCAATTTGTGTTTTATTAAATCCATTATTATAAGTAATAAAATGCTCATCTCTTTTCTTCAATAAAGTATTAATAAAAATCATATCATACGCTAAAGCAAAATCTAAAATGACTCTACCTTCTTCATTAATCGCTCCATAATCAGTAGCCACTATGAATATTTCGAAATCTTCTACCACTATACTCGACATGTCCATTTAAATCTCCTCTAATAAAAATTTTTTCTTCTAGGGGTATCAAGTGTATTAAGTCTTCTAAATCATTCCAGAATTTATCTTTAGAGCCTATATCTAAACCAATTTGAAAAGCATAAGCACTTATAATATTAAAAATCTTAGTATCAATAATAATCTTAAGTGTTATAATTCTATCTCCAACTCTATTAATTTTAACATCATTATCTTTCAAACTCTTATCTATAATTACATCTACACCATTTCCAGTACGACTCTTACCAGAATACCATAGTTTAAAACTTAAGTTATCAATCTCCTTAAATTTTTCTCCAACCCATTTAGTTTCTTGAATACATAAGATATTTATTTTTCTATGAATCATAATATCAATCAATTCCATTAATTTACCATTGAGAGTGCCTATATTCCAAGATCCTATCATAATACTAAGTATCGTAGACTAACTTCTTTACCCGCATTCGTCCGTAATGTGGGACCCTTGCTTACTTGACATTACACCAGGCGTCGGTGTAGTGGCCCTTGACACTTTCCACTCGTATTCGAGCTATACAATGCAGTCGCTCTGAGAGACGCCCAAGCACTTACATAATGATCAAAAGGATTCATGTCATGAATTTTTTTCGACAAGTTTTACGCTGCCTGTCGACTACCTAACGCAACCCTCCACTTTTCACATCCAGGCTTGGGACCGGCAATGACAGTGTTATAAAAAATAATGCATAAAGCATTGTATAAAAAAAAACTCGAAGAAAAGACTGAAAATGACCCATGAGAAACTCAGAGAAAACATAAGGGAACACATGAAAAGCTCAAAAAGGACTGCAAGCTTGATGGTGGGGAGAACTCAGAATTAGGACCAGAGCGTCAAATCAAACCCCGGAGACCTAAAGAATCACCACGCACGTGTGATCCAACACTAAGCAAAATGTTACTGACCTAACAGTCACAGAGAAGGGCAAACCCTGACCTGATTCATATGACTAACCCATAAAATTTTCAAAAAACATTTAGAAAAGATTTCATTTTTCAAAAGAGGTTTTGATTTATCATTTTCTTGAAGAAAAATGTCTTGATTTTTATTTAAAAACTTAAAGGAAACACATTTTTAAAAAGATTTTTTTGCATGTGCATAAAATTTAAAGAAATTTTTTTCTACACTAGAAAGAAAAAGGTGAATGAGTCAGTCAACTCGTCAGGCTGGGACTTCCGACTCCCTGTAAAAGAGAGAGGCAACTCTTTACTAGGTGCTAGAGATGTGGTACTGCTAATCCCTCATCTTCGTAAGGTTACTGAGTCAGGATTGTGCTAGGACCGCTCACACGTACCTAAATGATTTTGTCATCATCGTCCTAAACCCAGAACCATTCTACTTACAACCTTGCTTGATGGTTCACATATAGCAAAATACTATATATGTGCACTTATGCTTCTTGCATAAGCACATAAATCCAACCTAGAAGCAAGAAAAGAAAAAAAAAGAAAAATTGGGGGAGAGAGAGGAGGAAACGACCCACCTAAAAGGACAGAGAAGAAAATGTGGATCCATCCTCAAAACTGTGTAAAACAAACGATCTTGAACCCCCAACGACACTAACTTGAAAGACTCAGCTAAAACCTCGCAAGAAATAATGCCCCGACAACCCACATAAAACCCATAACATAGGGACTCCAAACCCTCCCAAAAAGACATGCTGAACCTCCTAGATGAAACATTTTCTCTTCCTAAAATGATACACCAAAGCTCCCTAGGTATTTTGAAACCACGACTCAAGTGACTACACATAATTCAGCAGGAAACTCCAATGTATAATATATCAGACAGTACCAGAACGCTCCAAATGATACGACTAAGAACTCCAAAATCCAATAGCCCAAAGTTAGCAAACACCCAAACTACTAATATGCCAACATTAGAGCGTCGTAGCAGAGGCGACAGAGGAGAAGGCTCTAGCAAAGAGTTGAAGATATCGGGATGGAGAGTGCCCTTTCCCCATTCGTGCCACAGGGGACAAGCTCGACAGGGTCGAAATACCAAAGAGGAAAGCTCGCGACTTCGGGAAGGAGAGCCTCGTACAGAGTGTAACGAGAAAAGGTGAATGGTCATCTCCCCCTTGCGTGAAAGGAAGTCTCAATAAGAGACATAGCTAGGGCTTCGCCCCGGGTCGAGACTAGGGTTGTAAACGAGCCGAACACGAGCGAGCCAAGGCTCAACTCGTGTTCGGCTCATTTATATTTCGAGCCTAAAAAGTGTTTTCGTGTTCGGCTCATTTGCTTTACGAGTCGAACACGAGCTGTTCACGAATAAAGAGTCATTTTGACAATCCTAATCACGTAACTAAAAGATGTTAAGGGTTAAGGCGATATTTAAGAATTATAATTTATATTAAAACGTCATTTGAATCTAATTTAATACTTTTTATTATATTTACTTAATTAATAATTTTAATTGATTATAAATCTTTTAAAGTTTTTAAAAATACTACTCATAATATATATATATGTATGTATGTATGTATGTATGTATGTATGTATGTATGTATGTATGTATATATATATATATATGTATGTATGTATGTATGTATCTATATATGTATGTATGTATGTATGTATGTATAGGTAGAAATATATATAGATATTTGTATGTATGTGTGTAGATATATGTGTGTAGATATATAATATTTATGTATCTATACATACATACATTTTTTTTAAAAGAAGCCCTAGGGCCATTTTCATTAAAATAAAAGGGTTACAAAAGAAGTAATATGATAGGGCCCAATGATGGAGCTACTAGTCATAAGAAGCAAAAGACAAAGCTTCAAACAAACATTACAAAAGATAGGACAAAAGTAAAACATGCAGCTAAAAGTTTACGAGTTGACGAGGTCGCCGAGCGCCTTACTCTTCGTAGGTTGCTTGTAGCGCGTTCAATAATCGAGTTTTGGAGTGATTCTCCAATTACTGGGAGAGACCAATGTGTCATCCATAAGATTCCAAGTAAACGATAAGTAACCCGGCCTTCTTCTTCCGCAGGAGGTATACACTTGCCATTCGTTCCTCTAAAGCATGAGGCGTCGATCGAACGGCTGCGAGTGATTGGATTCCAATACTTGGGATTCTCCTACCCCTCGAGCGGGTAAAACAACGCAGAATCTTATTAGCCGGTAGATCTTCTCGATAGGAGTAGGCACTTTTCCGTCGTCGGATTATGAGAGTTTGTTTCTTCCCTGTCTTCAGACCCGTCGAGGTGGGGAGTCAGAACTCCCTCCATAGTAGTGGGTACCTGAGGTGGTAGTATAGACTGTTCCGAGTAGAGGAAGGTCGAGAGGTGACCACGTCCCGCTAATGTAAGCAACTACCCGATGTTCCTCCGAGGGTCGATCCTTCTCTGTTCGAGCCCGAGGAAGGCGGTATATCCGTCGCGGAATGTCCGGCCGGTAGCGTTTGTACGGGGAGGTTTTAGATTCGGATGCGGTGGTAACACCGTTGTTGGTGAGAGTGGCCGAACATACGACGATGGGTGCGATGCGGAGGCACTCGTTCGAGTTACGGTGGTTACCAAAGATTGTAGGGAAGCACCGACGAAGTTGACGCTAGCAGCCAGTCTGGTCGGGAAGAGGTGCAGCAGAAAAGCGCGTCATCGGGAACTGCGAGCGAAGCCGTCTTCGTCGGGCGTGGAAGAAGACCGCGAAACGAGGCGTCGAGGCCGAAGATGTCGTTCAGCAGAAGCACCGAAACACGCAGACATGACGACGAAGACGAAGAGATGGCACTAAGTTTTGCCATGTGGCGAAACCCTAACAGTGGCGAGGGGAGGAGACGACCTCATTATCTTAGGTATGTATCTATACATACATGTATGTATGTATATATATATATATATATATATAATTGAGGAATAGTATTTCGAGCCAAAACGAGCCGAACACGAACGAACAAATCTTTGTTCGTGTTTGGCTCGTTAAGCCTTGTTAACTTAGAGAACGAGCAAAACACGAGCTTCTTAACGAGCCGAACACGAGCTGTTTGCGAACAACTAGTCATTTTGACAGCCCTAGTCGAGACAAAACGAGGAAGGAAAAAGGCTTCGCTTGAACCCAGAGGAAGAGGAACTAGGGCACATAGGTTCGCGGGAAAAGAAATGGGGCACAGGTGCGTGAGTTAGAGATTTATCGAAAGTGGGGTAAGGGTTTTAATGAAACGAAAAACTTATTTTATTAATTTATTTCATTTAAACGCGCTAAATTTCGTGTCGTTTTTTCATGCTCAGGACCCAGGCAAAGTGCATGTTCTTCCTAAGGAGGGCCTCAAACAGAATGTAATGAGAAGAGGTGAAGGGTCAACTCCCCCTTACGTGGAGGGAAATTCTTGAGAAGAGACATAGCTAGGGCTGCGCCCTGGGTCGATATAGCATGAGGAAGGAAGAAGGCTTCGCCTGAACCGAGAGGAAGAGGAGCTAAGGCATGCACGACTCGCAAGAGAAGAAATGGGGCACGAGTGCGTGAGTTAGGGATTTAGGTGAAGGGGGGTAAGGGTTTTAATGAAACAAAAAACTTATTTTATTAATTTATTTCATTTAAACGCACCAAATTTTGTGTCGTTTATTCTTGATCGGTACCTCAGCAAAGTGCATGTCCTTCCTATGTAAATTCGACGTTCTGGATGCCCCTGCTCAATCCGTTTCATCATCCTGTGTCGTTCGGACAACTTCCTCGATGATCAGGTTAAAAAACATCGAATTCAATTTTTCTTGAAATTCCGGCTCGTGGTAGATCATTTTGGATTGATTTCAGTTTCGATTAATTATGAAATGTTTAAAGGCATCAAAGACGCAAATCGTCCTATTTAAAGCGTCGATCGCCCGAATCATAAAATTTGTGCACACAATGTTGCAAAATGTGCATGAGGCAATCCTAGGGCTCAACAGTTCTATGAGGACTCCCTTTGAGTTTCCTTCATATTAGTTTCAACCTCCTACGTGTTAGAGGTAAAAAACTACAGGCGGAACTCCAAAAAGAGTAAAGATGCGATTTCAAAATTTCTAAAATGAAGTGGGTCCCATTACTAAGATTCTAAGATAGTCAAAGGGAAGATCCTAAGGCTCGAACCTAAATCCTAAGGAGAAAACTAGACCTCACCAAAAATGAGGTCAACATGCATATAGTAACAAATTCTAGAGAAAGAAAAAGGAGGCAACATTCAGACAAAAGAGGCTTTATGAGGCTAATCTAGAAATAAACTGGACATTGATGTTTAGCTTAACCCGTAATACCTTTTGAATGATAGACAATCAACGTCTTTTGCACTAGAAAAATATAATGTAAAAGGTTTTATGATGAAACCAAAATTGAACTTTCTACAAGGACTAAATGATGCAATATTTAATCACTATTAATGCTTAGATGATATGTGGACTAAACCGATACCCTACCAGAGACATTCAAACAAAATGAAGCATGAGTACCAATTAAGTAGAGTCACAGGCAGAGAAATTAAAAAGCATTTTCAAAATATATTAAATTAAAAAACATGAAGGGCATGACTGAACAAGCCGTATGGGCTTAACCCGTCTGTGTAAGAGTGATCCAAGCTACAATCAGCCAAGAACCTTTTAGGCACTAAAGCTAGAGGCACAGAAGCAGGAAATTGTTGAGTAAGCTTTATAACCTGCACAAGTATAAGAGGTATAATGAACTTTACAAATGTTTGACAATCTTATTCCAAACATTATACATTATACTTAATCAAAATAATATTATATTTCTTTAATTCCAATTAATTGGTTCTTTCAAATTTATATTATTCAATAGAAAACCCCTCAATTACAAATAATGGGTCAATGCAGTAAGCCAAGATAATAATAATGTACTCTAATAATTGTAAAAAGATTAGTTTCCTAAAATAACATTTTTGATTCTAAAACTCCACATAAAATCAGAGCTCCAGCATATTGCATAGCATGGAAAACTGAAGTTGACCCAAAGCCTTGCTAAATGCATTTGCTTGTTATTCGGAGCTGAAGTAGTGATTATCTTTGATGGCACCAAATCTAGAAGAAAGGGCAATTAACTTCAATGTGTTCTCATGGAGCACGAGATTACTGCAATATAAGTATCGGTTTAAGACTAAGCTGTGCAAAAAAAAATATCAAATCCTCGTAAAGAGGGTCTTAAACCATGATCTCACATGCAAACTTTGTCATTGCTTTGGAAAAGGCCGCAACTCTCAATATGGACACCAATCTTTATTGTTTTAACATAATCAAGTTAAACCACAAATATATATTATTTGAATATCAATTTTTCACAATTATCAATTGAAATAACATAACCAATAATAAAAATAGCTTCCACAATAAGTTGACATAACATAATAAACAGTAAAAATAACTTCCACTATAAGATGCCCATTATTAATGCATCGTAGCGTCCATTTCTTTGTAATTTATTGATATACCTGAGTATGCATCAAAGAACTTCCCATTGATCTTTCTTGGAAGTGTACATTTGTCGACTCATAACGACTACAACAAAGAAGAAATATAATTTGGTAGAAATACAATTTACCAACCAACTTCCAACAAGAAGAGAAGTTCTAAAAAATTTACTCCTTGTTGGCAACCTTTTGAGTGTAAATTGGCGTTACAACAAGCTTGCAACCAAGAAGACCGATCTTTATAATTATTCTTATTATTATAAAAATTTTTACAGATTTTGTTTTACTTGACATAAATCCATTTCTAATTATTCTTTATAAGTAGAATGTTATCAACATAAATTTTTAGGATAACAAAGTGTGGCCAACCTAAGCGTGCTAACGAAGATGAAATGCTCAATTGCGTAACTACAAAGGTCAACCTCAACAAAAAACTTCGTACAACACATCAAACCAAGCCAAACACTACTCACAATACATTAATGAGAAGGGGGTGTTAACCTAGGATAATTGATGGGATATAACAAAATAAAATAGCATAAAGTCACAACTAAGTCATTGTAGACTTGATAAGGAAGATTCACATGGAGCATCAAGTTGTAAGCTATGTTGAGCAAATTAGAGTTCTTACATTTAGCAACCCCTTTGCGTTAAGACTTATAGGGACATAAGGTTTTATAAATGATCATATTATTTGTAATGAATGAGCAAAATTGAAGCTGCGCAAACCAAAAAGCATCATCAATAAATTTTCTTTATCATCATAGAAAATTGATCCTTTTTTTTCCTAATACCAAGAGTGAAAGACAAAAAAAACCTTCAAAATTGCATATAAGTAAATAAAGTCATATGTCATGAAAACTAATCATCATGCGAAGTTAAAAAAAAAAAAAAACTTGAACATTAAATACCATAATAAGAAGAAATATTAGTGTAGGGGGAACCATTAATTTCTTGCATGCATTAAAAATCACTAGGATTTAAAACACAGAATTTACTAGAAGCTATTATAGAAGCCTAAGATGACCGCATGGGAGAAAATTCTAGTGTTAAACAAGACAACCATAATTCACCTAAGAAAGAATAACAACCCCTCAAGTGGTGGTCAATTTTAGAGGGTCTAAAGGCATGTCAAGCAATAGAATGATAGCTAATCTTGGACTATCAATGCTATAAATGATGATTAGCACAATCACAATGAGAGTGATACAATCCGGAGCTAAAATCAACGAACAACTAGCGAGAATTAAGTGGAAGGAAATCCAAATTAGGGCTAATCAATTAATACCAAAGCAAATAAGAAAGATACAAGGGTGATCTACAATTCTAGAGGTAAGTCATCTCTCCACAAACCTAGTTGCCGCTAAGAATAAGATGACAAAGAAAACCTGTAGGATACAAAAC
Source organism: Papilionanthe hookeriana x Papilionanthe teres (assembly GCA_022702705.1). Classification (NCBI taxonomy): domain Eukaryota; kingdom Viridiplantae; phylum Streptophyta; class Magnoliopsida; order Asparagales; family Orchidaceae; genus Papilionanthe; species Papilionanthe hookeriana x Papilionanthe teres. The sequence continues at coordinate 54,292,390 of CM040422.1, forward strand.
ATGAAGAAAAATCTAGCTAATCAGCCCTCCTAAATATCTCTTTAAACTTTTCCCCCAAAACCACATTTACTTCCCTTCGTTGTATACATGATTAGCGGTTGATGGGGCCGGACCTGGGGGTTTAGATCATCCTTTTTTGTGACAAGAGGGTTCCGCCCATTTAATTTGGGTTGGCAAGTCGAGTTGGGCGACTTCGGTTCAAGTTGGTCCCGCCTAGATCATCATAACAGAAGGCGTATCAATACTCCCCTCCCAAAGAAGCATCAAGTTCTCAAGGTGGAATGATGGAAACTGCTTCTGGATCACCTCGTACGACTTCCACGCCGCTTCACAATCTAGCATATTTTTTCGCTTAATCAACACCTTTGCTCCAGCCACTCCTTGGCACACACTTTCGACCTACAAAAATTCCAGAACCACCTCCATGTCCTATGTCAGCATCATTGGTAGTGAAGATGAGAGTGTGTGATTTCCAATAACACTCCTCAACTATGATGCATGAAAGATTGGATGCAATGATGATGATAGTGGTAACCTCGGACGATATGACATTGTTTTAATGCATGTCGTTAATCTCATAGGGTCCAAAGTATCGTGGAGAAAGCTTCTCACTCCCCCTGGCCAATGTCTTCTGTCAATAAGATCTCAATTTCAAGTAAGCCATGTCTTCATGTTCGAATTGTATCTCTCTCCTATGCTTATGAACATTCCTCTTCATGATCTTTCGAGTTCTCAACAGATGTCCCTTGAGCTCTGCCAATATCTTGTCCTTCTCCTCTAAGTATTGGTTCACATTGAATATCAATGTAGTGATATGCTCAAAGTGTATCAAGTGGGGTGAATCCCGCCAATATAAAATCCTGAAAAGGGTTGTTTGTGCTGCAGTATGATAGAAAGTGATATACTAATAATCAACCCAAGCAATATGCTTTATTCAAAGCTTCAGTGTATCTGATACGAAACATCGCATGTACGTCTTCACACTCTTGTTGAACACCTTTTTCGGTCCATCTATTTAGGGATAATATGTTGCACTCCTCCTTAGGATTGTCCTTCTGTAACCTGAACAATACATTCTGAACATAGTTAAGGAACACCTTATCACTATCTGATAAAATAGATTCCAGAACACCATGTAAATGAACCACTTCTTGTATGAACACCATGACAACTAAGATGACAATGTATAGGTGTCATAATGGAATGAAATGTGCAAACTTGCTTAGTCATCCAATACCACCAATATCACCATATACCCCTCGGATCGTGGCAACCCCTCTGTAAAATACACCATCATCTCATCCAAACCTTCTCAGGTAGGGCTAGGGGTTGTAATAACTCTCATGGAGCCATAGTCAAATACTTGTGTTGTTCGCAGATGACGATATCACCAACACGTCCTCTACATCTCTGCACATCCCCACCCATTATAGCTCTGTCGATACTCGAATGTATGTCTATTGATAACACAAATCCTCCTTGATAAAGTAGTTTTTGCCACCTCAATGAGTCCACTCGATGACTGTTTGGATCACATAGCAACTCTGCTCTGATCTTTCTCAGCCTTCATTCTGCTTGCTTTCTCGCCTCAAGGCTTTCCAATATAAGACCAGGGGTCATGATAAAGTTGTCATCTGGGGTTCCTCCACCTTCCTCGATAGTGCACCTGCGACTCTATTCTCTGATCCTGGCTGGTAGTGGACCTTAAAATCATATCCAAATAACCGGAAAAGCCATCTTTAATCTCTACTCCAATAGATACTTCAAGCTCCTCTGATTTTTCCCGACTATAAAGATTCGCCAAAATAGATGGGGGCACCCACTTTTGAATGGCCAAGATAATAACTATCAATTCCTGCTCATACTTGGGCTTGAGCCCTGGCCATGAGCAGTTGGCTGAAATAAGCAATAGGTCATTGGTCCTGCATGAGTATGGTTCCTAATCCATAATCTAATGCATCTGTCTCTACCACAAATTACCTACTGAAGTCTGGAAGTGTTAATACCAGAACATTATTCATGGATCACTTTAACTGTTTGAAGGACCGTGTTGTTGCTTCCTCCCACTTAAAACTGTTGTTCTTTAGTTAGTCTGTCAAAGGTCATGCTATCGTGCCATATACTCTCAAAAAATTACAATAGTACACGGTGAAGCTAAGAAACTCATAACTTCATCAAGCTCCCCGGTAAAGGCCAATCGAACATAGTCTGAATCTTGTACTGATACACTGCTACCCCTGCCTTAGCACCCCATTTGAATTAATGTGTGATGCAAGTGATTAAACTGGTGGAGCTGTTTTGAGACAGAAATATGATAAAATTTCAAAGTAATTTAGTATGCTAGTAAAACTCTTAATGAAACTCAAATTAATTATACCACAATCGAGAAAGAGTTACTAACAATAATATTTGCCTTTGATAAGTTAAGATCATTTTTTATTAGAATTAAATATATGGTGCATACAAACCATTTTGTTATTAAGTATTTAATGAAAAAGAAGGATGCAAAACCAAGAATGATAAGATGAGTTTTTATTTTGCAAGAATTTGTCTTTCAAATAGTAGATATAAATGGAGTTAATAATCAAATTGTCGATCATCTATCCAGGCTTAATTGTGAGAAATCAATTTTTTTAAGAAGAAATTAATTAACATTTTCTAGATGAAAAATTGTTCAATTTTAATGAATGGCGTATTCCATGGTATGCAGACATTGTGAACATTATTTTTAGTAACATTTTACCTTATGGTCTGACACACCAACAAAAGAAAAAAATTTTATCTGAAGCCAAGACTTATTTTCGGGATGACCAATTTCTGTATAAACATGGGAAGGATTTAATTATTCAAAGATGTCTACCTTTAGAAGAGACTTTTGAAATTATCCAAAAATATCATGATTCTGATTTTGGGGACATTTTGGTGTTGATAAAACAACATTCAAAATCTTATAATATGAATTTTATTAGCCTACTATCTTTATAGATGTTAATGCTTATATTACAAGTTGTGATCGGTGTCAATGTGTAGGCAATATTTCTATAAGAAATGAGATGCCCCTCAAATTTATTTTGAAAGTTGAAATATTTGACGTTTGGGGATAGATTATATGGGACAATTTAAAACATCTTTCAAAAATTTGTATATTCTATTAGCAATAGAATGTGTCTAAACGGATAGAAGCTGTTGCTTTACCTTTATGTGATGCTCCAAGTGTTGCAAAGTTCTTAAAAACAAATTTATTTACAAATTTGGAATGACAAGTGTTATCATAACTGATGAGGGAGTCATTTCAAAAATGTGTTAAATGAAAAATTATTATATATCATCGAATTTTTATTGCTTATAATCCTCAAAAGTGGTTTGACTGAAGTTTCCAATCGAGAAAGCAAAAGAATTCTAGAAAAATCTATTAATCCAACAAAAATGGTTGGTCAGTCAAACTTGATTTTGCTTTGTGGGCTTATAGGACTGCATATAGAACTCCTATAGGAATGTCACCTTTCAGGTTAATTTATGGCAAAACTTGTCATTTACCATTGAAACTTGAGCATAAAACTTATTGGACTATTAAGGAATTTAACTATAATTTGAAGGATGCCGATGAAAAAAGATTATTGCAACTAAATAAGAGAAAGAGATAAGGAATGAGTCTTATGAGAATGCTAAGATTTATAAAGATAAGATGAAAAATTGTCATGATCAGAAGATTCTTACTAAATATTTTGAGTCAGAGCAACAAGTTTTGTTTCATAATGCAAGATTGAGGTTATTATTAGGCAAACTTAAGTCTAGGTGGATGGACCCATTTATTGTCATAAATGTTTATCCCTATGGAGCTAGGCAAACTTAAGTCTAGGTGGATGGACCCATTTATTGTCATAAATGTTTATCCCTATGGAGCTGTGGATATTAAGAATCCAAAAACCCTAAAAATTTTTAAAGTAAAAGTTCATAGACTGAAACCCTATTTCTTAGGGGATCAGACTAAATTGAATGATATTTTGATATTGGGTCACCCAGAATAAACACTAGGTACGTGGGGTTGACGATGTAAAACCAAGCGCTATGTGGGAGACAACCCATAATTATTGGTGTGCTTTTGTTTTGATTGTTGTTGTTGTGTTTGTTTTAGAGATTTGTGGTAGTATTTTGAACTTTTGATTATAATTTTAAGATTTTATTTGATGTCTTAGACGTGTTAGAATGAGTATTTGGACGTTAAGCTAACCTGTGCTAAAATGAGCACCTACGCCTAAGCGCCTATATTTGGCGCTTAAGCGCTAGAGTTATAAAAACGTGCCTAAATGATGTTATAGAAGAATTAAATGCGGGAAAGTGGCCTTGAATGTTATTTGGTGGCTTTTAAACGTGAGAAGTGGGTATAGTCTCTACTAAAGTCTATAGATAGCATGGAAATGAAGGAAATATTTGCCTCATCCAAAATTTTCATTCTAAGTCTAAGAGGAGAGATTTGAATTGTTAAAGGAATTAAGATAGCAAGGATGTCTTCTTAGAAGAATAATTTAAAGATAAAGGAGGAAGCCATCGAGAAGAAATTTGTAATTCAAAGTGCACAAGAGTTATTTAACAGATTCATAGCCGTTAGTATTTAAGGAATAATAGATAAGATAGTAAAAATTGAAGCTAATGTGGCTTCAATTAAGGCAAAGATAAATGAAACTAACACAAATTTAACGCATATTGGTTAATGTTGACCTCACTTTTGTTGAGGTTTAGTTTTCCTCCAAGGATTTAGGGTTCTAGCTTTAGGAGCTTCCCCGAATATCTTAGATTCTTAGCAATGGGCCTACCTCATTTTAGAATGCTCGAAACCACTTCGACACTCTTTTGGAATCCCGAACGAAATTCTTGGCCTCTAGCTCACAGCAGGTAGGTTGGAATTGGCGTTAGGACTCCAAATTGAGTTCCTATAGGACCACTGGACCTTAGGGTAGCCTCGTGCACATTTTCTGCACTACCGAGCACAAATTCCTCGAGCCACGGCCTCGACGTCTTCAAATTCTCCGCGACGGATCAGGATCAGAAGCCAGGATGCCAGAACGAGCGACATCAAAGTCAGAGTTTCAGCTAGATCGGATTTGACGCACTTTCGGCTCGACCGGTGACGAGGTTCTCCGAACAACCTCGTATCGTGAAACGGACTGCGCCATTGCGTCCGGGACGTCGAATTTGCTTGGGAAGGACGTATAACTTGCTATGTTTTCGAACGCGAGTCCGCAACACAAAATTTTGGCGTAATTTAGTAAAATAAGTTTTATTTTATGTTTAAAACCCATTTAAAACCCTAAAATCCTGTTTCCCTCATTCGACTCCCCTCTCACGCACCCGTCTCCTGCTTAGCATGTTTTACATTTCCTGTACTTTCTCCTGCTTAGCACGTTTTACATTTCTTGTACTTTCTCCTGCTCAGCATGTTTTACCTGTTATAGCGTATTACTTCCTACATAGACTTAGTATACTCCTCGTTTAGCATGACATGCTCTATCGTTTAACTTGCTATAACATGTTCTTGTGCATCGTTTCTTTTCTGCTACTCGTACGCAGTTGCACACACTCACTCGCAATAAAAATAATAAACAACTTGCATGCTCACTTTAACTTAAGACTTTAAATCTAAACTGCGATTCCTGCTTACTGACGTGGAGCTTGGAGCATGATGGGCAAAGCACGACCATCTTCTTGACAGAAACACCGTGTCGACATGTCAATAACCATTCTTTAGGTTTAAATAATAAGCTCTTAGGATTTCGAGGTAGTCCGCCTGCAGCGACATAAACCCTCACCTTCTCTTGTAGGCCTTTGCACACCCTCCTGTGCAATATAAGCTCTAACCTAGGCTTAGGTTTTCGAGGTTGTCGTTCGATACGACTTAAGCCTCTCCGTCTTTCGGTAGCTTGCATAATCGGGACGTTATGCAAACGTAATTCCTATAATTAATTTCGAGGATTGAAATTAAAATAAATCTCTTTCCAAAACTTAAAGCCTCAACCATGGATAATCGGAATGTCCTCGAGGTTCTTCTGCAGATCCGTGACATCCTCTACCCTTCTCTCTTGACTCGTAAATAATTGTTTCATCTCGTGCCTTTCACCTATTGGATTTCCTACTACCTCATTTCGTTGAAAATCCTACGCTTTCAATTCTTGAAGATAAAACCGCGATCTAAATCGAGAGTTCTCTAGTGTGACTTCAGCCATTTGAGGGTTAATTAACTATAAGTGCTCGCATCTATAGGGAGTTTTAAAGACACTAGATGATATAAACCCTATTTGATTTTTTGTATTAAATAGGGAATTTGTCGGTCCACATAAAGGTTCGCGAATCGGAACGGATGTCATGAATTTTGTGGTTTATTTGATCGAGCGATATTATCGAGTAGGGTGTCTATTCTTCGGAATAAATGTGTTACTCGTGATATTACGCTCGTTCATCCAAACTACTTAACGAATGAGATCCGTTCTTTCTCATTCTAATATTTTAAAATTTAAAAATCTTATTTTCAAAATTAATATACATATATCCATTAAATTAAATCTAAAAAAAAGACGCAACTCTTAAGCGGCCGACAGTTAACAAATTGAAATATAATTTATTCATTCAACTGAGGAGGCAGATAAGGCGTTATATTTGAAAAACAAGTTGATTGAAGAAGATTCTATCAGAGTTCTTCATCATCGTCCATTCTATCAAATCTATGTGACAAATGATTCAGATGGAACAAATGAAGGCCAAAGATATGTTTCACCTAATGGAGAATGGAATTAATTTCTTTGTTTAGTTTGTTTGTTCAGTTTGTCTGTGTTTGTTTGCTTATTAGATTTTGTGTGTTTGTTTTATGTGTTTATCTAAGTTTGTCTTGTACTATGATGAATTTAGAGGATATCTCATCCAAAAATTTTTGGAGTGGAGATTAAATTTGTGAAGTGTGTTTGTACTTGTTGAATATATGTTAATGAAATTTTTTTTTTGTGTGAAATTATTCATGTTATTCTGATCGAATCAAAGTTGTGAAATGTTGAGAATTTTTGAGAAAGAAGAGACAAGGGGAAGAAATTGTTATTATGACTTATTTAGACCATGTGAGGGTTGTTAACTTGGGAAATTGTGCATTTGAATCAAAATTTGTGCACTGGTGCCTAAGCGCCAAAACCTGCGCTCAAGCACTAACATACCCGAGAGCATGGAGCCTAAGCGCCGAACCAGTAACGCTTAAACGCAGGTTCATGAAAACCGGTTTATGACGGTTTTAAGTGCCGAAAACCACCATTTTCTCCTCATTTCATCTTTTTCTTCCTTAAGAGTTCACGATTTTTCACGTAGCGCATCCCTATAAGTGAAGATTGCTTGATGGATTTGAGCCAAATTCGTTGGCTTTCATCTTCTCAAGATTAGAGCTTCTCTTTTATGTAAATATTTTTTATTTTCACCATGGATTTGGAGTGCATTATGGAAAATCCAAAAGTTTAAATTTGATGAAACTTGATTGATTTTACATGAAAAAGTGAGTTTAAGCTTTTAGAAGTTAGATCTAGTGAGTTAAGGTTGATTTTGAAATTTATTGTGAAATTTTTTGTAATTTTTAGATATGACACAAAGAATGAAAAGGAGTAAGGGGAAGGCCACATACGATTCAAGCAAGTTCGTAAGTTCTAATGCTCAGGATTATTCTACTGACGTGCTGCAATCGCGGAAGTTAATTCTTGAGCGTTGTTTTAAAAATACAGGCAGAGAAGTAGAGGACTTAATTGTCCACAGATAGTGGGATCGATTTTGCTATATTTCTGCTATTACGGTGATTTTTGTTGTTAGAGAGTTTTATGTCAATCTCCCAGAATCAGAGGACGATCTGGTGATGGTTAGAAGGAAGACAGTAGCGTTTTCACTAGATGTAATCAATTCGTTTTACGAACTTCCTACAGATACATTGTGCTGTTATTCTAGTTACAATCATACTGAGGAAGAGTTGGATGATGTTATTTCTGGTTTATCTGTTGGAAGAGGTCTATGGAAGATTACCAGTGGTAGAAGGGTAAACTTTCCAACATCGAAGATGAATGCCATAGCGAAAGCATGTCATTTTATTTCTGCTCCTCTACTCTTCACAAATCATGTTAGTAAACTTACCAGAGAGAGGGCTACACTGAACTGCAACATACAATAGTACAAGCCGATTAATATTAGATCTTTCATTTATCAGGTTACCACCAGTTATGTCAGAGCCACCACTACTGCAGGTTTAGGATTCCCTTAATCTTTTCTTTATGTGAGCAAGCTGGTGTTAAATTTGATAGTTGGGAGGAGATTCTTCAACCTTTGAAGCCTATTAGTAGTGTGAATGTGAAGACTTATTCCGAACATTCAAATTTTGGCTGGAAAGGGGGATTTTCTAGAAGTTCTAGTGCTTCTACGTCACATGCTTCTACATCTCGAGCATCAACATCTCATGGCAGATCCAGTCTTGATTCACAAACTCAAATGATGGAAACAATTGATTATGCTACAGATAAGGTATTAAATATTAAAAACTATGTTGATCATATTGATTCTTACTTAGGGAGACAAAGTGATTATGAAGAGAAATACAACACATCTATGGAGAGACTTGCTAGAGATGATCAGAGTGTGGTATTTCCTACATATCCACGGTACCCTCATTTTGATTCTGCTAATTTTTGGGATGATGAGGATGATTGAGAAGATGATGACGGTGACAAAGATGAGTAGAGATTAGGTCGTGTTATATTTTATTTGAGTTGTTATTTGTGTTGATGTCTGGACTACTATGTGTTGTCATTTATAATTGTGGTAAACATTGTTGTTATTGTTGTTGTGATGTGTATCTATGTGATGTTGATGTTGTAGTAGTATCTGAACTCTTTTATTTTAAATGTGTTTTGTTGGTTTTGTTGAACTTATTCCTACTGCTTTATGAAGTTTAAAGTAAAACAAAACTTCATTTAAACCATTATGTTTAAAATTCAAATTTACTACAATGAATTTTCTATTGTGGTTGTGATACTATGTTAGTTTGTGCGATTTGCTTGTATGTTAGCCTCCAATGCATAGAAGTCTTTTGAATCTTTTATATGCTACAATCAAAATGAGCTTTGATCATTTTACTCCTGTTTTTAATGTTTTGAACTTGTATAATTAGGATATATGAAATACTAAAATGTTTAATCTTTGTAAAAATCTATTTATTTTTTTTTTTTTGGGGGGGGGGGGGGTTGGCGAGGGCATGAAAAATCAATTTTCAAAACTTGAAATTTATTTGTTCTTAAATATGCTACAAATAAATTTGATTTTTGATTTGAAAAATGATTATGTATAGTGATGAAGAATTAGACTTTTAGTAAAAAATTTGGTTAAAAATTTTTCTTAGTGAAGAGATATTAAATATGGTGTAACTATTTTTATTAAGAGATATTGCATTTTTAAAAAATATAGGAGAATTAGACTTTTATTTTCAATACTTAAAATTTTTTTTATTAGAAGTAATTTTTAAAAAACTATTATTATATTTTTTTGTAAATGATAAATATCAGACCTTTGCTTTAGAAAAGGAAGAGTAGAATTCAAAATCAATAAAAGTCTATCTAGATATAGTAATCATTACCAAAAAAGAAAAAAAAAGAAAAGAAAAAGAAAAAAAAAAAGAAAAAAAGTGAAGTATAGTAAAAAAACAAATGGGAGGAGAAACTTGAGGATTAATGTCTAATCAAAAATTGGTTCAACATCTGATTTTTTCAATGCATAAGATTTGTGAAACTCCTAAGCTTAAGGATATAATATAGAAAGTATAATTATTTTTAATGAAAATTTTTAAGTAAAGATGATAGAATGCCTAAACTCTATATTTGGAGAATCTGCAAGTATTTCTAAATTAGATAGGAGCTCATATTTTCATACTTTTTCACTTTAGAAAATTTTTAAACTTTAAATTGGTTCCTTTACTAAAGTTTTTTCTAAATTAGAATACTACATTTTTATAACAAAATTTTAGAATCTCCCAAAGAATATCATTAACATAATTTAATTATGTTAGTTTTAAAAGATTGTAGTGTCACTTGAGGACAAGTAACATTTTATGTTTGAGGGAATTTGAGATACATAAAATATATAATATTTTTATAAATTTTTTTATACTTATTTTTGATAATATTGCACTTTAATGGAATGTATTTGTGTGTTTTTCTTTCAGGTGCACTTAAATGGACTAAAAATGTCAAAACGAGCGAAAAATGATTAAATTTAAAGCAAAAATGAAGGTGTTAAAATTAACTTGGGCGCCTAAACACGTGCGTAAGCGCTAGCAGGCAGAGAAGGCTACACCTAAGCGCCATAAACCCTGTGCTTAAGCTCCAGGTAGTTACTTTGCAATTTTAAGAAAATTTTAATGAATTTTGAAGAGATGTTTGAGGCATCGTTTAGTAAAAATGTGGGTAACTTATCAAGGGCTCCAAAAAACATTTAAATTTCACTTGAAAATGATGCATCTCTTGAGTAGATTCATTGAATATGAACACATTTTGAAGAGACACCTTTTGAGAAAGTTTAAAAAAAAAAGACTGAAGGAGAGAAGAGACCTTCTTTTTGATATTCTTTGGTGAGTTCTTTTAAAGAGGTTTTAGAGAGTAGTTAAAGTAAGAAGTTGTAGGATTCTTACTTAGGGTTTCTTCACATTTTTCTCATTCCTAGTGAAAGAGAAGGTGAGTAGGGATTTCTAAGTAAAAATCCATTGTTATAGATAGAATTAAACCCTCCTGGGTTGGGCGACTAGTCTAAGGGAGTCTTGTAAGAGAAATTAAGAGATTCAAAGGAACTTCAAGTGTTTGGTGGAGGGAACTTGAGATAAGTTTTATCTTTGTACTTCATTTGGTTTTAATTGAGACTTCTTGTGTTTTCTACATGATTTCTACTTTTAAATCTACTTGTTGTATTATCTCCTTGGATTATGAGTAGTCTTCTTTATCTTTTTCCTTAAAATGAAAAGTAATTAAGTGTTGGATAAAAGTTGTGGAAGTATTGACCTTTAATGTTGGAAGAAGTTGTGTTGATTTAATCCTTGCACTTCATTTACTTATTTATTTGGCCAATTAAAATGTTAACATTTGTTGTGAGAACATGCAAGATCCTAGTAGGTATTGTCTCAATCAAAAATAGATAGAAATCACATGAGATTATATTGGTGAGAAAGTAATTCATATAATTTTGTGCAAAAATAAATAGGGAAATAAACTTTGATGGGTGTATAACTAGAGTACTTTAGGGTGACAGACTAAAGCCCCCAATTTGATTTATTATTTTAGGTTTTGATGCAAGATGTTAGCCCCCAGGTGGAGGGAAAGGAGGGAAATCTAAAGTGAGAGCTATTATCTTCCCTACCTAACCTGTCTTTAAAACTACTCAAACTTTAAAGTAGTCAATGTTCTTTATAACATCTATAATAAGTGTAAAGAATATAATTGTTCTAATTCGATACAACACATTTTGAATACTTCCACAACATAACATTCGTACTTATGACTCATTCATGATAAGGAAAAAGATATTTTCATCTATACTTCTTTAATCTTACAAAAATCTCATTATAGTTAGTTAATTGTTTATTTTATTTTAACAATTTAAGAAAATACCTCGCATTTTCAAGTTTTCTGTTATCCAAAACCATTTAAGAAAGAGTCTTTTTCTAAATAGAATTTGTGATCTAAAAACTTTTCTTTATCTTTTAAATATCCATAATTTTTTCCCGTGGGATCGATATTTTGGGGCTTAATCAGAAATTTCTATATTACTTGATAACAATACATTTTCTTGTGTAGAATCCCTAAATTTAAATATCACTATTGCATTCTTCTTTACATCGGAATCAAGTTTTTGGCGTTGTTGTAAAGATGAAAATTTTATATAAAAAATATAAGTCTAATATGATTATTACAAGTATAAATATATCAGTATTCGTCTGGTAGTCTACCGAGATCACTTGCTTATTAACATCTTGGATTTCTAAGGCTTCATCCCAGCAGAGAAAGGGCCTTACAGGATGTGTTCTATGTGGAGTTTGTTATAGGCTGTACCCAAAACTTATTCATGATGCAATGCCAACATATCAGTTACCAGAAATTCTTTGTAATCCTTTGCAAGAACTTTGACTACATATCAAAAGCTTACAACTTGGGTCAGTCGCAACATTTTACAGAGAACTACAGCCACCAGATCCACTTGTTGTTAATATTGCACTTGGTCTTCTCAAAACTATAGGGGCATTGGATGAAAGGGAGGAACTGACTCCTCTAGGGCATCATCTTTGTACTCTACCATTAGATCCAAATATTGGAAAAAATGATGCTAATGAGATCAATATTCCAATGCCTAGATCAAGCATTGACAATTGCCACTCTACTTGTGTACCGTGATCTGTTTTTCCTTCCTATAAACAAGAAAGAGGAAGCAGATGATGCAAAAAGATCCTTCGCTGGTGATTCTTGTAGGTTCAAGAGACTGATTTAGGAGGAGTTAGTCATCTGATAGTTGATGAAATTCATGAAAGAGGCATGAATGAGGATTTCCTCATCATAATTTTGGGTGATGTTCTCCCTCGGCGTCCAAACCTTAGATTAATTTTGATGAGTGCTACAATAAATGTTGATTTATTTTCAAAATATTTTGGGAACTCGCCTGTAGTTCATATTCTGGGTTTTGCTTTTCCTATATTAGAAAATTTTCTTGAAAGCATCTTGGAGAAAACTCATTTTCAGATCAGATTAGATTTTGATAACTTTTATGGAAATTCTAGAAGAAGAGGGCAGACACGTGTCCATGAGGTAATCTCTTGAGATGTGTTATGGTTCAGTGCTTTTTTTGGGTCTTGTCGAAGCAACAATTGAGTATATTTGCCATTCTGAAGGAGATGGAGCAATCCTTATGGAGTCGGGTTGCGTGCCGATCCTTGCAGGTGGTACTACACTTAGGTTTTAGGTTGGTTCTGTTAGTTATGTCGTGGTGTTTTTTCTTTTGTTTTTTCTTTTTGGGTGGAGTTGTAATAGGTCGAGGAACCCCATTTTTTAGTGCATTACATATTTTTTGTTTCTTAGTTTCGGGGATCGTCACCCATCTTTTTTGTATCCAATTTTTGATATTAACACGTAGAGAGCCGAATAAAGCTCATTTTCCCTATATATATAGTACATCAGAAATGTGCTCGCATGAATCTCGAGAAAATCCAAATGACTAACAATTAAAATAGTATGATTAGGAGCCCATTAAAGAATGACCAAAAGTCCCATTAATGGAAGATCAAAGGACTTAATTGACTAAGTGCAGATTTCTTAGATCTCAACACAAAGCAGACCAGGAGCAAGCCGTCCGAATTAAAGACCAAGATATATCGTTTCGTGAGAAGACATATACCAAATCTCGCCAGCATAGTCAACTATCTCACAAGAGCCTCCGAGATTCTTCATCGGGAGACCGAGAGTTTACCAAAATATACTTGACAAGCACCTCGGAAGGTCCTTTGTCAAGGAATAAACAACCAGAATAGTGTTGAGTCGACATTGATAGACAGACACCTGTTTAGGCAAACTGAAGCCCCCCCTCCTGCCAGTGTATGCATTATCTTGATAGTTTTAAAGCCGAACCCCTTGAGAAATTGAAGATATCATTGCTGGAATTCTATTTTGAGTGGATAATCTATTTGCTGAGAATTATTGATGCTTTGAAGTGTTGCCTGTTTTTCAACACGTTGAAGGAGTCGGCCTTCAGCGGTTCAAGGGATTAACAGCTGAAGTGTTAACAAAGTTTAAGAGGATTATCGTCGTGTATTTTGATAACGCCCAAAAGCCATAGATGAGTTCACAAGCTCTACTAAAAATCTTGTAGGGGCAAATTCAGATCCTCCAATCATTGATGATTCAATTCCCAAAAGAAATGCTGGAGGTGTGAGATCTGGAACCCACACTAGCACACACTGGCCTAGCTCAGAAGGGGCCTTTTCGCTATGTTTTAGGTCTCTAATGACAAAAAACTTTTGCTGAATCTGACCAATAATCATATTTCAGCCAAAGAATACAACTCACCCCAACTTTCTCCAGAGTTGTGTTGTCCTTAAAGAAAACAGATGGAGACATAGGGAAGACTCATATTCTTCTGTTCTGCCATGATACCAAGATTGTCGAGTAACCAGGCATAACATTGAGGGCGACAAGAAACATAGTCGAGGACTTCAGCTTGATAACCTGACCAATGACCGACTCATTAAAATGTGAAACCATTTAATTATTATGAGACCCAAAAATACAATCCACTGAGATTCTCGATTATAAACCTAGTAGAGGACTTCAATTATAAGGAGTACTTCAAGAAGGCACCATCACTGAGAGTCGAAGCATTTCTCTAGTAGTACTGTGCTTATAATAGGGACCATGGGTACAATACGAACAAATGCCAACACCTCCAAAAGCACCAAGTTCTCTAATGCACAAAAAAATTGGTTATATTATCCCATCAGTATTGTGGTTAACAATGTAAAAATCAAATTATCTAGGAGGAAGCCCTGGTCTACTCACCACTACCAATATTATCCCACCGACACTGCGGTTAGTGAAACAATCATCAAAAAGGTCTAGGTGACAGAAAATACTCTACGCACGCAAATACATTGGTGTCCTCTGCCTGTACCATTGGGAGATGTAATGTTTTTTTGAACATGCACATATAAGCATTCATCTATATGTTGTTTCATTCTTTATAGCATTAATTATTCTGAGATATATTCATGTATCTAATAGCAACATATTTACTTTGTTGTGTAACTATTCATCACACATATCACTCGTATTATGCATAACTCTTATCTCATGCATATCTTTTATATTTTGTATATCTTTCTTATCATGTCTATCTTACATAACATGCATCCCATGCATCTCAAGCGTATCTTTCATATATATCTTTTACATATTTTTGTCAGGTATAACTTTTCTATCTAACAATATGAAGAATCTATTCTAATATAAATCTAACTAAACTAAAAGATATATTTAATCAACATATATTTTGAAATAAAGAAGATCACTGAAATTTAAAAATGTAATTACTCACCTTGGTTACTATGCTATTTCTTAATCTTCAGTAACTAGCTGGAGGTCGTGGTGACTTTTATGCTGAGCTTAATAACATATAATATATAATATTAAACTTTAACTAGCTTCTATTAGTTAAATTACTTTCCTTAGCTTAGAATTAATTTACCTGAATTTTAACGGACTAGTCCTATGAAGATCTTCTACTCGCTTGCCCCAAACTCGCTGCCTCAGGTAAACAGCCTGAAATCTGTAAATATCTAAGGATTTTATAAATTTTTATCTCTAAAAGTAACAACATTCTTACCTCAAATAGGTTTCTAAACACAAGTTTGTCATTCAAAAACTACCAAAAATTCGTTCCTCGTCTTCCTAGCACTTTAAATCTCCTTTCTCCTTTGCTGATTATGAGCTAAATGTCTCACGGAATCTCGCAAACCAAATTCAACACTTCTGATGTGAGTCTGGTGCCTCTGAAGGCTACTAGAAATGAGAACGATTTGCAATTTGTCACATATGTCAAAATGGAAGCAAGGGGAAGGAAATGGATGTATCAAATAGCTTGAAATAGGGTTTCATACTCAACGATTTAACCCAGAGCCCTAAAATGCTATCTGCGGCTCTGAGTGGTCTGCTCGTCTCCTCTGCATGACTCGCTATTTTGTAGAATTGCACTGTTCTGAATGAGCGCTAAAATCATGAGTAAAAGATCGGGAGAAGAAATTGGAAGCGAAAGGAGTTTCACGTAACATAATTGAGGGTTAGGGTGAGGAATCAAAGGCTTCGAAGAGGATCCCCTCTCGACGACCAAATAAAGGTAAATATTATGTTGGATTAAGTATTTAATTATGTTTAATTAGGTTAATTAAAATTATAAATTTAAATTTTTATTTCTCTCATTCAATTCATAATTTATATATTGTGCTTTATATCGAATTGATTAGTTTAATGCATAAAATTTTATAGAACTAACTCGGTTAAAACCTGAGGGGTGTGTTAATTAAGGTATATTTTAAGTCACCAAAAATTATATCTAATTTCTCAAAATAGTTATTAAAGATTCATCCCTACGAGCTAGTTAAGAAAGGCTTCAGTCGGGAAAATGTGTGAAGCCACTTTCAATTTAATGCAGTACTCACCCACCGATCACATTCATCGACATAGATCTTCCCCTAAAGAGAACACTTATAATGATGTTATCTTCATTACAAAGATGATAGAAACTACCAAATAGACAATATTTTGGTTTACAATCATAGCTTCGTGAACATTTTATTTAAGTCAGTATTTGACAAGTTGGGACTCAGGGACGACCGACTGACTGCACCGACTATACCACTTTACGGATTCTTAGATGAGAGGGGGAAGAACTATGGAGAGAAGGTTATAAGAAGTTTACTTACATGGATGACTCTCTAGTGGTGGATTTGATGCCAACCAACAACACGATCTTTGATTATCCCAATCTTAATGACTATAATGTTATGGTTTCAACCTACGATGGGGAGATCATATCACAGTTCAAGGAAACTTAGTGCATCCATACCTTCTACTTCCGAGTTTTCGTAAGTGTGTGCCAAGAGCTAATCGATCTCCAACACTAACTTAAAGATGGTCTCGACTCCAGCAAGATCACTCTTGAAATACCACCAACCAACCGAGAGCCTAATAAATATTTTCTAATAAGTGAGCATATTGCTGCAGGGTCTAAAGACTTGCTATCTAAACACTCCGATAGCACCTAGATGTCTTTGCCTGATCGACCATTGAAATGTCAGGAATGACACTTCTATGTTGCTTGCCACCGTCCGAATGTCAATCCATGTTCCAAACCAATGAAGCAATATATATATCTTGGCTATGACATTGGCAAGAACCATTCGAGAGGAGGTACAAAAGCTGAAGGAATGCAGCTACATCTGAGAGATGCAATATAGGATGTGGGCCTCCAGAAAGGTGATGGTGAAAAAGGCAAACAAAAAATGAATGATGTATATGGAATTCACCAATTTGAACAATGTCAACCAAAAGGAAAACTATGCACTGTCAAGGATAGATGTGTTGGTGGACTCAGTGGTCAAATATTCATTAATGATTCTTCTGAACACTTTCTCCTGCTATCACTATATTAAGATGCACCTAGCTGATATAGATAAGACAACCTTTATCACAAGTGAGGGTGTATTTTTCTATAATATGACGACCTTTATACTTAAAATGTTGGGCCTGTTTACTAGCACCTGATGAATATAATATTATCTAAACAAAAGAGAAAAAATATTGAAATGTATGTGAATGATGTATTAATTAAGAGTCAATTGGTTGCACAACACATGAATGTCCTAAACTAGAATTTAAAAACCTTATAAAATATAATAAGATGTTAAATATGCTAAAGTACACCTTTAGGGCATCACCAGACATATTCTTTAGTTATCACTTAACCCTCAAAGACATAAAAGCCAGTATGAATCTTCTCCTCACATAAATGAAATACAAAAGCTAACAAGTTGGATTGCAGGTTTGAGACAGTTCATCTCCAAGTTAAGAGAAAAGTGTGCATTACTCTTCAAATGCTAATAAAAGCAAAGAACTTCAAATGGTTGGTTGAGTACGAACAGGAATTTGTGAAGTTGAAGGATCTTTTTCGAATTTCAAAACTAAATAAAGAGCACACTTTATACTTAGGAGCTAGACCTGAAGCAATCAGCTTAGTACTATTACAAGAGAAAATAGGAAATTTTTCTACTCAACTGCACCAGTCGGTTCATTCATTGAAAAAATAACCTTCATCCTTATTATTTCCACCTGCAAGCTTTGACTCTACTTCTAAATGCATCTGATATAAGATATCACCAAACACCCACTTAAATTCGTTCTCACTCAACCAGAGCATTCTGGTCAGCTTCATAAGTTGGCAGTGGAGCTACGTGAGTTTCACATCTCCTATATCACTCCAGACTGTTATCAAGGAACAGACAGTAATACCTTGACAGATATTTTTTAACCTTGAAAAGCAGGCAGATGGACCACAAATAACATTTAAACTTAAGTCTTACACATAGATAAAGCCTCCATCCATATAGGGGCACAAATCAGACTTGCTCCGAGCAATCTGATCATAGAGCATTCATATCTCTCAATCACAATAAAGTTTAAAGTCACAAACAATTAGGTAGAGTAGAAAGCCCTAATTGCCAGTCTGATTCTAGTTTATGATATGGGCACCTGATACCTTTTATTGAAGTATGATTCACAGCTAATGGTGATTAAGGTGAATGAATAGTTTGAAGCCAGAGAAGAGATGATTGCTAAGAACTTTAACGAGTATAAAATGGAAACATATCATCATCAAGTGTAGGAAACACATCAGTTGGATCCAAAGGTTTCCAAGGCAGAAGTACCTTCTCCCAGGTTTCATATGAAACTTGGTACTGACTGCAGAGTACAAAAATTGTAGAAGGATGTTCAAGCCCATAAATTGATCCATGAACAATCAGGCCTAAGGCAGATTTCATAATTATCGAACCAACATCAATAGGTAGTCTCGCTTGAATACAATAGTTCAGAATCGCACACTCCTTAGAAACTTTACTGACTCTCATAGTAGGTAACAGTTTTGGAGAAATAAAGAAGTGTCAGTGTTTAGAAACGGGGTTTAAAAGTGATGCAGAAAAATTAACATACATGTTTTCTCTCGTTTCCCAATCTTTCGCTTCATCAGTCAAGTAACGATAGATTTCATTCATATTATTCCTTGTAGGGACAAAGTTGGAGTAGTGGCAAACGGGTATATTCTCGATCGAATATAATTCATTAATTCTAGAATGAGTAAAAGTTACTCATCTGTCTCGCACATAGAAAACAACGTGGTTGATTCCGTGTAAATTGGCATAGAATTATTTTACCACAGGGATAACTACTACAGATGTGGTATAACACAACACTTCCCAACGTCGTCGCACAATCATTTCTTCGATAGACGTCGTCGAATTCTCCAATCCTCGATTCACGAATCCTCATTCCTTGATCAATCTCTTTTTCATCATTACCTTATTGAAGATTTGCTGAGCCTCGCAACTGATAAATTTTCTTCTATTCAACAGTCGAGATCCAGGGATTCAGGGTGATTGGATGCCTTAGGGATGAGTTTTGATGGAGTTACAATTCGTTTTTAGGAGATAGATAGTATAGAAATCGAATTCTAGGAGTTTTAAAGGAGTTAGAACCACTTAAAACCGCCAAGAACTGTCAAAATAACTCCATTAACCGTCCACTCGCCGTCGGCGGCGTCGATCTCGCCGTCGGCGGGATTCTTTAATAACACAAACTGAACTTGGCAGAAAAAACTCGCCGTCGGCAGGCTCGATCTCGCCGTCGGCGGCCAAGGAAAAAATTACCTAGTTTCGCTCTGGTCCGAATGCGTTCCAAATTTTTCTATGGATTCAATTATCGTGATGATCATAAGGGTAAATACGAGTGGTAGAATTCATTCATACCAAAAACTAACAATAAATCAAACAAATATACAATTCTTGTATATAAATAAAGATATTTATGGATTGTCTCCCATAAAGCGCTTAGTTTAACGTCGTCAACCCGACCTATTCAAGGTGTTAATCAGACTGACTGAGCATTAAAACCTCTTTAAAATTTGGTCTTTTACCCTCAAAATACGGTTTTAATCTGTGTCCATTTACATTGAATCTATTTCCAGTCTTCGGATCTTCAATTTCAACAGCTCCGTATGTAAACACTTGAGTTACAGTGATAGGTCCTAACCATCGAGATTTCAATTTCTCAGGAAATAATTTCGACGATTATATTGTACAACAATACTTCTTGTCATGGTTCAAAATTCTTTTGGTTAATCTTCCGATCAGGCCATATCTTCATTTTCTTTTTATAGATTCTATCGTTATTATAAGATTCATTTCTTAATTCTTCTAACTCATTCATCTGCAACAATCTGCTCTCCCTAACATCTTTCAAATTATAATTAAATTCTTTAATCACCCAATACGCTTTATCGCTCTAATTCAACTCAGTAAGTAGATAGTCTTTTCCAAAAATAAGCCTGTAAGGAGTCATTCCAATCGGAGTTTTATAAGTAGTCATGTATGCCCATAATGCAGTGTCTAGTCTTGTGGATCAATCTAATCTACTAGGGTTTACAGTCTTTTCTAAAATTCGTTTAATTTCTCGAATAAAAACTTCAGCTAATCCACTAGTCTGCGGATGATAAGCAGTAGATATTTATGAATAATATTAAATTTTTCTGCCAATCTTTAAATATTTTTATTCCTAAAATGGGATCCTTCGCTAGTGATAATCACTCTCAGCATTCTGTATCTTGTGAAATATGCTTTTCATTAAAAATTTTGAAACACTCTTAGCATCACAACGAGGTAAAGTCTGTGCTTCAATCCACTTAGAAACACAATCAACAACAACTAATATATATGAGTTTCCAAATGAAGGAATAAATGGTCCCATGAAATCTAATCCCCAAACATAAAAAAATCTCAACTTCTAATATGAAATTCAGAGACATTTCATTTCTTCTAGATATATTACCCACTCGTTGCATTTATCACAAGTTTTGATATATCTATAAACATCTTTAAAGAGAGTAAGCTCAATAAAATCCAAACTTGTAAAATTTTATGTACGGCTTTGTCAGATCTGAAATGTCCTCCAAATTCGAATCGTGACATTTTTGAATAAATGATTCAGCTTTCTTCATAAGAGCACACATCTTCTAACAATACGATCCTTACATTTGCTTATATAAATATGATTCATCCCAAAAATACACTTTAGCATCATGAATGAATTTTTTCTATTGTTGCAGAGTTAACATGGGTGGTAAAATACCACTTACAATATAATTAATTATATCAGCATATCAAGATATTTTCCACTCATTTATATTATAAAGTTGTTCATCAGAGAAACTGTCTGTAATTTCATTGTCAGTGTCAGATAATTCGCAATATTCTAATATTGACAAATGATCCGCAATTTGATTATCAGTTTTCTTCCTATCTATTACTACAAAATCAAATTCTTGCATCAGTAATATTCATCTAATTAATCTTGGTTTAGTATCTTTCTTTTGCATTAAATATTTAATAGCAGAGTGATCAGTATGCACAATAAATTTAGTTTCAATTAAATAAGATCTACATTTATCAAAAGCATATACAATTACTAATAATTCTTTTTTAGTAACAGTATAGTTAATTTCAACATTATTAAGAGTTTTACCATCATAGCCAAGAAAACTTATTACCCCTCTCACTGTAGTAGGAGGTAGTAATTTACCTATAACTTAAATTTTTGCAGGGTCTACTTCCATGTCATTTATATTATAAAGTTCATCAGAGAAACTGTCTGTAATTTCATTGTCAGTGTCAGATAATTCGCAATATTCTAATATTGACAAATGACCCGCATATTTGATTATCAGTTTTCTTCATATCTATTACTACAAAATCAAATTCTTGCATCAGTAATATTCATCTAATTAATCTTGGTTTAAGATCTTTCTTTTGCATTAAATATTTAATAGCAGAGTGATCAGTATGCACAATACATTTAGTTTCAATTAAATAAGATCTACATTTATCAAAAGCATATACAATTACTAATAATTCTTTTTCAGTAACTGTATAGTTAATTTCAACATTATTAAGAGTTTTACCAGCATAGCCAAGAAAACTTATTACCCCTCTCATTGTAGTAGGAGGTGGTAATTTAGCTATAACTTAAATTTTTGCAGGGTCTACTTCCATGTCATTTTCCGAAATTATGCCCCAGTACATTCCTCCTGCGACCATAAATTGATATTTCTCTCAATTTAGAACTAAATTAGTTTTTTGCATAACTCCAATACTATTTCAAGATGATCCAAGCATGTATAAAATGACGTTTTAAATACAGAGAAATCAACCATAAATACTTCTATTTCATTATCAATTAATTTACTAAATATATATCATACATCTCTGAAATGTTATAGGTGCATTACATAATCTAAAAGGCACCTTCGAAAAGCAAACGTTCCATAAGGACTAGAAAATGTAGTTTTCTCTTGATCCTCAGGAGCAATAGAAATTTAATGGTATCCAGTATATCTATCTAAAAAACAAAAGTATTTGTGCCCAACAAAAATATCCAACATTTGGTCTAGGAATGGTAAAGGGAAGTGATATTTCCTGGTGGCCGCATTTAATTTTCTATAGTCAATACATATACGCCATCCAGTAACTTGTCTGGTAGATATCAAATCATTATTTTCATTAGCTTCAACAATACCCCTCCTTTCTGTGAACACAATGAATCGACTACCTAACGACTATCCGAAATATGATATATAATACAATTGTCTAACCATTTTAAAATTTATTTCTTGAGTACTTTTATCATCGGATTTAATCTCCTTTGGGGATCAACTCTTGGTTTATGTTCATTATCTAAAATAATTATGTGCATATAGATTGAAGGACTAATTCCTTTAATATATGCTTAAGCTCCAACCAAAAGCTTTCTTATACTTCTTTAATGTGTCTAAAAGTTTTTGCTCTTGTAATTCGTTTAATTCTGCCGATATAAAAACTGGTAAAGTTAAAGAATTTCCCAAAAATACATACTTCAAATGAGTATGTAAAATTTTTAACTCAAGTTCAGGAGGTTTTATAATCGACGGAACTATATTCTTTTCAGCATTTTCCGTAACATCCATCATCTCAAATCTTTTTTGTATATAATCTAATTCTTCATTTTTTGCTTTTTCAAATAATTCTGCATTTTCTATTTCTTGTTTATTTTCAAATTATTCTTTAAACTGTTCATTTCGCAGATGTTCAAGAATTTCCATTCGAAAACATTCATCTTTTTCAATAAAGTAGAGTATTTCATTGATTTCTGCAATGTTGAAAGTTACTTGCGATCATTTACTCTAATAGTTAATTCTCCTTTTTTAACATCAATCATAGCTCTTCCAGTAGCTAAGAAGGGTCTCCCTAAAATCATAGGTATTTCTTTATCTTTCTCAATATCTAAAACAATAAAATCCACATAAAAGATAAATTTATCCACTTTTACTAACACGTCTTCGATAACTTCTTTAGAATAAGTCACTGAACGATCAGCTAATTGAAGAGTTACAGAAGTAGGTGAGACTTATCCAAATCCTAATCTTTTAAAAATTGATAGAGGCATAAGATTAATGCTGGCTTCCAAGTCACATAAAACTTTTCCATAAAATTTTTCTCCAATAAGACAAGATATAATGAAACTACTCGCGATCTTTTAATTTTTCAGGAAGCTTTTTCTAAATAATTGCACTACACTTTTCGCTAAGTGCAACAGTTTCATTGTCTGTGAACTTTCTCTTCTTGTTTAAAATATCTTTCATAAATTTTACATAATTAGGCATTCGTTCTAATGCTCTACAAAAGGAATATTCACCGTTAATTTCTTCGGGATTTCAATGAATTTAGAAAATTTTTATCCTTTCTATGTTGCTTTAATCGCTGAGGAAATGGTAGTGGTAGTTTTTCTATAGTAATTTTCATTGGTATTAGTGGATATTCTAAATCTTGATCTTGCTGATCCTTTTCTTTTTCAGTTTCCACTTTCACTTTTTTAATTTCTGTTTCTTTTTGTAGTATTATTTCTAATTCTTTTCCACTTCAGTAATCGTATCGCTTTTATTTGTTCTTTTCCTGGTCTTTAGGATTAATTTTCACATTACTGGGAAAAGTTAAGGAATTCGTTATTAAGTCATTGTAATGATATGCTAAAGTTGAGTTTCAATATTTTTAATAGCAGTTCTTGATTTTGTAATTGGTTTCACTCGAATTTATGCTGATTTCTTGATTCTGCAATTGATAACCCATATTTAATATCAATTCTTCCATAGATAACTTCTTCTCCTTAAATTGAGAGTTATTATTAAATCCAGGTGGATAAGAAGATTTATAATTAGGATTTCCTTGGTTAGATGAATTTCTTAATGGATTTACTGGGTTGTTTGCCCATTGTTGATTAGTAGAACTATTATTCCAATTAAAATTAGGATGATTCTTCCAATCAGGGTTGTAATAATTTGAATAAAGATTATTGGGTCTATTATTAATAGCATTTAAAGTTTCATAAGAAGGTTGAACTTCCACAAATTGCACAGATGAATTTTCTTTCATTATAGTAGGAGAATAATTCATTCCATAATGATCAAATTTCTTAGATATAGCAGCAATCTGAGAAGCTAACATAGATATTGCATCAGAATCATGGATACTAGCTATTTTTTGTGATTTAGCCTTTCAGAAGGTCATTGAAAAATTATTAGTAGTCATTTCTTCAATTAACGAATAAGCTTCATCAAAAACATTAATGAACCACCAGCGGCACCATCAATAATAAATCTAAGAGATCCTACTAATCCAATATAAAAAGTTTGAATAATTAACCAATCTGGTAACACATCATGTGGGCATTTCCTAAAAAGATCTTTAAATCTCTCCAAGCTTCGTATATCGATTCTCCGTCAAACTAACTAAAAGAGATTATATCATTTCTAAGCTAGTGAGTTTTGAAGGAGGAAAGTATTTGGATTGAAATTTTTGTGATAATTCTACTCAAGTTTAATAGATCCAAGGTCTTAACGAATTTAACTACATCTTAGACTTTATCCCTGTAAAGAAATGAAAAACATAAGTTTCAACAACATCATTAGATACTTCATCATATTTAAAAGAAGCACAAAGCTTCTAAAAAACTAGCAAGATGTAAATTAGGATCTTCGTTTGGTTAACTACTAAATTGATTATTTTGTATCATTTGGATAATTGCAGGTTTAAACTCAAATGAATTAGCCGCTACATCAGGATTTTGGATAGTTAGGTGAATTTCATCTAATGTAGGGTTAGCGTAATCTCTTAAAGGTCTCGGTTGATTTTCATTTTCAATTACTGAATTATTTTTCATTTAATTTAAATCTTTAATTTCTCTTTTCTGTTTTTTAATTTTTTTAATAGTGCGTTCTAATTCCGAATCGTAAGGTATTAAATTTTCGGTTCCAAATTTGCGCATGCACAATTGAAATTAAAACTTATGTAATTTAAAATATTTTGTTACTCTAGTAATTACCTTAATAATTATCTCACTAATTACTTTAATAATTACTCTACTTTTTCCCCGGCAACACCGCCAAAAACTTGACAGCGGGATGCGTAACTTTATAAGTGTTAACAAGTGTAAAAATAAGTATTCAATAATAGCAAAGTTATCTCTTATCAATGCAAAAATACGTATCGTTCAAGTAATACAGGGCTCTGATGGAGCCTGGATATCGATCCCACACGGAAGTTTTAGAGATTTCGAACTAACGACAGCAGTTGAAATAACTATCTAGTAAACGTAAATAAAGAACAATTATACTAAATTCTATACTACTAATGTTGAATGGAAAATTGCAATATAGAAAAGTATCCTCCCCTTTGTTATAAGAATTAAGTGAACGGATAGATAAATTAGTTAGAATTATATTGTGTCAAATAGGAGCATTTCTATTCTTTACCCTTTCAGTCAGGACATAAAGAACATTGACTAATCCTATGCTGTTCATTGAATCTGCAGCTAGGCCTGAGGATACCGACTCTCACTTCGAGCCCTCACGTTCCCTCGCATGAGGCTAACATCTACACTTCAAGACCCAAACGATAGGACCAAATTCAGGATTTTAGTTTGTCACTCTAAAATCTTCAATTCTACGCCCGATAAATAATATTTCCCTATTTATTTGTACCCTCCTTTCAAAGACTTTGACCCCCCCAAATCTCGGATGTAATCTTTACTTTAGTTGTGAAATCAACATATTTTAACAGATAATTGGCCAGATTGAAAGTAAATTAAGATTTAAGTAAAAAGATTATCACAATTTTTATTGAATATTTTAAGCACAACTAATTCAATTTTTCATTTCACAAAACTCAAAATAAGGTGAAAGACAGAGAAGACTACTCAGAATGCATTGGAAGAATAACACAAAACTTGGATTTCATATATAAAATCAAAGTTACAAAATAGTAAACACAACTTATCTCAAATTTCTCCCCAAGCAGACTCCTTGACATTCCTCTAACTCTTCCTTCCTGTACAACACACTCAACTAAACTCACTATTAGACTCTTCAAAGATACTGTACTAACTCTTTTTTAACTCTTTCCTACTCACACAGACTCTCCTTGGACTCTTGCTAACTCTCTTCTAACTCTTTCCGACTCACACAGACTCTCCTTGGACACTTGCTAACTCTCTTTTAACTCTTTCCGACTCACACAGACTCTCCTTGCAGCCTAAATTCGTCTCTTTTTAAAGAGATAGAAAAATTTCCAAATGTTGCTTAAACACCTCATCAAAAGACGTCCACATTCAATGAATCTTTGCCTGAACCGACTTTCTCGCTGTCGACGGGCTCGTTGGCGTTGTCGGCGGGCTTCTAGAACATGGGCCAACTACTAAGGTTCGCTGTCGGCTGGCTCGATCTTGCCGTCGGCGGGCTCCCTTATAATATTATCTGTATTCTCTGGAAAAATGCGTCGGCGGCGGCCTATTCCTCGTCGTCGGTGGCCAAGATCAACTTATGTCTCTTTTGGTCCTTTTTGATCTAGATTCTCTTTTTTGCATCTTTTTGCTCGATTGTCTATTAATCTTCATTCATGCAACAAAACATAGGAAATATCTTTTTTTAAAGTGCAATATCATCAAAATCAATGTAAAATCGGTATGAATTTCTCAATATATTTTTCTTTGGTCATCAACTCTCTTTTTTGAGCATATATCATTGCTCTTCCTATAGCTAGAAATTGTCTTCCTAAAATGATTAGTATTTCCTTATCTTCTTCCATATCTAAAATGATAAACTCCACAGGAAAGATAAATTTATCAACCTTGACCAAAACATCTTCTACAACTCCTTTAGAATGTGTAATAGATCAATCAGCTAACTGTAGAGTTATAGAAGTCGGTGCAATCTCTTCTATTCCTAACCTTTTAAAAGTTGATAAAGGCATCAAATTTATGCTAGCTCCCAAATCACATAATGCTCGCCCATAAAATTTTTCACCAGTAGCACACGGGATAGTGAAGCTCCCAGGATCCTAAGTTTTTCAGGAAGTTTTCTCTGAATTATAGCACTACACTCTTCACTAAGTGCAACGGGACCATACAGCTCCAGTTCGACGATCTCCCGCTACTTCATCGCATCGAGTTGGTGGAGGTTCTTTAGCCAACGAATCCAAGGACGAGGCTGGGGACGTGGTCAAGGAAGAACTCGCCAGATTGTTGAACGGACGAAGCCGCCGATCAGCATTTAAGTAGAAGGAAGCTCCGAAGAAGATAAAGAAACAATGATGATAAATCAAAAGAAGCCTCAGTTCGAGATTTCTACGAAAGACACAGAAAGAGATGAATATGAATCAATCTATGATCAGATTAATCATTACGTTTAAGCCATGACACTAACTCCGATCCACCCTCAAAAGATCGAGAGTATGTAAGTCAAGGAAATCCATAATGATTGTTTTAAACAGATCAAGTTTTATAAAGCTTCTCCTTCTACTTCTGAACCTTGTATAACTCTAGAAGAAAACGATTTTAATGATTTAATTGAATTACCTTTTGGTTACTTTTCGCCGTGTGTACAAAAGCTAATTCAATAACGACGTGTGCCAAAGCAAATGCCAAAAGATAAGTTACATTCATTCGAAAAATTATGGAATACCAAAAGAAAGAAACTCAATTCAAAAGGACTTGGGTTCGGTACGATCGGACCTGTCGATGACTTGGGATTTTGCATGGTTGTTACTAATTAGCCAGTGGAAGATTGCTTGGACATCCAAGAAGAATACGAAGATCAACCAATAGAAGAGGCTCCGCCAGAATTCGAAGAAGAGATCAAATCAACTGTGGACGAATTAAAAGAAATCAATCTCGGGACTGAGGAGCAACCCCAGCCAACTTTCATAAGTTCGTTGCTCGACGAAGAAGATGTTACAAACTTGGTTAGGTTACTGTCAGAATTCAAAGATTGCTTCGGTTGGAGTTATGACAAAATGCTTGGACTATCTCGAGAGGTTGTGGTTTACCAATTAGGAGTGGATCAAAATACAACACCAGTAAAGCAAGCTCCCAGAAGAATGCGCCTCGAAATCGAACAGCAAGTTACGGCAGAGATAAAGAAAT
This sequence comes from Papilionanthe hookeriana x Papilionanthe teres, assembly GCA_022702705.1. Taxonomy (NCBI): domain Eukaryota; kingdom Viridiplantae; phylum Streptophyta; class Magnoliopsida; order Asparagales; family Orchidaceae; genus Papilionanthe; species Papilionanthe hookeriana x Papilionanthe teres. The sequence continues at coordinate 54,320,751 of CM040422.1, forward strand.
TAATAGAAGCTAACTTTGTCCGAGAAGAACAATATCCGATATGGCTAGCTAACGTCGTGCCAGTAAAGAATAAAAATCGACAAATCCAAATGTGTGTCGACTTCAGAGATTTGAATAAAGCATGTCCTAAAGACGAGTTTCCGTTTCCAATACCAGAAGTAGTGGTAGACATTGCGTCGTCGCACGAAATTTTCTCCTTCATGGATGAATCGTCAGGTTACAATCAAATTAAGATAACTCCAGAAGATGCAACGCTTACAGCATTCAAACTTCAATCAGGATTTACTGCTACACCGTGATGCCATTCAAATTGAAGAACGCTGGAGCAACATACCAAAGAGCAATGATGAAGATCTTCGATGACCTCATTCACAACTAAGTCGAATGCTACGTGGATAATTTGGTCATTAAAAGCAAAGGACAACCACCAAAATGATTTGAGGATCGTATTTGAACGATTACGACAATAAAATCTAAAGATGAATCCCTTAAAATGCGTTTTCGGCACTACCTCCGGGAAATTTCTAGAATTTGTTGTCCGTCATCGAGGAATCGAAATCGACCTAGAAAAGATTAACGCGATATTAGAAATGCCTCCCCTAGAACTTTGAAACAATTACGTTCTTTTCAAAGAAAATTGGCATATCTAAAACGCTTCATATCTAATTTGTCGGGAAAGTGTCTACCCTTTTTTAACCTACTTCGAAAGGATGTCACATTTATTTGGGGAGATCCGTGTCAACGAGCTTTCGAAGACATTAAACGATATCTAACGACACCTTCTATTTTGGCAGCCCCTATCCCGGGTAAACCGTTGATACTTTATACTGCGGCTTTGGACGAGTCCCTCGAAGCCTTACTTGCCCAAGTCAATGATGAGAGTAAAGAAAATGCACTCTACTACCTGAGTCGACGTCTAATACCGACAGAGGTAAAATATCCTTCTATTTTGAAGCATTAACTAGCTTTAGTTTTTGTCACTCAAAAGCTTAGATATTACATGTTGTCTCATAAGGTCAATCTGATCTCGAAAGTTAATCCGTTACAATATTTGATGGCCTGACCAACATTTTCCAGATGCTTAGCAAGGTGGTCGATGATACTATTGCAATTTGATATAACGTTTGTGCCCTTCGCGCTATCAAAGGGCAGATTCTCCCAGATTTTATCGCAGCGCACCCACTGCCAGCTGGGTCCCCGCTCAATGACAAACTACCAGACGAACAGATACTACAAATAGAGCAGCCCAGTGCCAGACGTTGGGAAATGTACTTCGACGGAGCGTCATCAGCCCAAAGAGATAAAGAACAACAGACAGTGATACCAGGCAAACTAAGAATCGGTTTGATCTTCGAGACTCTGGATCAAGCCATGCTAAGATTCTCTTATCACCTATCAGAGCCGTGTACCAATAATGAAGCAGAATATGAAACTCTAATCACCGGTTTAAAATTAGCAATACTAATGGAAATAACAGAAAATGCCATTTATGGCGACTCACAACTCGTCATTCAACAAGTGGCAGGACAATACAAATTCTGAAACCAAGATTAGAAAAATACCACCGGTACACGATGAAATTGCTCGAGTAGATCCCAAGTGTGATATTCTATAGAGTTCATCAAGCAAGACAATGCCCACACGGACGCTTTAGCTAAACTCGCTAAAGAATTGGCTTGTCCACCCGAAGATTCTATATATATAACAGTATAGGGAAATCAGGTTTTGTCACAGATCGACCTCGACAGTCTACACAAGATTGGAAGAGAAGACATAGCAGCCGCTGTGTCGATACAAAAGATTGGCGTCAGCCATTAATAGAATATTTACAAACAGGAAGGTTGCCAGAAGACAAATCAGCAGCGCATCAGATTCAGAAGAGAACTCTCTCATATGCATTAGTTGACAGCGTTCTGTACAGAAGAACATTCGATCAAATGTGGTTCAGATGCCTCAAAAGAGTAGAAGCATAGAAAATCGTCAAAGTACATGCCAGATTGTTTGAAGCTCACCAGTCGGGACCGATGATGAAGACAAAAATCAAAAGACTCAAATACTACTGGCCGGCATGATTACGTACTGCATGGACACAGCAAAGAAATATCATCAATGCCAAGTGCACGGAGTGGTCTTGTACCAACCTCCGAATGTTCTACACCCCACGATCGCCTCGTGGCCATTCGAGTGTTGGGGCATGGATACAGTGGGTCCAATAGACCCTCCGTCTTCGAAAGGAAACAGATTCATACTCGCAGCTACAGACTACTTCTCCAAGTGGGCAGAGGCAGTTCCGCTACGGGTGGAAATGGGGGTTTTTCAAAAAATTTCAAAAAATATTGATCCAACTTCTGTTGTTTCAGTCGTTGTGGAAATGGAGGCGGAGGTTTTTCAAATTCATCTTCAGATAGAAATTGTTTTTCTTCTTCAGTAATTATTTTCTTAGGTTTCTCAACTTCTATCACTTCAGTCTCTTTTTGAATTTTATTTTCCTTTACATCCCTTAGTTCTTTTCCACTTCTAAGTAATACAGCTTTAATCTGTTCTTGATCTTTTCCATTTTCTCTTGGATTTACTTCAACAATACTTAGAAGAGTTCCCTGTGGTCTGCTGTTAATTGCATTTGCAATTTGCCCCATTTGATTTTCAATATTTTTTATTTCAGCATTTTGACTTTGCAACTAACTACCCATTTATAAAATTAATTCTTCTATAGACAATTTCCTTTCTTTAAATTGTTGGTTATTAAACAGGAAGATAAGAAGGTTGATAGTTAGAATTACCTTGATTATTCCAATTTCTAATTTGGTTAGGTTAGTTATTACCCCATTATGGATTTGCATTATTCCAATTTAAATTATGGTGATTTTTCTAACATGGATTATAGTTATTGGAATATGGGTTATTTTTTTTGCTAGCGATAGCTTGCAATGTCTTTAAGGTTTGAGATTCATCAGTACTTCCTGAACTATCATTACTTAAATGCGATAATTGAAACAAATTATTTAATTTCTTAGATATTGCAGCAACTTGAGATACTAAAATAGCAAAATGCTTCATTTTCTTGAATATCAGACACTCTTTTAGTATTTACTCTATCAGAAGGCCATTGAAAATTATTAGTTGTCATTTCTTCTATTAAAGCATAAGCTTCATCAAATGACTTAGCCATCAAGGAACCACCAGCAGTAACATCTACAATAGATCTAAGAGAACTTATTTATCCATTATAAAATGTTTGTATAATTAACCAAATGACCGTTAAGAACCAACCTAAACCCACCTAGTCACCCTAGTGGAGCCATGGACCAAAGGTCCCTTAAATTAGGGGATTTCACCCCACATTTGGCATTAATCAAAATATCTTCACCATCATCACTTCCCTTTAGGGGAAAAACATCATTAATCCTCCCCTGGCTCACCTGAACCCCCTGGGCACCAGCCCTGGCCCTGCCGGCTACCCTAGTGGCCGAAAAACACCAAAACTGAGAGCCACATTCAAGCTAAGAAAACTCAAACTCCACCCTATGGCCAACTCAGCTCTAAATTTCCATTAGAGCTCCTCTGCACTCCACCTAGGCAGCTCTTTGCACCTGAATTGAAGCCCTAGCAGCCACCCCAGCCATGGCTATTTAAGCCACCATCCTACATGACCAAAAGAGAGTGCTGAAAATTTCTTAACAAAACTCTGCCCAAATCTCACCAGAGCTCCTTCATACCTGACTAAGATCATTCCAGCCACTTTCTCCCTCTAATTCCCAATGTCGGAGCTCAATTTCAGAGCTCAAATTTGGCCGGAAACCAGGACATATTTCTCCATAGCTCCACAGTGCACCAAATTGCAATTAACTGTGCCCACAACTTCTCAACAGTGAAAGAAGAAGATCCCCCATCAAAGCCCCATCACAGAAGGCCTCTACACCAGACTTCCATCAAAGCTCAAAATTGGGCATGGTCACTTTCATACCTAGGCAATTCACCAGAGCAAATGATTCATCCTTGAGCTCTTGGGACTCCAACGAAGGTGTAGAGCATCTCTAATCGAAGCTTCAGTTCTCAGAGCCAAGTTATTACCTCCTTCTTCTTCCCGAGCTTCTCTGAATTCCCAATGTAATTAGGGTTAACTTAAATCATGTTTAACCGTATGGATATGTTCTCCATGCATAGACGTGTATATAGGATCAAACCTGAAGCGATTTGGTTGAGTCTAGGATGAGAAATTAGGGTTTTAGTGCGGGCGGTCACTGGATCACACCAGTTGGGGACGAAGACAGGCAGCTGTTGGATCGCACGTGTTTTCGTTGGACGGTCCAGATCGCGTCGGATGGAAGGATGGAACGAAATAGCGGGTCGTGTGGCATCCCAATCAGCTTGCGGCGGCGAACGAGAGTGCGCCGCGTGGGGTTTCGATCCGTCGTAGGTTGAGGTGGCGCAGAGTCACTTAAGTAGGAAAATCTGATTTTTCTTATTTATTTAAATCACCTGGGCTTAGAAAATTCATATATTGGCCAAGAAAAATCATAAAAATAAAAGAAAAATACTCTCTTGCTCAGTGATAAAGGAAAATAATATGGAAAAAGTTTGGAATATTTTTTATGTATATTTTATTTTTAATAATTTAAATACCATTTTCAGTCTTACAATTCTCCATGCATGTAGGAGTTTCACTATAGCTTGAAATTTTGGTATGTTGTTCCCTCTGTCATGAGGGATCTTCCCTGATTTTTCCAAAGTCAGAGAAGATCCCTAGGCAGAGGATCATATTTTTCAAGTATATGTCCATTATTTGATAAATTAAATGTGATAATTAGAATGTTACTTAGAAAAATCCCAAAAAATTTTGGTAGGTTTTTTATAGTCAGAGAGTCCTAGGACAAATTTGTCACGAGTTAAAATGATAAAAATAAACATAATTGTCCACTTGAACTAAAACAAACTTTAAATTATGTAGGACAAAATAAAAATCAAAATAACACAAAAATTACTCTCCACTGTGCTTCTGGGACAGTGGAACTCTCCTAAAATTTTTGATCTCATTTGGAATTAATTCAATAAGTTAAATATTTTTTTCTAAATCCAATTGCCTTTTTGGTACATAAATGAATTTTAAAAATTAAAATACATGTAAAAAATTTATAAGAGTTATTTTGGGAGTCCTCTGTGATTAGAGGGTTCTTTTAAAAATAAAATTGAGATTTTTATAAAATTTTCATTTTTAATCATATTTTAATATTTTAATAATTAAATAATATTAAAAAATACAAAGATATTAAAATTCACCAAATTATCACTTTTGGTCTCCTAATCACTTAGGAACCTTCCCCATAATTTTATTAAGCTTCAAAATTAAAATATCAATTTTTAAGAGGCTAAAAATGAATCTTATTGATTTTTCCACTAAAATAATTCTAATAATTAAAAGAAAAATAAAAAAAAAAATGAAATTTGTTTCTCTGGGTTCCCTCACCTCAGAGAGATTTTTAAAAAATATAAAATTAAATTTTTAACTTTTAAAATATTTTATAATTAATTAAAACTTCAGAACTTAAAATAATTATAGTAATTAAATTAAAACTCAATAAATCATGAAATTTAGTTCAAATGATTCATTGACCTAAGGCTACCCCCAGTAAAAATTTGAAGGGATTAGGTGTTATCTTGGTCAAGTTATTGATTTTTCATTGAAAATCCTATTTTTGCATTAAAATAAATATATAAATTAAATTGAAATTTGAAAAATCACATTTCCTCTTATGATGTTTTAATTAACCCGTAAGTGAGGTCACATAAGAATTTCAAAGTTACTTGAGCTAAATTTAATGAATTATGAAGTGATAAAGGCCTTTAGGGGTAAAATTGTAATTTTGGAAAATTTCTTTAATTAATATTTAGGCTTAACCAAAAAAATGGTAAAAGGGCAATAAATAATCTTAATTATTATGTAAGGGACAAATGATAGAAACCCATTACAATTTTTTTCACATCAAAATTAAATATTAAAATTTTCTTAATTATTATAATTTGAAAGAAAAATCAAATTAAAAGAACCTTAAAGTTAAGGGATTGGTTTTGGAAGTTAATATTTAACTAATTTAATTCCCCTTTATTTGATGTTCAAATGATAAATCAATATTTTGATAAGAATCATAATCATGAAAATCATAAAATTTCCTTTTCTAAAGACATAAAAATATTTACTAAACCTTAAGAGCTTAGTGATAAGCTAGACTTAATCAAAAGAATTAATTAACTAGAGTTAGAAAAGAAAAGATGTTTAATCTTAAAATTTCCTTTTTAAACATTACAAGCCCATCAAAATTTGGTAAATTCTTCCATAAGTTAAGTTTACCTCTAAATGTCCATCCACATAATTCTTAACTAAAGCACTAAGTGTTAATTACCCTTCCTTTCGGGATAAGTAAAACATTAGTTCACTGAGCATAAGGTATGAAAGAATAAATCGTTTAATAACTATAATGACCCCAAAATGACCTCAAGGAAGTTCAAAAGTATTGTGAAATATCTGGGCTTCTTCTAGACCGTTTCATAGGTCTTCGGGACACCTTGCAGGACCATTGTGCTTATTATACTTATTAAATGAGGAAATCTCATAAATGAACAGAGTTCACCGGGTTATGACTTAGGACTTGGTAAGCCTGTGACGAACATATCCATAAGGTTCTACTTCCCTGCAAATATAAAAAAAGTTTGTTGCAAAGAATACTAAAGGTTAGGGTGAAGGAACGAGAAGATTCGCCAGGTACACCTTTATAAGTTTACAGCATTTTCTTTGCCGCACTTTTCTTTCTTGCAAACTTGCATGTTAAACAACAATGTCACCCTGCATGAAAACTGAAACATTTAGGATAACCACAAAACTGAGACTAAAATTAAAATTAAAAAAATCACAACAAGATAAAATCCACCACCACAATATTCAAAATATAAAGCAACTCAAAATTTAATCATAAACAAAACAAAAACTATAATTACAACTAAATTAAAAACGTCTCATTGGATGATCAAGAATTCCTTGGAGGAGGTAATCCACGTGTTGCTAACAAGATTTTCCCACAATCTGAATTAAAGTATGGAACTCATTAAGTTGAGTTTAGTAAATTCATTTGGACTAAGTAAATTCGATGAAAATAGCGGTGCAGAGATGATTGAACCATGGGATCTTAACCAGTGTTGTTATAATCAACTTTAATGCTCCCCTAATAAAATATTAAGACATCTCAATTCAAATATTTCTAAAACATGACACTTCTTTTTTCTCCTCAATTAACACTTCTTTAAACTAAACCTGCTACGATAAGGAGCTTGGAGCACGCATAATAAGCAAGATCTGTCATCTTCAACAAAGAAAACTTGTCTACACCAAAGAAACCTTTCCTTAGAAATTAAAGCAATAAGCTTATAGTGACTTCGAGTTAATTGTCTATACAGTAAAGATAAATCATCACAATTTCATTAGCTCAGACAAACTTCAGTTATGCAATATAAGCCCTAATTCACTTTAGGATTCTAAGGTTGTTATCCGGTATGACATAAATCCTCTCATATTTCAAGTTGTTTGCATAATCGGATATTATACAAATATAATCCCTATAATTAATTAGCAGGATTGAAATTTAAATAACTTCATTTCCAAGATTTAAAGCTAAACCATAGGATAGATTGGGAAGATATCAATATTTTCTTGAATCTTTGTCCCTACCCTGGCATTCTCTCCTTTGGATTCTAATAAAATAAAATTTTCCAAATTTTGAGTCATTCACCTATTGAATTTACTACTATCACATTTTTTTGGAAACCTTACCTTTGAAGTCATGAATATAAATATTTTTTGATCTATATCAAGAGTGTTTTTAGGTAACTTCGGTTATTTATGATGTAATTAACTATATGGGCTTGCCCTTATAGGAAATTTAAAGACCCTAGATTAATATAAACACTATCTAATTCCTTCATATTAGATATGAGAAATTGTCGGTCAAAATAGTTCGACCAAACGGATGTCATGAATTCTTTAGTTTGTTTGATCAAAACTCATCCCAAGTTATTTACCTATTCTTCGAGATAGATACATGTCTTGTGATAAAGCGTTTGATTATCTAAACTAACTTTCATATGAGATCAGTTTGATTTCGTATTCTTCAAAATTAAAATATTACTTTAAAATTAATATATATATATATATATATGTTAAATTAAATCAAAATTCTATTTTATAAAACTATATTCTAAAACCCTAATCAAAAATATCAACCTCTCACAACAAATTTAACGGCCGACAGCGTACCACTTGTTAGTAGGCTTAACTATCTAAACTTAAAAGTTTGACTCTATTTTGGTATGTAAATTTTATAGCCGACAAATTCCCCTATCCAATACACAGATTAAATAAGGTTTAGATTAATCTAGGTTTTTAATTCCCTATAGAGGCAAGCCCCGATAGTTAATGACATCTTAGGCGACTAAAATCACCTAAGAAAACTCTCGATTGATCTTGAGTTTCATCTTCAAGAATATCAACGTTTAGGTTTCCACAATTGCTTATAAGGAAGTCAAAAAGGAAAGGCTTAATGTGGAACAGTTATTTTTGGAATCCAAAGGTACGAAAAGTAGATGCTAAAGATACTAAAAAGCTTCAGTGACATCTCAAACCTAAATTATGGTTGGGCTTCATGTCTTTGAAGGGGAAATTATATTTGATGTTTCGATCCTGCAAATTATTTAGACAATCGGGACTTATACCTAAAGTCATATGTAAATGGCCTGAGAAAATAAGATGTATTATGTCGTGCTAAACGACTACCTCGGAATCATAAACAGTTTAGAACTTATATCGTACGACATACAATCGTACTAAGTCCTAAAAGATAGTGTGAGGACTTACGTCGTACCAAACGAACCTCACTGTCCTATAGGTGTTATTTAAGTTTATGAAAATCCGACTTAAAATCTTCCTTCTAAATCTTAGGTTGTCGTCTCGACTGCTGTCCGGAGATGAATCATTGTTCACTGTTGTCTAGTCCCATGAAAAGGAAAGAGAGAACAAATAAAAGAGAAACCATGCCTCGAACGGCCTATCCTAGGGTTATATATAAACATGCAAGAGTAGTAACTAAAGCAGACATGTGTAATACAGCGAAACCGTGTCTTAAATGGTTTATCCTAGGATTATGTATAAATATGTCAGGAAAGTGGTAACTAAAAATATGAATACAGGTAAGTATGTAACAATAATGAAAAATAAAGAACCGTGTTACAATATACAACGAATAAAGAACCGTGGTAGCTCACAGATTTTATATATATATATATATATATATATATATATATATATATATATATATATATATACTTTTTTCTCGTTTCAAGAAAGAAAGCAAAAGAAAAAACAAACGTGTTCAAGCTTTAGACTTGGCCATGTTTAAGGTTTTAATAAAGAAAATTTCAATTTCATCCAAATAAAAGACTTTAAATAAGACAAAATATAATAATTCTTTCTTTATTTTAACATAAAAAATACATATAGTTCCAAAGCATATATGTAAGATTAAATGAGCCTCAAGAAGACATGAGAATTCTCAAAGTGAAGGAAAGATATTGAAGAATATAAGCTATCAGCCCTTCTTGAAGAAATCAAGTGAATTCAACAATTAAAAATGAGTTCAGCCATGAACTTTTAACTTTAAAAATGGTAAATAAATTCAGTAATCAATTTTGAATTCCCATTGAAAGCCCGTTCTTATATGTAGCTATTAAATAACAAAATTACACGCTTATTAAATAACAATATTACACACATACTACTAAATTCTTAAAGGTTTACATACAACTCAATAAATTTAATGTGATTAGAAGATTTGGGTGGAATAAATATAAATCTCATGGTATAAATGTAAATATAAGGGAATTAACTGGCGCGGATAAGAAGGATGTAAAGTTTTCTAATAACATCTTACAATACATCCACATATTTATCAAAGAGTTAGAGAAGTTTACTCAAAATGGGTCCAACGTAATACAAAATGAATTATGAAGTTAGCTAGGCTTACATTTCTATAACTTGGCATATTAAACTACTTTCACTACTAATAAACATAATGTTTGATGAAGCAAAATCGTGGGAGATGAGTGTAAAATATATGTAAATGCATAAGAATTGTGTGTTAGGTATGTAATCCCAAGAATTTGAACAATGAATAGACATATAAGAGTCTCGCAGGTCGATGTAAAGCAGGTAAAAGATATATATATATATATATTCCAAGTTCGAATCACAATAAATAAGAGAGCATACATGGGCAATTTAGTTAAAAATTTGATAACAGAGATTTGTGAAATTTAAAATAACAAAATCCTGTATATGTGCAACAATAAAGAAATCGAGACAAAGCTAAGCCATCCATGCAAATCGGGAAGGATCTTTTTTTACTCGATGTTTATTATGATCAACTACAACAAATTGGTAAAGATCACCATTAACTTGACCCGTTGCAAAGAACCTAATATATGAGTTAATTGGTAAAGATCACCATTAACTTGACCCGTTGCAAAGAACCTAACTCATATATGTCATATAGCCGCAAGTTAATTCCAACCGATAACTAAAACAGTGAATATGCAGAAGTAATAGTTAAACTTTGGATTCCATTTGATAATAAAAGCTTCAAAGTGCATGATCAATTAAAATAACTAGCAGTGATTCAAAAGAAAGCTAGCAAAATAATCAATTTCATATTTTAAGGAAAAAAAGAAAAGAAAGAGAGACTCTATACCTACACGTTTCAACAAACGATAGGTTCACTTCTGCTTATTAATTTCAAGAATCACAAATAAAATCTATGTATATTCTCCTTTCGTAACTCAAAAGATATTTTGAATTACATATGCAAAGGTGAGATTCAGTAGAATCTTATAGTAACCATATAGGATTGCAAAACGCATGAATGTATATACCAATAATGATTGTCTGCATTTCATTTTGTATTAGAACAGCTCACATATGAACCCACTTCTCACTATAACCAGAATCCTCTAAATGATTTTATATGTTTTGATCCTCATTAAGCAATATGGCTTAAGACTAAAAAAAACAAATAGAAAGGCTGAACATGTCTCATATTTCAAACCAAACCGCTATTATATAGTTAAGATTCAGCACCTCTAAAAAAATGTATTAAGGCCCTTGGATTCCTTAATAGCAAGAGAAAACACTTTTTACTGCATAAGATAACCTCCAATTAAACCATAAATAGTAGAATTCTAAAAAAACCTTTTACCTCCAAATGTTAAGGAAAGAAGAAAAAGAACGAAAGATGAAGGAGCCATCTGCATTCTTAAACTCTTGCAATAAAAAGAAGAAGAAGAAAAAGAATATCCTTACTACTTTGGCCTAAATGATCGAGGGAAAAGAATAAGAGAAGATTTCGAATGAACTAGCAACGGCAACGCAGCAAACCAACCCGAAGCCCTTACTCAAGGGGTATTTATAGCCAGCCAGAAAAGAGAAAATATCTTAGCAAAAAACCTACCAGCGGTGAGGAGAAAAAAATCATAGGGGAAGAATCCGATTAGGATTCAAAAATACGAAGGTAACCCTATGCGCTCGAGCGGGAAAAACAGTTATAGGAAAGTTTATCGGAAGTGGTGACCGGCGGCGAGGGCTCGGCAACGAGGAAGTGACCAGCGAAACCGGGAGGAAGAATCGAGAACAAGGCTTCACGGGGGAACTCACCGAATGGGAGAAGGCTAGGGCTAGGTTAGAAGGGAAGGCGAGGGTTTTTTTTTTAATGAAGGAGAATATATTTTTTATTAAGAAGAAAAAAAATTTATTTTTTTTATTATTATTTTATTTAAATTTCATCGATTTACGCATATTTCGAGCTGACTCAAAACCCTATCAAAATATATGTCATTCCTAGGTAAAATTGACGTTCCAGACGCATCAGCACAGTCCGTTTCATCATCCAGGGTCATCCGTATAAGTTCGTCGACGATCGTACCAATTTTAAATCCATTTTGAACCACGTGGCAAATTAAATTATTTTGGTGCGATCGGAGCCGTTAAACGAGCAAATTGCTGACCGGTCTTCACTTAAATGAGAACCATAACCAAATATTTTGCCCTCGACGAAAAAAATCAAATGTCGCACGTCGCGATAAAAAGTCAAACGTTGCACTCCATGGGGTCCACTTATGGCTTTCAATATCCTTATAAGAACTCAACAAGAGCTTCGATATGTCGGCTTTAATTGACTCAACTACATTTCGAGCATTTAGAACTGTCCATATGAAACTTCAAGAAGCAAAGAAATGACTTGAATTGCTAAATGGTGTAGGTCCTGGTCTAGTCCTCTAAGAGAGTCAAACAGGAAATCTTAAGGCTATATTTTAGGCTCAGGGGAAGGAAAAAGAAAGACCTCAAAATTCAGGTCAATAAATAGACCCCTAATAGGTGTGGTGCGCTGTACAAGCACGTCGTGCCTATTGGCATTGACCGAAACGATCAACCCAATCACAAAAGAATATCCAAGTTACCATATTTGGGACAAATCAGAGATCGAGTTAGAATTGAAGTGAAGTTCCCGTTGGGGATTAGCAGGTGTGTTTTCAATTGTTATTGTGAATTTAAAAGTTCATATGCAAAATATATGCAGAGCGAAGATTTAAAAGAATATATAGTTTTGAAGAATGTGCAAGAAAATGATTCAGAAATATAACTCCGATTTTCAAAGAAGGTGAAATCCCGTACATATAACTCCGGGTAGGACTCAGAAATATAACTCCTGTCCCCAAAGAAGGTGAGATCCCGTACATATGACTCCGGGTAGGACTCGGAAATATAACTCTTGTTTCCAAAAAGGTAAAATCCCGGACATATGACTCCGGGTAGGACTCGGAAAGGTAGGACTCGGAAATATAACTCCCGTCGCCAAAAAGATGAAATCCCGGACATATAACTCCGGGTATGACTCAGAAATATAACTTCTATCCCCAAAAAGGTGAAATCTCGGACATATAACTCCGAGTAAGACTCAGAAATATAACTTCTATCCCTAAAGAGGTGAAATCCCGGACATATAGCTCCGGGTAGGACTCGAAAATATAACTTCTATCCCCGAAAAGGTAAGATCCCGGACATATAACTCCGAGTAGGACTCGAAAATATAACTCATTTCCCCAAAAAGGTGAGAAGGAAGGATTCGAAATAAGGTTCGAACCCAAAGAATGTTTATGTATGCTGAGAAAAGGGGGTGAGCACAAGCCTATCCCAGAGAATATGAATGTGAGAAAAGTGAGTGAAACATTAATAGAATATGTGAAAATATGGAAATTGGCAGGAGTATGAAACAAAAACTCTCTTTTCATTTTTTTATTATTTAAAGATTTTATTATCTCAAGATACTTTTATATATATATATATATATATATATATATATATATATATATATATATATTTCATAATTTCAGGTGTTATTTATTATATCTTTCATTTCACATATCGTTCTTGTTTGTTAGCCTTCTAAAAATTGCAATAAACCAAAATTATTGGTTCTTTTACAACCAATTATCCAAATTTGCATTCATAACTGCTAGAGGAAATCACAATATATGCTTTGAAACCAAAACGCCATTTAATGTTGATTATAATACTACTCAATCTCAAATATAAAAATGCGAAGAATGTCTCCACAATCATATGCAAACAATTTGTATACTCTTATGTCCCCCTTTAGAGTGACTCTGAATATGTAATCAAATTTAATCTGTGTATAATCAATCTGAATATCCACTGTCATTTATCTTGTGTTTGAACAATAAGTCATATAGAGACAAGCTTCACCTTCAATATATCGTCAAAGAAGCAAGAAAAGATCACTCCTAAATATAAAGAGGTGTGCCGTCTTTAAATGACTTGTAGTTCGTATGGTTGAAGGCTCTCTATTTCTGGATCAGATTTGAAGCAAAATGGCATTTTATCTTCATTCATCCTCCTGAGAGTGATTGAAATCCTCTGATATGGTACGCCAGGAATGCAATGCTTAGCTACATTGGCCTCATTCCCTTTCAGAATTAGCACTGAACCAACAGGTAAAGGAATCTCGATGGGTCCTCGGAACTCTACATCTCCAACGATCTGAATTTCTGTCCCAAACATAATATTGCACTTATTGATGAATGAGACCGTGAAAAATGGCCTCATGAAATCATGATGATCAACGTGTGGGGGAATGTAGTCGCCCTCTTCATATATATTAATAATACAACTATTTATGATACATTCAATGGGCAAGACGCGTCAGGCCACCATTCACTTTATCATCTTCTTTATAAAAGACTGTAGAAGATCAATTTCATAGTGCCGAATTATGTCAGGTGGATTTTCCTCCTTATCTGTGGCGAAGTTATAGCAACATTCGTACTGTATTGTGACTCACCCTTTCTACGCTTCCATTTTCTGGGCTCAAAGTAAGTTCTTTTCCTCAAACGACCTAAACTTCCCATGTCCCTTTCAAAGAAGACACGATCCACAATATTCTGTTGTTCGTGATCAGAGAAGACATTAGCATATAGCTCTAACCCTTCCAATATGTTGATATACTTGCCTTGATGTCTCTGAAAATGTTCAAAGTTTTGTCTTCTCATGTTCTGATACATTTCTATTTCATATTGAGGGATAATTTGTAGCATTTACGGCTTGTCAACATATTGTGGCACAGAAGGCACAATTTCCACATTCTCTTCTTCAATTTTGTTTTTCTGAGGAACAACTTTTCGTGCAGCTTTTTCGGGTTGCGGCAAGATTACTTCAACGGGTTGGCTTGAAACTTTCTCTTTTAATGTGACTGCCATCTGCTCAATGACAGCCTCGTCTTCGCCTTGTTCTTTTAATTGTTCCAACATCTTATGAATACGATGGTTCTTGTTCCTCTTCTGAGTACGAGTGAGTGTTGTTTTACCTTCCAATTGATCGTTGGTAGGGGTAGCACCAACAAGCTTATTTCCAGAGGTCATTACTATCGATCTGATTCTGTTGATTGAAATGTCACTTGATTCAGCTTCATTTATTTTCCTATTCTTTTCAATAGGACGTTGAACTTTGTTTCTGAACTTTAATACGGGCTTCCAACCGTGAAATTTCTCTTGATTTATTATAGTCAAGGCAGAGCTTTCATATTCCAAATCCATCAACTCGAAATTCAAGTTAAATACTATTATTGCTCCTTTTTCAATTTCTTCTTTATTACGAGCAAAATCAATTCCATTCTTGAAGGTAAAAATCGGTCTTCCTTCTGACATTTTCCCAAACAAACACAGGAAAATAATCAGCAAGCCGGGCTAAGCAAGAACAATATGTATTAACTTGAAATTTCATGAAAGAATTTCTTACCATTCATATAAATATACCTGTTTCAATTTACACATATTTTCGTTTATTTTTATAAACTCAAAGCTTACTATAAAGATCAAGGTTTATGTGAAAGAAGAAAGAGTAATCATATCACATTTCAAATTACATACACGAATTTTACTACAAACGGAAGAGATTTTTTTATTCAATCATTTTGTCTCAAATTTAAGTTCGGACCCTGTTACAATTGCAATGTCAGTGCTTCTAAGAACAAAACTCTACTTCTAAAGTTTGCTCTTTCAAAACATCATGACGCATAATATTTTTTCAAATATCGCCCACTAATAGGGAGCATAGATCTTTCTCCTTGATAGTCTACAAACTGGTATGATCCTCCAGAGTAAACTTTCTCCATCACAAATTGTCTTTCCCAAGTTGGCTCGAATTTTCCACTTATCTTGTGATCTTCAAGAATAAGCCTCCTAAGAACAAGTACGAGGCCACCAACCTTGAAAGTCCTGGGGCGGATCAATTTGTCATGTGCTTGAATCATTTTAGCTTGGTGCAATTCTAAATTCTGTTGTGCTAACAATCACCTTCCTTTCAAGCTTTCTAACTCTTCCAAACGTAGTTTAGCATTTTCTTCGGTGGTAATCTTGTTGGCGACAGCAATTCTGAGGGACGGAAGTTGAACTTCTAAAGGAAGAACAGCTTCAGACCCATACACAAGAGTATAAGGAGTAGACTGAGTTGGAGTTCTGAATGTCGTTCGATAGGCCCATAAGGCTTCTAATAACTGCTCGTGCAAATTTCTTTTATTTTCATTTAAAGTTTTCTTTAGAATTTGGACGAGAGTCTTATTAAAAGCCTCGGCTAAGCTATTTTCTTGCGGGTAATATATTGTACAATGGCGCTAATGTATTTCATGCCTTCTCACGAAATTATTAATTTTTGTTCTCTTAAATGCGAACCAATTATTTGAAATTATTCTGCGTGGTACGCCAAAATGATAGACGACTTGATTTTTAAAGAACTGTAGTGCATGGTATGTTTTCACTTCTCTGAGCGGTACAGCCTCTGCCCATTTTGAAAAATAATTGTTAGCTGAGAGAATGAATCAATGTCCTTTCAAAGATGAATGATCTATAGGACCATCACATATGTGCCCCAATACTCAAACGGCCACGATGCGACCGTCGGGTGTAGCACATTAGGGGTTGATGTAAGACCACTCTGTGTATGTGACACCGGTGATAACTTTTGGTGATTTTCATGCAGTCGGTGATCATCGCAGGCCAGTAATATCCTAGCCTTTTGATTTTCATTTTCATTTTTGGACCTCACTGATGAGCGCCACAAAGTCCTGATTGCACCTCTTTAACGATTTCTTGAGCTTCTGCGTTGTTTAAGCATCTCAGCCACATTTGATCAAAAGATCTTCGGTAAAGAAGATTATCTATTAAAGCATAAGACATTGCTCGTTTCTTTATCTGATAAGCTGCTGACTTATCATCCAATAATTTTCCAGTCTGTAAATACTCTATAAAGGTTTGGCGTTAATCTTCTGCAACTTCAGTAACTGCCACTGTTATTTCTTCTTTGTTTAATTTGTTCATAGTATCTATATCAATTTGAGACAAAACTTGAAGTCCTTGAACTGTTATTTCAATAGAATCTTCTTGTGGACATGCAAATTCCTTGGCAAGTCTGGCTAGAGCATCTGCAAGAGCATTTTCTTTCCTTGGAATTTTGTACAGTGTCACATTAGAAATTTGTTCCAGCAACTTCATAGTATAATGATGGTACTGTTCCAACCTGGGTTTCAAAATTTTGTATTGTGCAGCAACTTATTGAATAATCAACTGTGAATTTCCATAGATATTGATGTCAGTTATATCCATTAATATTGTCAATTGTAATCCTGTTATTAGAACTTCATATTATGCTTCATTATTCGTACACGACTCTGTCAAATGGTAAAATATTTCAACATTCCATGCGCTGGTGTGATGAATATCAGTCCAATTCCAGTTTTATCACGTACTATCGTTTGCAACTCTTTACTTCTTTATGCTGAGTAGGCTCCATCAAAATACAATTCCCAGCGTCGAGTATTGAAGTCTTCTAAATTTATTATTTGTTCGTCTGGTATATCATCATTTAGAGGAGGATCAACTGGTAACGGATGTGCTGCAAGAAAATCTATTAGAATCTGCCCCTTTATAACTTGGAGTGGAACGGAAATAATGTCAAATTGCAATAGTATCATGACCCACCTCGCTAACCTACCGGAAAGCGTCGGTCGAGTCATTAAATATTGCAATGAATTAAATTTTGAAATCAAGTTGACCTTGTGAGAAAGCATGTAGTGTCGAAGTTTCTGAATTGCAAAAATTAAAGCCAAACAATGCTTCTCAATATAAGGATATTTTACCTCCGCTGGTATTAGACGGCGATTTACGTAATTGTCGGCGTTGTTTTGGGTGTGAAGTGCCCGTAAGAAGTTGTCAGTCGCCATAATCGAAATCCCGTCGCCCGCTTTGGAATGACGCTTCAATTTACATATAATTTTTTAAAAAATATGAAATCAAACTGACCACATCTTTTTCATAGTTTAAATGAAAGAGCGCTACACCTCAAGTCTTGAGGGTGAGGCTCGATCAAATAAACTAAGAAATATATGACGTTCGTTTGGTCTGCAAAACCATTTTATTTGCCAACAAGTTCCACTATTTAATATGAAGAATTAAATAGGGTTTATTTTAAACTGGGTTCGGAAATGTTTCCTATAAGGGCAAGCCCTATAGTTAATTACATCTTAAATGACCGAAATCACTTAAGAAAACTCTCGATAAAAATCAGGAAATATTATCTTCAATGAGGTCAAAAGGATAGGAGTTTTCAATGAAATTGAACAAAGAGGTGTGAAAGGGGATTGGCTCAAATTTGGAATATTTTATTGTAGAATCCAAAGGAAGAAGAACTAGGGGATGTTGGCGATTCGAAGGCGATTCTCGGTGACTTCCCAAGCTATCCTATGGTTTGACTTCTATTTAGGGGAGATATTATTTAAATGTTTTATCTTGCCAATTTTATTAAATCAGGGCTTACATTTGTGTGAAACGATCACACGAATAGCCTAGAAGATACTAGGATTTAAATCGTGATGAACGACAACCTCGGAATCCTAAAATGAGTTGGGGCTTATATTGTACAGCAAAGCTATACAAAGGCCCAACAAGAGGTTGAGGATTTATGTCGCACTAGGCGAACAACCTCGAAATCCTATGGATTGTTGTTTAATCACTAAGGAATGGTTTAGCTGATGTAGACATGTCTTGCTGTTGAAGATGACCGTGCTGCCCACCATGCTAGCTCCAAGCTCCTTGCCGTGAAGAGGTTGGGTTTTCTAAGGTGGCAAGTTAAAATGTTCAATCAAGTGGCCCTATGCTTGAGTTCTCCTAAACATCCTATGCAAGTATGTTTAGATGTTGTATAGTGTACAGCAGAGTATGTAGCACAGGAAAACAATAAAACATGCAGCAGAGTATAGTACAACGTGCTAAACAGTACAATAGCAGGTACACAAAAAGTAACACGCTGTAAATGTAAACAAACATGTATACCTGGGAGATTCGTTATTTTCTTGAATGCAGCAGGCTAGAGTGTGTCGCACAAGTGAAAGCCAGGCAGAAAAAGAAACATCGTCCATAAAACCCGAAAAAGAACGGCGAATGACTCGCGGTAGAAAACTCGGAGAAAATAAACAAAAATCAAAATCAAATCATCAAAAACCTCGGGAAAGTCCCGAAAAAAGGACCACGAGTGCCTCATCAAAAATCATCTGAAAATCTAAAGAAAACCGCAAGCACTCGGGTTAGGGCTAGGCTCAGAACTGTGTAGTACTGCTCGAAGGGTCGTCGAAGGCTACTCGGTCACCCGAGTGTATAGAGCCCGCCACTCAGCTAGAAGGGTGTCCTACTAAACCTGACTCAGGAGGGTGTTCCTTAACCCAAAACTGATAATCGACAAGTGGACAACCAAGTTTTATAAAATGGTTTTATATTTTATATTTTTAGCATGCACGTGGATTTCAGACATACAAAAGAGAATTTTATATTAATTTTTTATTGTGGTAGAAACATGTTTTTATTGCAAAATATAGTATCATATTCTTATCAGATTTTCTTTGAAAATTATGATTATCCACAAGTCGATTATTTTGTTGGGTGTAAGATCACAAACAATCCTAAGAAGGTACAGGTGCCCCGCTAGCCTTATAGCGGTGAATGATACCGTCATCCTACAGTTCATCGGGGCCCTGGAGCGGATCCTGGTGTCGTAGGATGGGATATCATTCTACTCTATCACTGGCGTGCCTTTAGCATCATCGCCGTCACTGCCTCAAAACAAAAACAAAACCAACTCCGAGTGAAGCGGGGAAAACGTGTCAAGCAACGAAGAGGGGAAAGGAAGAAGACTAATCCACCTTCAAATTTGAAGGGTTAAGACGACAGGTGGGTTAATCTAAAACCCCCCTAAGACATATAATAATAAAACACTGAAAGCAAAACCCAAGATCCTTGAATCGACCCCGAGGGTGTCATTTTCTCGCTTGGGTGCAATTAGATCAAAAAAGTTTAAAGCAAACCCCGAGAAAATCGTTCAAGCCTTTAAAATTAAACAAAGAGGACTGGCTTGGGGAAAACTGGCTATTAACACTCTCAAACCCACACTAGAATTAAGCTCTCCAAATTTCAAAGAAATCAACAGCTTCTTAAAATCTCTCCTCACAAGCAAGCTAAAGAAGACCCCATATCATCATAATAAATTCCATAGGTAACGGTGACTAAAAGTAAAACCACTATCTGGCTCGGGACCAAGTCAACAACAACACGGGGATCCCTAAACTCTCAATGAAAGGACAAACTTCCAAATTTATGAGAGAGTGAATGGACAAACTTTTCAAAAATTTTCAAATCAATTCCAATTCCATCACATAAAACCTCCCAAGTGTGGCATTACATTTCCTCTCACAAATGAATCAAGGAGTATTTCCAAATTATTTTAATCAACTCCATGGGCAAGAATGACAAAAAGCAAGACCACCCTCACCTCCATTACTCCACTAAAGACTCACGGCTAAAGCACAAACAGGGGAGGAGGCTCACGGCCAAAACACAAACAGGAGAAGAGGCTCAAGACCAAAGCATAAGCTCAGGATAGGAAAGAAAGGGGGCCGCCCCAAATATAGCCTTTAACATATAAGAAGATAAACATAAAACTTCCGATAAAGCCACCCAAACTATTTTTTTTTTTACTTCAGATAAGGAGAATGCCCCACATGCAATCATTAATCACCTCACTCTATAAGCAAGCCAACACAAAACATAAGCCCGAGCCACCATGAGGCAAGAACCAAGCCAATACTCAATTACAGTCCACTCACAACAAAGCCAATGCAAAGATAAATATCATAAGAGCAAAACCGAGACACTACCGGCCCAACCCGAGCCATAGCAAGGCTGAGGACAAGCATGAAATCAGATTACAACAATCCTGACTCAAAGCCAAAGCAAAAGGAGGGCCTAAAAGAGCCGACCCGAGCCCATATAGAACCAAACCCGAGCCACAGCTGGGCTGGACACAGGCCCAGCCTCAAATTAAAACAGGAGGACAGTAAGGTTAACAAAAAAAAACCGAGCCACATGAGACCAAAATCCAACTCGAATTAAGCTCAAAACGAATAATACAGCAGGACTCAACAAAACCGAGCCATATGAGGCTAAAACCAATTTCAGCCACGATTAAATCCAAATCCAGCATCAAGCTAAAGCAAATTTCCCCTTTTAAAGCTCAAAACACATATATATCTTTAAAAAACTCAACTACCATATGCTTGCAAGCAAGAATGAGCATAGAAACTTTTCAAATTAGTTCATCATGCTTCATGAAGGGTTAAGCTACAAGGAGTCCAAAAGTAAGCCTCCGCATGCATAAAAAAAAAAATTAGCTCCGTTACAATTCATGATAAACAAGGGTGAATGAGGAGTCTCATGTTACACATCCCAACACTTTTGCAAGGGGGGCTAGCTGAACCTAAAGCTTCATTTTCAACATCTTATACTTGCTTTGAACATAAAATAAAGAGGGAGATATTAGCATGCCATCAAAACCCAAACTTTCCATATGCTCATACTCCTATCTTTCACATGCTCCAAATAATAATACCTCTAAATCAATATGTTAACATGCCACTATATAGAGGAAGCAGAAAACATCATTCATGCAATTAGAATAGGCCATTCCATAACACCTAAACGCCTAATCGAAACAGTAAACATGAAAAGCCAAGCCGACAGCAGGGATTACGGCTTCTATGGGCCAAACCGAGAAGGAGAAGGGGATAGGGAGAGTTACCAGCCTGTGTAGAATACTCAAGAAGCAAAACAAAAGCTCAGGAAACAATCCAACATCACCTCCCCTTACAGAGAATTTCGGGCCAACTCTAAATCATCCCAGAATGGGGTTTTCATAGGCGAAGGAGGGGAGAAAAGTGCCGCTACTCACCTTACAGGAAGGTGCGCAAGTGGAGCTGGCGACAATTTGCCGCAAGGAGACACCGCAGATGATCGGGCAACTCGCAGGGATAACGCATGCGCAGGAAAAAAACCGCAAGATACCATTTGCGCGCGCAGGGATAAGAATGGGGATGATCGTGTGTGGCTCGAGGGGTAAACGGCCGCAAAGGAGGAAGGTAATCGAGCGCGGGAGAAGGATGCTCGAAGCTTCCTTCGCATTCTTGCGGGAGAGACGGAGTCAACCGAGCGGGGTAAATAGGTTTTAGGGTTTAGGTTTAGTTTAAAACATATTTATTATTACTTTATTAAAATTAAACTCTGAATCACAATTTTAGTCCACAACAGGCCGTCGTCGCAAACCTAACGTCTATTTTAAGTAAAATCGACATTCCGGCGCATCGATGCAGTCCATTTCGTCGTCCAGGGTCGTCTGGGCAACCTCGTCGACGGTTGCGTCAAAATTGCGTCGAAATTTGGTATCGTCGAAAATTTTGACTCGAGCTCTATCGATCAGAATGGTGCAGGTGTGTAAGACGTGCACGAGGCTGTCCTAATGTCCAGAGGTCCTATAAGGACTCAATTTGAACTCCTGACGTCAATTTCGACCGGCTATAGACTAGCGATACGGAATCTCGTACAAGATTTCAAAGAGTAACGAAGTGGTTTCCAGACACTCTAAAACGAGGTGGGTCCCATCACTAGGAATCTAGGATCGTCGGGGAAGCTCCTGAGGCTAGAATCTTAAATCTAGGAGGAATACTAAACCTCGACAAAAAGTGAGGTCAACGGTAATATAAAGCATTTTCCTTACCCTCATCATTAATCTGGGCCAGCAGGGCTCCGAGAGAGTCATCTAAAGTCGCGGTATAAAATATCAAAGGTCTACCTGGAATTGAGGCTACTAGTACAGGAAGTGTCATTAAGTATTGTTTAATAATTTCAAATGCGTGTTGACATTTATCGTCCCAAGTAAACTTAGCATCTTTCTTGGTTAGTGCAGAGAAAGACTGACACCTACCTAACAAATTAAAAATAAAGCGTCTCAGATATGTCAGCATCCCTTGAAAAGATCGTAATTGCTTTAAGTTCTTAGGGGTTGCATTTTCAAGATTGCTTTAATCTTCTCAAGATCAATTTCAATCACGCAGTGGCGAACAACAAACCCTAAAAATTTCTCGGAAGTCACAAGGAATGCGCACTTCAGGGATTCATTTTAAGGTTAAATTGTCGTAACCATTCAAAAACAATTATCAAATCGTACAAATGATCTTCTTTTTGTTTACTTTTGACGACCAAATCATCCACATAACATTCCACTTGATTGTGAATGAGGTCAAAAATTCTTGTCATTGCGCGCTGATATGTTACTCCTGCGTTTTTCAACCAAAAGGCATTATTGTATAACAGTACTCTAATTGGTGTTCAGAAAGCTGTAAAATTTACATATTCTGGAGCCATCCTAATCTTATTATATCCTGACGACCCATCCATAAAAGAGAAAATGGCATGAGATGACGCGATATCTACCATCAATTCTAGAATTGGAAGTGGG
The DNA here is from genome assembly GCA_022702705.1 of Papilionanthe hookeriana x Papilionanthe teres. NCBI lineage: Eukaryota > Viridiplantae > Streptophyta > Magnoliopsida > Asparagales > Orchidaceae > Papilionanthe > Papilionanthe hookeriana x Papilionanthe teres. Next base: position 54,344,248 of record CM040422.1, read on the forward strand.
AATTCATCTTTTAGACATGCTTTATTCAGATCTCTAAAGTCCACACAAATAAAAACTTGACCATTCTTCTTCTTAACTGATACTATACTTGCCAGCCACGTAGGATATTGCTCTTCTCGTATAAATTTAGCTTTTGTCAACTTTTTAACTTCACTTATAACTTGTTCAATATCCAGATGCATCCTTCTTGGAGCTTGTTTAATTGGAATTGTAGCAGGATCTAGACCAAATTTATGTACTGCAACATCTGGTGCTAGTCAGGGCATTTCATTATAACTCCAGGCAAAACAGTCTTTAAATTCTATCAACAACTTAATCATGTTTATAGACTCTTCTTTATCAAGAAGAGAGCTAATAAAGGTTGGCCTTGGTTTTTTTTCAATCCCTAAGTTAACCTCTCTTAACTCATTCACCATTGATTTTATCTTCTCTTCAAATTCTGGAGGGGCATCCTCGATTGTAATATCTTCAAAATTATTCAAAGCCTCCAAACATTCTTCATCTTGTTCATCGGTAAAAACTAAACAAAATTTCGTATCATCGACAGGTCCTACTGTGTCGAACCCAAGGCTATGTTTAGAATTGAAAGTTCGATTATTATTTTCCAAAGTTCTTCGAAATAATGCAACTGATCTTTTAACCACTGTTTAGGCACCATTCCACGTTGAGCAAGATTTTGAACACAATGAGAGTACCATTCAACAGGCAATTCCATTAATTCTGAAGAAAGATTATCTTCTAGTTTTACATTAATTTCAGAACTAGAAGGTGCAAAACCATGATGAAACTTAATTGGTTTTATACCAACACCATGTATTTCCTTGACCGTCAAACCCTCAACCTTATGAGTATAGATCGGGGTAAGGGTCACAGTTTGTACATAACGATTAATTCGATCGTACATTGAGTTATATTCACATTTTTCTTCATCTTCTAAACTGATTTGGAACTGGGGTTTCTTTTAGTTGATCGTCATTGCGTCCTTCTTGATCTTCTCATCTTCTGAGTTATCTTCTAAACTAATATTGATTATTGGATTCTTTGATTCAACAATCTTATCATTCCTTCCTCGACCCCGTCCCTGACCTCGACCTCGGATACAAGTTCTGGAATAACTCCCACCCTCTTGTTGTAAAGGGGTGATGCGAGATTGTTGAATCAACACCGAGTGATTTCGTTCTTGTATACTTTCTGGATTTTCTGCTTTATTAGTAACATCTCGAGAGAAAACCGTCTTTTTCATGGGAGTGTAGTAAGCAGAATCTTGGTGAATGCCCACTTCATGAATTGAAAATGGATGTAAATCTCCTTTTAAGCAATATTCTTGTCCTTCCTGATAATAGTGATGAAGAAACCAATCTGTTTTCATGAATTCAAGGTCGGCCAAAAAGAGCATTAAATGCGGTTTCAGAGTCGATGATATGGAATTTTGCAGTTGTCACCAATTCACCAATTTTCAACAATAAAGTAATTGATCCTAGAGCACTTTTCCCTTTCTGATTAAAGCCTCTTAGCATCATTCTATCAGCTGTCAACTGCCTTGCATCAATATCCAAGTAGGTTAAAGTTCGCAGGTTCATTATATTAATGGATGCTCCCGGATTCACTAATACTCTAGAGAGCATGGAGTTACGAATATTGACCGAAATATATAGTGGACAATTGTGATCGGTAGTACCAAGCAGTAAATCATCATCTGTAAAAGTTATTCTTGTTTGTTCCTTCGATGAACAAACCTCATCTAAGTAGCTACCAACGAGCTGAGCTAAACAAATGTCTAGATCAAGCAAAGATGTTACCAGAGCCTCTCTCATTTCCTTTGATAGAATCAGGGCGTAGTATATGCTCAACTTAGCAGGTAACTTCCTAAGATGGGCTAGCACATTATAATCCACTTTATTGCTTGGTTCTTCGTCCTCTCTTTGAAAAGGTGTTTCATCAATTGGTGGAATTGGATCATTCTGAATAACTACTAGTTTTGCCTTATCCTTTGGACTCACTCTTGAGAGCAATACTTTTCCACTTCTCAAATTTACCTCTGTTATCTCTTCTAAATCTGAAATTAATTCAAAAGCTGTGTTCTCAAGAACTGAGTAGCTGACTCTTCTGAAGCTTCTTATGAGTCTGAAAGTTCTAATTCTATCATAATTGGTGACCCTTGGAATTCAAAGACAGGTGCGTCACTTTTTGGGTCGTCTCCATCCATCTTTTCAGAATTATCGTTGCATGTTTTGAGAATTATTTTTATGATTGAAATTATAATCAGAGTTAAATTGGTTATCATCAGTCATATTATCAGCAGAGACAGTCAGAACATAGCCAAAATCAAATTCATTGTATTACTTGCCCCTGGAAGAGCAAAGAAGAAATCATACAAAGTTAACGGTTTGAGGGATTTCTTCCCCAAATTCTTAACAAGCAATCTAGGACTAGCAACCCTTATCTTCTACTTTAGCTCTTCAATTTTCTCCTCTTCTGTAACTTGCTTATTCTTCTTTTGAGATTCATTTTCTGCTGCAATTGATAGAACCTGTTTAACAGGTTCTGGATCTCGTATTACGACTTGTGCTGAAGCATTCTGGAGCTGATTCTATATTTTTCTTGAATATTTAGTCCATAATGTACCCCATCCATCATCGGTGGTATATGGATCAATTGGAACAATAGGATCAACCGAAATTGTATTGATTGAACCTTTTTCAAGTTCTCTCATATACTCTTTCGGGATCGTTATGTTCCCTTTCATGAGATTATACTCCAACCAGTTCTTGAAAACAAAGCAATTCTCTATAGTATGCCCGATGATTCTGTGATATGAACAGTATAACAGATGATCTTTCTTATCTACTTCTTCAGGATTCTTAGGTTCAGGTAACTTGAACTCAGTTTTCTTGACCAGATTCCAAAACATCTTGCCAACTGCTTCATCTTTGAAAGAGTATACCTCACTCAGTCATTCCACTATAGACAGAGTTGGTTTATCATTTGTCGGGAGAGATCTCTGCTGCGACGACTATGGATTATACTGTTGAAGAAGCCGATGAGTCTGTTGAGGTTGTTTCTCAAATTTTTCAATAAAATCAAGTTGTTTCGCCTCTTCTTGTAGACTTGCAGCTTCACTGAGCAACTTTTCAAATGTCTTAATTGTAAAACCTTTAAGAAAGAATGCTACTGGTCCGTGAATACTCTTTAATAAGATTTCAATTGCATGTTATTCTTAGAGCTGGGGCTCACATTTCATGCTCAAATTTTCTCCATCGCAGAATATATTCTACCAATGTTTCGTCCGATTTTTGTTTCACAACCACTAGATCACCAACGGTGATGTGGTGCTAAGCTCTAGCAAACCGTTTAACGAAAAGATTTTCTAATTCTGCAAATGTCTTAATAGAACCATTTGGTAGCTCCGCATACCAGTCAAATGCAAACCCCGAAAGACTACTCACAAAATGTTGAAATAGTAGCGCATCAGTTCCTCCTGCGTTGCAACAACTAGCTCGAAAATGAGCCACATGTTATCGAGGATTCCCCGTTCCATCAAAAGTTTTGAACAAAGGTGGTACGAAGCCTTTGGGATATTGTACGATATCAAATTCTTCAAGATAGGGTCTACCTTTTAGAATTGAAGTTCCGCTCTTAGACTGTGCCAAGGCCTCTCTCACCTGCTGTTCTATCAAATTTTTGATGTCCTTCTCTGGCATTGGACTTGGAGCAGGATCTTTCCTAAGCTGTTCTTCGTTATTATTGGAAGTTGATTCTTTATTATTATCAATGATCTGAATTATTTCTGGTTGATTTGCCTCAACAGGAACCACCTTTGGGGTCTGAGGTTGGCTCTGTAAGGTCATAATAGCAGCCATCATTTTTTCTATTTTTCTTTCCATCCACTCAATTAATTCATTTTTCTGTCGAATAATTCCTTGCAATGTTTCGGTAATGTTTTCTTCAGCTGGTATCGGAGCTTCTCGTATAGTCGAGGATGCTCTAGTTTCGACAACGTTTATTTCATCAAAATCTCCATCCATATAATCCGTCAAGTCTTCTTCATCATTTGATTCTTCTTTCTTTTCCTGGGACAATTGCCGAATATCTTTTCTTAATTTTTCCAATTTAAATTCAATTGTTCAATATGGGGTGTCTGATAAATGACTCCTTGTACCACAGTTTTTGGAGTACTAACCATCCTCTCAAGACCGGAATCATTTTTATCATCATCCACCTTAGGCTTCTCTACAGGTATTGGTTCAACAGCTTTAGATTGCCATTTTCTTCAGTATTGATGCCTTAGAGTTGAATGATTTACTAAAGGCATTAATACGTTTAGAAGTGGTGTGCTCCCTAATACAAGAACCAGATACACTAATAGACAACCTTTCACCATCGATTGGTATTTCTTCCCGGAACAGAGCTTCTTTCGACACAAGAGAAACTACTCTCGGTCCAAGACGAGATTTTATAGGTTGATGTTTTATGAATTTATGGTGGGTGGTAGCGGTGTTAGTATGAACAGTAGAAGTAACTATGTGTTTTCCCAGGTGTAACTTAGCAGGAATACGTGGTTGTAATACTTCCCTTCTCTGTTCAGAATCATGATGGTGATGAACTGATTTATCTTTCTTTAAAATTTCAGCTCGTATATGTGGTGAAACAGCACACCTCATTCTTTTCAATATCTCGGCAACTGAGCAATGCTCTCTTTGAGCTAACCTTTCAAATACTCGACGAACTTCAGAGAAAGGAGCAGGTCCTTTTCTTTTCAGACTCCAATAGTGAGATGGTAACGGTAGTGCAGCGGCAATCTTTGAAACATCCTCCTAAGTGGGGGCAACGGACAACGGATGAAACCTACTGCCTCTAAGAAGAGGTGAGGTCTCAGGTAATCCAATTTCTTCACTCGAAATCTCCACAGGAGCAGTAATCTTGGCAGCTTCCATTTTCTTGATCTTAGCTATTTTTCTGTTCTTGTTTCTCCTCTGTATTCTAGTCAAAAGTGCAGACTTTGAACTGGACCCAATCTAAAAAACAGAGGGGAAGGAAGTGAAAGGCAACCTTTTCTCAATTATTGGTTCATTAGTCGCTAGGATACCCTTTCCTTTGGCTAATGCTGAAGTAGCAGTGGGTGCAACAACAACCAAATCAGGAGTGGCAGAAACAATCTTGGGACTAACCCCAACAATCTTGGTAACAGATTTTACAGCAACAGTAGGATCTTTCTCAACGAACACTCGCTTCAGAGGAGGAAATTCATTGAAGGACCTCAGGTTGAATTCTACCACGGGATTCACTGACTTATTTGCCTCAGACTTTGTCAGCAACTGGGATATTTTCAAATTTGATTTCAGTGTCATCAAACCCTTGGCCGAACTTAATAATCGTCTTGTCAGGCAACTGATTCTTGCTGACAATCATGTCCATTCCAGTAGCAAAAGAAGATCAATTTCGTTGAAGACATAATTCTCTGAAATTTGTAAAGGGTTCAAGGTATCAACTCCACTTTATACCCAATTAAGGACAAGTATCAAAATTAACAGAAATATTTATTAACTGGGTGTCTCTTTTGATACTTATCCGAAAAAATCTTTTTATGTGAATTTCAATTTTTATTATAGAAAAAATTTAATTGGTTGAAACAAATTAATGTCTAGGAAAAGCAACAACAGAAAGTATAGGACCGATATGAGGTTTGAAAGTAATCACCCACGTAACGAATCAGCCTTTACGAATCACTCTATTGGAGGTCCATCCAATACTAGACCATAGAGATTCTAGAACCTCTTTGTTTATGAATGATTAAACAGTGGTTCTATAATCAATAAGAGTTACTTGCTCAAGCAAGAATGAGCGATGCACATCAACGGAATAATGATAGTCTGACCCACTAGAGACATGAGTGTACTATCGCTGTATAAAGACAAAACCTCATAATCAAAATGAAGAGAGGAATTAGTCCCCAGCTGAGTCGCCAAAAATTGTCAGCTAATTTAATTTTATGAAAATGAAATTTAAAAATTTAGATTTAATGTAATATGTAATGTAGTTTTGATTTTGAAAATGATGGTATATATTTTTTTTAATTTTGAAAGTAGCGAGCCTGAATAGATCTCATATATCAAATAGCTTAAATAGCTTAGCCCGATTCCACTGTTGACCTCATTTTTGGTAAGGTCTGATCTCTCCTTAGTGCTTAGGATCTAGCCATATGTTTTCCCTGTGACTATCCTAGAGGACTAGAAACGGAACCCACCATTTAGAAATTCAAACTGTTTCTATACTCTCCTTAGAACCCCACATGGATGATCATAAACCTCCAAGCCCCTCAGAAGGTTAAAAGTCAAAATGAGGAGGTTCAAAGATGAGTTCCTATAGTGATCCTTTCGCCTTAGTGATCGCTTCGAACAGATCTGGTTTCGATCCGTTCAATCTATATACACTACACTTTGCACACATCCCAAACCCCTCAAAATCATTTTGAAATGTTCCCCACCACTCAATTTGACCAAAATTACCTAAATCTGACAACAACTTCCAAACTTCCCCATATACCCCCAAAATTACTAAATTGCCCCTGAAAAGGGCCCCAAAACCCAAAACTTCATAGAGTCACCCAAACTCCCTGAAAATTATTCCAAAGCGTTCCTCTCGTCAACCGAGAAAATTGATCGTGAACATCCTATATTTCGAGTCACCGTCGGGCCCTCGCAACCTAAATAATCAATACTTTAAAATTGTTCTGAGTCCCGCAAAATCCTCCACATTGGTCAAAATTGCTCCCGGACACTTCCGTTCAACTCCAAATTTCATTTTATATTGCTTCGAGCTTTTGATTTGACTTTTTGACCAAATTTCCAAAATTTCCCCCGAAATGACCAAAATGCCCTTCTCAGGGCAAAATTTCCCAAATTTTCAAAAAATTCACAGAATCTTCTAACACCCCACAATTTTATGAAATTGAATTTTTTATTATTATTATTTCGATCGATGACGAGTCGAAATTTTGAGTCGAATCGGATTCGACGTTCTCAACCTATTTTGACGACTAAGTGGTCTGAATGACCCTGGATGATGAAGCGGACAGCGCGAGTGCATCTGGAACGTCAATTTCACCTGGGAGAGATGTTTATTTCATCGAGACGCCCCGTTTCGACAAACGTGAACGATAATATATATATATATATATATATATATATATATAATAATAATAAAATAAAATAAAAATTTCTAATCATATCCCTTACCCAAGCATGGCCTCATTTTTCTCTCACGCATGCACTTGTGTTCACGCATGCAACTCACACACACACAGATATATATATATATATATATATATATATATTAAAATAAAATAAAAATTTCTAATCCTATCACCTACTCAAGCATGGCCTGACCTTATTTTTCTCTCAATCATGCACTTGTGTTCAGACATGCAACTCATATATATATATATATATATATATATATATATATATATATATATATATATATATATACTATCAAATAATCCTCCTACGCGTGCTAAAATCAGATTCACGCATGAAAATCAATTCTTGGCATGCGTGAATCTGATTTTAGCACGCGTAGGAGGATTATTTGATAGTATATATATATATATATATATATATATTGAAATAATTAAAAAAAAAGAAATCATATTTAAATAAATCTCTCATCTCGCATGGCTGCCTCTCCCTCCTTTTTCTCTCCCTCCTCTTCCTCCTATATAAGCCACCACCTTAGCCATGAATGAGCTCCCTCCACCCTTAAGTCTTCTCCTCTACACAACTCCAAATTCCTAAGCCAAACTCATCTGCTTCCTTGAGCAAAGTTGTGCTCCTTGACCCGATGAACACAACCACCCTACCTCCCTCGCCGGAAACCGTCGACGTCGTTGGAAAAGAGCCGAGCCAACTCCGACGAACTTCCAATCTGACGCGAAAACGACGTCAAATCGACGCCGTAAGGACTCGGATATTCTCAAGGAAGTTCATTTACTCAAACCTAATCAAGGACAAATCTCTTAGGCTCAGGTATGCATCTCAAATCAAAATGATAATCTTAAGCTAGCCTCCCTTCTAGATCGAAAAGTAGATCACAAAGCACCCAACTATCCGTATGAATGTGTTATACTCTCCGAGCTGAACAAAACGAGCCCAAGAACACGAAGTTTGGTTGAGAATCGGCGGAGAACGAACTCCGGGAAGTTCTGGCCGTCGAAAATTTCCATCTCGCGTGAATAGGGGCGGGAGGAAGAAATGGTGCCGTTGTATATATATATATATTTTTATTTTTTTATTTTTTTAATTATTTTTTTTTAATTAAAGAAATTTCACTTTAACTTCAAAATGACATAACTTTTTACAGCAAACTCCAAAAAACAAACCAAAAAATGCTGTGAACTCAAAAAAATGAGAAGAATTTTCTAAAATTAAAATAATGTTTTTTCGTCAAGTAAATATTTTTAAATTATTTTTTGAAGTACTGAAGTATTTAAATCATAAAAAATAAAACATAAATGAAAAAATTATGAAATTTGGCAGAGAAATTAAATGGCCTTCTTGAAAGCTCCCCTAATTTTTTCATGCTATTTGGATGTCTCCATCTTTGTACTTTTATTTTCTTGAGTGAAATGACCTATTTATGCAAATTAAAAATAAAAAAAATTATGAAAATTGGAAAAAAAAAAACTTTTCCTGGTTATATTTTTGAATATAAAAAGATACTTAAACATTAAAAAAAACATTTTGAAATACTTTCTATAATTAAAACACATTAATTGGGGTTTAAGTTTAATGCAAGTTAGGTTAGCCCAACCAGAGTCCAACCCAAGCCCGAGCCTCGCCTGGGTAAACATAACATTCATATAAGACCAATTATAGGAGTCGAATCATCCTAAACTTAAGATTTGAGTCATCCTAACCAATAGGATTAGCTAAGCCTAAACTTTAGGTTAATTAAGCATTAACCAATAGGATTAGCTAACCTAAACCTTAGGTTAGTTAACCCTAAACCAATAGGATTAGTTAACCTAAACCTTAGGTTACTTAACCCTAAACCAATATGATTAGTTAACCTAAACCTTAGGTTAGTTAGCTCTAAACCAATATAATTAGTTAACTTAAACCTTAGGTTAGTTAGCCCTAAACCAATAGGATTAATTAGCCTAAACCTTAGGTTAGTTAAGTCTAAACCAATAAGATTAGTTAGCCTAACCCTCAGGTTAATTAAGCCTAAACCAATATGATTAGCTAAGCCTAAACCAATAGGATTAGCTAAGCTCTAAACCTAGGTTAGTTAACTCCAAACTAATAGGATTAGCTAAGCCTAAACTTTAGGTTAATTAAGCCTTAACCAATAGGATTAGCTAACCTAAACCTTAGGTTAGTTAACCCTAAACCAATAGGATTAGTTAACATAAACCTTAGGTTAGTTAGCCCTAAACCAATAGGATTAGTTAACATAAACTCTAGGTTAGTTAGCCCTAAACCAATATGATTAGCTAACCTAAACCTTAGGTTAGTTAGCCTTAACCAATAGGATTAGCTAACATAAACCTTAGGTTAGTTAGCCCAAACCATGTAGGATTAGTTAACCTAAACCTTAGGTTAGTTAGCCCTAAACCAATAGGATTAGTTAACCTAAACTCTAGGTTAGTTAGCCCTAAACCAATATGATTAGTTAACATAAGCCTTAAGTTAGTTAACCCTAAGCTAATAGGATTAGTTAACCTAAAACTTAGGTTAGTTAGCCTAAACCATGTAGGATTAGTTAACCTAAACCTTAGGTTAGTTAGCCCTAAACCAATAGGATTAGTTAACCTAAACTCTATGTTAGCAATAGGATTAGTTAACCTAAACCTTAGGTTAGTTAACCTAAACCTTAGGTTAGTTAACCCTAAGCTAATAGGATTAGTTAACCTAAAACTTAGGTTAGTTAGCCCAAACCATGTAGGATTAGTTACCCTAAACCTTAGGCTAGTTAATCCTAAACCAATAGGAGTAGTTAATTTAAACCTTAGGTTAGTTAGTCATAAACCAATAGGATTAGTTAATATAAACCTTAGGTTAGTTGACCCTAAACCAATAGCATTAGCTAAGCCTAAACCTTAGGTCGTTAACCTTAAACCTAAGTTAAACCTAAACTCTTTAATTGAAACATCAATTATTAATCATAAAACACATTGGGATGGGTAAAATTCACACAAAACACATTAAAACTTAAACTTAAACTAAACTGAACACAACAAGGCCTTGAAGCATGGCTTTGAATGTTAATTTAGCTTCTAAGTCGTCAACTTCACATAAATAATAACAAGTGAACAAAAATAACTAAAATAAAACACTTAAAATCCGACAACAAGATGTAAACAACCTAAAACATTTTCAACCCTAAAATCGATAAAGTTAGGGTTGAAAATGTGATTAAGATTTTAGTTAATCCTTGAATTACTTTATCGATTTTAGGGTTGAAAATGTTTTAGGTTGTTTACATCTTGTTGTCGGATTTTAAGTGTTTTATTTTAGTTATTTTTGTTCACTTGTTATTATTTATGTGAAGTTGACGACTTAGAAGCTGACTTAACCTTCAAAGCCATGCTTCAAGGCCTTGTTGTGTTTAGTTTAGTTTAAGTTTAAGTTTTAATGTGTTTTGTGTGAGTTTTACCCATCCCAATGTGTTTTATGATTAATAATTGATGTTTCAATTAAAGAGTTTAGGTTTAACTTAGGTTTAAGGTTAACTGACCTAAGGTTTAGGCTTAGCTAATGTTATTGGTTTAGGGTCAACTAACCTAAGGTTTATATTAACTAATCCTATTGGTTTAGGACTAACTAACCTAAGGTTTAAATTAACTAATCCTATTGGTTGATGATTAACTAGCCTAAGGTTTAGGGTAACTAATCCTACATGGTTTGGGCTAACTAACCTAAGTTTTAGGTTAACTAATCCTATTAGCTTAGAGTTAACTAACCTAAGGTTTAGGTTAACTAATCCTATTGGTTTAGGGCTAACTAACATAGAGTTTAGGTTAACTAATCATATTGGTTTAGGGCTAACTAACCTAAGGTTTAGGTTAACTAATCCTATTGGTTTAGGGCTAACTAACCTAAGGTTTAGGTTAACTAATCCTACATGGTTTAGGCTAACTAACCTAAGTTTTAGGTTAACTAATCATATTAGCTTAGGGTTAACTAACTTAAGGCTTATGTTAACTAATCCTATTGGTTTAGGGCTAACTAACCTAGAGTTTAGGTTAACTAATCCTATCAGTTTAGTGGCTAACTAACCTAAGGTTTAGGTTAACTAATCCTACATGGTTTGGGCTAACTAACCTAAGGTTTAGGTTAGCTAATCCTATTGGTTAAGGCTAACTAACCTAAGGTTTAGGTTAGCTAATCATATTGGTTTAGGGCTAACTAACCTAGAGTTTATGTTAACTAATCCTATTGGTTTAGGGCTAACTAACCTAAGGTTTAGGTTAACTAATCCTATTGGTTTAGGGTTAACTAACCTAAGGTTTAGGTTAACTAATCCTATTGGTTAAGGCTTAATTAACCTAAAGTTTAGGCTTAGCTAATCCTACTAGTTTGGAGTTAACTAACCTAAGGTTTAGGCTTAGCTAATCCTATTGGTTTAGGCTTAGCTAATCATATTGGTTTAGGCTTAATTAACCTGAGGGTTAGGCTAACTAATCTTATTGGTTTAGACTTAATTAACCTAAGGGTTAGGCTAATTAATCCTATTGGTTTAGGGTTAACTAACCTAAGGTTTAGATTAACCAATCCTATTGGTTTAGAGCTAACTAACCTAAAATTTAGGTTAACTAATCATATTGGTTTAGGGTTAATTAACCAAAGGTTTAGGTTAACTAATCCTATTGGTTTAGGGTTAACTAACCTAAGGTTTAGGTTAGCTAATTCTATTGGTTAATGCTTAATTAACCTAAAGTTTAAGCTTAGCTAATCCTATTGGTTAGGATGACTCAAATCTTAAGTTTAGGATGATTCGACTCCTATAATTGGTCTTATATAAAGGTTATGTTTGCCCAGGCGAGGCTCGAGCTTGGGTTGGACTAGGGTTGGGCTAACCTAACTTACATTAAACTTAAAGCTCAATTAATGTGTTTTAATTATAGAAAGTATTTCAAAATGTTTTTTTTTAATGTTTAAGTATCTTTTTATATTCAAAAATATAATCAGGAAAAGTTTTTTTTTTTTTTTTCCAATTTTCATAATTTTTTTTATTTTTAATTTACATAAATAGGTCATTTCACTCAAGAAAATAAAAGTACAAAGATGGAGACATCCAAATAGCATGAAAAAATTAGGGAAGCTTTCTAGAAGACCATTTAATTTCTCTGCCAAATTTCATAATTTTCTCATTTATGTTTTATTTTTTATGATTTAAATACTTCAGAACTTCAAAAAATAATTTTAAAATATTTACTTGATGAAAAAACATTATTTTAATTTTAGAAAATTCTTCTCGTTTTTCCGAGTTCACAGCATTTTTGGTTTGTTTTTTGGAGTTTGCTGTAAAAAGTTATGTCATTTTAAAGTTAAGGTGAAATTTCTGTAATTAAAAAAAATATTTTAAAAAATAAAAATAAAAAATAAATAAATAATATATATATATATATATATATATATATATATATATATATATATATATATATATATATATATATATATATATATATATATACAGCGGCACCATTTCTTCCTCCCGCCCCTATTCACGCGAGATGGAAATTTTCGACGGCCAGAACTTCCCGGAGTTCGATCTCCGCCGATTCTCAACCAAATTTCGTGTTCTTGGGCTCGTTTTGCTCAGCTCGGAGAGTAGATCACATCCATACGGATAGTTGGGTGCTTTGTGATTTACTTTTCGATCTAGAAGGGAGGCTAGCTTAAGATTATCATTTTGATTTAAGATGCATACCTGAGCCTAAGAGATTTGTCTTTGATTAGGTTTGAGTAAATGGACTTCCTTGAGTATATCCGAGTCCTTACGGCGTCAATTTGACGTTGTTTTCGCGTCAGATTTGAAGTTCGCCGGAGTTGGCTCAGCTCCGACTTTTTCGACGACGTCGGCTATTTCCGGCGAGGGAGGTACGGTGGTTGTGTTCCTCAGGTCAAGGAGCACAACTTTGCTCAAGGAAGCAGATGGGTTTGGCTTAAGAATTTGGAGTTGTGTAGAGGAGAAGGCTTAAGGGTGGAGAGAGCTCATTCATGGCTAAGGTGGTGGCTTATATAAGAGGAAGATGAGGGAGAGAAAAAGGAGGGAGAGGCAGCCATGCGAGATGAGAGATTTATTTAAATATGATTTCTTTTTTTTTAATTATTTCAATATATATATATCTATATATATAAACTATCAAATAATCCTCCTACGCATGCTAAAATCAGATTCTAGCATGCGTGAATCTGATTTTAGCATGCGTAGGAGGATTATTTGATAGTTTATATATATGTGTGTGTGTGTGTGTGTGTGAGTTGCATGCGTGAGAAAAATGAGGTCAGGCCATGCTTGAGTAGGTGATAGGATTAGAATTTTTTATTTTATTTTAATATATATATATATATATATATATATATATATATATATATATATGTGTGTGTGTGTGTGTGTGTGTGTGTGTGTGTGTGTGTGTGTGTGTGTGTGTGTGAGAGTTGCATTTGTGAACACAAGTGCATTCGTGAGAGAAAAATGTGACCATGCTTGGGTAAGGGATATGATTAGAAATTTTTATTTTATTTTATTATTATATATATATATATATATATATATATATATATATATATATATATATATATATATATATATATATATATATATATCTTATTCAAAAATTTGTGCATGCCATTTTGTATCCGCATGGCTTCTCCCCCTCCCTACATGTTCATGCATGCTTTTATATATATATATATATATATATATATATATATATATATATATATATATTATCGTTCACGTTTGTCAAACACGGCGTCTCGATAAAATAAACATCTCTCTTAGGTGAAATTGACGTTCCAGATGCACTCGCGCGGTCCATTTCGTCATCTAGGGTCATTCAGACCACTTCGTCGTCAAAATAGGTCGAAAACGTCGAATCCGATTCGACTCAAAATTTCGACTCGTCATTGATCGAAATAATAATAATAAAAAATTCAATTTCGTAGAATTGTGGGGTGTTAGAAGATTCTGTGAATTTTTTGGAATTTTCAGAATTTTTTGGAAATTTGAGAAATTTTGCCCTGAGAGGGGCATTTAGGTCATTTCGGGGAAATTTTGGGAATTTGGTCAAAAAGTCAAAACAAAAGCTCGAAGCAATATAAAATGAAAATTGGAGTTGAACGGATTCTACAAGTGATATATTATTCCGAAAGATAAGCGTACCACTTGTTAGTAAGCTTAACTATCTTGACTCTATTTTGGTCTACGAATTTTATAGCCGACAAATTTCCTTATCCAATACACAAATTAGACAAGGTTTAGATTAATCTGGATTCTCAATTTCCTATAGAGGCAAGCCCCTATAATTAATTACATCTCAGGCGACTAAAATCACCTAAGAAAACTCTCGATTAAGATCTTGGGTTTCGTCTTCAAGAATATCAACGTTTAGGTTTCCACAATTGCTTATAAGAAAGTCAGAAAGGAAAGGCTCAATGTAGAACAGTTACTTTTGGAATCCAAAGGTATGAAAAGTAGATGTCAAAGATACTGAAAAGCTTCAGTGACATCTCAAACCTAAATTATGGTTGGGCTTCTTGTCTTTGAATGGGAAAGTATATTTGATGTTTTGATCCTGCAAATTATTTAGATATTCAGGGCTTATATCTACACATCATATGTAAATGGCCCGAGAAAATAAAAGGATTTATGTTGTGCTAAACGACTACCTCATAATCTTAAATAGTTTAGGACTTATATCATACGATATATAATCATATTAAGTCCTAAAAGATAGTGTGAGGACTTACGTCGTACCAAACGAACAACCTCAGCGTCCTATAGGTGTTATTTAAGTCTATGAAAATCCGACTTAAAATCTTCCTTCTATATCTTTTGTTGTCATCTCGACTGCTGTCTGGAGATGAATCGTCGCTTGATCGCATCGTTGTCTAGTCCCAAGAAAAAGGAGAGAGAGAGAAGAAATAAAAGAAAAATCATTCCTCAAACGGCCTATCCTAGGGTTATATATAAACATGCAAGAGAAGTAGTAACTAAAGCAGACAAGTGTGATACAGGGAAACCGTGCCGTAAATGGCCTATCATAGGGTTATGTATAAATATGTCAGGACAGTGGTAACTAAAAATATGAATACAGGTAAGTATGTACAATAATGAAAAGTAAAGAACTATGTTACAATATACAGTAATAAAAATTAAAGCATTATATGGTAAAGTAAAGAAAAGAGTTATGTAACTAGCTAATTCTGTTGATGCCTCAAAAGCAACTAATAATTGCAAACGTCTATACATTAACAGTTAAGTTTAGTTTTAAGTATATGAAAAAATCAAAGTGGGGGAATAAGAATTCAATTTGAGGATAGGCTCGGTCTAGACTTCCTTTTTTTATCACAATCCCACAGGCAACCCAAAGTATTGAAGTCTTTGTATCAATATCAATTAAAGTCACCAGCAAATCACCCTAGAATGGGCAGTCCTAATCCCTACAACTTAATTGAGGATTAAATCAATGTGTAGCATCTAAATTTTTAGAGGTGTAGTATTTGCATGTAATATATGAACTCTTAAAAGTGTAATATCTGATGTGCAGTATCTAAAACCATAAAAGTGTAATATTCGACATAAAGTATTTGGTGTGCAGTGTTTGATGTGTAGTAGCTAATACATAGTGTATGGTGTACAATGTTCAATATGTGATGTTCGTTGTATAATATTTGATATATAGTGTGTGATATGTAATGTTTTAACGTGTAGTATCTGGTGTATAACATTTGGTATGTGATATTTAGTATATGGTGTAAAGGTTAATGTATTGTATTTGATGTGTTGTTGTGTTATGTGTTGTGATTTATTTATTGTGTTTAGTGTGTTTGTTGTGTTTGGTATGTGACGTTTGATGTGTGGTGTGTGATGTTTAATGTGTAATATCTGATATGTAAATAAGACATTTATTGTGCAAGTGTGCATAGTGTCTGTTATTATACTAGTATGATATCTATTATTGTAGTATCTATTAATGTACAGTGTAATATCCGTGATTGTAACATTTGTCGTTGTGCAAGTGAATATTCGTTGTAGTATCTGCTATTGCAGTATCAGTTAATGATTTACGCAAATTTTTTTAAGGGTATGGATAAAACTACCTACTCAAAGGACAAAAAGGGATCGATAATTGGTTATTGATTTTTTTAAATTTTCAGCTATAAAAACATGATATAGAAGTTTGTGCATCATTGTTTTTACCCCGCATGTCCAACTTATCGACCCACTTTACTATTTCATACGCATTACAAACAAATGAAGCTTTATTATTTGGCTAAATAAGAAGCCAAAATCTAGAAAACTAACATATTTTCAAGATATCACTTCAGCTAATTAAAGTAAAGGAGATCATTGAGTTCTCAAGATTTAGCCTCATGCGAACCACCACAATAACAATTTCCAAAATTCTGCTTCACCAAGTTGAAGTAAAGAGAGTAAGCTCACAGATTATATATATATATATATACTTTTTTCTGTTTCAGCAAAGAAAGCAAAAAAAAACAAACGTGTTCAAGCTTTAGACTCCGCCAGGTTTAAGGTTTTAATAAAGAAAATTTCAATTTTATCCAAATAAAAGACTTTAAATAAGATAGAATATAATAATTCTTTATTTATTTTAACATAAAATATACATATAGTTCCAAAACATATAAGTATGTAAGATTGAATGAGCCGCAAGTAGACATGAGAATTCTCAAACTGAAGGAAAGATATTAAAGAATATAAGCTATCAGCCCTTCTTGCAGAAATCAAGTGAATTCAACAATTAAAAATGACTTCAGCCATGAACTTTTAACTTTAAAAATGGTTAATAAATTCAGTAATCAATTTTGAATTCCCATTGAAAGCCGGTTCTTATATGTAGCTATTAAATAACAAAATTACACGCTTATTAAATAACAATATTACACACATACTACTAAATTCTTCCAGATTTACATACAATACAGTAAATTTAATGTGATTGGAAGATTTGGGTGGTATAAATGTAAATCCCATGGTATAAATGTAAATATAAGGGAATTAACTGGCGCAGATAAGAAGGATGTAAAGTTTTCTAATCACTTCTTACAATACATACACATATTTATCAAAGAGTTAGAGAAGTTTACTCGAAATGGGTCCAACGTAATACAAAATGAATTATGAAGTTAGCTAGGCTTACATTTCTATAACTTAGCATATTAAACTACTTTCACTACTAATAAACATAATGTTTGATGAAGCAAAATCGTGGGAGATGAGTGTAAAATATATGTAAACGCAAAAGAATTGTGTGGTAGGTATGTAATCCCAAGAATTTGAACAATAAATAGACATATAAGATTCTCACAGGTGGATGTACAGCAGGTAAAAGATATATATATATATATATATATATATATATATATATATATATATATATAATCCAAGTTCGAATCTCACTAAATAAGAGAGCATACATAGGCACTTTAGTAAAAAGTTTGATAACAGAGATTTGTGAAATTTAAAAAAACAAAATCCTGTATATGTGCAACAATAAAGAAATCGAGACAAAGCTAAGCCATCCATGCAAATCGGGACAGATCTTTTTTTACTCAATGTTTATTATGATCAACTACAACAAATTGGTAAAGATCACCATTAACTTGACCCGTTGCAAAGAATCTAACTCATATATGTCATATAGCCGCAAGTTAATTCCAACCGATAACTAAAACAGTGAATATGCAGAAGTAATAGTTAAACTCTGGATTCCATTTGATAATGAAAGCTTCGAAGTGCATAATAAATTAAAAGAACTAGCAGTGATTCAAAAGAAAGCTAGCAAAATAATCAATTTCATATTTGAAGGAAAAAAAGAAAAGAAAGAGAGACTCTATACCTACACATTTCAACAAACGATAGGTTCACTTCTGCTTATTAATGTCAAGAATCACAAATAAAATCTATCTATTCTCCTTTCGTAACTCAAAGATATTTTGAATTACATATGCAAAGGTGAGATTCAGTAGAATCTTATAGTAACCATATAGGATTGCAAAACGCATGAATGTATATACCAATAATGATTGTCTGCATTTCATTGTGTATTAGAACAGCTCACATATGAACCCCATCTCCCTATAACCAGAATCTTCTAAATGATTTTCTATGTTTTGATCCTCATTAAGCAATATGGATTAAGACTTAAAAAAAAAAACAAATAGAAAGGCTGAACATCTGTCTCATATTTCAAACCAATCCGCTATTATATAGTTAAGATCCAGCACCTCTAATAAAATGTAATAAGGCCCTTGGATTCCTTAATAGCAAGAGAAAACACTTTTTACTGCATAAGATATCCTCCAATTAAACCATAAAAGAGTAGAATTCTAAAAAAACACTTTTACCTCCAAATGTTTAAAGAAAGACAAAAAAAAACGAAAGATTGAGCCTTCGGCATTCTTAAACCCTTGCAATAAAAAGAAGAAGAAGAAGAAGAAAAATATCCTTACTCCTTTGGCCTGAATGATCGAGGGAAAAGAATAAGAGAAGATTTTGAATGAACTAGCTACGGCAACCCAGCGAACCAACCTGAATTATAGCCAGCGAGAGAAGAGAAGATATCTTACCAAACAACCTACCGGCGGTGAGGAGAAACACACCATAGGGGAAGAATCCGACTAGGATTCAAAAATACGAAGGTAACCCTATGCATTCGAGCGGGAAAAACGGTTGCAGGAAGGTTTACCGGAAGTGGTGACCGGCGACGGGCTCGGCAATGAGGAAAGTGACCGGCGAAACCGGGAGGAAGAATCGAGAACCAAGGCTTCGGTGGGGGAACTCACCGAATTGGAGAAGGCTAGGGCTATTTTAGAAGGGGGAGGCGGGGGTTTTTTTTTTTTATGAAGGAGAATATATTTTTTATTAAGAAGAAAACAAAATTCTTTTATTATTATTATTTTGTTTAAATTTGGTCGATTTATGCATATTTCGAGCCGACTCAAAAGTCTATCAAAATTGACATCCTTCCTAAGTAAAGTTGACGTTCCGGATGCATCGGCCGCGTAGTTCGTTTGATCATCCGGAATCATCCGTACAAGTTCGTCGACGATCGTACCAATTTTAAATCCAATTTGCTCCACGTGGCAAATTAAATTATTTTGGTGCGATCAGAGCCATTAAACGATCAAATTGCTGACCGTTCTTCACTTAAATGAGAACCATAGCCAAATATTTTGTCCTAGGCGAAAAAAATCAAATGTCGCACATCGCGATAAAAAGTCGAATGTTGCACTCCACGGGGTCCACTTATGGATTTCAATATCCTTAGAGGAACTCAACAAGAGCTTTGATATGTCGACTTTAATCGACTTAATTAGACATCAAGGATTTAGAATCGTCCATATGAAACTTTAAAGAGCAAAGAAATGGCTTGAATTGCTAAACGATTTAGGTCCCAGTTTAGTCCTCTAAGAGAGTCAAACAGGAAATCTTAAAGCTAGATTTTAGGCTCAGGGAAAAGAAAAAGAAAAACCTCAAAATTGAGGTCAACATAGCCCAACCATGACAAGTTAGAAAAGTTACATTGGTCATCATTAGACTAAGATTAGTCAACTTGGGTCAATATTAGTCAAACTTAGGGTCTGTTTGGGATAGTTGTAGCTTATTGAATAATCTGCTGATAAGCTGATTAAAAATAATCTGCTGATAAGTTAGGTATGGTGGCTATTACAATATATTTTTTTTAAAGACAGACCACAGCCAGAAAGCCGTCAGCGCACACAGATAGGTGGGTGTGAAAAGGCTGTTTTTTGCGTTTTGAAAACGCATAAGCTGCCAAAACGCAGTTTACTCAAACAGGTGATATGCGTTTTCAAACGCCACCGCACCAAATAAGCTGCCCCAAACGGACCCTTAGTCAACATTAATCAAATTTGGTCAAAATACGTCATTTTGAACCAAAATTAATTAAGTAATTAATTTCAAAAATTATTTTAATCAACTTATTAGTTAATATTATAATTTCAAATATTCTTAATTAAATAAATAATTAATTAAAAATGGAATTATAATTAAATAACCATGAAATGAATTTAGACATATGACATCACACATGACACAATAAATGGTTAAAAATTTTAAAACCCAATAATGACCTCATAATTGACATCATATGGGTTACACATGACCCATGAGACACTTTACCCATAAATTAACACATTAAATGACACATGACATATCATTTAACAATGGTTAAAACCCTATTATGAAATCATCATAAAATAATAATGAGGTGTCACTCCCTCATTAATTTTTGGAGAAATATTTAATGAATAATCAAGCACCTCTTCCCCAACCCAATGGAGAAAGACCAAGTCATGTAGTTAAGCCTTCACTAGGGTTAAAGCCATCATGAGCAAAAAAAATATAAATAATGGGGTAAGGAAATTGTGACTCATTCTCCTCTTAACCTACTTGATGATTCACCTCCTCCCATGACGTGAGGTGGCGGGGCAACATATGTGACACCAACCATGCTATATACTATCGAATGGAAGAGGAACTTGGCTTAAACCAACCTTCCACCATGGATAAATATAAACATGACCAAGCCATGTAAAGGATGAATAAGTGGCTTATGTGTCATGCCCTCTTCGAGCTCATTAAATGATACATAGATCTCAATAGGGGAGGTAATTACAGCAAATTTTGTCAAGCCTTATTCACCTCCTAAACCTTCCAATAGAGGAAAGCCAAGACTTAAACTCATCCTTCACCATGGATGGATCTCACATGGATTAACCTTAGGAAATCAAGCATGATTATCCCTCAGCTGAAACTCAATCCATAAGCCATCATTGAATGAGTTGCCACCTCCCTCAAGTGAAGCCCAAGCTTAGCCATAGAGCACCAAGGGAGGGGACCAAAAATAGGAAACCTAGCTACAATGCCCAAATCATGTAACTTTGAACATTAAAGTTTCTCCCCATATCCTAAGCAGTTGATCCCTCATTGAATCAGCTCATAAAGCTCACTGATTTTCCCTAATTTCCCTACCCAAAACCAGGACAAAATCCAAGCCTAAAATGAAACTCTTCAAAACCTCAAATTGATCATTCCAGAAGCTTCCTAGGACCCTATGAAGTTTAGCCCAATCAAAATTGGCCATCCCCATAGGTTCTAACCCACTGTTCAACCTCTTCCTCTCAAGCCAACACACCTTGAGATCAAACTCATATATAGGCTTGATTTAACTCCAAATTGAGTTAGGGTTAAGCTTTCTGAGGTCGAGAAGAAGCTTCAGAGCCATTCAATTTAAGCTTACATAGAATGAGGCCAAGGTATGGTTTATCTAGCATTAATGTCTTTCGAGTTTGACACATTGTGAAATGAACCATTTCACAACCCTATCATCACCGTATAGATGGCTTCTCTATTTTCAGATGAAGCTTTAGGAACAAATTCCATTCAATTCCATCAAGAATTGGGTAAGAAATTGTCCCTAAATCATGGACGGTATGCGGGATCAGAGGAAATTAATAAGATAAGCGGATGTCGTTCGATTCCATGTTTGGAAACAGACAACCCTGATTAAATTCTAGCTAAACCCTTGTCCTAAGCTCCGCAACGGATCATCCTTGTTTCGACTGATCCGAGGACACGCGGTGCCTTTAGGGATTTTATGTTTAGTTAAGGGTTTAGTAAAATGCTGATAAACCTTAAACTAATAAAAATCCATATCTTGACACACAAAAATCATAAAAATATGATAAAAATACCATCGGACTTAGGACAGTGAGGAGAATAATGTGGAAATAAAATTTTGAATTTAGGAGTTATATTTAATTTTTAAATAATTAAATACTCTTTGGAGTAATTTAATTATCAAAAATTGTTTATAAATTAGAAAAATATGAATACTTTATGGATTTATCTCTAGGTCCTTAGGAGCCTTCCCTGATTTTTCGAAGGCTAGGTTAATTCTCTAAGACATAGTTTTCTAATTTTCATGAGGCTTTGTAATTATTTTGAAAAATAATTGTAAAAATTTAGAAATTTAAGAAATTAAATTTGAAAATAGTTAAGTAATTTAAGGTGACATATATTAACCTTAAAGTGATAATTCTTAGCCATCAGAAAATTTAAAATGACAACTTCATTTTAGGGTTAAAATTTGTTAATTATAAATTAATATTTTGAAAACCTAAAAATCCTTCTCCTCATCATACTTAGCTCATTCCACAATGGATTAAGTCAATGTTGAGTTCAACTCCAAATAGACTCAAGACAAACATTAATTAGGTCTAAGACATTAAATTAGACTTAATTAATACTGATTAAGCCTTAATAACATTAGGTTTAATCACATTAAACCATAATTAGGATTAAACCACATTAAACCTAATTAATTAACTTAAACCTTACTTACATTAGGTCTAAGAAATCAGTAAACCATAATTAGATTTAACCCATATTAGACCTAATTAATGAACATAAAACTTACTTACATTAGGTTTAAGAAATCATTAAATCATAATTAGGCTTAACCCATATTAAACCTAATTAATCAACTTAAACCTTACTTACATTAGGTTTAACAAATCATTAAACCATAATTTGGTTTAAACCATATTAAACCTAATTAATCAACTTAAACCTTTCTTACGTTAGGCTTAAGAAATCAACAAAACGTAATTTGGTTTAACCCATATTAAACCTAATTAATCAACTTAAACCTTACTTACATAAAGTTTAAGAAATCATTAAACCATAATTAGAATTAACCCACATTAAACTTAATTAATCAACTTAAACCTTACTTACATTAGGTTTAAGAAATCATTAAACCATAATTAGGTTTAACCCCATATTAGACCTAATTAATCAACTTAAACCTTACTTACATTAGGTTTAAGAAATCATTAAACCATAATTAGGTTTAACCCATATTAAACCTAATTAAAGAACTTAAACCTTACTTACATTTAGTTTAAGAAATCATAAAGCCATAATTAGGCTTTACCCATATTAAACCTAATTAATCAACTTAAACCTTACTTACATTAGGTTTAAGAAATAATTAAACCATAATTAGGTTTAACCCATATTAGACCTAATTAATCAACTTAAACCTTACTTACATTAGGTTTAAGAATAATTAAACCATAATTAGGTTTAACTCATATTAAACCTAATTAGTCAACTTAAACCTTACATTAGGTTTAAGAATTCATTAAACCATAATTAGGTTTAACCCATAAACCTAATTAATCAACTTAAGCCTTACTTACATTAGGTTTAAGAAATCATTAAAGCATACATAGATTTAACCCTTATTAAACCTAATTAACCAACTTAAACCTTACTTACATTAGGTTCAAGAAATAATTAAACCCTAATTAGGTCTAACACATTAGAACTAATTAAATCATTAAATCTTAACTAACTAAGATTTAATCATACCTAAACCCTAATTAGGTCTAACCCATTAGTCCTAATTAAATCATGAAACATTAAATAATTAAGGTTTAAACAATCCTAAAACCCTAATTAGGTCTAACCCGTTAGACTTAATTAAAAGTTAAGCCTTACTTAAATTAGGCTAAACAATCCTAAACCCTAATTAGGTCAAACCCATTAGACCTAATTAACCTTTAAGCCTTACTTAAATTAGGCTTAAAAAATCTTAAACCCTAATTAGGTCTAACCCATTAGACCTAATTAACCTTTAGCCTTACTTAAATTAGGCTTAAAAAAATTCTAAATCCTAATTAGGTCTAACTCATTAGACCTAATTAACCTTTAAGCCTTACTTAAATTAGGCTTAAACAATCATAAACCCTAATTAGGTCTAACCCATTAGACCTAATTAATCTTTAAGCCTTACTTAAATAAGGCTTAAACAATCTGAAACCCTAATTAGGTCTAACTCATTAGACCTAATTAACTTTTAAAGCCTTTCTTAATTAGGCTTAAACAATCTTAAACCCTAATTAGGTCTAACACATT
This sequence comes from Papilionanthe hookeriana x Papilionanthe teres, assembly GCA_022702705.1. Lineage (NCBI taxonomy): Eukaryota > Viridiplantae > Streptophyta > Magnoliopsida > Asparagales > Orchidaceae > Papilionanthe > Papilionanthe hookeriana x Papilionanthe teres. The sequence goes on from CM040422.1 coordinate 54,368,452, forward strand.
AAACCTAATTAACCTTTAAGTCTTACTTAAATTGGGCTTAAACAATCCTAAATCTTAATTAGGTCTAACCCATTAGACTTAATTAACCTTTAAGCCTTACTTAAATTAGGCTTAAATAAACTTAAACTTTGATTAGGTCTAACCCGTTAGACTTAATAAAACCTTTAAGCCTTACTTAAATTAGGCTTAAACAATCTCAAATCCTAATTAAGTATAACCCTAATTAGACTTAATTAAATCCTTAAGCTTTACTTAAATTAGGCTTAAACAACTTTAAACCTCAGTTAAGTCTATCTTAACCCAAATATTACGTTCAACCCATATTGAACTAAACTCAACCAAAATTTAACTTGAGTTCCACCTAACTCGAACCCAAGTTAACCCAAACATTAGGTTCAACCCATATTAAACCTAACTCAACCAAAACCTAACTTAAGTTCAACTTAATTTGAACCCAAGTTAACCTAAACATTAGGTTTGATCACAGAAAAATATATTAAAAAATTTATACTCATTTTTTTATGAAATTGCACTTTAAAGAAAGGTATTTTCTTTATTTTATTGCAAGAATGAAGATTTATAAGTGATGAAAGCAAAAATCATGAAATGGAGCGAATTTGATCAAAAAAGGAAGAAATTCATGCAAAATGAACTAAGTCGCCGACGGCGAGATCGAGCCCGCCGACGGCGAGATCATGAGGAGAATTTTTGAAGGATTTGCAACTACCTCGCTGACAGGGAGCCCGAGCCCGCCGACGGCGAGATCACGCGGTTTGGAGGCCTTCTAGAAGCCCGCCGACGGCTAGGTCGTTTCTCACCGACGGTGAGACTGTTCAAAATGCTGGATACGTTGAACCTAAAAACTTTTTGAAGAGGTGTTTAAGCACCCCTTGGACCTTTGCCTACCTCTATAAATAGAGGACAAATTTTTGTATGTTGTGTGTCATTTAGTGTCATTTGTGTGTCTCTTGAGTGTTAATTTATGTCTATTTTAGAGAATCTTAGTGTCTATTTTAAGAGTTTAAGAGTGTAATTAGTGAGTTTAGAAGTGTGTTGTACTAGAAGGAAAAGTCAGAAGGAACTTCGAGGAGTCTCGCTGGGAGAAAATCGAGATAAGTATGTTTGTTTATTGTTGTTAACTTTAAATGAAATCCATGCTTTGTTTAATTTTCATGCATTCCGAGTAGTTTTCTTAGTCTTTCTCCTTGTTTATGAAGTTATGTGAATTGATGAAATTAAATAGAAGTGCCTAATATATTAAAATAAATTATTATAATTTTTACTTAAAACTTAATTTACTTTTCAATCTGGCCCATTGATTTTTGTTAAAATATGTTGAATTATCAACTATAGTAAAGATTACATCCAATATTCACGGAAGTCAAAAGCCTTGGAAGGAGGGTGCAAATAAATAGGGAAATATTATTTATTGGACGTAGAATTGGACATTTTAGTTTGACAGACTAAAATATTCAATTTGGTCCTATTGTTTGAGAGCTGGAGTGTAGATGTTAGCCCTCAGGTGAGGGGAACGTGAGAGCTCTGAAGTGGCAGCCAGTATCCACCCATCCTAGCCGCAGATTCAGTAATCAAACATAGGACTAGTCAATGTTCTTTGCACCTGGACTTAATTAACCTTTAAGGCTTACTTAAATTATTTACTAGAGTAACGAACTATTTTAAAATTTATTTTGCAAAATTGTATGCATAAATTTGGAGAAGAAAATTTAATACCTTACGATTCTGAATTAGAGCGTACAATTAAAAGAATTAGAAAACAAAAAAGAGAAATTATAAATTTAATGGCGAATATTCCTGAAAATGAAAATATCAATCAACAGAGACCATTAAGAGATTATGCCAACCCTACATTAGATGAAATTCATTTAACTATTCAAAACCCTGATGTAGTTGCTAACTCATTTGAACTTAAACCTGCAATTATCCAAATGGTACAAAACAATCAATTTAGTGGTTCACCTACTCGAAGATCCTAATTTACATCTTACTAGTTTTTAGAACTATGTGCTACTTTCAAATATGAAGGAGTATCTAACGATGCTATTAGACTTAGACTTTTTCCTTTTTCTTTAAGGGATAAGGCTAAAATGTGGTTAAATTCGTTAGCACTCGGATCTATTAAAACTTGGGGAGAATTATCACAAAAATTTCTATCCAAATATTTTCCACCATCTAAAACTCGCTAAGCTTAGAAATGATATAACTTCTTTTAGTCGATTTGATGGAGAATCAATATATGAAGCTTCGGGAGAGATTTAAAGAACTTCTTAGGAAATGCCCACATCATGCGTTACCCGATCGGTTAATTATTCAAACTTTCTATAATGGATTAGTAGGATCTCTTAGATCAATCATCGATGCCGTCATTTGGAGGATCATTAATGTCAAAACCATTTGATGAAGCCTATGCACTAATCAAAGAAATGACTACCAAAAATTTTCAATGGCCTCACCGATAGAATGAATCCGAAAAAGATAGCTAGTATTCATGAAAATGATGCAATATCTATGTTAGCTTCGCAAATCGCCGCTATATCTAAAAAATTAGATCATTTTGGAATGAATTACTCTCCAACTATATTAGAAGAAAACTCATCTGGACAACTTATAGAATCCTAATCTCATTATGAAACTATAAATGCTATTAATAACAGACCCAATAATCCTTATGCAAATTATTATAATCCTGGATGGAAAAATCATCCTAATTTTAATTGGAATAACAATACAACTAATCAACCATGGATGAACAACATAACACAACCATTAGGAAATCCCTCTAACCAAGAAAATTCTAATTATAAACCTAGTTATCAACCTGGATTTAATAATAATAACCCTCAATTTAAAGATAAGAAATTATATATAGAAGAATTAATATTAAATATGGGTCTACATTTACAAAATCAAGGAAATCAATTACAAAATCAAGGAAATCAATTACAAATACAAGGAAACTAATTACAAAATCAAGGAACAACTATTAAAAATATTGAAAGTCAACTTGGACATATCGCTACCGTGCTTAATAATAGAATACCTGGAACATTTCCTAGTAATGCGGAAATAAATCCCCAAGACAAAGGAAATGAACAAATTAAAGCGATACAATTACAAAGTGGAAAAAAATTAGAACCTCGAATTCAGAAAGAACTGGAAAGTAAAAAAGAGGAAGTGAAAATTGAAAAGGAAAAGAATCAAAAAGATCCTAACTTAGAAAATCCTTTAATACCAATGAAAATTTCTATTGAAAAACCTTCACCACCATTTCCTCAACGACTAAATCAACATAAAAAAGATAAACAGTTGCTAAATTCTTGAAATTCCGAAGAAATTAACAATAAATATTCCTTTCGTAGAAGCTTTAGTAACGTATGCCAAACTATGTAAAATTCATGAAAGATATTCTAAATAAAAAAGAAAATTTACCGATAATGAAACGGTCGCACTTAGTGAAGAGTGTAGTGTTATTATTCGAAAAAGCTTCCTGAAAATTTAAAAGATCCTGGTAGTTTCACTATACCCTGCGCTATTGAAGAAAAATTCTGTGAAAAAACTTTGTGTGACTTAGGAGCAAGCATCAATCTAATGCCTCTATCAATTTTTAAGAGATTAGGATTGAGAGAAATTTCACCTACTTCAGTAACCCTTCAGTTAGCTGATCGTTCTGTTACATATCCTAAGGGAGTTATCGAAGATGTTTTAGTAAAAGTGGATAAATTTATCTTCCCCGTAGATTTTATAGTTTTAGATATGGAAGAAGATAAAGAAATTCCTATCATCTTAGGAAGACCATTTTTAGCCACTCAGGAAAGCTATGATTGATGTTCAGAAAGGAGAATTAACAATGAGAGTAAATGACCAAAAAGTTACTTTTAATATTGATAAATCAATGAAATATCCTGCACTAGAAAAAGATGATGAGTGTTTTCGAATGGAAGTACTCGATCATTTAAAAAAAGAACATTTTAAGGAATATTATGAAGAAAAACTAGAAAAAGAAAATATTGAATTAATTGAAAAAGCCGATATAAATGAAGAACTAGATTATATTCAAGAGAAATTTGAATTTTTGGATAATACGAAAAACACTGAAAAAAATATGGTTCCATCGATTATTAAACCTCCTGAACTTGAGTTAAAAATGTTACCTAATTATTTGAAATATGCTTACTTAGGTAATTCTTCCACTTTACCAGTTATTATTTCATCCGAATTAAATAAATCTCAAGAACAAAAACTTTTAGATACCTTAAAAAATATAAGAAAATTTTTGGTTGGACTTTAGCGGATATTAAAGGAATTAGTCCTTCAATCTATATGCACAGAATTATTTTAGATAATGAACATAAGCCTAAAGTAGATCCCTATAGGAGATTTAACCCGATAATGAAAGAAATAGTCAAGAAAGAAATTTTAAAATGGTTAGATAATGGTATTATATATCATATTTCTGACAGTGCTTGGGTAAGCCCAATTCACTGTGTGCCTAAGAAAGGAGGAGTGACCGTAAAAGCTAATGAAAATAATGATCTTATCCCTATAAGACAAGTTACTTGGATGACGAATATGTATTGATTATAGAAAATTAAACACAACCACCGGAAAGATCACTTCCCTTTATCATTTATAGATCGGATGTTAGATAGATAAGTGTGACATAAGTATTTTTGTTTCTTAGATGGATACACCGGTTATCATCAAATATAAATTGCTCCTGAGGATCAAGAGAAAACTACATTTACTAGTCCTTATGGAACTTTCGCTTTTCGAAGGATGCCTTTTGGATTATGTAATGCACCTGCAGCATTCCAGAGATGTATGATGTCTATGTTTAGTAAATTAATTGATAATGTAATAGAAGTATTTATGGATGATTTCTATGTATTTGGAACATCATTTGACACATGCTTGAATCATCTTGAAAAAGTATTTGAAGCATGTGAGAAAACTAATTTTGTTCTTAATTGGGAGAAATGCCAATTTATGGTTGCAGGCGGCATTGTATTAGGACATAAAATTTCAGAAAAGGGCATGGAAGTAGACTCTGCAAAAATTCAAGTTATAGATACATTACCACCTCCAACTACGGTAAAAGGGTAAGAAGTTTTCTTGGACATGCTGGATTCTACAGACGTTATATAAAAGATTTTTCAAAAATTACTAAACCTCTATGCCAACTTCTTGAAAAAGAAAAGAAATTTGAATTTACAACTGAATGCCTGAATGATTTCTAATTATTAAAAGATAAATTAATTACAACACCTATAATAGTTTCACCTAATTGGGAGAAACCATTCGAGCTTATGTGTGATGCTAGTGATTATGCTATAGAGCAGCTTCTTGAGCAAAGATATGATAGGATTTTCAAAGTTATATATTATGCTATTAAAACTCTAAATGATGCTGAAATAAATTATACAATTACTGAAAGAGAATTATTAGCAGTTGTATATGCTTTTAATAAATTTCTGCATTATCTAATAGGAACTAAATGTATTGTGCATACTGATCACTCTGCTATAAAATATTTAATGCAAAAGAAATATTCGAAACCAAGATTAATTAGATGGATATTATTAATGCAAGAATTTGATTTTGAGATCATTAACAAAAAGGGAACTGATAATCAAATTGCTGATCATTTATCAAGATTAGATTATCATGAGTTATCTGACACTGAAATTATAGACAGTTTTCCTGATGAACAACTTTATAATATAAATGAGTGGAAAATACCTTGGTATGCTGATATAGTAAGTTATATTATGAGTGACATTTTACCACCTATGTTAACTTTGCAACAACAGAAAAAATTCATTCATGATACTAAAACATACTTTTGGGATGAACCATACTTATATAAGCAATGTAAGGATTTAATTATTAGAAGATGCGTGCCTTATGAAGAAACTGAACCAATTATTCAAAAATGTCATGATTCTGATTTTAGAGGACATTTTGGGACTGATAAAACTGCATATAAAATTCTACAATCTGGATTCTACTGGCCTACTATATTTAGAGATGTATACAGATATATAAAAACCTGCGATAAATGCCAAAGAGTAGGAAATATATCAAGGAAAAATGAAATGCCTCTGAATTTTATATTAGAAGTTGAAATTTTTTATGTTTGGGAATTAGATTTCATGGGACCTTTTATTCCTTCATTTGGAAACTCATATATATTAAGTAGTTGTTGATTATGTTTCCAAATGGATTGAAGCGCAAGCTTTACCTAGCTGTGATGCTAAAAGTGTTTCAAAATTTTTAATGAAAAATATTTTTACAAGATTTGAAATGCCGAGAGTGATTATCAATGACGGAGGAACTCATTTTAGAAACAAATATATTCATAAACTAGTAGAAAAATATAATATTACTCATAAGATATCAACTGCTTATCATCCACAAACTAGTGGATTACCTGAAGTTTCTAATCGAGAGATTAAGCGTATTTTAGAGAAGTTTGTAAACCCTAATAGATTGGACTGGTATATAAGACTAGACACTGCATTATGGGCATACATGACTGCTTATAAAACTCCAATTGGAATGACTCCTTACAGGCTTATATATGGAAAAACTTGCCACTTACCAGTAGAATTAGAACATAAAGCATATTGGGCGATTAAAGAATTTAATTATAATATGAAAGAAGCTGGTGAGAAGAGATTGTTGCAATTAATTGAATTAGAAGAATTAAGGAATGAATCATATGATAATGATAGGATTTATAAAGAAAGGATGAAATTATGGCATGATCGGAAGATTAATCAGAGAAATTTTGAACCAGGACAAGAAGTTTGACTATATAATACTAGATTGAAATTATTTCCTGGGAAATTGAAATCTCGATGGTTAGGACCTTTCACTATAACTCAAATATTTTCATATGGAACTATAGAAATTGAAGATCCAAAAACAAGACATAGATTTAAGGTAAACGGACATAGATTAAAACCATATTTTGAAGGCAGAAGACCAAATTTTAAAGAGGCTTTAATGCTTAGTCGACCTGATTACTAACTGCAATTAGGTCGGGCTGACGACGTTAAACCAAGCTCTTTATGGGAGGCAACCCATAGTAGTCATTTATTTTAATTATATACAAATTAGTGAGTCTGTATTATTAAAATAAATCTTACTACTCAATTTTTTAATTAGAATCATCACAAATTCGAACCTATATGATGAGATCAGAAAATATTCGGACCAGAGCGAAATTGGGCAATTTTACGAAATCTCGCCGACGGCGAGGTCGATTCTCGCCGACAACGAGATCTGGTGCCAAATTTTAGTCAGTTTTATAACTAGCTCACCGACGACGAGAAACTTCCAGCTGACGGCGAAGCAGTTGAAAAATGGGTTTCTTAAGTTTTTTGTGTGGTTTAGGACGGTTCTAAAGCAATTTCTTTGTAGAAAACCATTCCAAAGTCATTTTTACACTGTTTTCTTCCTAAGAAACGACTAGAGACCATTTCTTTCAATCTGAAATGGCCACCAAACTTTAGAACCACAAAAACTGGAGTTTTCAACCGAAGAAAATTTGTCAGTTCGGAGGCGTAGCGTATTTTCAACAAAGTTTTGATGAAGAAGCAACTTATTAAAGAAAGGGGATTTGTCAACAGAGGAGTAGAGAATTCCACCACAAAAATTGAAGAAATGATCGCGCAGCGGCATTGGGAGGTATTTTGCTATACAACATCCGCTGTAGTTATTCCTGTAGTTAAAGAGTTTTACTCTAATCTACATGCGATCAACAATGGAAGTGTCTATGTCAGAGGAATAAATGAATTATTTTCTATAGAAAATACTCCTGTCTGTCATTATTCAAACTTTGTTCCTTCAAGATAAAATATGAACGAGATTTATAGATACATGACTGACTAACCTGATGATTGGGAGTTACACGAAGACGGGTATGTCAGTTTTTCTACATCACTTCTTAACCCTGTCTCAAAGCATTGACATTTCTTTATCTCATCAAAGTTATTACCCACTATAAGGGTAAATAAGGTTTCAAAGGAATGCGCTATATTAAATTACTGTATTCAAATTGGACTACCTCTCGATGTTGGATCAATTATAGTAAAGTCTGCATTAGGATTGATTGTGCATGGGCCAGTTCATGGACTTGGACACCCATCAACTATATTTGCTTTATGCAGTCAGTACCAAGTTTCTTATGAGGCTTGGGAAAAAGTACTTTTTCCATGGAAACCACTCGATCCTACGGATATGTTTCCAAGTTTGGATAACAATGATGAGATTACCATTATTTCTGACAGAGCATCATAGAACAATCCTTTAGCAAGGCCCCTTACTGATAAAACAAATTTCATTCTGAAAAAGATTAAAGAATTGGAGAAAGAGTTGCAGAACATGATGAATTCCATCGATAACATCTCCGATATGTTCGATCACATTGATCGGAGGATGAAGGAGCACTTTGATCATACTCGGACATCCGGAGGCCGCTTTATTCATTTACCGAGAAAGAAAGGATGGATTGATGAAGAATCTTCTGCAGAATTCCCTTTCAGGCCTATCTACAATCTATTTGTGCACCTGCGTCACATCGGAAATATCAGAGAGGATTTTAGTTCAGACACTGAGGAGTAGTAAAGATTTCTATTTTATGATATATTTGTGTGTATATTTGTGTTAATTTGGATTTAGGTTTTATTATGATTTGAATTTTAGATTTGATGAAATTATATGTATTTGTTATGTCTCAACATTTAGTGTATAGTGGTTTGGATTGCGATGCTGAGTATTATGGATTTTGACATTTAAGTTAAGTATATTGTTAGTTGTTAGTGTGAAGTTTGTAAGTCTCATGGATTTCATATATAAAGTTATATTGTTTGTGTTGTGTGAACTTTTTTGTGAGTATAAGTATCTAATCTTCTTATTAAATTATTAAATTAAGTGATCGAAAGATTGATTAAGGGCAAATCGAGGTTGAAAATGATTGACGAAATTCAAAAATTTAAAATTTTGGGATCTCGCCGACGACGAGAATTATCCCGCCGATAGCGAGAAAAACCACGCTGACAGCGAGAATGATCTCGCTGACGGCGGATTTTTCCCGAAACTTTTGCCTTTGTCAAATTAATTAGCTCGCTGACGGCAAAAAAAATCTCGCCGACAACGAGATCGCGAAAAGACCTATATTTGACCAGTCAACCGACACTATTCATCATGCCCTTCCTCAAAACTTCGAAAAAACCGACCTAGGGCTTGTGAGATCTTGGATTTGAGGCGATTTCAACAATTTTTGACACCGGATTTCATCTTCCCTTGGTAAGAGCTTCACTCCTATGCAAAAATTATTGATTTTCACCATGGATTTCTTCTACATTGGGAAATTTTGAAAAAATTCGAAATGTGGAAAAGATATTTGGAAGAAACTCATGGAAATTGAATTAAATGTATTTTAAATGTAATAGGAAGCCTTCTTAGTAATATTTGAAAATTTAGTTAGATTTTTTGCAAATTTCACAGATCGAAAATGGCTCCACGATAAAAGCGATGGTTGGATTACGATGAAACCAGATTTGTGAATGCAAGGGCACAATCAAGATATTTACACAATATTCAATCAAGAAAATGCATTCAAGATCGAGTTTTTAAGAATCCAGTAGGAGAGGTGGAGCGAGTAATAAAGGAACGAGGATGGGAAAATTTCTATTTCATAACCAACAGAGCCGCTGTAGAAGTGGTAAAGGAATTTTATGCGAACCTGACACAGGCTGAAGATGCACCAGTTAAGGTTAGAGGATTTTTGGTAGAATTTAACGCTACAAGGATAAATGCTTATTACGAGGTACGTGACACCTACACCAATGAGTATGATACATTTGGAATTATGGAAGGACCACTGGAAGAGGTGATCAAATTTCTCACTGACAGGAAATGAGTCTGGAAGATAACGCAGCGAGAACGGGTAAACTTCCCTCTTTCTATGTTAAATGCAACATCTAAAGCCCGACACTATTTTATTTGTTCTACTTTGTTACCTACTTACCACCATAGTGAGGTAACAAGAGATGAAAGCGATTCCGAATTTCGTATTCGAACCAAAAAATATTAATGTGGGAAGTGTAATTTATAAGAATATATTAGCCACCTCAAGAAGTGAAAGTGGAGGAGGACTAGGACATCCTGGTCTTATCTATGCACTCTGCCAATTATCTGGGGTAGAGGCAAGAGATGATGAGGAATGAGTTGAGCCTATGAAACCCATTACTCTAGCTAATATTAAGAAATATTAATCCCACGAAGGATGGAGATCTGGGACAAGGGACTTGTTGACCTCATTTTTGATGAGGTCTTCCTTTTCTTCTTTTTAGAGCTTAGGATCTAGCCTTAGGCTTTTCCTTCGACTATCTTAGAGGACTAGAATTGGGACCCGCCTTTTAGAAATTCAAACCACTTCTAAACTCCCTGCAAACTCCACAAACTTGACTATAGACCCCTAATCACCTAGAGGGTTGAAATCAAATGTGGAAGTTTAAAGGATGAGTTCCTATGGGACTCTTTGGCCTTGGGACCGCCTCAGGTGGCCCGGTCCGGTGAAGGGGCCGACATACACTACACTTACACACTACATTTCCACACACTTCCTAAAACCACACCCATACCCAACTTGACCTCCCGACTCATGTAGGTGATTCACATGGATGGTCCTTAACCCCTAAGCCCTCGGCAAGAGGGTTAGGAACAACATAGTGAATGCCTCAAATGAGTCCTTTCATGGCTCATATGGGCTTGAAATGGCTTCATGGCTCAACCAAAATGATTTCACCCCACCCAAATTCACCCAATCTTCAATTTCCCAAATTTTCAATTTTTGACCCCCGGGACCCTACACCTACTAAACCTACCCAAAACCCTCGAATTACCCAAATTTTTGCAAAATCTCCAAATTACCTAAAATTTTCCAAAATCAATCCCAAACACCTCCACATCACTCAAATTGATCATCCATACCCAAAAATACCAAAAATTCCAAAAATACCCCCCAATACCCTCCAAATACCCAAAATACCCTTCTTGGCCTAAAAATCCAAAAATTCAGAAAATTCCCAGAAAATTCCAGAAAATCCCAAATATTCCCAATTTCATTTTGTCCAACTACACCATGGGCCAATTTTGTCAATTTACCCTACTTTTGTCAAAACCCCCAAATTGACCCATTTTAACCCAAAGTGGACCCAATGTCAAACCAAACATACCCAATTGACCCCAATTTTGGTCCAATTCAATTCTAAACTTCAATTCAACATTCCCAATACCAATTTAGACCAAATCCAAGTCCAATTTGATTGACATTTGGATCCAATTTCACTTTGGGCCTTAAAGCCCAAATTTGGACCCATGACCCAAACTTAGCCCAAACTAACCCAATTCAACTCCAATTAACCCCAAATCTTTTCTAAACCTTCCTTAACATCCTCATAAACAAAACACTAACATGATTTGCCCAAGATTTTGACCCAAACCCCACTCAAATTCAACCCAAAATCAAAAAGCCCAATTTTGACCTAAACCCAAATCTAACCCAAATAGGCCCAAACCTCAAAATTAAAACCCAACCAAAGCCAAAACCTCTTTGAAACATTCCCATAAACATTTCTTAATATTTATTTTACATCAATTTCAACCCTAGCCCAACATTGGCCCAAGTTAGCCCAATTCGACCTACATTGGCCCATTTACCAAATAAACCCAAATTCAACCCAATTCAAACCCAAACCACCTTAAATCTATTTCAAGTTATTCATGAAACATCCCTAAACCAAAACCAACAACTATTTGGCCCAAACCTCTACAAAAATTCCCATCCATGAACACATCCTTAAACTTAAAAGCCCACTTCCCTTAAACCTTCTTAAAAGCCCATTTCCTTCAAAATTCAAAAGCCCAAATCTACCCTAAAGCCCACATGACATCTCCATTTGTCATCCATTTAATTAAATCCATTACCTAAGTCCTAAAGTCACCATCAAATTATTCCAAATCAAGTTTCATACAAATTTCCATCAAAACATCCAAAATTCTTAAAACCCTTTTCATGAAACAAATCAACCTTTTCCCAAGCCAAATGAAGCCATGAACAAGCCATTCTCAAGCCACATGAAGCCATGAGGGCTTTGACTTGTCATTAGTCCATTTATGGCAAGAAGAGGGGGTTCTTTCTTAAACCTCCTTTAACCCTTTTTTACCTTAATCATGTCACACACTAAACCATGTTTAGCCACCTCATCATGGATGGAGACTTCACCATTCCTTCTAGGCTGACCTAAATGATTCCCTCAGCTCAAAATCGAGCTTGGAAGGGTGCACCAAGCCCAAAATGGTGGGTTGACCCAAACCAAGCCAAAGTGAGCCTTCTCCCATTCCATTTAAATCAAACTCCTTTACACATGTCAAACCTCAATCGCCTACACTAAACCCCGCACCTGACCCACCCGACCAAGATGGTGACCATTGCTCGGCCGGCCGGCCACTGAGCCGCCGAAAACACCATGGCCGAGAGCTCACATGTGAGCCAACATTGAAATTCTCACTTGCCGAGCCGCCCCATGCCAGTGGCTCACCATGGTCGATCTTCTCCTCACCGAGCAAACTCGATCCCAAGCCCTAACTCCTCCGAGAGGCCTTCCACCCTCTCCTATTTAAAACTCCACCCCTCTCGGCCATGGGGGAGCTAAAAACAAAAACCTTAAGGAAACTCCTCAATCACTCCGCATCACTCTCTACACATAGAGCACCCGATCCCCACCGAATTCCACTTCAATTTCTTCTTAAATTTCGAGCCCAATTCCCCGAGCTCAAACTTTAGCCCAAAAACCAGACACTTCTCCACAGCTGAGCCAATTCCCAAATTGATTGGCTCTACACCTTCACTCGACCTGTGTGGAAGGTGTCCACCACCAAAAGCCCCATCTCCGTGCCACCCGCCTGCTCCACCTCCAAGCTTTGTGATCGGGCTTGGTCGAAATCATATCCAGACACCACCACTGTGGAGACTTCATCCTGGAGCTCACGGGACCCAATCGAAGGTGCAACAACTTCCGCATTGAAGCCACACTTTCCGAGCCAAGGTATGAGCTAACTCTTCATCCCGAGCTTCGGAGATTCTTCATTTCGAATTCCTTAGTTTCAATGCATGTTAGCCGTATAGATGTGTTCGTCTTCAAGACGAATCCATGTATATAAGAACATGAAAATCCATCGAGAATCGAGTGAGATCTGGGGATTTAGTGTGGACGCTCTCGGGTGAGAACACTAGACGATGAACGGATGCCGTCCATTCGATACACGCGCGCACGGACGTCGGGGATTGCGCTTCTGAGCGGAGACTCGTACGAGAACCGCTGGGCCCGGCTGCCGACCCGGTGGCGCGTCGAATGGGAGCGCGACGCGTGTGCTCGGAGCCGCCGAGGAGCCCGCCGGCGCCGCGCGGATAAATAGAAATTAGGGTATTTTCATTTATTTAATTCCCTAACTTTCAAAAATCCATATCTTGTGTAGAAAAATCACAAAAATAAAATAAAAATGTCTCTCTTTCGTCAAAGGAATGAGGGAGAATACCTGAAAGAAATCATTTAATTTAATTAAGTATTTTATTTTTTAGTGATTTATTTACTCTCTGCATACATTTAATTCTCCATGCATGTATACAATTCACCATGGCATGAGACCATAGGGCTTCTTGAAGCCTCTCGAACTTGGGAACATTCCCCGAATTTTCCAAGGTCGTAGGCCATCTCTCAGAAAAGTTATTTATTTTTCAAATGCATGTTGCTGTTTTGAGTATTTTAATTCCAAAATTAGCATGTTGTGAAATAAATTCTAGAAATATTCTTGGTGATGTTCCTTATGACCAGAGAACCCTAGGAAAAATAGGACTTGAAAGTTAATTCACTCGCATTAACCCTAATCGGGTTTAAACACCCAAAATAGTCTTTAATTAATTAGAGTTAACCAGGTATCAAATTGACTTGAAATCAATTCTCCACTGACCTTTAGGATCAGAGGAATCCACCATAAAAATTTGAGGTCAATTGACTTGGTTAGCCCCACTAATCAAGCCGATTAAGCCACTTAGCCATTTTAAACTTTAAGAATTCATAACTTTTAAAATATTTCTTTAAAAATTCACCAAATTGGTTTTGGAGCCTCTCTGATATCAGGGGAACCTAAGAAAATTAAAATTTCAATTTTCTAAAAAAAGTTGATTTTTAATAATATTTTAATATTTTTAATACTCAAAAATAATAAAAATCACAAAAATAATAAAATTCACCAAAAATGTCACATTTTGAATTTTAATCACTTAGGAACAAATCCCACATTTTTCCTAAGTCTATTTAGTGAGATATTAAATTTTAAAGCCTCTGTGGTAATTTTAAAATTAAAAAAAATGTATTTTCTAAGATTTTCACTAAAATAATTATTATAAATCATAGAAAAATCAGAAAATTGCAAAATTTTGATTCTCTGGTTTCCTTGATATCAGAGAGATTTTTGAAAAATATTAAATCCATTTTTCAACATTTATTTTATTTTTAAATTAATTAACACTCCAAAACTCAAAATAATTATAATAAAAATAATATAATTCAAAAAATCACCAAAATTGGTCCAAGTGCTTCTCTGGTCATTAGGAATGTCCCCTAATTTTCTTAAGGACAGAAACTTTCTTTGGTCATGTTATCAAATTTTCCTTGAAAATCTCTATTTTCCACCAAAAATAATTATATAAATAAATTAAATACAAGAAAAATCACATTTTCTCCTCTCATGTCTTTATTGACATATGAGTGAAGTCACATAAAAAATTCAGGTTCATTTGAATTCAATTTAATGAGTTATGAAATTATTGCTTAAAGGGTAAAATGGTAATTAATCTTTAATCCTTAATTAAAACTTTAGGTTTAATAAAAAATCAACAAGTAAAATATTTGATCCTAATCTGATTTGGATGATTGAAATTTAAATAATTAAATGCGTAAACCCATTAAATAATTTTAAAATGATTAAACTTTAATTGTTATATCAAATTTGAAGAATAATAAAATTGGAATTATTAAAAATAAGGGATCTTTATTAGAAGAGATTTATTTTGAATTTAAAAATCCCTAAATTAATTATATCAACTAATACTCAATTTTTAATTAAATGATAACTCAAATTTAAAATATTAAAAGACTTAATTAAATTATTAAAATCTTTTGAAATTTCAATTAAAATTAAAAATAAAGTAAATTAAAGATAAATTAAATTAAGATTAAATTAAATTTAATAATTAAATTAAATTAAATTAAACAATTAAATTAAATTAATTAAAATTAAATTAAATTAAATTAAACAATTAAATTAAATTAATTAAAATTAAATTAAATTAAATTAAACAAATTAAATTAAATTAAATAATTAAATTAAATTAAATTAAATAATTAAATTAAATTAAATTAAAAATTAAATTAAATTAAATAATTAAATTAAATTAAATTAAATTAAATTAAATAATTAAATAATTAAATTAAATTAAATTAAATCAAATTAATTAAACATCAAATCAAATTAAATTAAATTAAACTAAATATAAAGCAATCTCAACACTATTCCAAATTTGAAACCCTTTAACTTAAATCAAATCATTCAATACTAATTTACCCTCGAAAAGCTTTGAGCTATTATAACTCCTAAATGAAACATTAAATGGAGTGTTACTTCACTCATAGGATATTCAAAATGTCCTAGTTCACCGAGCAAGTTAATAAGATTGTCTCATTTATCGATCTATTTATATAATTAAATTCATTCGATTCTAAATATCCTAGAAATATTGAAAAGATGTTTAAGATCCTTCTTAAGCACTTCCTCAATATGATAGGATATTTATAAGAACAATTGAATTTGATTATTCTTTGATGAAGAAATTCTTAAACTAAAACTCAAAGAACCAGACGTCATAAAGAGACACTAGCTATGGATTAACAGAATTTGGTAGAAAACTATAACCTTTCCCTTACCACTAGAACTACAAATATTCTAATCGTGTTTTAAGTGCAAAATTTGGGATGACTAGAAGACCCTCCGTACGTCTTTATTTGATTGCACCATTTTCTCGCAATTTACTTTCTTGCAATTTACTTTATTGCAAATGCATTTTACTTTTCGCATGATAAAACAATGCTTGCATGAAAACCTACACCTTTAGGATAGCCCCTAAAATCGAAAACCAAAATTAAGTTAAAAGTCATTGCAAGATAAAATTCACCGCCACAACATTTCAAAATATAAACAACTCAAAATTTAATCACAAAATTATAACGTAACAAAAACTACAATTACAACTAAATTAAAACGTCCCGTTGGATGATCGGGAATACCTCGATGATGTAACCTACGTGTTGCTAACGGGATTTCCCACGGTCTAAATGAAAGTGTGGAACTCATTCAGTTGAGTTTAGCAAATTCATCTGGACTAAGTGAATCCGATAAAAAATAATGATGCCGAAGGATGGAACCGTGGATCTTAACCGGTGTCGTTATAATCAACTTTAAGATTTTGTTAAAAATAAAACATAAAAAACACCTGGAAATTAAGATTTTCTCTAAAACTAAAACACTTTTTCTCAACTCCCGATTTATGGTTTCTAAAACTAAACCTCTCGCAACAACAAGGAGCTCGAGCATGGTGGGCAAGACGACCATCACACGCTGAAACTCCGAGTCTACTTCAAATAAAACTTTCCTAGAATTAAAAATCCGGCCAAGGACTGAGAAGCCATTTAGTGCAACACAAATCCTCAACTCTTCGTTAGGCATTTGTATTGCAAATTAAGCCCTAACCGGTCTTAGATTCCGAGGTAGCCGTCCATACGACAATAAACCCTCACATCTTCTGTGCTATTCGTTTGATTTTATCATACAAATATAAGCTCCAATTAATTGAAATTGGCAAGATTGAAAACATCAAATAAACATTAGACTTTCAAATTCAAGACAAACGATGATAGTCGGGAAATTATCGAAGTTCATCAATCAAGGATTTCTCCTACCTTTCTTCCTTTTGGATTCACAAAACAAATGTTCCAAAAATTTGATCCATTCCTTATCAAACTCCAAAGTTCAATCTTCAAAACCTTAAACTTGAAATTTCGAGAGCAGAATCATTGATTACGAGAGTTCTTTAGGTGATTCCCGTCACTTAAGATGTAATTAACTATAAAATTTGCCCTTATGTGGAATTTTAAAGAACCTGTGTAATATAAACCCCGTTTAATGTTTTCATTAAGCAGGGGAAACTTGTCGGCTTATAAAATTGGTTCGTACCAAACGGATGTCACTAATCTTCTAGTTTATTTAATCAAGTCCAACATCAAGGTGTCTATCCTTGGGATAGATACACGGTTTGTGGTGCGTGCCTGCTTATATAAACTATTTGGGATGTGAGGTCGGTTTAATCTCATATCTTAAAACCTTCAAATTTAAAATTATTTTCAAAATCAAATACTACTTTTCAAAATTATTTATTTTAATTAAATTCGCCGACAGTATCGTTAGGCGACCCCTTCTTCAAAATAAAAACACAACCTAAAAATATGCCGACAGGATTTCTCGCGACTCCGCCGCAATTCCTCTCTCCATTATAATCAATTTCCGTTTTTCAAAATCTGCAAGGTATCCATGTCCCTAATGGATCAAACTACCCTCTTTCCGTTGGAATACTATGTTCATTTCTATCTTTAACAAGTATAGCCACATTCTCTCGTGATTTAGGGAGCCCACCGTTTAAACACCCCTAAATGTGAGAGGTTCTCAGATCCTTTTACCTCATTTCGAGGTGGTGGACTCCCCAATAGTGTTAGTTTAGGAGTGATCCTTCGAGTCGCGGAAGTCTTGCTTAAGACTTTCTTTTCCTTTCGAATCGATTCCTTACCTTCTCTACACCTTTGAACGTTCCGTTCTTAAATAAACAAACCCTCTAATAAGTGATTCTTTTTAACAAATAATTCCTTCTTATAAATACATGAACAAAGAATGCGTTCGTACCTTTTCAATTCCTTTTCGTCCTAAAGAAAAGAAGCATAGCTTCGGACCGATGTAAACTGTAATCTACTCGCGTAAATGGAAGCCCCGAAACCGATTTTCTCCTTCACCAACGGACTGACTTCGCCGGCCTATAAGGATGAGCCGCCCGACAATGGGGTCATCCGATTTGACAGTGGATTTGAAAACACGAACGTCAAAGTCACCGACGTCTCCTTTCGCACCGACGAACAAGGTATCCGAAGCCGAGGAACCACTCGCTCGAGTTCAACCTTAGGTCGATCCAAGAGTTTCCTCCCCGCAAAGGGTCCCGACTAGAGGAGTACCGCCGTCCGCTAGGATAATCGTTCTCACTACCCCCATCGGTCTAGCTGCTCTCGCACCTACCCCGACTTCTCGCCAAATCAAATGTGGAAAGAAATCCTAACTATGTGGTAAACCCGTTACCGTGAGGGTACGAATCTTCCCGTAAGACCTTCGTCTTCGAAATCGGGTCCAAATAAGATTCCGTCATTGATAAAGACCCAAAGAAGAAATAGAAATAAGGATCGCCAGAAGCCGTAGCCGCCGAGATTGCCTTCCTGAAATCGTAGTTACTGTAATATACACCGCTACTGCATCATACACCACCGCCCGACTACATACCACTTTTGGGAGGAAGCAAGTTCCATCCCCTCTCCGCCTCGCAGAGGATGAAGAGAATGTTCGAAAGATTGCCGCCACATTACTGTACTCGCATACTACAACGATAGCCGCAAGAAAAGAATCTCAGCTCACGCCGTTTCGCTTCGACCGCAAACTTCGTGTGCCACAAGAAGAAAAACCGCCCCGTGTCGGAAATTCCCACGGAGGATAGGACGGTGCTACCAAATCCCGCTCAAATCGAGAACCCGCCGTCATGATAGAAAAGCCAAGCAAGAGAATGAAGGCCAGCCCGCCCGTCGTAGCATCGTGGTTACAGACAGGAGGATAGACCACCTTCCAAAGATTTACCATTGCACCATCCGGTCCTAGACCTTCGCCGCGAAGGATGGTGTGGCGTCCCACTACGGGCAACAGATCGAAACAAGAAATTTCGAGAAAGAAAGTCTCGCCAGAGGCCGGAATCAAGAAAGTGCTACCGCGATGAAGGGGACTCGTGGAAAAAGGACCCGGCAACCATCGCATGACAACCACAAAAGATACGCAAAGCTCCGCTAGAAGATGCCATGGAAAAGTTGAGAACCGACATCCGACGGTTGGCAAAAGAAAGAGAAGAAAAGTTCGAGACGAGATCGACTCATCGAATTCATGGACAATGAATATGCAGAAATCAACATGGCCGAGACACGAGCTTCATCATCTTCTCAAGGTGCTCCCCGCAGCTCGCGCAAAGAGAGGAGCCGTAACCGATGAAGAGACAACAGGAAAAGGACGACACGATCGCTCAAATGGCGAAGAGGATGGAAGAGATGGCCGCAGCTCTAGCCACTCTCCAAAGTCAAGTACAACCACATGCAGAGACACCCCTGTGAAGTCATTCACATCGTAGACGGAGGGGAAAGGAGATTACATCCGTCAATGGGGATGACTAGCCGAAAAGGATACAACACAAAGTATGATCCCGAAAAGGATATCAAGAACTTGGTAGAACAAAGAAAGCAGAAGCCCTAGCACAATCGAAGAACGGGACATCTATTCGGACGGGTAGACCTTACCCCGAAGAATTCGACGTCCAATACCCAGCGGGCTTCGTACCACCTCTCGTTTAAGACCTTCAACGGGAATGGGAACCCCGACGCATGCTGCACACCCTCGTGCCGCGCTGTTGCAATGCCGCTGGAGCGATGCGCTACTCTTCCGACAGCTTGTTAGCGTCCGTCGTGATCGCCTGACCGGTATGCATCACTCAACCATCCGTAAAGACATTCTCGCAGCTAGAGAGCCTCTCTTCACAAGCGATTCGTCGGAAGCCGCACCACATCACCATAAAGGATTTAGCGGCAGTAGGAAACAAAGGCTGAATGAAACTCTAGTGGATTACATATTTCGATGGAGAAATTTAAGCATGAAGTAGAACCACAACCGCAAGAACAACATGCAACAGATTCGCTAAAAGCATTCACTACCGATAGCACTTCTCCTCAAGGGATTCACTATTAAGACTTCGAGAAGTTGTTAAGCAAGGCCGGAAGCTTGCAAGAAGAGGCGAAGCAATTAAGTTTTGCCGACAAGACTTACGCGTGGCCGGTGAAGACTTTCGAAAGAAATCAGTCGCTGGCAGCTACTGACAAAGGCAACAACCGATGCAAATACCACTCAACGTCGCAAAGAACCACAACAAAATTACCAAGAACTCCGTCCAAACGATCGTCTCCGCATGAACAACCGTCTCGTCCGCAACGTACATCGAGGGAGCTTCGAGCAGAATATCCGTTCAAGAATGAAGCAAGATCAAAGATGTTCCGTAGCTTAATGAAAACTCCAGATTTCCACCTCGCGAGCCCAAAAGCACTGCAGGAAGTCAACAAGAAAGGTGATCCCAACTTTGCCCCTACCATCGGATGCTTGGGCACAAGATAGAAGACCGCATTACCTTCAAAAAGTCAAGTTCAACGACAACCTTCGAAAGGAAATATAACAATCCCGAAGGAGTACATGAAGGAACCCGCAAAAGGAGGTTCCGTCAATGTTAATTTCGAATCGATCCCGTCATTCCGATAGATCCCTATGCAACCAACGATGGATGGACTACCGTCCGGACGAGATCTTCGAAGAAGATTTTAGACAACATCCGAACCGCTTCTGCGAGCTTCAATTCGCAGTTCGAGACCTGTTTCCACTATCACTTGCGATAAGAACCACCTCGACAGAGAAAATCGAAGAGAAGAAGAAAATTGACGAAGAAGAGGGGACCGAAATTCCTAAGGCCGTACTAGGGGCCGCTTATCCTAGGATAGTTGTTTCCGATTCGTGGGGAGAAATCCTCTAACCTCTGATTTTGTATGAGATTATCTCGTTGCTCACTTTGGATCATATAATGATAAGGGTGATGGCGTCACACAAGCCAATCGTTTCTAACGATTACGTAACTAGCGACAATCCGGGCGTCGATTTCGATACCAACAACAATTCTCAAATCATACAAGATCTCGACGATCAAAATGACGAAGAAGGCATCCATCAAGGAGGCTACGAGAGTTCAACAAGCAACGGATCTATCCGTGCGAGTTTCGAGGAGCTCCCACAGAATAGAAGTTAGAGCCTTCGCATTTTGAAGATAATCCGTATATTTACCATTCCGATTCAGAGGAGACACCGACAAACTCAATACTAGATCTCGAAGAAATTGGTCAACCTAAGAAGGAAAAGTCCTACCTCCAGAAATTGGTCCAAAAGACAAAGGAGCAGTGGTTGTTCAAGAAGAACCAACCCCAGCGAAGACATACCCATTCGAGAAGAAGCCGAGACACAGAGAACAAAGTGGACTACAACGTGCTAGCCCATCTTAGGAAACTACCGCTAAACCGACATTCACGATGCTCTCATCTTATCAAAGGAGATGAGAGAAGCTCGATCAAGGCTCACTTGATCCGAAATTACAATTTCAATGGCCGGGAGATTCCGGATGTGAGGTTTGCTCGTTAAAGGAACAAGCCGAGGTGTTACCTTCACGTACAATGACCTACTACTGGGGATGCCAGATCACAACCGACCGTTGTACATTTCAGCAGTTACACCGGGGAAGTTTACGCTCCCGCAGCACAGGATCCAGGAGCATCAATCAATATAATGAGTCTTCGAACACTAGCATACTGGAAATTGATGTCGCGAGCTCGAGGCCGACAAAATGTTATTAAGAGGATTCAACCGTAAAGGAGAAAGAGCCCTCGGTCAATAACGCTACCGATGAAGACCGGTGATTTAGCAAAGACAACCGCAAAATTTCATATAATCGATTCCGAACGTCGTTCAACGCTCTACCGGGCCGACCATGGATACATGAAAACAGATGGTACCATCATCTCTGCATCAGTGCATCAAATATTACGATGGAGGGGAACAAAGGCATCAAAGGAGACTTACAACCATTCTCCGTACATGAAATTGGAATCCATGAAGATGCAAACATTATGCACCGCCAAAGAAAACAATCTTCTCCAGAGATACCATAACAAATGAAGCAAAGAAAGTTCAGGACAACGAAGAACCTGAAGTTCTAGTCCAATACTCACCACCCTTCCGATGAGATGGTGAAGGTTTCTCCACAACTCATGATCCGAGGTCGAGGCTCTGGGGACGAGGCCGCGGGGTAGACACTAGGACACCGTATTTAAGAAATCCAACCATCAATGTTGATTGGGATGATAGTTCTCCAAGAAGAAAAAGAAATCAAGCAAGAAGGAAGCAACAATAAACAGGAAGAAGCCGCAATACAAGATTCCCCCCTCGAAGATGAAAAGAACAAAGAATACAAATCAATGTACGAGAAGATTAACCACTACGTACATACTACGACCCTAACTCCGATCCATTCTAATAAGATCGAGGGTATGGAGGTCAAAGAGGTACGTAGTGACGGTGCAAAGCCGATCAAATTTTACCGCGGTGCTTCTTCCTCCAAACCGAAAAATAATGTACAATTCGAAGATGTCATCATCGAATTAATGGAATTACTCGAGTGGTAATTTCCCGTGTTCAAAATTTAGTCCAACGTGGTTTCTTACTCGACAATGACAAAATGCCAATCACAACATTTTGAAAAGTTATGGAATAACTCCGTCGTCCTCCCAATTCAAAGTATGACTCGATTCACGCAGTGGTCACGACGATACCGAATTTTGCTTGGTTGTCACTCGCAAATCCAATGAAAACCGCATAAACTACAAACGAACTCGAAGATTTACAAATTGAGACGCTCCACTAGAATTCGAAGAAGAAATCAAATTCATAATGATGAGTTAACTAAGTTAACTTCGGGTACTAGCCGAAGAGCCTACACTTACCTTTGTTAGCTCCTTACTCAATAAAGAAGACTCCGGAGAAATAATCAAGTTATTAATGGAATTTAAAGACCGTTTACTGAGCCACGATGAAATGCCGTGATTAGCTCCGCAGGTCGTTGCACCATAAGCGTAGCATCCTACTGTCCCAAATTTACGTCCCAAGAATGCTGCCTGTAAAATCGAACAACAAGTCAGAAAACAAGTTAAAAAGCTAATGTATCGCCAACTTTGTCGCGAAGAACAATACCCGAATTCGGCTAGCCAACAATGCGGTGCCGCCGTAAAGAAGAATGGTCGTACTCGAATTTGTGCGGACTTCGCAGATTTAAACAAGGCATGTCCAAAAGATGAATTCCCTCTACCGATTCCAGAATCGATGATCGATATTGCTTCGACATGAAATATTCTCATTCATGGATGGATCTTCAGATACAACCGTATAAAATGGCTCCAGAAGATGAAAAAGCTTACAAAGATTCAACGCCGATCGAGTATTTCTCATATACCTGATGCCATTCGGACCGAAGAACGCAGGAGCAACTTACCAAAGAGCAATGACAAGAATTTTTGATGATCTCATCCACAATCAAGTCGAGTGCTACGTGGACGATGTCGTCATCAAAAGCAAAGTAAAGGAAAACCACCCGTATGATTCGAGAATTGTTTTCGAACGATTAAGACAATTTAACCCAAGATGAATCCCTAAAATGGCGCCTTCGCGTCACCTCCGGGAAATTCTTAGGATTCGTTGTCCGACATCGTGGAATCGAAATCGACCCGAGAAGATTAAAGCCATCTTAGAAATGCCGCCTCCCAAAACCTTAAAACAACTACGATCTTTTCAAGGGAAGTCGGCATACCTTCGACGCTTTATCTCAAACCTCAATGTGCAGGTGGTTGTACTTTCTCGCACTAGTTAAAAAGGACGCCAAATTTATTCGGGAAGAGAAATGCCGCATAGCTCTCGAAGACATTAAACAATATTTAATGACACCTCCCCGTCTTAGCACTCTACTTGTGTGATCACGATACTTTACACCGCGGCTCTTAGACGACTCCCTGAGCTCATAATTGTGTCAACGATGAGGGTAAAGAAAATGCTCTTTACTACTTAAGTCGTCGTTACTTCCGACGGAAGCAAGGTATCCCGCAATTGAAAAGCATTGTTTTGCCCCGATCTTCGCCGCTCAAAAGCTCAGGCACTACATGCTTTCTCATAAGGTCAATCATTTCAAGTTTAATCCATTGCAACATTTCGATGACTCGTCCAACACTTTCCGTACTGCTGATGGTCAATGATATTATTGCAATTCGATATAACTTTCGTGCCTCTCGCGTGCCGTAAAGGGACAAGTCTTACAGGATTTCCTCACAAGACACCTTCGCCGCCGAATCTCCTCTCAACGACGATCTCGCCGTATGAACAAATAATGAGCCTAGAAGACTTCGATGATCGACGTTGGGAATTGTATTTCGACGGAGCATCTTCAAGACACAAAGACGAAGAATCGCAAGTGATAGCGTCTCTACAGAATCGGCAAATCTTTATAACACCGAGCTGGGATGTTAAGATACTCCTACCACTCGACGAACCGTGTACAAACAACGGCGTAATACGAAGCCTCATAACGGGATTGGAATTAACCATTCAAATGGGATAACAGACATCACATCTTACGATTCACAAGCAGAATTATTCAACAGATCACGGACAATATGAATTTTTAAACTAAGACTCGAACAATACTTCCAAGATGCCATACTGTTGTATCGTATTCCAAATGTGACAATCTACAAAATTCCTAGAAAAGAGAATGTTTTAACAGATGCTTTAGCCCGTCTCGCAAAAGAATTTGCCTCGTTTGCAAGATGAATCGTTGGAAGTGCTGCCTCACGACGTCAGGTCCTATCACAGTCATTTAATATGATACACAAATCGAAAAAGAAAAAGAATCAACAAAGAATACGTAAAATCACGTAAGACGGCGACAACACGATACTCACCCGCAAACAAGAAAGCTACCGCACGATAGGTCGCTCGGCCCATCGATCAAGAAAAGAACTCGTCTTACGCATTAATAAACAACACATTATACAAGGTCTTTCGATCAAATGCGGCTAAGGTGCCTAAGCGGTCCGAGGCCCGTGAAATCGTTAAAGAGGTGCATTCGTGACTGGCGCTCACCAATGTCCAAAGATGAAGATGAAAATTAAAAGACTAGGGTACTACCGGCTCGACGATGACCGACTGCATGAAAATCGCCAAGAGCTGTCACCAATGCCAAGTGCACGGAGTGGTTCTACATCAACCTCCAAATGTGCTACACCCGACAATTGCGTCGTGGCCATTTGAATGTTGGGGCAATGACATAGTGGGTCCGATAGAACCACCATCTTCAAAAGGACATCGTTTCATTCTGTACGACGATTACTTTTCCAAGTGGGCGTATGTAGCTCCACTTAGAGAAGTGAAAGCACACTACGTGCTACAAGCTTTTTCAAGAACTGGGTTATCTAATGCCGGAGTGCCGCGCAGATCATCTCGTATAATGGGTCAGCATTCCGTAAGCACACAAATCAACAATTTTGTCAGAGACACGGAATCGACCGGGCGATACTCGACAATTTACTACCCAAGAGCAAACGGGCTCGCCGAGGCTTTTAATAAAAACTCTCGTTCAAATCTTAAAGAAAACCTTGGACGATAATAAGAGAAATTGGCACGAGAAATTGTTAGAAGCCTTGCGGGGGCCCACGACAACCTTCGTAACTCCTACTCAAGCTACACCTTACGCCTCCGTGTATGGGTCCGAGGCGTTGTTACCTTTAGAGGTTCGCCCTTCACCTCGAATTGCAATTGCAAATAAGATCACGACGAAGAAAACGCCAGATTACGACTCGAAGAATTAGAAAGCTTGAAGGGAAAAGACT
Organism: Papilionanthe hookeriana x Papilionanthe teres; assembly: GCA_022702705.1. NCBI lineage: Eukaryota > Viridiplantae > Streptophyta > Magnoliopsida > Asparagales > Orchidaceae > Papilionanthe > Papilionanthe hookeriana x Papilionanthe teres. The sequence continues at coordinate 54,394,467 of CM040422.1, forward strand.
TGGTAAATAAGCAATCGTACCCTTAGAACTATACCAAGCTAAGATGGTTCAAGCCCATAACAAACCGGGTCCGCCCAAGAACCTTCAAAGTTGGTGATTTAGTTCTCGTTCTCAAGAGACCTATTCTCGCACACCGCAAGATAGGAGGAAAATTTGAACCCACTGGGAAGGACCGTTTGTGGTTGAAGAAGATACCGTGAGGTTCCTACCAAATAGTGAATTGCCAGGGAGAACGACATATGCTTCCAATCAACGGACGATACTTGAAAAGTATTACGCTTACCCGATGTTTCAAGGAATGAATTCTTCATCCCTAAGAAACACGGGTGAAGTAATTACTTATGATTGGGTCCGAACCCAAAAAAATAAAATGTGCTAAGATAAATAAAATCATGATAATTAAAAGTTTTCCCTTTTGCTTCTTTTCAAATCAAGATCTCTTCCCTCATCTTATCCTACTTCATTCCTCGTTAAATTTCAAAATATAAGAATAATAAAAAATGTATCTTTAATAAACATTTTCTTAATGTTCTTGTTCTTAGTACAGCCCCCGATCCTTTTCCTTGTCTTTCGGGCAGTGGAAATGTCGTAACGGCGGTCGGTTTTGAACTTTAAGAATGGCGTAAGCCTTGCACTCGATGAAAAGAGGGTGAGTACTGTTGGATAACTCATCGACCTGCATTTCGCACCGACAGCCTACAAGACGAGGAAAGTGACTGGGTCCCGCTAACCGAGAAGAACTCCTGGACAGACAAGGATGAAAGTGGGTGGCCCAAGCCACCAATCCAACAACAAGAAGAGAAAAGCAAACACCGAAGAAGACAAGAAAATGAAGTCCGTAGTCAACATAAAATGAGGGCAGTTTGCCGCCGCGCGCCCGCAGATTCAAGAAGTTCGGAGGGCTACTCTCATACCACTAGAATCTAAGAAATAAGAATCGCCGCATCCGTAAAATGTTAACAAAACTAGTCAGCGACCAAATAACGAGATACTCGCTAATGCCAAAGACATACACTTCAAGGACACCTGTCACCTCGTAACCTCGAAGAAAGGAGGCCAGCTCCTAGAATACCGTAAAGAACCAGGGAAATCTCCGTAAGATCGAAGAAAGAAGCTACCACGCCACCGGATAACCACCGCCATGGCATGACCTTGTTGCGTAAGCAACTCCGGGGATGTCCCGACGTACATCATCCCCGAGGAGCCGAGGTAGCGCAGTGTGAACGTGAAGGGATTGAACCATATCCCACAATATGTCACAAGGCCTCGCCATCCGCATCATTCGAATACGAGTCGGAGAGGATGCGAATGTTGAAAAGAAAACTTTCGAATACTTCGAGAGAATTAAAGGAAGAAGAATCAACATACTAGAAGGCCTCGAGCTACACACCGACGTATTCTCGCAGTACTACCAAGAAATCGTAATCGTATCCCGGACTGGAAAAGAATGGGCCCAGCAGCCGCCCGAGGGAAAATACATACTCGTAACCCCCGAGATGGATGCCAGGAAAGGAAGAATCACAATACAATGCGGATGCTTCACAACTTTGTCAAGACAGAAGGAAACCCACCAGGTGGATACTTCGTCATGGGCAAGTAGATCCGATGCCACATCAAGAGAATTGGGTGAAAGATCGATAACATGGAGGGTACTCCACACAGATTGCATACCCAATAGCCGCATTATCAACATCTACAAACAAAGGGTGACCGCATACCCCCACATATTGATCACCACGACTTCGTCGACCTTCGCACGGCCTCTCAATGAGTGCAATATCATGTTCGCATCCGACCCTCCGGATAAGAAAGGCCCGGGTGAGTTCCGAGGGCCAAGAAAGATACCTTTACCGGTGGGTTCCGCCATGATACCGCAAGGTAACGGAGCGTATATCGCAAAGCATTGCATACTGGGGAAAGGAGCGAATCTCGCTACTTTCAAGAGGTGACGGGATGGCGCAAAATACCTTACCATTTCCAAACTGCATCTGCAGCTGCAGAACCTCCGCCTACGAGCCGTGAGTTACACGGGAAATATCACACCTCCAACGTACATCCACTCGCATCCTTGCCAAGGATGGCTTGGAAGGTGATGTTATCGACCATGTACCTCACTATTCGTACACATGGATTTTTCGGCTGCATGATTCTTTTCATATCAACAAAGATCATACACAAATTCGTTTCGAGTCTACATGGATTGTATGAAATATATTCCATCGAGTTTCGTACGACGATTTTCAACATGATTGGAATGAAAGCGACCATGTCACGTTTTCGCCTTCACCTCTTTTGTGCAAATCGACGGGAAACGCCATTAAAGTTAAATGAACTTCGAACAAAGAAACGTAAAAGAAAAAAAAAGAGAATAAAACAGTACTTTTTTAAAAAAATCTAAAAAATGACAAACACCAAGTTCACATGAACATTAAATAAACAACAAAATAAAATTTGAACCATTAAAAGATAAACGAAATCACCACAAATCTCAAATTCAATCTTTCCAAATTCCGAATCAACAATCTTTTCAAACTTCAAAATCAAATTCTATCCTTCCAAACTTCCAAATCAAATCTCAATCAAATTCCAAATCCACTTCGATCAAATTTCAAATTTGATCTTCCCAAATCTCAAATCAAATTCTCAATCAAAATCCAAATCCAATCTCGATCAAGTTTCAAACTCGATCTTTCAAATTTCAAATCAAATCTTTAAATCAAGTTTCAATCGAGTTCAAACTCATCCTTCCAAATTTCCAAATTTCCAAATTCAATCTTTCCAGGCTTCAAGTCTCAATCAAGTTCAAATTCAATCTCTAATACAATCTCAAATCCGATCTTCTAGATCTCAAATCAAATCTCAATCGAAAACATCAAATTCAAACTTTCGAGTCGCAGGATTTTACATCCAAGATCGCATCGCTTTAGGATTCTCTTCCTATCAGACCGAAATACATCAAAATTCAAACCTTTGGGTCGAGGATTTTACATCCAAGACCGCACCGCTTTAGGATTCTCTTCCTATCAGACCGAAATACATCAAAAACTAAACCTTGGGTCGAGGATTTTACATCCAAGACTGCACCGCTTTAGGATTCTCTTCCTACCGCACCGAAATACATCAAAATTCAAACTTCGAGTCGAGATTTTAGATCCAAGACCACCGCTTAGGATTCTCTTCCTATTGCACCGAAATACATCAAAAATTCAAAACTTTCGAGTCGAGGACGACATCCAAGACCGCACTCGGCGGATTCTCTTCCTATTGCACCGAAATACATCAAAATTTAACTCTGGGTCGAGGATTTTACATCCGAGATCGCATTGCTTTAGGATCTTTTCCCCTATCGCAATGAAATACATCACATCAAAATCAAACTCGAGGTTAAGGATTTTACATCCAACACCGCTTGCTCGAGATCTCTTCTCATTGCAACGATTCAATCTGACCCGAATTCAATTTTCTTTCGAGGTCAAGATGTTACATCTAAAACTGTATCCTAATTTTCATTTCAAATCAAATCCCTCAAATTAATTTTGACAAACTTCAATCTAAATTGAAACTCCAAACTAAAATTTAAACTCACACATCAAAACATAAATTGAAGCAAAATAAAATCTAAATCGAAATTCCCCATCATGTGACGGATTCACCTCCTTTTCCTTTCCCTCACCGAGAGTTCAAGAATCTCCAGTCTGCAGATATACTCGACACTCCCCAACAGAACTTCTACTTCGTCCTAAGTTCGTCACTCGACATCCGTGCTGGTTTTGTTGATCGCTCTTGGCCAACACCAATACGCGCGGTGTGCTCCGTCGCCTCACCACACCTATTGGGGGTCCATTTGTTGACCCTATTTTTGATGAGGTCTTCCTTTTCTTCTTTTAAAGGCGTTTAGGATCTAGCTCAGGCTTTTCCTTTCGACTATCTTAGAGGACTAGAATCGGGACCCGCTTTAGAAATTCAAACCACTTCTAAACTCCCCGCAAACTCCACAAACTCGACTATAGACCCCTAATCACTCTGTAGGGTTGGAAATCAAATATGGAAGTTTAAAGGACGAGTTCCTATGACCTTCGCCCAGACCCGCCCGGGTGGCCTCGGTCTCGGTGAAGGGGCCGTACACACTACACTTACACACTACATTTCCACACACTTCCTAAACCACACCCATACCCAACTCGACCCTCCGGACCATGTGTAGGTGATTCACATGGATGGTCCTTAACCCCTAAGCCCTCGTCAAGAGGTTAGAACAACATGCTGAATGCCTCAAATGAGTCCTTTCATGGCTCATATGGGCTTGAAAATGGCTTCATGGCTCAACCAAAATGGTTTCACCCCACCCACCACCTAATCTTCAATTTCCCAAATTTTCAATTTTCGACCCCGGACCCCACACCTACTAAACCTACCCAAACCTCGAATTACCCAAATTTCGCAAAAATCTCCAAATTACCTAAAATTTTCCAAAATCAATCCCAAAACACTTCCACATCACTCAAATTGATCATCCATACCCAAAAATACCAAAAATTCCAAAAATACCCCCAATACCCAAATACCAAAATACCCTTCTGCCTAAAAATCCAAAAATTCAGAAAATTCCCAGAAATTCCAGAAAATCCCAAATATTCCCAATTTCATTTTGTCCAACTACACCATGGGGACAATTTTGTCAATTTACCCTACTTTTGTCAAAACCCCCAAATTGACCCATTTTAACCCAAAGTGGACCCAATGTCAAACCAAACATACCCAATTGACCCCAATTTTGGTCCAATTCAATTCTAAACTTCAATTCAACATTCCCAATACCAATTTAGACCAAATCCAAGTCCAATTTGATTGACATTTGGATCCAATTTCACTTTGGGCCTTAAAGCCCACCTGACCTACGACCCAAACTTACTCAAATCTAACCCAAATAGGCCCAAACCTCAAAATTAAAAAAAACCCAACTAAAGCCAAAACCTCTTTGAAACATTCCCATAAACATTTCTTAATATTTATTTTACATCAATTTCAACCCTAGCCCAACATTGGCCCAAGTTAGCCCACCACCTACTGCCCATTTACCAAATAAACCCAAATTCAACCCAATTCAAACCCAAACCACCTTAAATCTATTTCAAGCCCTTCATAGAACATCCCTAAACCAAAAACCAACAACTATTTGGCCCAAACCTCTACAAAAATTCCCATCCATGAACACATCCTTAAACTTAAAAGCCCACTTCCCTTAAACCTTCTTAAAAGCCCATTTCCTTCAAAATTCAAAAGCCCAAATCTACCCTAAAGCCCACATGACATCTCCATTTGTCATCCATTTAATTAAATCCATTACCTAAGTCCTAAAGTCACCATCAAATTATTCCAAATCAAGTTTCATACAAATTTCCATCAAAACATCCAAAATTCTTAAAACCCTTTTCATGAAACAAATCAACCTTTTCCCAAGCCAAATGAAGCCATGAACAAGCTTCATTCTCAAGCCACATGAAGCCATGAGGGCTTGGATTTTGTCATTAGTCCATTTATGGCAAGAAGAGGGGTCTCTTTCTAAACCTCCTTTAACCCTTTTTTACCTTAATCATGTCACACACTAAACCATGTTTAGCCACCTCATCATGGACGCGAGACTTCACTCATTCCTTCTGTGGCTGACCTAAATGATTCCCTCAGCTCAAAATCAGAGCTTGGAAGGGTGCACCAAGCCCAAAATGGTGGGTTGACCCAAACCAAGCCAAAGTGAGCCTTCTCCCATTCCATTTAAATCAAACTCCTTTACACATGTCAAACCTCAATTGCCTACACTAAACCCCAGCCCTGACCCACCCGACCAAGATGGTGACCATCGCTCGGCCGGCCGGCCACTGTGCCGCCGGAAAACACCATGGCCGAGAGCTCACATGTGAGCCAACATTGAAATTCTCACTTGCTGAGTCGCCCCATGCCTAGTGGTCACCATGGCCGATCTTCTCTCACTCGTAGCAACATCCCAAGCCCTAACTCCCTCTCGAGAGGCCTTCCACCCTCTCCTATTTAAACTCCACCTCTCGGCCATGGGGAGCGAAAAACAAAAACCTTAAGGAAACTCGTCAAAATCACCTGCATCACTCTCATACATAGAGCACCCGATCCCACCGAATTCCAGCCCCAATTTCTTCTACCGAGCCCAATTTCGAGCTCAAACTTTAGCCCAAAACCGGACATTCTCCACAAGGAGCCAATTCCCAAACTGATTGGCTCTACACCTTCACTGCTACCCAGGAAGGTGTCCACCACCAAAAGCCCCATCTCCATGCCACCTGGGGGCTGTTCAAATGCTTTGTGATCGGGCTTGTCGAAATCATATCCGCACAATTCAATACCGTAGACTTCATCCGGAGCTTGTCAGACCCAATCGAAGGTGCAACAACTCTCAGATTGAAGCCACACTTCTCCGAGCCAAGGTATGAGCTAACTCTTCATCCCGAGCTTCGGAGATTCTTCATTTCGAATTCCTTGTTTCAATGCATGTTAGCCGTATAGATGTGTTCGTCTCTTCAAGACGAATCCATGAGCATAAGAACAAGAAAATCCATCAGGACCACGAGATCTTAGATTTAGTGTGGACGGCTCTCGGGTGAGAACACTTGGGGACGATGAACGGATGCCGTCCATTCCCACACGCGCGCACGGACGCCGCATCAGCCGGAGGCCAGGAGACGGTACGAGAACCGCGGGGCCCGGGCTGCCGACTCGGGGTGGCGGCGTCGAATGGGAGCGCGACGCGTGTGCGTTCGGAGCCGTCATAATTAAAAACCAAATATAATACAAAGATAAAGACTTATCTATAATTCCTCTCCACAAAACTCTTGAAGTTCCTTTGAAAATTTTGCTTTCTCTTACAATACTCTTTAGGGGTTGGCGCCCAACTCCGTGGACTCCAAATCTCAATTCTAATCTTAATACAAAGTATATAAAATGAAGTAAATATGATGAAGTGGAGAGGTGTGTTCTAAAATAACTCTCTAACATAAACCTCACTCATAAACACAAACCACACCCTCCAACAACAATCTTTTTTTTGATGTTCAAGTCCTCTTTTTATACTTCACCAAAAGGTGACTTTGTATCTCTTCAAATTGTGTCCAGAATCAACGCATCTTCTAATAGATGCATCCATTCAAGAGTATTTTGAATTGAATTTGGTGCCAATAGGAAGTTACCCATGTTCTCATCAAGAGGTGCTTCGAAAACCTCTTCAAAATGGTGCCTAAATTAAAGTAAATCATCTTTTTTAACTGTCGTGCATAAGCGTGAGGTACCGATGCTTTCCCGTGAGCCTGCTGGCGTGTAAGCTCCAGATCTAGGTGCATAGTCATGGGGCCTTGGTGCGTAAGCGTGGGATCTAGTGCTGAGCCTCCATATATCACTTTTTTAATTTTCTTCATTTTTGCTCCAAATTTTATCATTTTTCACTCTTTTCATAAAAATCATCAATTTAATCATACCTATACGAAAAACACACAAAACACATTCCATTAAAGTGTAATATTATCAAAAATAAGTATAAAAATTTGTATACAAAAACTATATATTTTATGTGTATCAGGCGCCTAAGTGCCCAGATCTGACGCTAATCGCCAACAGACAGAGAAGGTCGCGCCTAAGCACCAGGAAACCCGCACTTAAGCAAAGGGTAGTTACTTTACAATTTCAGGGAATTTTTGACAAATTTTAAAGTGGTTTTTAAGGCACCCTTTGATACAAACGTGAATAACTGATCAAGGGCTAAATGAATTCAAATTTCACTTTAAAGGATGCTTCTCTTAGGTAGATTCATTGAATATGGACACATTTTGAAGATACACCAAGGCACCTTTTGAAAAAGTATAAAAGAATGGACTTGTAGAAGAAGTAAATAGAGGCTATAGAAAGATTTTAAGAGTTAGGTTTTACAGAGTTTAGAGAGTAGTATTAGTAATAAGTTGTAGGATTCTTAATTAGGTATTCTTCACACTTATCTCATTCCTAGTGAAAGGGAAGGTGAGTAGAGATTTATAAGTAAAAAATCTATTATTTTAGAGGGATTTAAACGCTCTTGGGTTGGGGACCAATTCTAGGGAGTCTTGTAAGAGAAAGGAAGAGATTCAAAGGAACTTTAAGAGTTTGGTGAGAGGAACTTGAGATAAGTTTTTATTTTTGTACTTCATTTAGTTTTAATTGAGACTTCTTGTGTTTCCTACAAGATTTCTACTTTTAAAACTACTTGTTGTTGTGTTTTCTCCATGGATTCTGAGTAGTCTTCTTTATCTTTTTCCTTAAAATGAAAATTAATTAGGTGTTGGATGGAAATTGTGGAAGTATTGATCTTTAATAGATGGAGTTGTGTTGATTTACTCCTTCCACTTAATTTATACATGATTCAACCAATTAAGATGTTAATATTTGTTGTGAGAACATATAAGATACTAGTAGGTATTTTCTCAATAAAAAATAGCTATAAATCACCTGAGATTGTATGGATGAGAAAGTAATTCATATAATTTTGTGCAAACAAATAGGAAAATATACTTTGATGGGTGTAGAATTAAAGGACATTAGGGTGATAGACTAAAGACCTCAATTTGGTTTTTTTTTTTAGGTTTTGATGTGAGATGTTAGCCTCTAGGTGGAGAGAAATGAGGGAACTCTAGAGTGAGAGCTAGTATCTTCCCTACCTAACTAACCCAAGGAAAAAAGTTAAGATTTTCATGCCTATTTTATACTGATTTTGATGATATTGCACTTTAAAGAAGGGTATTTTTGGTTGTTTTCTGTAGGTATGAAGATTTAAGGACAAAGGAGCAAAAATATGCAAAAAGGAGCGAATTTGGAGCAAAAAGGACCAAATTATGCAAATTTGACCTAGGGCACCGACGGCGAGGTGGATGGCTCCAACGGCGTGATTTACCCGAGAGTTCATAATAAATTACAAGGGAAGCCGCCGATGGCGAAGTCAAGGCCGCCGATGGCGGGGACTATTTAAAAATACTATTTCTAGAAGGCTACCGACGGCGCAGCTCGAGGCCGCCGACAGCGCAGCTTGAGGTCACCTACGGCAGGATCGATGAATCTTTCCAGAAATACATCTAACGTGGACGATTTTTGAAGGGGTGCCTGAAAAACCCTTAAAGACTCTTCTACAAGTTTAAAAAGAACCATTTTAAGATGAAAATAGTGTCTCCTACGTGTTTACTAGAAAGTCTAAAGTATTCAAAAGAGTCAACTAGTGTGTCTATTAGTGAGTAGATAGTTGTTTTAGTATTGCTAATTAGAGAGCAGTGAGTTCAAATAGCGTTTTTGTGAGGAATTCTTCGAAGGATTGTAAGAGTGAAAGGGAAGTGAGAGATCTCTTCTACATTGTCGTTTCGAAGAAGAATTTCTCATGCTGTAAAGAAAGAAAGAGATTCAGAGGAACTTCAAGGAGTTTGTTTGGGGAGGAATTTAAGATAAGTTTTGTTTATTTACTATAGTTTGTAGAACTTTACTTTATTATATGAAATCCAAGTTTTATTAAGTCCTCTTCATGAATTTTGAGTAGTTGTTATGTATTTCTCCTTATTTTGATGTTTTTGTGAAATGATTATATGAATTAGTGTATTAAACCTAACATAAAGAGGTTGTAATGATACTATACCTAAACATACTTTACTATACGAATTGGCCATTTGTATTGTTAAAATCTTTGAAGAATTCTTAAGATCTGACTGTGGGCTAAGTATTCTTAACTAGTATGTATCACATTTCTCTTTGAAAGGAATACAGGTAAATCCTTGAAAGGAGAAGTGCAAATTAATAGGGAAATAATATTAATTGGACGTAGAATTGGAGATTTTAGAGTGACAGGCTAAAATCCTCAATTCGGTCCTATCGTTTAGGTGCTGAGGTGTTGATTGTTAGCCCTCAGGCGAGGGGAACGTGGGAGCTCCGAAGTGAGAGCCGGTATCCTCCCAGCCTAGCCGCAGATTTAGTAACCAAGCATAGGATTAGTCAATGTTCTTTATGCCTAGACCAAAGGGTAAAAAATAGGTATGCTCCTATTTGGCACAACGCATATAAAACTAATTCTAATTATTGCTTCACTTAAATATCTTAACAAAGGTGAAAGATTCTTGCTATTATATATTTGAACTTAACTTTAGTAGTAGTAGTAAATTGTTAGTAAAACTAGTTTAGATATAAATTTCATATTATTATCGATTGCGTATTAGTGACAGATAGACAATTTCGATCTAGTTGTGATTCTGAATTGGTTTATATAATCCTAATCCGTAGGCTTTAGTATATTTCCCTGTTGGACTGATAACCAGGACTCCATTAAAGCTCTGTATTACTTGAGTGATACGTATACTTACGTTTAAAGGTAACTCTGCGATCAAAATATTATAATATTTAATTTTTACTAAAATTAAAATTATGCTCCAAGTCAAGTTTTTGGCGCTATTGTTGAGGATTTATATCTTCTAGTGGTGGTGTCGAATTCTTATATTTTTAAGCATATTTAAATCGCGGATTAAATTTTCCGTGTCATTGCTGGAGACATATTTATTTGTTATAGGATTATAAAATAATTAGAGTAACAAACAATTTAAGACTGTTAGAAAACCTTTTTAGTAGAATTGCAACTTATTTAGTTAACTGTTTAGCTGTGTACTGATTTTGATTGTATGCTTAAATTTGGTTCTGAAAATCTTATACCCTACGATTCAGAATTAGATCACACTGTTAGGAGAATTAGAAAACTGAGAAAAGAACCTATAAATTTTGAAACAATGGAAATCAACGTAAACAACCAAAGAATAGAAAATGAACATCAATCTAGACCATTAAGAGATTACGCTAACCCTACATTAGATGAAATTCAATTAACTATCCAAAATCTTGATGTAGCCGCTAATTCATTTGAGCTTAAACCTATAATTATCCAAATGGTACAAAACAATCAATTTGGTGGAACTTTAAATGAAGATCCTAATTTACATCTTGCAAGTTTCTTAGAACTTTGTGCTACTTTTAAGTACGACAGAGTGTCTGATGATGTTGTCAGACTTAGACTCTTTCCTTTTTCGCTAAGGGATAAGGCTTGGTTAAATTTGTTAGCACCTGGATCTATTAGAACTTAGGGAAAACTTTCAAAAAAATTCTTATCGAATATATTTTCCACCATCTAAGACAGCTAAGCTTAGAAACAATATCACATCTTTCAGTCAGTATGAGGGAGAATCGATATATGAATCTTCGGAAAGATCTAAAGAACTTCTTAGAAAATGTCCACATCATGCTTTACCAGATTGATTAATTATTCAAACATTTTATAATAGATTAGTAGGATCTCTTAGATCTATAATTGACGCTGCTGCTGGTGGATCACTAATGTCTAAACCTTTTGAAGAAGCCTATGCTTTAATAGAAGAAATGGCTACCAATAATTTTCAATAGCCTGCTGAAAGGGTAAATCCTTAGAGAGTAGCCAATATTCATGATTCTGATGCTTTAAATATGATAGTTTCTCAAATTGCTGTTCTTTCAAAGAAAATAGATCAATACGGAATGAATCGTTCTCAAACACCTCCAATGTTACAAGAAAATTCATTAGGACAAATTGTAGATGCTCAATCTTCATATGAAATTATAAATGTAATAAATAATAGACAAAATAATCCTTATTCAAACTATTATAATCCAGGTTGGAAGAATCATCCAAATTTTAATTGGAATAACCAAAATAATAATGGTAATCCTTAGTGGGGGACCAATCCAGTAAACCCATTAGGAAATATAAATAATCAAGAGAATTTCAATTATAGACTTTCTAATCCATCAGGTTTTTATTATAATTCACAATTCATGGAGAAGAAGTTGTCTATGGAAGAATTAGTTTTGAATATGGGTAATCAATTACAAAATCAAGGAAATACTATAAAAAACATAGAAAACCAATTAGGGCAAATTGCTTCTTCACTAAGCAATAGACCTGTTGGAACTTTACCTAGCAATGTTGAAGTAAATCCTAAAGATCAAGGAAAAGAATATATCAAAGCTATTCAATTAAGATATGGAAAAGAGTTGGAAACAATAGTTCAAAAAGAAACTGTAGTTGAAAAGGAAAAAGAAGAAACTGAAGGAGAAAATGAAAGTTTTTATCCTGATTTTCCTCTGAAGCCTACGAATATTACTGTTGAAAAACCACCTCCACCATTTCCTCAAAGATTAAAGCAAGAAGATAAAGGAAAAAAGATTTGCTAAATTCTTAGACATTTTGAAAAAATTGTCAATAAATATTCCTTTTGTTGAAGCTTTAGAAAAAATGCCTGATTATGTTAAATTTATGAAGGATATACTCAAAAAAAAGAGGAAGTTACTAGATCATGAGACTGTTGCACTCAGTGAAGAGTGTATTGCTATAATTCAGAGAAAACTGACCGCGACTTTATATATTAAGCAAGAATTTATGAAGTCAAATTTATATATTTTGAATGATTTAGTAAAGTCACAAATTCAACGTAGTATACGTATCGTATCAAGTAATACAGAGCTCTAATGGAGTCCTGGTTATCGATCCCAAAGGGAGGTGAACGTTCTTTAAATCAGATAATATAGCACTAAAATCCAATACCCAATGTAACAATTACTTAAGTGTACTACCACTAGTTAATGCAAAGTATAATAAAGCTACTACAATTACTTCTAATTACTGAACTATATTAACTAACAAACACACTAACTTATGTGATTTATAAGATACTTCTATAAGAAAAGTGTCTTTCTTCTTGCATAAAGATTATTATGTGTGGATGATGAAGAATGGTAATTTTATGTTGTGCCAAATAGGAGCATATTTGCTTCTTTACCTTTAAAAGAGTACCCTCTCTTCCAAGCAGGTAAATAACATTACCTATCTTAAGTTTAGTGACTAAATCTAAGGCTAGGCTGGGAGAATACCAGCTCTCACTTCGGAGCTCCCACTCACCCTTCACCCGAAGGCTAACCATAGGCTTTAGTTACCAATCTTACGACCAAATTGGGGTTCCCATTGTGTCACCATGAAACCTCCAATTTGAAATCCATCAAAACTCATTTCCCTATTTATTTACACTTAATCCCCATGAACTACGCAATTCATTCACAAAAATTAAATGGTTTCTTCATTCTTGTTGTAGAACATTCAATTCTTTAGGAATTAATGTTCCTCAACATGTTTTAACAATTCAATTGGCCGGATTGAAAAGTAAATTAAGTTCCAAATTAAAGAAACATCACAACTTTTATAACACTTAAAGGGCACAGCATTCCACATCACCACATATTAATTACTTCATACAAGAAGAAAGGCAAGGGAGACTACTCACTAACCATAGAGAAGATATAGAAACACATGGATTTTATATATAAAAGAAGAGTCATAGAAACTACAATAGTAAATACAACTTATCTCTATCTCTTCCCCAAGCAAATTCCTTCAAAGTCCCCTTGAATCCTTTTCTCTTCCTTACAACACTTGATTTCTCTCCTTGGAACAAAGATGAAGAAGCAATCTCTCACTTTACTCCCTCTTCTCCCCTCCTTAGAGAAGAATCTCTCTTAAAATCACAAACCCTAACTCTCTCTCACACTTTCCTCACAGTCTCTACAACAATTCTCTTCTCTTACTTCTCTCTATTTTCATCTTAGACACTTAATTTAATTTTAGGAATGAATTCCCCAAGAGTTTCTTCAAGCATCTCTTCAAAAATCCGCCAAAAATTTTGAATTCGAAGTGAACCGACATAGGGTGCTAGCGAAGCCCTATCGTACCAATTAATTTTGGAGTCTCTGGATTAGGGCGCCGGCTGCACCCATTCTGGCGCCGGTGGCGCCAGGGCTGTTTTCCTCCAAATTGCTCCATTTTGCTCCAAATTCTTTACTTTTTGCATCTTTTTGCTCTAATCACCTATAATCATCATACCTGCAACAAATTATGAAAAATACCTTCCTTTAAAGTGCAATATCACCAAAAATAGGTAAAAACATATAGCTAAAAGAGTATATATTTTTGGTGAATCAAAAACTTCCTGAAAAACTTAAAGATCCTGGTAGTTTCACTATCCCGTGTGCTATTAATGAAAAATATTATAGAAAAGCATTATATGATTTGGGAGCTAGCATAAATTTAATGCCCCTATCAACTTTTAAAAGGTTATGAATTGAATAAATATCATCAACTTCTGTAACTCTACAGTTAGCTGATCGATCTATTACACATCCTAAGGGAGTTGTAGAAGATGTTTTGGTCAAGGTTGATAAGTTTATTTTTCCTGTTGACTTTATCATTCTAGATATGGAAGAAGATAAAGAAATTTGAATCATTTTAGGAAGACTATTCCTAGCTACAGGAAGAGCCATGATAGACGTTCAAAAAGGAATATTGACTATGAGAGTAAATGATTAAGAAGTAACCTTTAACATCTTAAAGTCAATGAAATATCTATCAATAGGAAAAGATGATGAATGTTTTAGAATGGATATATGTTATTTTCTAAGAACATAATATTTCAAAGAAAATTATGAAGAAAAATAAGAAATAAAAAAAGATAATTATGATGAAATTGATAGAGAAGAAGCTGATTATATTCAGGAAAAATTTTGAAACACTCAATTCAACAGCGCCAAAAAACAAAATATTAATTCCATTAGTTGTAAAACCCCCTGAATTTGAATTAAATAATCTTCCAATTCATTTGAAATATGCATTTTAAGGAGAGTTTTCAACATTACCAGTAATTGTATCCTCATACTTAAATGAAATTTAAGAACAAAAATTAATGGATACATTAAAAAAATACAAAAGAGCTTTTGGTTGAACTTTAGCTGATATTAAAGGAATTAGTCCTTCTATTTGTATGCACATAATTTTATTAAATGAAGAACATAATCCAAGAATTGACCCTCAAAGGAGACTAAACCCTATTATGAAAGAAGTAGTTAAAAAAGAGATTTTAAAGTGGTTAGATGCTGGAATTATATATCCTATTTCGGATAATACTTGGGTATGTCCAATTCATTGTGTTCCCAAGAAAGGATGAGTAACTGTTGAAGAAAATGAAAATAATGAATTAATACCTATCAGACAAGTTTCTGGATGGCGTATTTGTATTGATTATAGAAAATTAAATGCCGTCACCTGAAAAGATCACTTTTCTCTTCCTATCCTAGACCAAATGTTGGATAGATTTGCTGGACACAAGTAACACTTTTTTCTGGATGGATATACCGGTTACCATCAAATACCTATTGCTCTTGAGGATCAAGAGAAAATAACATTTACTAGTCCTTATGGAACTTTTGCTTTCAGAAGAATGTCTTTTGGACTATGTAATGCACATGCAACATTCCAAAGATGTATGATGTCTATTTTTAGTAAGTTAATAGACAATGAAATATAAGTATTTATGGATGATTTCTCTGTGTTTGGAATATCATTTGACGCATGCTTAAATCATCTTGAAAAAGTTTTGGAGTTGTGCGAAAAAACTAATTTAGTTCTAAATTGGGAGAAATGTCAATTTATGGTTGCAGGAGGAATTGTATTAGGGCATAAAATTTCGGAAAATGACATGGAAGTAGACCCTGCAAAAATTCAAGTAATAGCTAAATTACCACCTCCTACTATAGTGAGAGGGGTAAGAAGTTTTCTTGGACATGCTGGTTTCTACAGACACTATATTAAAGATTTTTTAAAATTACCAAACCTCTATGCCAACTTTTAGAAAAAGATAAGAAATTTGAATTTTCTGAAGACTGCTCAAATTCCTTTGAATTATTAAAGAAAAACTAATTACAGAACCTGTAATAGTTTCACGTGACTGTGAGAAACCATTGAAACTAATGTGTGATGCTAGTGATTATGCTATTGGAGCTGTTCTTGGTCAAAGATATGACAAAATTTTTAAGGTTATATACTATGCCAGTATAACTCTTAATGATGCTCAAATTAACTATACAGTTACTGAAAAAGAGTTATTGGCTATTGTGTATGCTTTTGATAAATTTAGATCATATTTAATTGGTACTAAATGTATTATGCATATTGATCATTCTGCTATTAAATATCTGATGCAAAAGAAGGATACTAAACCAAGATGAATTAGATGGGTACTTTTAATGCAAGAATTCGATTTTATGGTGATTG
Source organism: Papilionanthe hookeriana x Papilionanthe teres (assembly GCA_022702705.1). Classification (NCBI taxonomy): domain Eukaryota; kingdom Viridiplantae; phylum Streptophyta; class Magnoliopsida; order Asparagales; family Orchidaceae; genus Papilionanthe; species Papilionanthe hookeriana x Papilionanthe teres. The sequence continues at coordinate 54,410,665 of CM040422.1, forward strand.
ATAAAAAGAGAACTTAAAATCAAATTGCTAATCATTTGTCAAGACTATAATATCATGAATTATCTAACACCGACAATGAATTAATAGACAGTTTCCATGATGAACAACTTTATAATATAAATAAGTGGAAAATACCTTGGTATGCTGATATAGTAAATTATTTAGTAAGTGATATTTTGCCACCTATGCTAACATTGCAACAACAAAAAAATTTGTTCATGATTCAAAATCATATTTTTGGGATGAATCATATTTATATAAACAATGTAATAACTTTATTATTAGGAGATGTCTGCCTTATGAAGAAACTAAATAGATCATTCATAAATGTCATGATTCTGATTTTGGAGGACATTTTGGGTTTGACAAAACTGCATATAGAATTTTATAGGCTGGATTTTATTGGCCTACTCTTTTTAGAGATGTTTATAGATATATCAAAACTTGTGATAGATGTTAAAGAGTAGGTAATATATCTAAAAGAAACGAAATGCCTCTAAATTTCATATTAGAAGTTGAGATTTTTTATGTTTGCGGATTAGATTTTATGGGACCATTTATTTCTTCATTTGGAAACTTATATAATTTGATTTCAGTTGATTATGTATCAAAGTGGATTGAAGCACAAGCTTTACCTCATTGTGATGCTAAAAGTGTTTCAAAATTCTTAAAGAAAAACATTTCACAAGATACGGAATGCCGAGAGTGATTATCACTGACGGAGGATCCCATTTTAGGAATAAATACATTCAAAGATTGGCAGAAAAGTTTAATATTGTTCATAAATTCTCTACTGCCTATCATCCTCAAACTAGTGGTTTAGCTGAAGTTTCTAATTTTGAGATTAAACAAATCTTAGAAAAGACTGTAAATCCTAATAGTGTAGATTGGTCTACTAGACTGGATACTGCATTATGGGCATACATGACTGCTTATAAAACTCCTATTGGTATGACTCCTTACATGCTTATATATGGAAAGACTTGTCACTTATGAGTAGAATTGGATCATAAAGCATATTGGGCGATTAAAGAATTTAATTATAATTTGAAAAATGTTGGTGAGAAGAGAATGCTGCAATTGAATGAATTAAAAAATGAGTCTTACAATAACAGCAGAATTTATAAGGAAAAACTGAAGTTAAGGCATGATCAGAAGATTAATCAAAAGTACTTTAAGCCAGGACAAGAAGTTTTGCTTTACAATACAAGGCTAAAATTATTTCCTGGGAAATTGAAGTCTCGTTGGTTAGGACCCTCTACTATGACTCAAGTTTTTACTTATGGAGCTATTGAAATTGAAGATCCGAAGACTAGGAATATATTTAAAGTAAATGGACATAGATTGAAACCATATTTTGAGGGGAAAAGACCAAATTATAAAGAGGCTTTACTACTCAGTCAACCTGAATAACACCTGAATAGGTCGGGCTGACGACATTAAACCAAGCGCTTTATGGGATGTAACCCATATTTATCTTAAATAGTTGTGTGTTTGTTTGAAATTATTGTTAATTTGTAATAATATTATGTCCTACTACTCATATTTACCCTTTTATTATCATAGAATTTGAATCCATAGAAAAAATTTGGAACGTATTGGACCACGGTGTTTTTGTGCAAATATTTGCCTAGGACGCTGGTGTCTGTTCAAAATGTGTTCAGATTTGATGTATCTACCAAGGAACGTACCCCTTCATTCAAAATTGCCAACCAAAGAAAGTTATGGACATTACCAACAAGAGTTGCATCTCATCCCCTTTGAAATTGGTGCCAAATCCATTTGAAATTCGATTTTTAACTATGGCGGCTAAGCGCCGACCCAGCGGCACTTAGCCGCCGTGCCAAATTTTTGATTTTTCAATTTTTTGCTCCAAATTTGATCCAATTTTGCTCCTTTCATCATGACCATCCATTTTCATCATACCTGCAAGAAAAACACAAAATACCTTCCATTAAAGTGCAATATCATTAAAAATAGGTATAAAAATGTGCATAAAAATACTATATATTTTAGGTCTATCACAATCCCCCAAACTTAAAATATTACTTGTCCTCAAGTGACAGTTAATCTGATAAAACATTTTAGCTTGTAAATTATGTAATGAGTTTCTTAGGAAGATAACAAAATTTTGTTCTAGAAATGGAATAGTCTAATTTTAAAAAAAAATTCAGTAATTAAAACCAACTTAAAGTTTAGAAAGTTCTTAAGTAAAAGAAAATGATAAATATAAGTCTCTATCTATTTCAGAAATATTTGTAGATTTTTCAAATTATAGAATTCAAACATTTATTTTTCTCACATAAAAATCTTCATTTGAAAAATAATTTTACTTACTATATTACTACTTCAAGCTTTAGATTTTCTCTGAACTTATATCTTAAACTTTAGGTATGAAACCAATTTTTGATTAGGACCTTAAATCCTCAAGCTTCTCCTCCCTTTTCATAAACTTTTTATTATTATTTATAAGGAAAGGATTACTATATCTAGATAGACCTTTAATGATTTTGAATTCCATCCTTCCATTTAAAATAAAGATCAGATGTACATCTTTCACCTAAAAATCATAGTAATAAAATTTGAAGATTACTATTCGATAAAAGAAATTTAACCTTTGAAGAATAAAAGTCAAATCTTCTATTTATTCAAAAATACAAAACTTCTTACTAAAGATAGTTTAACTTTATTTAACACTTCTTCATTAAGAAAATTTTAACTTTAGGTTTTCATGATTACTATAAATTTTAACTAAATTATTTTATTCATTTCTATATTCAAAATTTTGTTCCCTTAATATAACTTCATGTACATAATTGTTCTCAATCAAAAATAATATTTCTTTTTAAATATTCTTGAAAATCAAATAAAATTTTAGGTTTTTAAAAATCTCTGTTTTTAAAATCCCCCCCAAACTTTTAAATTTTTAATTAAGATAAAATATTTAAGCATAAGAAATGATACATGGATGAGAAATAAAAACTGACATATTATGATTGCAGGAATTTTTAATATCCTAATATTCAAGTATAACAAATTAAATACACAAGTAAAATGAAATCAAATTTAGTTTTTCAGAACATTCTTCTTCTTTTTTTTTCTTTTTTTGTTTAATAATAAGAAAAGTAAAAATTTCAAAAGACTTCTACAATAGTGGAGGTTTTCAAAGCAAATACACACCAACTAAAATAACACACTGATACAGATAACATATGATAGTGGAATTTGAAGAATTTTAAAAATGTAGTTTTCCTAAGTAGAAGTTTCTAATAAAGGTTTATAATTTTGTAACAGTTTTTGGAATTAAAGTACACATTACTAAAAACTCTGACATAACATACACATAAAAACATTTACTATTACACACTACCAGACAACAACATATAAATCAACAATAAGAACAACAACAATACCTGAATATGCATAGCAGATAAACAATACAACTACAATCTGCATACTATCAAGGTTTACATCACACATAATCATCAAACAAAATACTAGATAAAGTACACAGTGACACAACAAATCAATACAACAACTATAACAAACAACATACATCTACTCTTCATCCTCATCATCATCATCATCTTGCTCGTTCCAATCTCTGGATGGCACATAAGGTATATAGAATGGATGAGGTGGCATCTCAGCACTCTGATCTCCTCTAATCAGTTTATCCAAATATTGCTGATAATTCTCCTCATATTCGTCATGTTTTACAATATATCTCTCAACATTAACCAGCTTACCATCCATATCTCTCACATGCTCTCGAGTAAGACTCACTTTTTTCAAAATCTTTCTTAATAAACTAGTCTGTGAGTCAGTAGATGACGAAGCATGTGAAGTAGTAGCACGAGAAGTAGAAGCAGCAGAAGCAGAAGCAGTAGAAGCCCTACCAAATCCTCCTCTCCAACCAAACTCTAAATGTACAGTGTAAGCACCAACGTTTACACTAGTAATTGGTCTCAATGGTTGAAGTACCTCTTCCCAGGTTTCAAATTTCACTCCAGATCTTTCACATAGTGAATGAATCAAGGAAGAAAATCCCATACCTGCAGTCGTGGTTGATCTAGCACAGTTCAAAACATAATCATAAATTATCCCTCCAATATCAATAGGCTTCCCATGCTGAATACAATGGTTCAACACCGCTCTTTCTCTCATCACTTCATTGGTGTGACTTGAAGGTAACAACTTAGATGAGATAAAATAATGCCATGCCTAAGAAATGACATTTAATTTGGAAGCAGGAAAGTTCACTCTTCTATCATTTATAATTTTCCATAACCCTCTTCCATCAGTCAGATATTCCATAATCTCATCTAATTCTCCTTCCGAAGGAAGATAGTTAGAATAAAAACAAAACATATCATGAGGTAGTCCATAAAAGGTATTGATTGCACCCGAAGAAAAGTTTACTTCATGCCTCCTAACCATCACTTGATTTTCCTCTGCAACAGGTAAATTTGCATAAAATTCTCTTACCACAGAAACAACAGCAACAGCGGAGAAGTAACAGTAATTCTGCTAGTTTCTTCTTGCAATCATATCTTCAATCACCTCTCTTGGCTTACTAAACACTCGCTCAGGAATCAACTTACGTGATTGCAATGCATCGATGTATCGTTCCTCAGCCCTCAAACTAAAAGATTTGTCAAAATCAAACTTAGTCTTTTCTCGTGCACGCTTTGACTTTGGAGCCATCTCTAAAAATTCACAAAAAATTCACCATAAATTCCAAAATCAAACTAAACTTGCTAAATTATCTTCCAAAACATATTTTCACTAAATCCAAGCAATTTCTCAAGTTTTTCCTCAAATTTTCACCATGAATAGTGATTTTAAGATTTTGCATAATGTACTCAAAATACATGGTGAAAATAAAAAATTTTACTTAGGAGATCGGCTCTTACCTCAAGGAATCCAAATCTAACAATTTTTATTGAGATCGGCTCTTAAATGATCCACAATATGATACACTAGGCTCGTCTTTCACGGCAAAGCAAAGGTTGAAGACAATGGGGTTGTTGAAAATGACAATTTTTGGGTTTTTAACTTTCGGGAATCATTTTTTGAGAATTAGCGCCTAAGCGCGAACTCTTGGCGCTTAGCCGTGATATCTGGTGCGTAAGCGCCGGCATTCTGGCGCTTAGTAGCCAGTACCCAAATTTTTATAATTAAGGTATATGCACTGAATCACTTTATTAATTACCCTTAATTAGTCCACAATAATTATTTTTCCCCACAAATCTTCCAATACTCCAAATCAAAGTTAAATAAATATTGATTCCACACAAATTTCACAAAAACAAACTTATATTAAAACAAACGTAACATTCAATACAATACTAGAATTTTTATCCAAACATAAAGGATAAAATTCTCAAAATACAAGACACTATAATCTTAAACTGATAAGTGTACATCTCTAAGATGTACCCATCACATCATCAGGCATAGACTTAAACATTAAACACACCAAACATAAACTAACAAGAACACTAACATAACATATAAGACACTAAACAAATAGAACCATAACAATTTTAATTTCACTCTCCATTAGGCAGAATATAACCATGACCACTATTATTCTCATTTGAAACTTAAGGAATATAAATTTGATAGAACGGGCGATCATTGTTCATTCTTATATCATCTTCTTCAATCCATTTGTTCTTCACAAACATCGCCTTATCTATTTCTTCCACATACCTTGAATGATTGAATTGCATCTTGAGTTGCCATCCCATGTGATCCAGATGTAAAGTAATATCATTGATCTTTGCTTCCATTGAAGTCACTCGGGCTTCAATTTTTGCAATCATCTCTGCAATACCTTGAATGCTAACAGCCAGATATCCATTAAATAACTCCTTAGCACCATCACTAATGAACTTACTTTTGTTAGAATCTTGCTTCTTCTTCATCTCGTTCTCCCAGGAAGACATGATGCACTCAAAATTCTCTTCTTAAACTTCAGAAATGAAAATAGGACTTGGGGCAAGTGTTTTCCTTAAGTCAGGACCATTTTATAAACTTGGGAGATACTAGAATATTCTCCAACACGTTTAGAATCTCCTAAATAACTCCCACAACTTCTCCCCCACGATCAAGGCTCTCAATTCACATTTTTCACATTTTTTATAACTGTGTCGCCTAAGCGCCAACTAGTCAGCACTTAGCTGTCAGTGCTCAATTTAGCACAGGTCTGCTAAGTGTCCAAATTCTCATTCTGACTTTTCTAAATCATCAATTAAGGTCAAATAAACTCCACTTAAGTTTAAAAACTCCAAATTACTACCACTAAAAACATAAAAACAAACTAAGCAAAACAAACGAAACACACAAAACAAATATAAAGCAAAGCACACCGATAAATATGGGTTGCCTCCCACAAAGCGCTTGTTTTAACGTCTTCAACCTGACATACCCAGAACTCATTCTGAGTGACCCAACATTAAATTCTCATCAGATTTAGATTTATTGACTGAAAAATATTGTTTAAGTCTTTGTTCGTTAACTTTAAATATTTTTTCAGTCTTAGGATCTTGAACATCTACAGCTCCATAAGAATAAACTTTTATCAGAATGAATGGACCCATCCACCTGGACTTAAGTTTTCTAGAAAATATTCTCAATCTAGCATTATACAGCAAAACTTGTTGTCCTGGTATAAGATTTTTGGTAAGAATCTTCTGATCATGCCATAACTTCATCTTTTTCTTATAAATCTTAGCATTTTCATAAGATTCATTCCTTATTTTTTCAAGCTCATTCAGTTGCAATAATCTTTTTTCAGCAGCATCTTTTAAATTATAATTAAACTCTTTAATAGCCCAATATGCTTTATGCTCAAGTTCAAAAGGTAAATGAGAAGTTTTCCAAAAATCAGCCTATATGGGGACATTCCTATAGATGTTCTGTAAGCAGTCCTATAGGCCCACAAAGCATAATCCAGTTTAATTGACCAATCCTTTCTATTTGGATTAACAGTTTTTTCCAATATTCTTTTAATTTCACGATTGGATAATTCAACCAAACCACTTGTCTGCTGATGATAAGCAGTAGCAATGCGATGATTAATATGATATTTCTTTTTTAACTTCCCTATAATCGCATTTCTAAAATAACTTCCTCCATTAGTTATGATTACTCTTAGTATTCCAAATCTACAAAATATATTCTTTTCTAAAAACTTTGCAACACTTTGAGCATCACATCGAGGTAAAGCAATAGCATTAATCCATTTCGAGACATAGTCTACTGCTATCAAAATATAAACAATTCCGAAAGATGGTGTAAATGGTGTCATAAAATCTAATCCCCAAACATCAAATATTTCAACTTCCAACATATAATTGAGGGGCATCTCATTTCTTCTAGAAATATTGCCTACAAGCTGACATCTATCACAATTTTTAATATAAACGTTCATATCCTTAAAAATTGTAGGCCAATAAAATCCTGATTCTAATATTTTATATGCAGTTTTATCACTTCCAAAATGTCCCCATAATCAGAATCATGACATTTTTGAATAATTTCATAAGTCTCTTCCAAAGGTACACATCGTTAAATTATAAAATCCTTTCCTTGTTTATATAAAAATGGGTCATCCCAAAAATAAGTCTTAGTATTAAACAAAAATTTCTTCTTTTCATTATATGTCAAACCATAGGGTATAATATTACTAACAATAAAGTTTACTATGTTTGCATACCATGGAACACTCCATTCCTTAACAGTGAACAGTTTTTCATCAGGAAAATGTTCATTAATTTCTTTAATATCACAGAAAGATTTTTCAATTTCAAGCATGGACAAATGATCAGCAATTTGATTATCAGAACCCTTCCTATCTACTATCTCATAATCAAATTCTTGCAAAAGAAGAATCCATCTTATAAATCTAGGTTTTGCATCATTTTCTTCATTAAGTATTTGATACCAGAATGATCAGTATGTACAAAATATTTAGTTCCAATTAAATATGATCGAAATTTATCAAAGGCAAATACTATAGCTAATAACTCTTTCTCAGTAGTGGTATAATTAATTTGAGCTTCATTAAGAGTTTTTCTAGCATAATAAATTACTTTGAAAATTTTATCATATTTCTGACCCAAAAGAGCACCAATAGCATAATAATTGACATCACACATTAATTGAAAAGGTTTTTTCCAATTTGGTGAAATTATTACAGGTTAAGTGATTAATTTTTCTTTTAATGTTTCAAAGGCTTCATGGCAATCATCATCAAAATTAAAAATTGCATCCTTTTCCACTAAACGACATAAAGGTTTTGTAATCTTTGAAAAATCTTTGATGTAACGCCTGTAGAATCCAGCATGTCCTAAAAAACTTCTAATTCCCCTTACATTGGTTAGGCAAGGTAAATTAGATATAACTTGAATTTTTGCAGGATCTACCTCCAAACCTTTTCTGAAATCCGATGTCCCAAAACAATTCCTCCTGTTACCATAAATTGATAATTTTCCCAGTTAAGGACCAAATTAGTTTCTTCACAGAGTTTTAGAACTTTAGATAGATGTTCAAAACATGATTCAAATGAAATTCCAAACACTGAAAAGTCATCCATAAAAACTTCAATCCATTTTTCAATTAAATCACAAAAAATAGCCATCATACATCTCTGAAATGTAGCAGGGGCATTACATAAACCAAAGGGCATTCTTCTAAAAGAAAACGTACCATAAGGACTGGTAAACATAGTTTTGTCTTGATCCTCAGGAGCAATTTGAATTTGGTGGTAACCAGTATATCCATCTAGAAAACAAAAGTATTTATGCCTAGCCAGTCTATCCAACATTTGATCTAGAAAAGGGAGCGGAAAATGATCTTTCCTTGTGTCAAGTTTTAATTTTCTGTAATCAATGCATATTCGCCACCCTGTAACTTGTCTTATTGGTATTATTTCATTCTTTTCATTAACAATCACAGTTACTCCTCCTTTCTTAGGAGCATAATGAATAGGACTAACCCATGCACTATCTGAAATAGGGTAGATAATTCCAGCATCAAATGACTTTAAAATTTCTTTCTTGACAACTTCTTTCATGATAGGATTTAATCTCCTTTAGGGATCAGCCCACGGTTTGCAATTATCTTCCATAAGAATTCAATGCATACAAATTGAAGGACTGATCCCTTTAATATCAGCAATTGTCCATCCAAAGGTTTTCTTGTGCTTCTTCAAAATTTCAAGCAAACTCTGTTCTTCTTTTTTAGTTAATTGAAAAAAAATTATAACAGAAAAGGTTGAGGATTCACCTAGAAAAACATACTTCAAATGATCAGGAAGCATTTTTAACTCAAGTTCAAGAGGTTTTTCAATTGATGGACCATAAGATTTATTTTTTCAGTCAAATTCAACAATTCAAAACTTTCACGAACATACTTTAAATCTTCTTCTTGAAAATCTTCAGAATCAAATAACTCCTCTTCTTGCTTATATTCAAATTCTTCTCTTTCAGCTTTCTCTTCATAAGTTGATTTGAAATGACATTCACTTAAATATTCGATAAAATCCATCCTTAAACACTCATCTTCTTTACCTCTTGCAGGATATTTCATCGATTTTGAAATTTTAAATGTAACAGTCTAATCATTAATCCTCATCGTTAATTCCCCTTTTTGCACATCTATCATGGCTCTGCCTGTAGCTAGAAAAGTTCTCCCTAAAATTATGGGTATCTCTTTATCTTCCTCCATATCTAACACAATGAAATCCACAGGAAATATAAATTGATCCACTTTTACCAAAACATCTTCTATAACTCCTTTAGGATATGTGATTGAACGATCTGCTAATTGCATAGTTACAGTAGTTGGGGTTATTTCTCCTAGTTCCAGTCTTTTGAATATTCATAGAGGCATAAGATTAATGCTTGCACCCAAATCACATAAAGCTTTTCCATAGAATCTTTCTCCTATTGCACATGGAATTGTGAAACTACTAGGATCTTTAAGTTTTTCAGGAAGCTTTTTCTGAATTATCACACTGCACTCCTCACTAAGTACAACAGTCTCATTTTCTTCAAACTTCCTCTTTTTTTTAAGAATATCCTTCATAAATTTTGCATAGCTTGGCATTTGTTCTAGAGCTTCATCAAATGGAATATTAATGGTAAGCTTCTTTAATATCATCAAGAATTTTGAAAATTGCTTATCCAACTTTTGTTGAGGAAGTCTCTGAGGAAATGGAGGTGGTGGTTTTTCTAAATCAACCTTAGGTGGAGAAATAGGTCTTTCAAAACCTTTTGGAGCATCCTCTTTAGGTCTTTCAATCTCTTCTTTCTCTACGTCAGTTTCTTTTTGAACTCTACCTTCCAATTCTTTTGCACTTCTCAGTTGAATTGCTTTCACTTGTTCTTTATTCTTTTCTCTTAGATTCACTTCAGTATTACTTGGAAGCATTCCTTGGGATCTATTACTTAAGTCATTTGCAATTTTTCCCAATTTATTTTCAATATTTCTGATGGTTGCTCCTTGAATTTGTAATTGATTTCCCATATGTGATACCACTTCTTCCATAAATAACTTCTTCTCCTTATTTTGTAAAGCATTGTTATAACCTAAAGGATAAGTTAATCTATTATTATTATTACGTTGGTTTTTCTAATTCCGCAATGGGTTTACTTGGGTGTTCTCCCATTATTGATTAACACCATCCTGATTATTGTTATTCCTGTTAAAATTTAGATGATTCTTCCAACCTAGGTTATAATAATTGGAATATGGGTTGTTAGGTTTGATTATAGCATTCACAGTTTCTGGTGAAGGAAAAGAATCAACCATTTGGCCTAATGAATTTTCTTCAATCATGAAATTGGGCTGAGAAAAATTCATCCCAAATTGGTCTATCTTCCTTAATACAACAAGAACTTGATTTGCTAACATTGTAAAAGCATCATTTTCATAAACACTGGCTACCTTTTTAGGATTTAACATTTCAGAAGACCATTGAAAATTATTAGTAGCCATTTCTTCAATTAAAGCATAAGCATCAGAAAATGGTTTAGACATTAATGATCCACCAACAACAGCATCGATGATTGATCTAAGAGATCCAACTAATCTTTTATAAAAAGTTTTAATTATTAGCCAATCTGGTATCGCATGATGTGGACATTTCCTTAGGAGATCTTTAAATCTTTCACATGCTTCATATATTGATTCCCCTTCAAACTGACAAAAATATGTTACATCATTTCTCAACTTAGCAGTCTTAGATGGTGGAAAGTATTTAGCAAGGAATTTTTGTGACAGTTCACCCCAAGTTCTAATTGATCCAGGTGCTAACGAATGTAACCACATTTTAGCTTTATCCCTTAGTGAGAAAGGAAAAATTCTAAGTCTAATAGCATCATCTGAAACTCCATCATATTTAAAAGTAGCACACAACTCTATAAAATTAGCAAGATGCAAATTAGGATCTTCGATTGTTGCTCCCCCAAACCGATTATTAAACACCATTTGGATAATAGTAGGTTTAAGCTCAAAAGAATTAGCAATCTACAATGTGGTTTTGAATACTACCACGAAGTTCATCTACTCGTAGGGTTAACATAATCTCTTAAAGGTCTTAATTCTTGATGGATGCCTACATTTTGATTTTGATGATTTGCCATTTCTTGAATATTTTTTTCTTTTTCTGTATTTTTAATTTTTTTTTATTTTTCTGATAGTTCTTTCTAATTCAGAATCGTAAGGCACAAGTCCTTCAGAACCTGAACTACGCATACAATAATAAAACAAAACAAAATACAACACACTAACAAAAATAAAGAAAAGTAAAAAATTTAAAATTTCGTAATTCTCTTTAAAATTCAATTTAATTAATTTTCCCCTGCAACGGCGCCAAAAACTTGGTTCTGTTGGATAAATGCGCTGGTGATTTAAGATATGAAAATAATGATTTTATAATATGGGATACTACGCAAGTATACGTATCGTTTATTAAGTAATATAGGACTTTCTGATTAAGCCCCGAGATATCGAACCCACAGGGAAAATATAAAATCATTAAAGGAATCAGAGAAATTATCTTTTTACTTTTCTTTAATTGTTTTTGAAAAACTATGTCTTGATTTTGAAAAGTTTTGAAGGTTGATATATCTTTTGAAATTTTCTTAATAAAAATGCAAAGAAAGAAATTAAAATTACAATAACTAATAACACTGGATATAAAATACTATTAACTAGAATATATTTTTCTTTCCTTTCATGAAGTAGTAATATTCTTAACGTATTGTTGTGGAAGTATTCAAATTTTTATTGTGACAGATATAAACAAATGTGTTCTTTACCCTTACTTGGTTCTGTAAAGAACATAGGTTAATTTGAATTTTCTATTATTTTGAACATGGTTAGGAAGGCAAGATACCAGTCTCTCACTCTAGAGTTCCCTCGATTCCCACCACCTCGGGGCTAACTTCTCATAACAAAACTCAAAACTTCAAACCAAATTAGGGGGTTTTAGCCTGTCACTCTAAAGTCCTCTAATTTTACTCCCTTTTATAAAAATCTTCTAATATTACATTCAATTATATGGACTACAGTTCTCACACATATAATTTCATGTGATTCTTACTAATTTTTATGAGACAATAACGCATTGGATCTTACATAATCTCAAGAAATTTTACAACTTAACAGACCAAATTAAGAAGTAAACAAAGTTTTTAGAATCAATCTTCACAACTTCTTCCAACTTTTAAACACTTATACTTTCCACAGCAATTATTTGCAAATTATTTATTTCTCCATTTAAGAAACAAAAAGATAAAGTAAACTACTCAGAATGCATTAAGAAAATATAAAAACACATTGATTTGAAATTAAAAACAACGATAAGAAAAATAATAAACGAAAACAAATATTAATAAACGAAATAAAAGTAAACACTTATCTGAAAATCCTCTCCACAAGACTAAGGAAGTTCCTCTGAAACTTTGACTTTTCGCTAAACTACTCCTCAGAGAAAGTCTCCCAACTCCGTTGACTCAGAATACAGACTTTAGACTTCAATAAAAACTAAACTAAAAGAAAGAAAAGAAGTGGGAAGAAGAATACTTCACTTTGGCCCTTTTCTCCTTTCTACTCTCTACTCCTACTCTAAAATAAAAACTTTTAAAAATGCAGTGGAAAAACAAAAGAAAGAAAGAAAGAACCCTTTAAAATGCAAAGGAAGAGTCTCTTAATCTTTCCTAAGACTCTCTTTAAATAGTAAACCAAAAGGTGCCTTGGTGTCTCTTCAAAATGTGTCCAGATTCGATGTATCTACCAAGGAACGCACCCCTTCATTAAAACCTGCCGCCCAAAGGAAGTTATGGATGTTACCACCAAGAGTTGCATCCTATCCCCTTTGAAATTGGTGCCAAATCCATTTGAATTTATTTTTCATTTTTTTGCTCCAAATTTGATCCAATTTTGCTCCTTTCATCATGACCATCTATTTTCATCATACCTGCTAGACACCGCCGATGGCGGGTTTTACCTAAAAGCTCTGGTATTTAATTACACAAGGCTCACCGATGGCTCCTTCAAGGCCGCCGACAGCCGGATCAACGAGTGGGCAGTTTTTCAGTTCAAAACGATGGTTTTTTGCTGTTTTTAGTGAATTCATTGTTGACCTCATTTTTGATGAGGTCTTCTCTTCTTCTTTTTAGTGCTTAGGATCTAGCCTTAGGCTTTTCCTTTGACTATCTTAGAGGACTAGAATTGGGACCCACCTTTTAGAAACGCAAACCACTTCTTAACTCCCTTCAAACTCCACAAACTCGACTATAGACCCCTAATCACCTAGAGGGTCGAAATCAAATGTGGAAGTTTAAGGATGAGTTCCTATGAGACTCTTTGGCCTTAGGATCGCCCTCGGGTGGCCTGGTCCGGTGAAGGGGCCGACTTACACACATACTACACTTATACACTACACTTTCACACACCCATACCTAACTTGACCTCCTGACTCATGTAGGTGATTCACATGGATGGTCCTTAACCCCTAAGCCCTTAGCTAAGAGGGTTAGGAACAACATAGTGAATGCCTCAAATGGGTCCCTTCATGGCTCATATGGGCTTGATATGGCTTCATGGCTCAACCAAAATGATTTCATTCCACTTACATCCACCCAATCTTCAATTTCCCAAATTTTCAATTTTTGACCCCCGGGACCCTACACCCGCCTAGCCTACCCAAAACCCTTGAAATTACCTAAAATTTTCAAAATTTCCTAAATCACCCAAAATTCCTCAAAATTGATCTTAAACATTTCCACATTACTCAAATTGATCATCCATACCCAAAAATACCAAAAATTCCAAAAATACCTCCCAATACCCTCCAAATACCCAAAATACCCCTCTTGGCCAAAAAATCCAAAAAATTCCCCGAAAATTTCAGAAAATCCCAAATATTCCCAATTTCATTTTGTCCAACTACACCATGGGCCAATTTTGTCAATTTACCCTACTTTTGTCAAAACCCCCAATTTGACCCATTTTAACCCTAAGTGAACCCAATGTCAAACCAAACCTACCCAATTGACCCAAATTCTGGTCCAATTTAGTTCTAAACTTCAATTCAACATTCCCAACACCAATCTAGACCAAATTCAAGTCCAATTTGATTGACATTTGGATCCAATTTCACTTTTGGCCTTAAAGTCCAATTTGGACCCATGACCCAAACCTAACCCAAACTCACCCAATTCAAACTCCAATTAACCCCAAATCTTTTCTAAATCTTCCTTAACATTCCCAAAAACAAAACACTAACATGATTTGCCCAAAATTTAGACCCAAACCCCACTCAAATTCAACCCTAAGCTAAAAAGCCCATTTTTGACCTAAACCTAAACCTAACCCAAATGAGCCCAAACCCCAAAATCAAAGCCCAACCAAAGTCAAAACCTCTTTGAAACACTCCCATAAATATTTCTCAACATTAATTTTACATCAATTTCAACCCTAGCCCAACATTGGCCCAAGTTAGCCCAATTTGACCTACATAGGCCCACTTACCAAATAAATCCAAATTCAAACCAATTCAACCCCAAATCACACCAAATTGACTCCAAGCCCTTCATAGAACAACCCTAAACCAATTATAACACTTATTTGACAAGGTCCTTCACAAAATCTTCACCCAAATGCCCATCCTAAAATCGAAAAGCCCATTCCCCTTAAACTTTCCTAAAAGCCCACTTCCTTCAAATTCAAAAGCCCAAATTCA
Organism: Papilionanthe hookeriana x Papilionanthe teres; assembly: GCA_022702705.1. Classification (NCBI taxonomy): domain Eukaryota; kingdom Viridiplantae; phylum Streptophyta; class Magnoliopsida; order Asparagales; family Orchidaceae; genus Papilionanthe; species Papilionanthe hookeriana x Papilionanthe teres. The sequence goes on from CM040422.1 coordinate 54,425,927, forward strand.
TCTAAAGCCCACATGGCACTTCCCCTCATCATCCATTTAATCAAAATTGCCCCTAAGTTTCAAAATCATCAATTAAACAATTCCAAATCAAGCCCCATACAAATTCCCATTAAAATATCAATATTTTCTTAAATCCATTTTTATGAAATTGACCCAAGCTTTTCCCAAGCCAAATGGAGCCAAGGATGAGCCATTCACAAGCCATATGGAGCCATGAAAGTTTGGCATGTGACCATGCCATTAATGGCAAAAGGAGGAGGTCCTTTAACCATCTCCTAAAAGTCATTAGCCTTAAGCATGTTTCCCCTTAACCAAGATTTAATCCAAATATTCTTGGATAAGGACATCACCACCTCTTGACCAGACTAGCCTAACTGATCTTCTCAGCCCAAGACCAGCCATGGGGAGGTGCACCCAACCCAAACCAATGGGTTGACCAAATTGAAGCCAAAATGACCTCTTCTCCATTCCATTTTAATTCAAAGCCTTTACACATGTCAAACTCCAATTGACTTCACCAACTTCAAGCCCTGGACTCCCTGACCCTGAAGGTGACCCATGCCTACCGGCCAGCCGCCTGGATCGCCGGAAAACACCATGGCCGAGACCTTGGGAGGAGCCAAACTTTGGAATTCCACCTTGCTGAGCTGCCCCATGCCCAATGGCCACCATGGCTGTTCTTCCCATGACCAGAGCAGCTCGATCCCAACCCTCGGCCATCCCCGGGAGGCTCTCCGCCCACCTCTATTTAAACCCGACCCCCTCACGGCCATGAGAGGAGAGTTGCACAAACCTTGCCAAAGCTCTGCCAAAATTGTTCCAAACCTTCTCCACCCTTAGAGCAGTTGATCCCCAAGGTCAATTTGCCCTAATCCCCACTGACAAAACCCAATTTCTCAACTGAAATTCCACCCAAAACCAGGACACTTCTCCACAGTGAGCCAATCCCCAAATTGATTGGTTCTACACCTTCACTGCACCGTGGGAAGGTGTCCACCAACAAAAGCCCCATCTCCAGGCCTCCCAGCTTGCTCCAACCTCTAAGCTTTGTGATCGGCCGTGGTCGAAATCTAACCTAGACAATTCACTGCGACCAGGAGACTTCATCTGGAGCTTGCTAGGATCCAATCGAAGGTGCAACAACTCTCAGATTGAAGCCACACTTCTCTGAGCAAAGGTATGAGCTAATTCTTCATCCCGAGCTTCTAGAGATTCTCCATTTCAAATGCTTTAATTTCAATGCATGATAACCGTATAGATGTGTTCGTCTCTTCAAGACGAATCCATAGAGCATAAGAACATGAAAATCCATTGAGTATCGAGTGAGATATTAGGGATTTAGTGTGGACGGCTCTCGGGTGAGGACACTTGGGGATGATGAACGGATGCCGTTCATTTAATACACGCGCGGACGGACGGTCAGGATCGCGTCGGATCAGAAGACGGAACGATACAGCGGGCCCCGGGAGCGCTGAGTCAGATGGCGGCGTCGAATGAGAGCGCGCCACGCGGCGTTTCGGAGCTGCCGAGGTTGACGCGGCGCCGCATGGATAAATAGAAAATTAGGGTATTTTTTTGATTTATTTAATTCCCTAAACTTCAAAAATTCATAACTTTGTGTAGAAAAATCAGAAAAATAAAATAAAAATACCCTCTTGCTCAGTGAACAGAGAAGAATAATGTGGAAAAGAAATTATTTAATTTCATCAAGTATTTTATTTTTAATAATTTATTTACTCTCTGCATACTTTTAATTCTCCATGCATGTATACAATTCACCATGGCTTGAGACCATAGGGCTTTTGAAGCCTCTGAATTTGGGAACATTCCCTGAATTTTCCAAAGTCAGAGGCCATCCCTATGAAGAGTTATTGATTTTTCAAATTCATGTTACTGTTTTGAGTATTTTAATTCAATTAAATAGCATGTTGTGAAATAAATTCTAGGAAAATTTGATGATGTTCCTTATGACCAGGGAACCCTAGGAAAAATAGGTTTTGAGTTAGTTCATTTAAAACAACCCTAATTGGCTTAAACACTCAAAATAGGTCTCTAATTAATTAGAGCTAACCATACATCAAATTGACTTGAAATTAATTCTCCACTGACCTTCAGGATCAGAGGAACCCACCATAAAAATTTGAGGTCAATTGGACTTGGTTAGCCCTACTAATTGGGTTGATTAAGCCATTTAGCTATTTTAAACTTTAAAAATTCATAACTTTCAAAATACTTTTTAAAAATTCACCAAATTGGTTTTGGAGCCTCTCTGATATTAGGGGAATTTAAGAAAATAAAAATTTCAATTTTCTAAAAAGTTGATTTTTTAATATTATTTTAATATTTTAATAATTAAAAAATAATAAAAATCACAAAAATAATAAAATTCACCAAAATGTTACATTTTGAATTTTAATCACTTAGGAACAAACCCCATATTTTTCTTAGGTATATTTAGTGAGATATTAAATTTTAAAGCTCTAGGGTAATTTTAAAATTAAAAAAAATGTATTTTCTAGCATTTTCACTAAAATAATTATAATAAATCATAAAAAAATCAGAAAATTGTAAAATTTGCTTGTCTGATTTCCTTGATATCAGAGAGATTTTTGAAAAATATAAAATTCATTTTTCAACATTTATTTTATTTTTAAATTAATTAACACTCCAAAATTTAAAATAATTATAATAAAAATATTATAATTCAAAAAATCACCAAAATTAGTCCAAGTGGTTCTCTGGTCAGTAGGAATGTCCTCTAATTTTCTTAAGGACAGAAACTTTCCCTTGGTCATGTTATTAAATTTTTCTTTGAAATCTCTATTTTCTACCAAAAATAATTATATAAATAAATTAAATACAGAAAAATCACATTTTCTCCTCTCATGTCTTTATTGACATATGAGTGAAGTCACATAAAAATTTCAAGTTTATTTGAGTTCAATTTAGTGAGTTATGAAATTATTAAGCTTAAAGGGTAAAGTGGTAATTAAAATATTAATCCTTAATTAAAACTTTAGGTTTAAAAAAAATTAATAAGTAAAATATTTGATCCTAATTTGATTTGGATGATTGAAATTTAAATAATTAAAGGGTAGAAACCCATTAAACAATTTTAAAATAATTAAACCTTAATTAAATAATTGATTAAATTTGGAAGAATAATAAAATTGGAATTATTAAAATAGGGATATTATTAGGAAGAAATTTATTCTTTAATTTAAAAATCCCTAAATTAATCATCTCATTAATATTCAATCCTTAATTAAAATGATAACTCAAATTCAAAACATTAAAAGACTTAATCATTAAACTAAAATTAAATTATTAAACTCTTTTAAAATTTTTTTTTAAAATAAAAAAAATAAAATTAAATTAAAAATTAAATTAAATTAAGTAAATTAAATTGAATTAAATTAAATTAAATTAAATTAAATTAAAAATTAAATTAAATTAAATAAACAAATTAAATTAAATTAAGTAAATTAAATTGAATTAAATTAAATTAAATTAAATTAAATAAATAAAATTAAAATAAATTAAATTAAATCAAATTAAATTAAATTAAATTAAATTAAATTAAAAATTAAATTCAATTAAATTAAATTAAATCAAGTTAAATTAAAATTAAATCAAATCAAATTAATTTAATGTAACATCAAATCAAACTAAATTGAATTAAATTGAATTAAATAGAATTAAAACTCAATTAAATTAAATTAAATTAAATTAAATTGAATTAAATATAACATCACCAAAGACATAAAGAATTCAAAATAAATCTAAAATAACTTGAACACTATTCCAAATTTAAACCCATTAATGGAAATTAAACTAAATCATAAACCATTTGAACACCAATTTACCCTCAAAAGCTTTAGTTATCATAACTCCTAAACGTAATATTAAATGAAATGTTACTTCACCTATAGGATATTCAAATGTCCTAGTTCACTGAGCAAGATAACCAAACTTGAATCCCTGGACGATTAATCCATTTATATAATTAAATTCATTCGGACTTAAAACAATCCTAGAAATATTGAAAAGATGTTTAAGATTATTCTTAAGCACTTCCTCAATATGATAGGACATTTATAAGAACAATTGGACTTAATTGTTCTTTGATGAAGAAAATCGTCCTCAAACCAAAACACAAAGACCTAGACGTCATAGGAAATGACTAGCTATAGGATTAGGAATTTGGTAGAAAACCATAACCCTTCCCTTAGCTTTACCTAGGAACTTGTTTAAGTATTCTAATTATGTTTTAAGTGCAGCTTGGGATGACGGGAAGACCCTCCAGGTACGCTGTTATATTATTGCAATTTACTTAACTGCATTGCACTTACTTTTCTTGCATGATAAACAACTGTTGCATGAAAACTCACACCTTTAGGATAGTCCCTAAAACTGAAACCAAAACTAAGTTAAAAGTCATTGCAAGATAAAATTCACCACCACAACATTTCAAAATATAAAACAACTCAAAATTTAATCACAAACAGAACACAAAACTACAATTACAACTAAATTAAAACGTCCTGTTGGATGATCGGGAATACCTCGGATGATGTAACCTACGTGTTGCTAACGGGATTTCCCACGGTCTAAATGAAAGTGTGGAACTCATTCAGTTGAGTTTAGCAAATTCATCTGGACTAAGTGAATCCGATAAAAATAATGATGCCGGAAGGATGGAACCGTGGGATCTTAACCGGTGTCGTTATAATTAACTTTAACATTTGTTTTAATTAAAACATAAAAAACACTTGGAAATTAAGATTTCCTCTAAACCAAAACACTTTTCTCATCCCCTGATTTATGATTTCTAAAACTAAACCTCTGCAAAAACAAGGAGCTCGGAGCATGGTGGGCAGCACGGCCATCGTCATCAGCAAAAACCCGAGTCTACTTCAAAGAAACTTTCCTAGAATTAAATAACAAAGCCATAGGACTTCGAGGTAGTTTGCCTAGTGCAACATAAATCCTCAACTCTTCGTTAGGCACTTGCATTGCAAATTAAGCCCTAACCGGTCTTAGGATTCCGAGGTAGTCGTCCGGTACGACAATAAACCCTCACATCTTCGAGGCTATTTGTTTGATTTTATTATACAAATATAAGCCCTAATTAATTAAAATTGGCAAGATCAAAACATTTAAATAAATATTAGGACTTTCCTAAACTCAAGCCAAACAATAGGATAGTCGGAAATTACCGAAGTTCGCTTCGAATCTGTGATTTCTCCTACTTTTCTTCCTTTGGATTCCCAAAACAAAATGTTCCAAATTTGATCCATTCCCTATCGAAATTCCAAAATTCAATCCCTTGAAAACTTAAACTTTGAAATTCTTGAGAGCAGTAATTATTGATTATTATCGAGAGTTTTCTTAGGTGATTCCCGTCACTTAAGATGTAATTAACTATAGGGCTTACCCTTATAGGGAATTTTAAAAGAACCTGTGTAATATAAACCCCGTTTAATGCTTTCATATTAAGCAGGGGAATTTGTCGGCTTATAAAATTGGTTCGCGGACCAAACGGATGTCACAAATCTTCTATTTTATTTAATCGAGCCCCACCGTCAAGCAAAGGTGTCTATCCTTAGGGTTAGATACACGGTTTGTGGTGCGGTGCTCGTTTATATAAACTATTTGGGATGTGAGATCGGCTTAATCTCATATCTTAAAACCTTCAAATTTAAAATTATTTTCAAAATCAAATACTACTTTTCAAAATTATTTATTTAAATTAAATTAAAATTCGCCGACAACTTCTGTTAGGCGACCCCCTTTTTAAAATAAAACACACAACCTAAAAAATAAGCCGTACAACTTCTGGCGACTACGCTGGGGAAAATTCCTCTCTTCATTATAATCAGATAATTCTGCTTTCAAAAGTCGGTATTGCATCCATGTCCTTAATGGATCAAACTACCCTTCTTTCCGTTGGAAAACTATGTTCATTTCTACCGTGAATAAGTATAGCCAACATTCTCTCGGATTTAGGAGCCACTGTTTAGACACCCCTAAACAGAGAGGTTCTGAAATCCTTTTACCTCATTTCTGAGGTAGGGTGGACCCCCAATAGGTGTTAGTTTAGGAGTGATCCTTCGAGTCGAGAAGTCTTGCATAAGACTTTCTTTTCCTTTCCAACTCCGAATCGGATTCCTTACCTTCTCTACACCTTTGAACATTTCGTTCTAAATAAACAAATCCTTTAATAAATGATTCTTTTAACAAATGATTCCTTCTTATAAATACATGAACAAGAATGAGTTCGGACTCTTTTCAATTCCTTTCTTTTCGTCGTAAAGAAAAGAAGCATAACTCGGGACCGACAACCGAATCTACCCCGCGAAATAGAAGCCCCAAAGCTGATTTTCTCCTTCACCAATGGACTCGGACTTCGCCGTCTATAAGGATGAGCTGCCCGACAATGGGATCATCCGATTTGGACAAGGATTTGAAAACACGAATGTCAAGATCACCGAAGTTTCCCTCTTTGCACTGACGAACAAGGTATCTGAAGCTGAGAAGCTACTGCTTGAGTTCAACCTTAGGTCGACTCGAGAGTTTCCTCCCCGCAAAGGATTCCGACCGAGAGGAGTACTCGCCGTCCGCGAGAGGACCGTTCTTACTACCCCCACCGGTCTAGTTGTTTCGCACCTACCCCGACTTCGCCCAATTAAAGGGGAAAGAAATCCAAAATTATGGTAAACCCGTTACCGTGGAGGGTACGAGATCTTCTCGTAAGACCTTCCGTTTCGAAATCGGGTCCAGCTCAAAGATTCCATCATCGACAAGGACCCAAAGAAGAAACAAGTAGAAGGATCGCTAGAGAAGCCGTAGCCGCCGAAATTGCTTTCCTGGAGGAAATCCCAGAACTGCCTGAATATACACCGCTGCCAGAATATACACCGCTGCCTGAATACATACCACTTTTGGGAGGAAGCAAGTTCCATCCCCTCTCCGCCGCAGAGGACGAGGAAAATGTTCGCAAGATTGCTACCGCATTACCTCAGCCCGCATATAACAACGATAGCCGCAAGAAAAGGACTAGAACTACGCCGTTTGCTCAACTGCAAACTTTGGTAGAAAAATTAGCAAAGAAGGAAAAGTGCCCCGTATCGGAGATTCTATGAAGGATAGAGCGGGTGCCAGTCAAATCTCGTCTTGGGCCCCGAGTAGAACCCGCCGTCATGACAGAAAAGCCAAGTAAAAGAATGAAGGCTAGTCCGCCCGTCGTCGTCTCGGATTACAGATTAGGAGGATACCACCTTCCAGCATTTGGCCGACTGCACCATCCGGTCCTAGACCTTCTGCCGCTGAAGGATAGTATGGCGTCCCACTACCGGGCGACTGAGATTGAAACAACGGCCCGAGAAAGAAAGTCTCGCCAGGAGGCTGGAATCTGAAGAAAGTGCTACTGCGATAAAGGGGACTCGTGAAAAGGGGACCCGGCAGCTATCGCACGACAACCGCAATGACACACAAAAAGCCCCGCTAGAAGATGCCATGGAAAAGTTGAGAACCGATATCCGACGGTTGGCAAAAGAAAGAGAAGAAAAGTTCGGAGATGAGATTGATTCATCGGAATTCATGGACGACGTATATGCAGAAATCAACATGGTTGAAACACGAGCTTCATCAGCTTCGCAAGGTGCTCCTGCAGCCGCAGAAAGAGAGGAGCCAGAACTGATGAGAAGACAGCTTCGGAAAAAGACGACACGATCGCTCAAATGGCGAAAAGGATGGAAGAGATGGCCGTAGCTCGGCCACTCTCCGAGTCAAGTACAACCACAAAGAGAGACACCCCCGGAGGTCATTCACATTGTAGACGGAGGAAAGGAGATTACATCCATCAACGGGGATGATCAACTGAAAAAGGATACAACACAAAGTATGATCCTTGAAAAGGATATCAAGAACTTGGTGGAACAGCAGGTGCGAGAAGCCTTAGCACAATCGAAGAGCGGGACATCCATTCGGACGGGTAGACCTTACCCGTAAGAATTCGACGCCGTCCAATACCCGAAAGGCTTCGTACCACCTCTCGTTCAAGACCTTCGACGGAACCGGAACCCCCGACAAGCATGTTGCACACTTTCGTGCCGCTTGTTGTAATGCCGGCGGGAAGGATGCATTACTCTTCCGACAGTTCGTCAGCAGTCCGTCAGGAATCGCCTTCAACTGGTATGCAGAATTACCAAACGGTTCGGTGAAGATGTTCTCGCAGCTAGAGAACCTCTTCATCGAGCGATTTGTCGGAGCTCGACACCACATCACTATAGGTGATTTAGTGGTAGAGAAACAAAGGCCGAACGAAACTTTGGTGGATTACATACTTCGATGGAGGAACTTAAGCATGAAGTGTGAACCACAACTACAAGAACAACATGCAGTCGGCATTTTACTTAAAAGCATTCACGGCCCGATAGCACTTCTCCTCAAAGGATTCACTATTAAGACTTTCGAGAAGTTGTTAAGCAAGGCCGGATGCTTGCAAGAAGAGGCGAAGCAATTAAGTTTCGCCGACAAGACGGACAAGCGTAGCCGGTGAAGACCTTCGAAAAGAAATCCGGGATCATTGCGACGAGTTGACAAAGGCAAGCAACCGATGCAAATACCACCGCAACGGCCGCAACAACCACAACAGAATTACCAAAGCAACCCCGCCCAGCTATCAGTCATCTCCACAGTATGAACAACCGCCTCATCCGCAACGTACATTAAGGGAGCTTCTGAGCAGGGAATATCCGTTCAAGAATGAAGCAGTACCGAAAATGTTCCGTAGTCTGATGAAGACTCCAGATTTCCAGCTGCCAGAGCCTAAAAGACCAGAGGAAGTCAACAAGAAAGGTGATCCCAACTTTTGCCCCTACCACCGGATGCTTGGGCACAAGATAGAAGATTGCATTACCTTCAAAAGTTGGCTCAACGACAACCTTCGGAAAGGGAATATAACGATCCCGAAGGAGTACATGAAGGAACCCCGTAAAGGAGGTTCCGTCAATGTTATCTCAACCGATCCCGTCATTCCGATAGATCCCTATGCAATCGACGATGGATGGACTACCGCCCGGACAAGGTCTTCGAAGAAGATTTTAGACAAAGCATCCGAACCGCCTCGGTGCGAGCTTCAATTCGTAGTTCGAGACCCGTTAAGCCGGTACTATCACTTGCGATAGAAGAACCACCTCAACAGGAGACGATCGAAGAGAAGAAGAAGATCGACGAAGAAGAGGGGATCGAGACTCCTAAGGCTAGACTAGGGGCCGCTTATCCTAGGATAGTTGTTTCCGATTCTGGGGAGAAATCCCTCGAACCTCCGATTTTGTATGATTATCTCGCTCACTTCGGTGGGATCATATAATGATAAGGGTGATGACGTTGGCTACGTTTTGACTGTTTCTAACGATTACGTAACTAGCGACAATCTGGACATCGATTTCGATACCAACGACAATTCTCAAATCATACACGATCTTGACGAGCAAAATAACAAAGAAGACATCCATCAAGGAGGCTACGAGAGCTCAACAAGAAACGAATCTATTTACGAATTTCGAGGAGCTCCAGTCACAATAGAGTTAGAGCCTTCAGATTCTGAGGGTAATCCGGAAGAGCCTGTCATTCCGATCCAGGAGGAGACACCGACAAGCTCAACGCTAGATTCAGAAGAAATTACAGAAGTCAACTTAAGAAGTGGAAGAGTTCTACCTCCGAGAATGGGTCCAAAAGACAAAGGAAAGGTGTGGTTGTTCAAGAAGAACCAACCCCAGCAGAAGAAATACCCATTCGAGAAGAAGCCGAGACACATGAAAATAAAGTGGATTACAACGTACTAGCCCATCTTAGGAAACTACCGGCCAAACTGAGCATTTACGATGCTCTCATCTTATCAAAGGAGATGAGAGAAGCTCTGATCAAGGCCTTACTTGATCCGGAAATTTGCTTAGCTCAAATGGCCAGAGATTCCTTAGATGAGGTTTGCTCGTTAAAGGAACAGCGAGGCGTTACCTTCACGGACAATGACCTACTACTTGGGACAGCAGGTCACAACCGACCATTGTACATTTCAGTTACAATTGGGAAATTTACGCTCTCCAGAGTATTGGTAGATCCAGGAGCATCAATCAATATAATGAGTCTTCGAACACTAGCATATTTGGAAATTGATGCTCGTGAGCTCGAGGCCGACAAAATGTTATTAAGAGGATTCAACCAGAAAGGAGAAAGAGCCCTCAAGGTCAATAACGCTACTGATGAAGACCGGTGACTTGGCAAAGACAACTGCAAAATTTCACATAATCGATTCAGAAACATCGTTCAACGCTCTACTGGGCCGACCATGGATACATGAAAACAGGATGGTACCATCATCTCTACATCAGTGCATCAAATACTACGATGGAGGGGAACAGTGCATCAAAGGTGACTTACAACCATTCTCCGTACATGAAATTGGAATCCATGAAGACGCAACTTATTATGCACCGCCAAAGAAAACAATCTTCTCCAGAGATACCGTAACAAATGAAGCAAAGAAAGTTCGGGACAACGAAGAACCTGAAGTTCTAGTCCAACAGTCACTCACCACTCCCTTCCGGCGAGATGGTGAAGGTTTCTCCACAACTCGCATCCGAGGTCGAGGCCGGGACGAGGCCGTGGTAAAGAAGTTAGGGCGGCTGGACGGAGGAAACCAGCCATCAATGTTGATTGGGAAGATAGTTTGAAGAAGAAAAAGAAATCAAGCAAGAAGCAGCGACAATAAGTCAGAAGAAGCCGCAATTCAAGATCTCTCTCGAAGATGAGAAGAACGAAGAATACAAATCAATGTACGAAAAGATTAACCACTACGTACATACTATGACCCTAACCCCGATCCATTCTAACAAGATCGAGGGTATGGTGGTCAAAGAGATACGTAGCGACGGTGCAAAACCAATCAAGTTCTACCGTGGTGCTTCTACCTCCAAAACTGAAAATAATGTACAATTTGAAGATGTCACTTCATCAGAATTAATGGAATTACCTTTTTAGTGGTACTCTCCCTGTGTTCAAAATTTAATTCAACGTGGTTTCTTACCTCGACAATGGACAAAAGGTCAATCACAACATTTTGAAAAATTATGAAATAACTCCGGTCGTCCTCCCAATTCAAAGTATGGTCTCAGATTCGGCACAGTAGGATCAGTTGACGATACTGAATTTTGTTTGGTTGTCACTTGCGAGCCTAATGAAAACTGCATGGAAACTACAGACGAACTCGAAGATGTACAAATTGGAGACGCTCCACCGAATTCGAAGAAGAAATCAAATCTACAATAGATGAGTTAACGGAAGTTAACTTAGGTACTAGCGAAGAGCCTAGACCTACCTTTGTTAGCTCCTTACTCAATAAAGAAGACTCCGAAGAAATAATCAAGTTATTAATGGAATTTAAAGATCGCTTTGCTTGGAACTATGACGAGATGCCGGGATTAGCTCCGCAGGTCGCAATCCATAAGCTAGGAGTGGATCCTACTTCGTCCCGCTCGACAAGGTCCCGGAAGAATGCGTCTAGAAATCGAACAATAAGTCATAGCCGAAGTTAAAAAGCTAATAGACGCTAAATTTGTCCGTGAAGAACAATACCCGACTTGGTTAGCCAATGTGGTGCCGATCGAAAGAAGAATGGTCGGATCGTAATCAGTGTGGACTTCGTAGATTTAAACATGGCATGTCCAAAGGATGAATTCCCTCTACCGATCCCGAATTAATGATCGACATTGCTTCAACACATGAAATATTCTCGTTCATGGATGGATCTTCAGGATAAAACCGGATAAAAATGGCTCCGTAAGATGAAAAGCTTACAACATTCAGAACGCCGATCGGGGTATTTTGCTACACAGTGATGCCATTCGGACTAAAGAACGCAGGAGCAACCTACCAGAGAGCAATGACAAGAATCTTTGATGATCTCATCCACAATCAAGTCGAATTCTACGCGAACGATGTGGTCATCAAAAGCAAAATAAAGGAAAACCACCTTTATGATTTGAGAATTGTTTTCGAACGATTAAGACAATTTAACCTTAAGATGAATCCCTTAAAATGCGCCTTCGGCGTCACCTCCAGGAAATTCTTAGGATTCGTTGTCCGACATCGTGGAATTGAAATCGACCCGGAAAAGATTAAAGCTATCTTAGAAATGCCGCCTCCCAAAACCTTAAAACAACTACGATCTTTTCAAGGAAGTCGGCATATCTTCGACGCTTTATCTCAAACCCGTCAGTAGGTGTCGACCTTTCTCGGCACTAGTTAAAAAGGACGCCAAATTTATTTGGGAAGAGAAATGCCGGAAAGCCTTCGAGGACATTAAACAATATTTAATGACACCTCCCGTCTTAGCAGCCCCGGCCTCGGTGTAGACCGACGATACTTTACATCGCGGCTTTAGATGACTCTCTCGGAGCCCCGTTAGCCTAGTGTCAATGATGAGGGTAAAGAAAATGCTATTTACTACTTAAGCCGTCGTTTACTTCCGACGGAAGTAAGGTATCCCGCAATTGAAAAGCATTGTTTGGCCCCGATCTTCGCCGCTCAAAAGCTCAGTGCACTACATGCTTTCTCATAAGGTCAACCCGATCTCGAAATTTAATCCGTTGCAATACTCGATGACTCGTCCAACACTTTCCGCGGACTTGCCGGATGGTCAATGATATTATTGCAATTCGATATAACTTTCGTGCCTCCGCGTACCGTGAAGGGACAAGTCTTAGCGGACTTTCTCGCAACGACACCCTTTGCCGGCAGAATCTCCCCTCAATGACGATTTGCCAGATGAACAAATAGTGAATCTAGAACACCCTGATGATCGACGTTGGGAATTATATTTCGACGGAGCATCTTCAACACACAAAGACGAAGAATCGCAAGTGATAGTGCCCGGTAAGGCAGGAATCGGGCTAATTTTTATAACACCGGAGCGGGGGATGTTAAGATACTCCTACCACTTGACAGAGCCGTGTACAAATAATGAAGCAGAATACGAAGCCCTCATAATGGGACTGGAATTAACTATTCAAATGGGGATAACAGACATCAACATCTACGGGGATTCGCAGTTAATCAATCAACAGATCGCCGAACAATACAGAATTTTAAAGCCAAGACTCGAACAATACTTCCAGTGTGCCATACAGTTGTTGGGACAGATTCCAAATGTAACGATCTACAAAATTCCCAGAAAAGAAAATGCTTTAGCAGATGCTTTAGCCCGTCTAGCAAAAAAATTTGCCTGTTTGCAAGATGAATCAGTGGAAGTGTCGGTTCACCGGACGTCGAGTCCTATCACGACTCGACATAGACACAATACACAAATCGAAAAGAAAAAGAATCGATTACAAGAAGTGACGTGAAAACACAGAAGATCGGCGACAACCATTGATAGACTACCTGCAAACAGGAAAGCTACCAGACGATAGGTCGCTAGCCCATCAGATCAAGAAAAGAACTCTGTCCTACGCATTAATAAACAACACGTTATATAGAAGGTCTTTCGATCAAATGTGGCTAAGATGCCTAAGCGGGTCCGAGGCCCATGAAATTGTTAAAGAGGTGCATTCGAGACTCCGTGGTGCTCACCAGCCGAGTCCGAAGATGAGAATGAAAATTAAAAGACTAGGGTACTACCGGCCCTCGATGATGACCGACCGCATGAAAATCGCCAAGAGCCGTCACCAATGCCAAGTGCACGGAGTGGTTCTACACCAACCTCCAAATGTTACTGCATCCGACAATTGCGTCGTGGCCATTCGAATGTTGGGGCACGGATATAGTGGGTCCAATAGAACCACCATCTTCAAAAGGACATCGCTTCATTCTTGCGGCTACGGATTACTTTTCCAAGTGGGCGAGGCAGCTCCACTTAGAGAAGTGAAAGCACACCACGTGCTACAGCTTTTCAAAAACCAAGTTGTCTACCATTTCGGGGTGCCGCGCAGATCATCTCGGATAATGGGTCAGCATTCGAAGCACACAAATTAACAATTTTGTCGAGAGACACGGAATCGACCGGCGATACTCAACAATTTACTACCCAAGAGCAAACGGCCTCGCCGAGGCTTTTAATAAAACTCTCGTTCAAATCTTAAAGAAAACCTTGGACGATAATAAGAGAAATTGGCACGAGAAATTGTTAGAAGCCTTATGGGCCTACCGACAACCTTCGAACTCCTACTCAAGCTACACCTTACGCTCCGGTGTATGGGTCCGAGGCAGATGTTACCTTTAGAGGTTCGGCCTTCCTTCACTCAGAATTGCAGTTGCAAACAAGATCACGACAGAAGAAAACGCCAAATTACGAGTAGAAGAATTAGAAAGCTTGGAAGGGAAAAGTCTTGCAGTGCAGCAGAATTTAGAACTATACCAAGCTAAGATGGTTCAAGCCCATGACAAACTGGTTCGCCCAAGAACCTTCAAAGTTGGTGACTTAGTTCTCGTTCTCAAGAGACCTATCCTTGCACACCGCAAGATAGGAGGAAAATTTGAACCCACTTGGGAAGGACCGTTTCGTGGTCGAAGCAAGATACTCGGGAGGTTCCTACCGATTAGTGAATTGCCGTGGAGAACGACATATGCTTCCGATCAACGGACGATACTTGAAAAAGTATTACGTTACCTGATGTTTTGAAGGAATGAATTCTTCATCCCTAAGAAACACGGGCGAAGTAATTACTTATGATTGGGTCCGAACCCAAAAAATAATAAAATGTTCTAAAATAAATAAAATTGTGATAATAAAGTTTTCCTTGTTTTCTTTTCCAAATCAAAATCTCTTCCCTGATTTTATTCTACTTCATTCCTGTTAAATTTGAAAATAAAAAAATTTATAAAAAAAATGTCTTTAATAAATGTTTTCTTAATGTTCTTGTTCTTAGTACAGCCCCTGATCCTTTTCCTTGTCTTTTCGCAGGGAAATGTCGAACGGGCGGTTGGTCCTGAACTTTAAGAATGGCGTAAGCCTTGCACTCGATGAAAAGAGGGTGAAAGATGGAGCGATAATCGAGATTGACTCGGATTTCGCACCGCAGCAGCCTACAAGACGAGGAAAGTGACCGGGTCCCGCTGACCGAGAAGAACTGCCCGGCGGACAAAGTGATGAAAGTGGGTGGCCCAAGCCACAAATCCAGACTGCAAGAAAAGAAAAGCGAACACCGAAGAAGATAAGAAAATGAAGTCCGTAGTCGCTACAAGCGGAGGGCGAGCTTGTCGCCGCCGCGCCCACGGAGATTCAAGAAGTTCGAAGGGCTACTCTCACAACGAACGCAACGAAGAAATAAGAATCGCAGTATCCGTAAGATGTTAACAAAACTAGCCGCGGACCCAGCACGACGAGACAGCTTGCTAATGCCGAACATACACTTCGAGGACACCGGTTCACCAGAACCCGAAGAAAGGAGGCCGACTCCTAGGATAACGTAAAGGACCAGGGAAATCTCACAAAGACCGAAAAAAGAAGGCTACCATGCCACCGGATAGAACCACCAGCTGATGCATGACCTTGTTGCAGTAGCAACCCCGGGGATGTCCCGACTGTGCATCATCCCCGAGGAGCCGAGGTATGCGAGGAGAACGCGAAGGGATTGAACCGTATATCCCACAATATGTCACAAGGCCTCGCCATCCGCAGATCATTCCGGAATACGAGCCGGAGAGAATGCGTAACGTTGAAAAGAAAACCTTCGAATACTTCGAGAGAATTAAAGGTAGAAGAATCAACATACTAGAGGGCCTCGAGCTACATACGTATGTATTCTCGCAGTATGAACAACAACGAATCGTGGATTGTATCCGGATTTGAAAAGAATGGGCCGAGCAGCCGCCCGAGGGAAAACACATACTCAGAACCCCGGAGATGGATGCCAGGGAAGGGGAGAATCACAATACAATGCGGATGCTGTTACAACTTTGCGGAGGACAGGAAGGGAAACCCACCGGGAATACTCCGTCATGGGCAAGTAGATCCGATGCCATTAGTCATCAAGAGAATGGTGAAGAGATTGATAACATGGAGGGTACCGCCGCAGATTGCATACCCACATGCCTGCATTATCAACATCTACAAACAGGTGACCGCATACCCCCACACATAGATCACCATGACTTTGTCGACCTTTCGCACAGCTCTCTTTCCCGAACGAGTGTAACATCATGTTCGGATCCGACCTCCGGATAGCAGGCCCGGTGAGTTCCGAGGGCCGGTGAAGATACCTTTACCGGTAGGTTCCGTCATGATACTCGAAGGGCAACGGAGCGTATATCACTAAGCATTGCATACCAGGAGTACCGATGAAGCGGATCTCGGCTACTTTCGAAGAATGGACGACAGGAAGACACCTTAACATTTCCGAACGTACCCGTAGCTAGAGAACCTCCCGCCTTATGAGTTGTGAGTTACATGGAAAATATCACACCTCCAATGTACATCCATACGGCATCCTTGCCAAGGATGGCTTGGAAGGTGATGTTATTGACCATGTACCCCACTATTCAGACATGGATTTTTGACAGATGCTTCTTTGATGAATCAACAAAGATCATACATAGTCCATTTTGAGTCTACATGGATTGTATGAGATGTATTCCAGATCGAGTTGTATGATGTATCTTCAACATGATTGGAATGAAAGTGACCATGTCACATTTTTGGCCTTCACCACTTTTGTGCAAATTGACTGGGAAACGCCATTAAAGTTAAATGAACTTCGAACAAAGAACATAAAAGAAAAAAAAGAAGAATAAAAGAAAACTTTCCTAAAAAAAAAATCTAAAAATGACGAACACCAAATTCACATGAACATTAAATAAACAATAAAGTAAAATTTGAATCATTAAAAGATAAACAAAATCAACATAAATGTTAAACCAAATCTCAAATCAAATTCTCAATCAGATTTCTAATCCAATCTCGATCAAATTTCAAATTTGATCTTCCAAATTTCAAATCAAATCTTAAATCAAATTTCAATCGAGTTCAAACTCATCCTTCCAAATTTCAAATTCAATCTTTCCAGATTCCAAATCCAATCTCGATCAAATTTCAAATTTGATCTTCCAAATTTCAAATCAAATCTTAAATCAAATCTCAACCGAGTTCAAACTCATCCTTCCAAATCTCAAATTCAATTTCTTCCAGATCTCAAATATCAATCAAATTCAAATTTTTGGGTCGAGGATTTTACATCCAAGACTGCACTGCTTTAGGATTCTTCCCTATTGCACTGAAATACATCAAATTCAAATTTTTGGGTCGAGGATTTTACATCCAAGACCGCACTCGCTTTAGGATTCTTCCCTATTGCACCGAAATACATCAAATTCAAACTTTTGGGTCGAGGATTTTACATCCAAGACTGCACTGCTTTAGGATTCTTTCCCTATTGCACTGAAATGCATCAAATTAAAATTTTTGGGTATAGGATTTTACATCCAAGACTGCATTGCTTTAGGATCTTTTCCCTATCGCAATGAAATACATCAAATTCAAACTTTTGGGTCGAGGATTTTACATCCAAGACTGCATTGCTTTAGGATCCTTTCCCTATCGCAATGAAGTACATCAAGTTCAAACTTTTGGGTCGAGGATTTTACATCCAAGACTGCACTGCTTTAGGATTCTTTCCCTATTGCACTGAAATACATCAAATTCAAACAATTTTTGGGTCAAGGATTTTACATCCAAGACTGCACTGCTTTAGGATTCTTTCCTATCGCACTCGAAATACATCAAATTCAAATTTTTGGGTCGAGGATTTTACATCCAAGACCGCACCGCTTTAGGATTCTTTCCCTATTGCACCGAAATACATCAAATTCAAATTTTCGGGTCGAGGATTTTACATCCAAGACCGCATCGCTTTAGGATCTTTTCCTATCGCAATGAAATACATCAAATTCAAACTTTTGGGATTAGGATTTTACATCCAAGACCGCATCGCTTTAGGATCCTTTCCCTATCGCAATGAAGTACATCAAGTTCAAACTTTTGGGTCGAGGATTTTACATCCAAGACCGCATCGCTTTAGGATTCTTTCCCTATCGCACCGAAATACATCAAATTCAAACAATTTTTGGGTCGAGGATTTTACATCCAAGACTGCACTGCTTTAGGATTCTTTCCCTATTGCACTGAAATACATCAAATTCAAACTTTTGGGTCGAGGATTTTACATCCAAGACTGCACTGTTTTAGGATTCTTTCCCTACAACAATGAAATACATCAAAATCAAACTCTTGAGGTTAAGGATTTTACATCCAATACCGCATTGCTCTGAGATCTCTCCTCATTGCAATGATTCAATTTGATCAATTCAGTTTTCTTTCGAGGTTGAAGATGTCACATCTAAAACCTCAGAATTCCAATTTTCATTTCAAATCAAATCCCTCAAATTAATTTTGACAAAACTTCAATCTAAATTAAAACTCCAAACTAAAATCCAAGCTTACACGTCAAACTTAAACCGAAACAAAATAAAATCTAAATCGAAATTTTCACAGGTCATGTGATTTGGGATTCACCTCCTTTTCCTTTCCCCAGCGAGAGTTCAGGTATCTCCAGTTTTGGGAACATACCCGATACTCCCCAGCCGGAAATTCTTTTGCTTTGTCCTAAGTTTGTCACTTGGACGTTTGTGTTGGTTTTGTTGATCGCTTCGGTCAACACCAATACGCGCGGTGTGCTCCGTCGACTCACCACACCTATTGGGGGTCCATTTGTTGACCTCATTTTCGATGAGGTCTTCTCTTCTTCTTTTTAGTGCTTAGGATCTAGCCTTAGGCTTTTCCTTCGACTATCTTAGAGGACTAGAATTGGGACCCACCTTTTAGAAACTCAAACCACTTCTTAACTCCCTTCAAACTCCACAAACTCGACTATAGACCCCTAATCACCTAAAGGGTCGAAATCAAATGTGGAAGTTTAAGGATGAGTTCCTATAGGACTCTTTGGCCTTAGGACCGCCCCGGTGGCCCGGTCCGGTGAAGGGGCCGACTTACACACACACTACACTTATACACTACACTTTCACACACCCATACCTAACTCGACCTCCCGACTCATGTAGGTGATTCACATGGATGGTCCTTAACCCCTAAGCCCTCGGCAAGAGGTTAGGAACAACATAGCTGAATGCCTCAAATGGGTCCCTTCATGGCTCATATGGGCTTGATATGGCTTCATGGCTCAACCAAAATGATTTCATTCCACTTACATCCACCCAATCTTCAATTTCCCAAATTTTCAATTTTTGACCCCCGGGACCCTACACCCGCCTAGCCTACCCAAAACCCTTGAAATTACCTAAATTTTTCAAAATTTCCTAAATCACCCAAAATTCCTCAAAATTGATCTTAAACATTTCTACATTACTCAAATTGATCATCCATACCCAAAAATACCAAAAATTCCAAAAATACCTCCCAATACCCTCCAAATACCCAAAATACCCCTCTTGGCCAAAAAATCCAAAAAATCCAGAAAATTCCCAGAAAATTTCAGAAAATCCCAAATATTCCCAATTTCATTTTGTCCAACTACACCATGGGCCAATTTTGTCAATTTACCCTACTTTTGTCAAAACCCTCAATTTGACCCATTTTAACCCTAAGTGAACCCAATGTCAAACCAAACCTACCCAATTGACCCAAATTCTGGTCCAATTTAGTTCTAAACTTCAATTCAACATTCCCAACACCAATCTAGACAAAATTCAAGTCCAATTTGATTGACATTTTGATCCAATTTCACTTTTGGCCTTAAAGCCCAATTTAGACCCATGACCCAAACCTAACCCAAACGCACCCAATTCAAACTCCAATTAACCCCAAATCTTTTCTAAATCTTCCTTAACATTCCCACAAACAAAACACTAACATTATTTGCCCAAAATTTAGACCCAAACCCCACTCAAATTCAACCCTAAGCTAAAAGGCCTATTTTTGACCTAAACCCAAACCTAACCCAAATGAGCCCAAACCCCAAAATCAAAGCCCAACCAAAGTCAAAACCTCTTTGAAACACTCCCATAAATATTTCTCAACATTAATTTTACATCAATTTCAACCCTAGCCCAACATTGGCCCAAGTTAGCCCAATTTGACCTACATAGGCCCACTTACCAAATAAATCCAAATTCAAACCAATTCAACCCCAAATCACACCAAATTGACTCCAAGCCCTTCATAGAACATCCATAAACCAATTATAACACTTATTTGACAAGGTCCTTCACAAAATCTTCACCCAAATGCCCATCCTAAAATCAAAAAGCCCATTCCCCTTAAACTTTCCTAAAAGCCCACTTCCTTCAAATTCAAAAGCCCAAATTCATCTAAAGCCCACATGGCACTTCCCCTCATCATCCATTTAATCAAAATTGCTCCTAAGTTTCAAAATCATCAATTAAACAATTCCAAATCAAGCCCCATACAAATTCCCATCAAAATATCAATATTTTCTTAAATCCTTTTTAATGAAATTGACCCAAGCTTTTCCCAAGCCAAATGGAGCCAAGGATGAGCCATTCACAAGCCATATGGAGCCATGAAAGTTTGGCATGTGACCATGCCATTAATGGAAAAAGGAGGAGGTCCTTTAACCATCTCCTAAAAGTCATTAGCCTTAAGCATGTTTCCCCTTAACCAAGATTTAATCCAAATATTCTTGGATAAGGACATCACCACCTCTTGACTCGCCTAGCCTAACCGATCTTCTCAGCCCAAGACCAGCCATGGGAGGTGCACCCAACCCAAACCAATGGGTTGACCAAATTGAAGCCAAAATGACCTCTTCTCCATTCCATTTTAATTCAAAGCCTTTACGCATGTCAAACTCTAATTGACTTCACCAACTTCAAGCCCTGGACTCCCTGACCCTGAAGGTGACCCATGCCTACCGGCCAGCCGCCTGGATCGCCGGAAAACACCATGGCCGAGACCTTGGGAGGAGCCAAATTTTGGAATTCCACCTTCGTCGAGTCGCCCCATGCCCAATGGCCACCATGGTCGTTCTTCCCATGAGCTGAGCAGCCGATCCCAACCCTCGGCCATCCCCGGGAGGCTCTCCAGCCACCTCTATTTAAACCCGACCCCTCACGGCCATGAGAGGAGAGTTGCACAAACCTTGCCGAAACTCTGCCAAAATTGTTCCAAACCTTCTCCACCCTTAGAGCAGTTGATCCCCAGTGTCAATTTGCTCTAATCCCCTCTGACAAAACCCAATTTCTCAACTGAAATTCCACCCAAAAGCAGGAAACTTCTCCACAGTGAGCCAATCCCCAAATTGATTGGTTCTACACCTTTACTGCACTGGGGAAGGTGTCCACCAACAAAAGCCCCATCTCCAGTGCCTCCTAGCTGCTCCAGCCTCCAAGCTTTGTGATCGACTGTGGTCGAAATCCAACCTAGACAATT
Source organism: Papilionanthe hookeriana x Papilionanthe teres (assembly GCA_022702705.1). Classification (NCBI taxonomy): domain Eukaryota; kingdom Viridiplantae; phylum Streptophyta; class Magnoliopsida; order Asparagales; family Orchidaceae; genus Papilionanthe; species Papilionanthe hookeriana x Papilionanthe teres. The sequence continues at coordinate 54,447,390 of CM040422.1, forward strand.
CACTGCGACCGAGAGACTTCATCCGGAGCTTCGCTAGGATCCAATCGAAGGTGCAACAACTCTCGCATTGAAGCCACACTTCTCCGAGCAAAGGTATGAGCTAATTCTTCATCCCGAGCTTCCGGAGATTCTCCATTTCAAATGCTTTAATTTCAATGCATGATAACCGTATAGATGTGTTCGTCTCTTCAAGACGAATCCATAGAGCATAAGAACATGAAAATCCATTGAGTATCGAGTGAGATATTAGGGATTTAGTGTGGACGGCTCTCGGGTGAGGACACTTGGGGACGATGAACGGATGCCGTTCATTTAATACACGCGCGGACGGACGGTCAGGATCGCGTCGGATCGAAGACGGAACGATACGGCGGGCCCCGGAGCGCCGAGTCGATGGCGGCGTCGAATGAGAGCGCGCCACGCGGCGCTTCGGAGCCGCCGAGGTCGACGCGGCGCCGCGTGGATAAATAGAAAATTAGGGTATTTTTTTTATTTATTTAATTTCCTAAACTTCAAAAATTCATAACTTTGTGTAGAAAAATCAGAAAAATAAAATAAAAATACCCTCTTGCTCAATGAACAGAGGAGAATAATGTGGAAAAAAAATTATTTAATTTCATCAAGTATTTTATTTTTAATAATTTATTTACTCTCTGCATACTTTTAATTCTCCATGCATGTATACAATTCACCATGGCATGAGACCATAGGGCTTTTGAAGCCTCTGAATTTGGGAACATTCCCTGAATTTTCCAAAGTCGAGACCATCCCTATGAAGAGTTATTGATTTTTCAAATTCATGTTACCTGTTTTGAGTATTTTAATTCCAATAAATAGCATGTTGTGAAATAAATTCTAGGAAAATTTGATGATGTTCCTTATGACCAGAGAACCCTAGGAAAAATAGGTTTTGAGTTAGTTCATTTAAAACAACCCTAATTGGCTTAAACACTCAAAATAGGTCTCTAATTAATTAGAGCTAACCATACATCAAATTGACTTGAAATCAATTCTCCACTGACCTTCAGGATCAGAGGAACCCACCATAAAAATTTGAGGTCAATTGGACTTGGTTAGCCCTACTAATTGGGTTGATTAAGCCATTTAGCTATTTTAAACTTTAAAAATTCATAACTTTCAAAATACTTTTTTAAAAATTCACCAAATTGGTTTTGGAGCCTCTCTGATATTAGGGGAATTTAAGAAAATTAAAATTTCAATTTTCTAAAAAAGTTGATTTTTTAATATTATTTTAATATTTTAATAATTAAAAAATAATAAAAATCACAAAAATAATAAAATTCACCAAAATGTCACTTTTTTAATTTTAATCACTTAGGAACAAACCCCATATTTTTCTTAGGTCTATTTAGTGAGATATTAAATTTTAAAGCTCTAGGGTAATTTTAAAATTAAAAAAATGTATTTTCTAGCATTTTCACTAAAATATTTATAATAAATCATAAAAAAATCAGAAAATTGCAAAATTTACTTCTCTGATTTCCTTGATATCAGAGAGATTTTTGAAAAATATAAAATTCATTTTTCAACATTTATTTTATTTTTAAATTAATTAACACTCCAAAACTTAAAATAATTATAATAAAAATATTATAATTCAAAAAATCACCAAAATTAGTCCAAGTGGTTCTCTGGTCAGTAGGAATGTCCCCTAATTTTCTTAAGGACAGAAACTTTCCCTTGGTCATGTTATTAAATTTTTCATTGAAATCTCTATTTTCTACCAAAAATAATTATATAAATAAATTAAATACAGAAAAATCACATTTTCTCCTCTCATGTCTTTATTGACATATGAGTGAAGTCACATAAAAATTTCAAGTTCATTTGAGTTCAATTTAGTGAGTTATGAAATTATTAAGCTTAAAGGGTAAAGTGGTAATTAAAATTTTAATCCTTAATTAAAACTTTAGGTTTAAAAAAAATTAATAAGTAAAATATTTGATCCTAATTTGATTTGGATGATTTAAATTTAAATAATTAAAGGGTAGAAACCCATTAAACAATTTTAAAATAATTAAACCTTAATTAAATAATTGATTAAATTTGGAAGAATAATAAAATTGGAATTATTAAAATAGGGATATTATTAGGAAGAGATTTATTCTTTAATTTAAAAATCCCTAAATTAATCATCTCATTAATATTCAATCCTTAATTAAAATGATAACTCAAATTCAAAACATTAAAAGACTTAATCATTAAACTAAAATTAAATTATTAAACTCTTTTAAAAAAAAAATTTTTTTAAATAAAAAAAATAAAATTAAATTAAGTAAATTAAATTGAATTAAATTAAATTAAATTAAATTAAATTAAAAATTAAATTAAATTAAATAAACAAATTAAATTAAATTAAGTAAATTAAATTGAATTAAATTAAATTAAATTAAATTAAATAAATAAAATTAAAATAAATTAAATAAACAAATTAAATTAAATCAAATTAAATTAAATTAAATTAAATTAAATTAAAAATTAAATTCAATTAAATTAAATTAAATCAAGTTAAATTAAAATTAAATCAAATCAAATTAATTTAATGTAACATCAAATCAAACTAAATTGAATTAAATTGAATTAAATAGAATTAAAACTCAATTAAATTAAATTAAATTAAATTAAATTGAATTAAATATAACATCACCAAAGACATAAAGAATTCAAAATAAATCTAAAATAACTTGAACACTATTCCAAATTTAAACCCATTAATGGAAATTAAACTGAATCACAAACCATGTGAACACCAATTTACCCTCAAAAGCTTTAGTTATCATAACTCCTAAACGAATATTAAATGAAATGTTACTTCACCTATAGTGATATTCAAATGTCCTAGTTCACCGAGCAAGATAACCAAACTTCAATCCCGGACGATTAATTCATTTATATAATTAAATTCATTTGGACTTAAAACAATCCTAGAAATATTGAAAAGATGTTTAAGATTATTCTTAAGCACTTCCTCAATATGATAGGACATTTATAAGAACAATTGGACTTAATTGTTCTTCGATGAAGAAAATCGTCCTCAAACCAAAACACAAAGACCTAGACGTCATAGGAAATGACTAGCTATAGGATTAGGAATTTGGTAGAAAACCATAACCCTTCCCTTAGCTTTACCTAGGAACTTGTTTAAGTATTCTAATTGTGTTTTAAGTGCAGCTTGGGATGACGGGAAGACCCTCCAGGTACGCTGTTATATTATTGCAATTTACTTAACTGCATTGCACTTACTTTTCTTGCATGATAAACAACTCGTTGCATGAAAACTCACACCTTTAGGATAGTCCCTAAAACCGAAACCAAAACTAAGTTAAAAGTCATTGCAAGATAAAATTCACCGCCACAACATTTCAAAATATAAAACAACTCAAAATTTAATCACAAACAAAACACAAAACTACAATTACAACTAAATTAAAACGTCCTGTTGGATGATCGGGAATACCTCGGATGATGTAACCTACGTGTTGCTAACGGGATTTCCCACGGTCTAAATGAAAGTGTGGAACTCATTCAGTTGAGTTTAGCAAATTCATCTGGATTAAGTGAATCCGATAACGGAAGGATGGAACCGTGGGATCTTAACCGGTGTCGTTATAATCAACTTTAAGATTTGTTTTAATTAAAATATTGAAAACACTTGGAAATTAAGATTTTCTCTAAACCAAAACACTTTTCTCATCCCCTGATTTATGACTTCTAAAATTGAACCTCTCGCAACAACAAGGAGCTCGGAGCATGGTGGGCGAAGCACGGCCATCGTCATCGACAAAACCTGAGTCTACTTCAAAGCAAAACTTTCCTAGAATTAAATAACAAAGCCATAGGACTTCGAGGTAGTTTTCCTAGTGCAACATAAATCCTCAACCCTTCGTTAGGCATTTGCATAGCAAATTAAGCCCTAACCGGTCTTAGGATTCCGAGGTAGTCGTCTGATACGACATAAACCCTCATATCTTTGAGGCTATTTGTATGATTCTATCATATAAATATAAGCCCTAATTAATTAAAATTGGCGAGATTAAAACATTAAATAAACATTAGGAATTTCCGAAATTCAAAGCCTAATATTAGGATAGTACGGGAAGTCACCGAAGTTCACTTCGGGTTTGTGACATCCCCTACTCCTCTTCCTTTGGACTCCTAAAATAAACCGTTCCAAATTTGAGCTATTCACTATTGAAATTTCCAAAATCCAATTGTTTGAAAACCTTAAACTTTGAAATTCTTGAGAGCAAAACCACTGATCATTATCGAGAGTTTTCTTAGGTGATTCCCATCACTTAAGATGTAATTAACTATAGGGGCTTGCCCTTATAGGGAACTTTAAGAACCCAGGTAATATAAACCCTGCTTAATTCATTTATATTATGCAGGGGAACTTGTCGGCTTATAAAATTGGTTCGCAGACCAAACGTATGTCACAAATCTCCTAGTTTATTTAATCGAGCCCCATCATCAAGCAGTGTGTCTATTCTTCGGGATAGATACACGGTTTGTGGTGCGGTGCTCGTTTGTATAAACTATTTGGGATGTGAGATCGGTTTGATTTCATATCTTAAAATGTTCAAATTTAAAAATTATTTTTAAAATCAAATACTACCTTTTCAAATTATTTATTTAAATTAAATTAAAAATTCGCCGACAATTTCTGTAGGCGACCCCTTTTCAAAACACACAACCTAAAAAATATGCCGACAAAGGTATTGCCCGCAGACTGCATACCCAACAGCTGCATCATTAACATCTACAAGGAGGGCGACTGCATACCTCTACACATAGACCATCATGATTTTGTTAGACTTTTATGCACATTGTCTTTTGTCAACCAGTGTAATATCATATTCGGATCTGACCTCCGGATAGCAGGCCCCGGAGAATTCCGAGGGCCGGTGGAGATACCACTACAGGTAAGTTCCATCATGGTGTTAAAAGGGAATGAAGCGGACATCGCAAAGCATTGCATGCCAGGAGTGTCTGTTGAGCGGATCTCTATTAATTTCAGGAGAATGGATGACAGAAAGATTCCTTTTCACTTTCAGCCAGATCCAGAGTTAGAGAGCCTCTGGCCTTATAAGTTGTGAGTTACATGAGAGATAGCACACCTCCAATGCACATCCGTACGGCATTCCTGCCTAGGGTGGCTTGGAAGGTGATGTTATTGTCCATGTATCTCACTATTCAGACATGGATTTTTGCAAATGCTTTTAGAAACAACTTGCAAGAATCTTACACAATCTGTTTTGGATTTATATGTATTGTATGAGATATTAAATTCTCAAAGAAAATATCATCATGTTTTGGATCAAGTTGTATGATGTATTTTCAACAAGATTGGAATGAAAGTGACCATGTCATGTTTTGCCTTCACCTCTTTTTGTGCAAATTGACTGGGAAATGTCATTAAATTAAAAGAACTTCGAACAAAGAACAAAGGAAAAATAAAAATAAATGAAAAATCTCTTTTGAAAAAAAAATCTGAATGTCAAAACAAACAACAAATAATCACGAGCTCTAAATAAACGTGAACTCTAAATTGAAAATCAAGCTAAAATAGAATCACAACAAACAACTAAAACAAATTCCTGAATCTGAAATCCCTAGCCTACGCTGTTCTCGAAATCCCTTTCGACTCTCCTCGATTTCATCCCTCTTTTGAGAAGGTCGATTGAGTCTACCGATGCAGAACCATGAAAATTTTTGATTTGGTTCTGATGGGATGGATTCATCTCCTTCGCCAAATAATCAAACTTCGATCAACGCTTATGGGATGTAAGATGCTTTCATGTCTCATTCCAATCCTCCACTAAACTGAAATTTTCACAAATCCTTCCAAATAAATTTCAATTATCTCTTTCAAGACTGGTACCAAATTCCAGTTCTCTCCTTTCGAGGTTGGTACCAAATTCTGACTCTCTTTCTAGGTTGATACCAAATTTCAACCTTTTAAACCTTCGAGACTGGTACCAAATTCCAGTTCTCTCCTTTCGAGGTCGGTACCAAATTCTGACTCTCTTTCGAGGTTGATACCAAATTTTAACCTTTTAAACCTTCGAGTCTGGTAACAAATTTCAGTTCTCTCCTTTCAAGGTCGGTACCAAATTCTGACTCCCTTTCGAGGTTGATACTAAATTTCAACCTTTTAAACCTTCGAGACTGGTACAAAATTCCAGTTCTCTCCTTTTAAGGTCGGTACCAAATTCTGACTCTCTTTCGAGGTTGATACCAAATTTCAACCTTTTAAACCTTCGAGACTGGTACCAAATTCCAGTTCTCTCCTTTCGAGGTCGGTACCAAATTCCGACTCTCTTTCGAGGTTGATACCAAATTTCAACCTTTTAAACCTTCGAGACTGGTACCAAATTCCAGTTCTCATTTCGAGATCAGTACTTAAATTCTGATTCTCACCCTTTTCAATCAATATTTAAACTCTAATTCTCCCTTCGAGACTGGTATTTAAATTCCAATTCTCTTTGCAATCCCGAGATCGGAACATAGGTTCCAATTCTCATTTCAAATCCAGGATTTACTTAAATCAACTTTAAATTAAACTTCAATCGGAATTGAAACTCGAAACAAACTGAAATCCAAACTCACACATTAAAATTTCAAACAGAAAATGAAACGAAATCTAAATCAAAATCTCCCCAGGTCTTGTGATATGGAATTCACCTTCTTTTCCCCAGCGAGAGTTCAGGGATCTTCAATCTTGGAGATTTACCTGATACTCCCCAGCGGAAACTTCTCTATACTTCGTTCTAAGTGTGTCACTTAGACGTCTGTGTTGGTTCTATTTATCTCTTCGGTCAATGCCAATGCGCGCGATGTGCTTGGTTAGCACACCACACCTATTGGGGGTCCATTTGTTGACCTCCTTTTTGATGAGGTCTTTTCTCTTCTCTCTCCTTAGTACTTAGGATCTAGCCTTAGGCTTTCCCTTTGACTATCTTAGATGATTAGAGATGGAACCCACCACTTAGAAATTCAAACACCTCTTAACTCCCTTTAAACCCCACATGCCTCATTAACAACCCCCAAATCACTAGGAGGGTTAAGATCAAATGTGGAGGTTTAAAGGATGAGTTCCCTATAGGAATCTTTGACCTTAGGACTACCCTGAGTGGCCTGGTCTGGTGAGGGTTGACTTGCATACATCACACCCATACACACATTTTAATTCCCAAAACACTTTCACCCAATTTGACTTCTTGACTCATGTAGGTAATCCATATGGATGGTCCTCAACCCCTCAGCCCCTGGCTAAGAGAGTTAGGAACAACATATTGAGTGCCCAAAGTAAGTCCTCTCATGGCTCCATTGAGCTTAATATGGCTTCATGGCTCAACCAAAGTGATTTCATTCTACTCACATTCAATCAATCTTCATTTTTCCCAAATTTCAATTTTTGACCCCCGGGGCCCTACACCCACCAAACCTACCAAATGCCCTTGAAGATGCCCAAAATTTGCAAAATTACCTAATTTACCAAAAATCCATAAAAATCAATCCTAAACATTTCCCACCACTTAAATTTATCACCCATAGCCAAATATACCAAAATTCCAAAAAATACCCCTCAATTCAAATACCAAAAATACCCTTTTAGCTCAAAAATCTATAAATTCTAAAAATTCCCAGAAAATTTCAAAAAATCCCAAATATTCCCAATGTAATTTTGTTAAACTACACCATAGGCCAATTTTCTCAATTTAACCCACTTTTACCAAAATCCCCAATTTAGCCCATTTTTAACCAATGTAAGCCCAATGTCAAACCAAACCACTCCAATTGACCTTAATGTTGATCCAATCCAATTCTAAACTTCAATTCAATATCCCAAATATCAATTTAGACCAAATCCAAGCCCAATTTGATTAACATTTGGATCCAATTTCAATTTGAAGCTTAAAGCCCAATTTTGGCCCATGACCTAAACTTAGCCCAAACTAACCCAACTCAACTCCAATTAACCCCAAATCTTTTCTTAAACCTTCCTAATATCCCCACAAACAAAACACTAACAAGATTTTCCCCAAATTTGAACCGAAACTCCACCCAAACCTAACCCAAAACCAAAATCCCCTAAATTGGCCTAAACCCAAACCTAACCCAAATAGGCCCAAACCCCTAAAGCAAAACCCAACCAAAATTGAAAACTCTTTGTAACAGTCCCATAAACATTTCTCAACATTAATTTTACATTAGAAAAAAAGTTAGCTCTACCTTAGCCCAAAGTTAACCCAAGATAGCCTCTTTTGACCCATTTTGTCCTTACCACTAAAAGACCTAAATTAAACTCAATTCAACTCAAGATCACCTCAAATATGTTCTAAATCACTCAAGATACATCCATAAACTAAACCCAATACTTATTTGACATGGTCCTTCACAAAATTTTCATCCAAAAGCCCATTTTTTAAAATCTAAAAACCAACTTTCCTAAAGACTTTAAAAGCCCATTTTCATCAAATTTAAAAGGCCCAAAACTAATTCTAAAGCCCATGTGAAATTCCCATCATCATCCTTTTAATTGAAATCATCTCTAAGTCCTAAATCAATAATCAAATCATTAAAAATTAAGCGTCATGCCAATTCCCACTAAATTCATCATAAATCCCAAAATCCATTTCCATGAAATTAAGTCAAGCCATGGACAAGCCATAGGCTAGCCATGAAGCCATCCTTAAGCCCCATGCAAGCCATGTGAGTGGTGTTCATGTGACCATACCATATTGGGCAAAAGGAGGGAGTTCTTTATTCATTCCCTTAACAATGATTAAACCATTTCATGCTTCCCCTAAACCATGCTTAAACTTAAATGTACTTAGATGATGACTTCTCCCCACTAAGCTAGCTGACTTACCTGATTCCCTCAGCCCAAAAATCAGACCTTGGTGGGTGCACCAAGCACATTTCCATGAGTTGACCAAACCAAGTCCAAAAGAGCCCCTACCCCATTCCATTTTGAATCAAGCTCTTTACACATGGCTAACCCCCACTGTTTGCACAAAACTCAACCCCTGGACTCACTGAGTCAAGATGGTGGCCTGACCCTACCGGCCAGCCGCCTGGGTAACCGGAAAACACCATGGCCGAGAGCTTTTTTTGGATTCAAAAATTCAAATTCACTTGGCTGAGGTGTCCCAACCCAAATGGCCACCATAGCTCTTCTTCTCCTGACCAGAGCAGTAAATCCCAGCCCTCAATTGTCTCTGGGAAGCCCCTAACCATGGCTATTTAAACCAGCCATTCCTCTCGGCCAAAAGGTTGGCTAAAATCAACCTTCACAGAACTTCACCAAATTCCTCACAGAGCTTCCCCTAGCCTAGAGAAACTCATCCCCACTGTCTTCCTGCCCTAATTTCCACTGATTGAGCTCAATTTTGGAGCTCAATTCTCAGCCCAGAATAGGACATCCCTTGAAACTCCACCAAATCCAAATTAACTCCTCCCACACCTTCACCAGAGGTAGAGAAGAAGTTCCCCGGCAAAAGCCCCCTCACCAGGCCAGCCATTGCTTCCAGCCTCCAAAGTCTGAAATCATGCCTAGTCACTTTCATACCTAGACCTTTCACCAGGGTCAGAGGCTTCATCCCTAAGCTTCTCCAACTCCAACAAACATGCCGAGCACATTCAGTTGAGGCTTCACCTCCTGAACTAAGGTATGGATACTCCTCCTCCCTGAGAGCTTCCAACGATTCTTTATTTTGTTTGAGTTTATTTCAATACATGTAAACCACATGGATGTGTTCGTCTCTTCAAGACGAATCCATAGAGCATAAGAACACAAAAATCCGGTGAGAAAGGAGAGAGATTTTAGGGTTTGAGTGTGGACGGCTCTAGGGACACTCCAGTTGAAGATGACGACCAACAGCCGTTGGATCGAGCGTGCATCGAATGGACGATGCAGATTGCATCAGACGAGAAGATGGAGCGGGACGCGTAGCTGCTGACTCAGGTGGCGGCGTCGAATGGAAGTGCGACGCGTGGCCTTTCGGAGCTGCTGAGGTTGACGCGGCGCCGCGTGGATAAGTAGATAAATAGGTTATTTTCTATTTATTTAAATACCTAGAATTTGAAAATCCATAACTTTGCATAGAAAAATCAGAAAAATAAACTAAAAATACCCTCTTACTCAGTGAATAGAGGAGAACAATGTGGAAAAGAAATCAAGTAATTTTGTTGAGTATTTTATTTTTAATTAATTATTTACTCATTTCAATGTTTTAATTCTCCATTTGCATAGACAATTCACCATGGCATGAGACCATAGGGCTTTAGTAGCCTCTGATAAACATTCCCTGAATTTTCTAAGGTCAGAGGCCATCTCTATGACAAGTTATTGATTTTCCAAATTTTTGTTCCTGTTTTGATATTTTAATTCCCATAATTAGCATGTTGTGCAATAAATCCTAGAAAAATAAGGGGAAGTATCTTAAGACCAGACGACCCTAGGAAAATTATGGTTTGAGTTAATTTATTAAGAATAACCCTAATTGGCCTAAACACTCAAAATTGAATTTTAATTAATTTGGGTTAACAATACATCAAAATCACTTGAAAACAATTCTCCACTGATCTTTAGGGTTAGATGAGTCCCACATAAAAATTTGAAACCAATTGGAGGTGATTAGCCCCACTAAATGGACCAATTAAGTTACATGACCAAAATAAAAGTTTAAAAATTCAAAACTCCAAAAATACATTTTAAAAATTCACAAAAATAGTTTTGGGGCTTCTCTGATGTTAGGGGAGTCTATAAAAATTAAAATTAAAATTTTCTAAAAATCTTCACTTTTCACCATATTTTAATATTTTAATAATTAAAAAATAATAAAAATCAGAAAAATATTAAAAATCATAAAAATGTAATATTTTGATTCCTAATCACTTTGGAACAAACCAAATATTTTTCCCAAGTCTCTAGGTTAAGATATTGAATTTTAAATGCTTAAGACAATTTTTAATAATAAAAAGATGGATTTTCCAACCATTTCACCAAATTAATTCTAATAAATTAAAAAAAATCAGAAAAATATAAAATTTGCTTCTTTGAACTCCTTGAGGTCAGAGGGACTTAATAAAAATACAAAATCCTTTTTTCAACTTTAATTTTATTTTATAATTAATTAACATTCCAAAAGTAAAAATAATTATAATAAATAAAATATAATTCAAAAAATCACCAAAATTGGTCCAAGTGGTCCTCTGGTTAATAGGAACATCCCATAATTTTCCTAAGGGCAGAAACTTTACCTTGGTCATGTTGTTGAATTTTCATTGAAAACCCATATTTTTCATAAAAAATAAATATATAAATTAATTTAAATTTAGAAAAAATCACATCTTCTCCTCTAATATCTTAATTGACATATGAGTGAAGTGAAATAAAATTTTTAAGTTCATTTGAGCTTAATTTGATGAGTTATGAAATAAATAAGCCTAAAGGGGCATAAAAGTAATTAAAGGATTTTAATCCTAATTAATATTTAGGTCTAATCAAAGCGAGGGTAAATATCTGATCTTAACTTTTCTCATAGATGATTGAAACCTAGGGAATTAAGGGGTAGAAACCCACTAATTATCTTGAAAATACTTTAAGTGAACTTTAATTAATTAAATAATTTAAATTTTGGAAGAATAAATTAAAAATTTGGATTATTAAGGTTAGGGATATGACCTAAGAAGATATCAATTCTTTAATTTAAAATCCCTAAATGAATCATTTTAATAATATTTAACTTTTAATTAAATTTAAAGTGATAACTGAAATTAATAATTAAATAATTAAAAGGAAAATAAACATTAATTAAATTGAAACTTAAAACATTGAATAACTTGATAATCAAATTGAAATAAATTTAAAATATTAAAATTAATTTGAAATCACTTAAAAAAATAAATCTAAAATAAATTTGAAACATTAAAGAAAATCAACCTTAAGACAATTCATAATTAAAAAAAAACATAAAAGAAAAAAAATCCAAATCAATTAAAAATTAACCTAAAATATTTCAATTAAATTAAAATGAAATCATTAAAATTTAAATTGAATAATCTAAACACCTCTCTTAACCCAAATTAATCTAATACATTGAGATCATTAAAGATGTAAAGATTTAATTAAATTAAAACAACCTGAACACTATTCCAAACTTAAAATTATTAAAATTGCAGAACTAAATTAAACCACTTTAAATCACCAACCCCAATTTTAAATCATTAAATTCTTTAATAGACAGATTTGCCCCCTAAAGGTTTTCATTATTATAACTCTTAAGTAAAGTATCAAGTGAAATGTCACTTTACTCACAAGATAATCAAACATCCTAATTCACTGAGCAAGAAACAAACTAAACTAAATTTTTGGATGATTAATTCACCTGTGCAATAAAACTCATTTGGACTCAAAATAATTCCAAAATATTGAAAAGATGTTTAGGACTCATCCTAAGCACTTCCTCAATATGATGGGGTGCTTTAGAAGAACAATTGAATTTAATTGTTCTTTGATGAAGAAAATCATCCTTAACAAAATACAAGAACCTAAACGTCATAGGAAATGACTAGCAATAGGATTAGGAATTTGGTAGACAACCAAAACCTTCCCTTAGCTTTACCTAGGTATTTGTTATAAATATTTAAATGCCTTAACTTGTGTTTTAAGTGCAGCTTGGAATGACGAGAAGACGCTCCAGGTACGCTCTTATTTTTTTGTAATTTACTTTATTGCAATTTATTTATATGAGCTACACTTTACTCTTCTTGCATGTTAAACAAGATTTTTGCATGAAAACGGAAACTTTTAGGGATAGCCACAAAACTGAAACAAAAACTAAATTAAAAATCAACACAAGATAAAATTAACCGCCACAACATTCAAAAGATAAACCAACTCAAAATTTAATCACAAACAGAACAACAAAACTACAATTGCAATTAAATTAAAACATCTCGTTGGATGATCGGGAATACCTAGGATGATGTAACCTACATGTTGCTAATGTGATTTCCCACGGTCTAAATGAAAGTGTGGAACTCATTCAGTTGAGTTAGCAAATTCATCTGGACTAAGTGAATCCGATAAAAACAACGGTGCCAGAATGATGGAACCATGGGATCTTAACCGGTGTTGTTATAATCAACTTTAAGATTCCCCTAATTAAACATTAAAGAGATTTAAACTTTAAGACTCTTCTAAACCAAAACACTTTTCTCATCTCCTAATTTTCATCTTCTAAAACTAAACCTCTGCAACAACAAGGAGCTTGGAGCATAGTGGGCAGCACAGCCATCGTCGTCAACAAATCTGGAATCTACATCAGCAAAACCTTTCTTAGAATTAAATAACCAAGCCATAGGATTTCGAGGTAGTTTGCCTAGTGCAACATAAATGCTCAACTTTTTGTTAGGCATTTTCATATTTGTGTTATGCAAATTAAGCCCTAACCAGCCTTAGGACTCCAAGGTAGTCTTTCGGTACGACATAAACCCTCACATCTTCGAGGCTATTCATATGATTATGTCATACAAATATAAGTCCTAATTAACTAAAATAGGCAGGATTACAACATTAAATAAACTCTCAAATTGAAGCCAAACCATAGGATAGTTGGGAAGTCACTGAAGTCCACTTCGGGTCTGTGAAATCCCCTACTTCTCCTCCTTTCGATTCTTAAAATAAAATGTTCCAAATTTGAGCTATTCCCTATTGAAATTTTGAAAGTCTAATTGTTTGAAAACCTTAAACTTTGAAATTCTTGAGGGCAAGACCACTTATCAATATCGAGAGTTTTCTTAAGTGATTCCTGTCACTTAGGATGTAATTAATTACAGGGGCTTGCCCTTATAGGGAACTTTAAGAACCCATGTAATATAAACCCTGCTTAATTCCTTTATATTAAGCAGGGGAACTTGTCGGCTTATAAAAATTGGTTCGCAGACCAAACGGATGTCACAAATCTTCTAGTTTATTTAATCGAACTCCATCATCAAGTAGTGTGTCTATTCTTCGGGATAGATACACGGTTTGTGGTGTGGTGCTCTTTTATATTGACTATTCGGGATGTGAGATCGGTTTGATTTCATATCTTAAAATTTTCAAACTTAAAATTATATTCAAAATCAAATGCTACTTTCCAAATTATATATATTTAAATTAAATTTAAAATATGAAAATTCGCAGACAATTTCTGTAAGCAACCCCTTTTTAGAACAAACACCTAAAATTATGCCGACAGGTGATGCCATGGAAAACGGGTGGTGTAACCCTACTAAAAAGATACACTGAGTAGTCCTATATGTTGGCCACTACCTTAAGTAAAAATGTGTACTTATATAATCATGTATGTATGAGGACATATGCATAGGATGAGACACCAAGTGCATAAGTGAGAGCACTCAATGTAATGCTATGTACACTATGAATTCATATATCAAAGTACAATATTATTAAATGTTATTTTATAACCAATTCACATGCAAATAAATTAGGCGTTTCATACATATCTAGTAATACATAAATTTAAATTAAGCATATATATATATATATATATATACATATATATATATAATTTTAATAGCCAATTAGACTCAACAAATATACTCCATTCATGTAGAAGCAGATACCATAATCTAAGCATGCCAAAATTCACATTTTGTGTGCATCATTTAAAGGAAACTTCATCCCTTCTATCACATGCACATGAAAATAAGGATATACACACACCCCAAATGACCTAATCCAACATCGACAGTGAATTGAGCCTCCATACTGATCTTACACAAATCTTGGGCTTAGTATTAGCAAGATGTACCATCCTCTTGTTATATGAAGTAACAAGAAGCCCACTTCTATTTGCTTGACACAAAATTGATGGGTTTTAATGAAGGAAAACCTTCATATCCTAAGGAGTGGAGAACTCAAAGGAATCTCCTATTCCTAAGCTAAAATGATTCCCCCTCTTCCTTCAAAATGGTGGAATTGCTAACATAAATGCGAAATTACTACAATCACTTTTTTCTTAGATCAAGGGCTATGGCTACGGAGAAGACACTCATGAATTATAGGAAGAGCAATGAAAATGCTTCCTAACCTAAGATCTTCTCTATAAGCAGCTTAGATCCTACTCCATTAACATAAAACTTAGAGCGAAAGCTAAAAGAAGTGGAGACTACGAGATCTCAAGTGTTTTAAACTTCATGACATTTAACAAAGAATTCTCTACTTGCTCCTACTTCCCCCATGCCAAAATGAAGACGAGGTCTCCTTGCTCCAACGAAACTCAAGAGTTCTCCAGAAATCTTTCACACTCACTCACCTCTCAAGAATAAGGGATAGAGGAAGGAGAAGAAGAAGAAGAAGATAGATGGATAAGATAGAAAAATCTAAGAAAAGACCAACCTCCAAGAGAACTTCTGCCCAAGCTCTCCACAATGGCAAGAAGTTCAGAAAAAAATCTTCCTCTCCTTAAGGAAAATTTTAACTCCTCTATCCCCAATGATTTATACTCCAAAAGTGGTAGCTAACGTTTTTGATTCTCCCTCAAAAATGGCATCCTCACATGAACCAAAGCTTCTTTTCCCTTGTTATATTCATGCAAAGCTTTTGATTTTGAGGCGGTAGACCCCTAGAATATACACATGACCCCCATTATCAAGATCAGCCCTTTATGTGGCTTGATCTCGTCATCAAAGGCCAAAAAATAAATCAGATCGTTCGACAGTGCAGGGTCATCAGAGTTGCAATGTGGGCATGCCCACCCTAAGGGGCTTAAAATGGGTGTACCTAGGATGTAGCACGGGGGGTGCTAAGCTGAAGTGATGTGGGTATAGTAGGTATCTAGCATAGGTACACTAGTTAGGTGCAAGTTTTTAGTAAACCGGGCATGATTTTGCTGGTCTTTTAGATACTCAAAGCGCAGGAAACACAGGTTTAGCATGTGTATGCTAGGACTTCGGTCCAGGTGCGCCCTAGTAGAATTTTTCCCAAACTACCATAATGCATTGATAAAGCTTGGGTGGGTGCCTATGAGCTATGGAGAACTGCACAAGGGTATACATAATCTAGTAGGCTCAAACAAGCATCTCAAAGGCGCGACATCTAAAATTATGCCATAAATTTTTCATAGAAGCATTCATAACCAAAAAATAGATTAAAATTAAACTTAATTTAGGATAATATGATATAAAACCTAACTTAACCTAACATAATTGAACTTAAACGAAACTTAAAACTAGAACCAATTGCTAATAAATGTAAACCTAACTTATGCTAAGGCAAAATCAACCAAAACCAATTTAATCTAAATTAAACTAAGCATAAACTAAAATTGAATTGAGGCTAAATTGAACTTAGCCGAATTTAAATTTAATTCAATTTTAAACCTAAACTTACGAAAATAAAATCTAACTTAATTTAAATCAAAGTGAGCTTAACTTCTGTCTAACCAAATCTCAAAATTTTAATTTAAAGCCAAGAATGTTATAAAAAGTTTAGGATGAGGTGCATGCCATAATAATCATAACAAAACTCACTTAACCAAGGCCATCCTTTTAAACCAACTCAAATGCACTATGACCACCTAAAATAGTTGTCTCAAGAAAGTCATAGTGTCCAAATGGGTAGGCTAATTAGCTATAAGCCAATTAGATTGAAATAAAATACATTTGGGGGGATCAAGGATTGTGACCAGACACATTCAAGCTTTTTGTAATATTCTGACTGAGCTTAATTGAACCTAATTAACTTGCTCAAACCGATCACCATGGACAAGCAAAGTAGGCATGGCTATTTGCCCAAATTAGGAACAATTATTTTTTTTAACCCAGCTCCTTAGGTCCTCCTGGTGTGAATGAGATCTACCTAACGAATTAGTTAATATCTAGCTAAAGCCTAAAGCACCCTAATTTGGTATGAAAGATGGTTGTAGGCCTAAGGCACCTCTCTTGTAGTAAATAGTCATTGTAACTTATTGAGGGTACTTCTATATGATCTTAACCATTTTTCTTAGCTCTCCTAAGTGAAAAGTATTCCTCTCCTAACTTTGACTAGCTACATTGAATAAAAAGAACTGGCTCTTGCTTAGGTCAAAATCTCAAAAGGCTTCTCCCTCCTCCCAGAACCCTTTTGTGAGTCATAGAAATTACTCTAGTGAGTTGTATCAAGCCAACTACCTTCAATCACTATTTGCTAAATAAGGATTGTTTGTGAGGGCCTGTAAAGCATCCCAAAAAATAAATTGTGACAATGCACTCCTGAGAAAAGTATTTCTTTGATCTTCCTCGCCTTATCTCAGTTTAAGAAGATAATAAAGAAAAGCTAAGCTAAGGACCCATCCAATCAGGTTAGAGCCTCTAAGGTTTTCTATTAGCTTTTGTTTTCAATACGAGATTTTGAATATTTAACAGATATGAAGATTTAATTATTTAAATAATAAAACATGTCATCAAAAAGATAGAAATACCACTTTATGATTGGTTCAATTAATTAAATTAAGAAAATTTGGATATTTGCAATGCAATTCAATTGACAAATCATTTCCCTATTTAATCTGAATATTAAATAGGGTATATATTAAATCTAGTGTTTTAAACTTCCTAAAAAGGTAATCTCCTATATTTAATTACATCTTAGAAGACAAAAGTTGCTTGAGAAAATTCTCGATTATGGCTGTGATTTTGTCTTCAAGAAATTTCAAAATTTTAGGCATTCACAATTGGTCTTCGAAATTCCAAATGAGAAAGGCTAAAAAGATAAACAATTATTAATAAAATTCAAAGGAATAAACAGTAGGGGCATTGAAGATACTAAGGAAACCACAGTAATATCTTATACTATTCTATTATTTCAATTCGAGGTTTTTGAAGTAAATTAATATTTAATCCTAATATCCTATTAGAATGTTAGGACTTATATTGCATGATAAATAAACATACAAAAGCCTCAAAATGAGGATTTATGCCATAAACTTGAATCTTAGAACTATGGTGAATTTCATTGAATGAAGTGAAACCTCCAAACACTAACCTAAAGAAAACGAAACACAATAATCAGAATGCAATGGACTTATGGCCCTGTTTGGAAAGGGATGCCATCTAAACCATCTAATTGCATTTAAAATAATGCATGGCCATTCTCAATGATTTGAAGAATAGTGTAAGGATGTTATTTATTAGAAGTAATAGGCATTACAAATTGATCATAAATCATGTTTTCAAAGTATGTACAATATACATAATGCCCTAAGATTAATGTGAATATATTTTTGAGACTTCAAATTTAAATGTATTTTTATCTCCCCATACTCAAGTTTTTTATTATGTCTGATTAGAGTTGAGTGTGTTGAAGCAGTTTGTGTAATGGCTTATGTAATCCTTTGATGATGAGTATTTGAAAGGGCACTTTATAAGGCCAAATATATGCAGAGGGAAAAATTCAATTCCATGTGTCAAAATTGTTCTCATGGGTCAAATCATTCCTTTATTGTTTAATGAACGAGTGCACGAAGGCCTATGAATAGAAGCAATATGTTATTCATATGCCTCAATTCATGTTCTCGTTCATATTCATAGATAAAAAAGGGCTTTATACTCAATTTTATTTTATCTCAATCAACATTGCCTTTATATGCATCTAATAGAAAAATGGGTTTATCCTCAATTTTATTTGATCTCAATCAAGTTTGCCTTTATATGCATGATATTTATATATTTGTTAATTTAGTAATTTCTGCAATTTTATTTTGGTTATCAGATTCATTTTTTTTGAAAAATTATGTTAAATTTGTTTATTAAATTCGGGTAGTGGATTGATGCTTGTTTTGTATTTTTATATACTTTCTTACATTAAACAGAATACAAACGCAAGTATATGTATCGCTCAAGTAATAAGGGGCTCTAATGGAGTCCTGGTTATGAATCCCATAGAAAAGGTGTAAATTATGATAATAGCACTAAAACACAATGTTCAAACTATATAAAACCTACAAATGAAAATCACAAGTTAACAATGTTTAATGTTGCAAAAAGAACTAAGTTTACCAAACTACTTTCTAAAATTCAAACTAAATTTACTAATTCTAAATAAAGTTTTACTATTTTGATACGAAAGGTTCAAGTTGGATAAAGTATCCTTCTCCTTGCAATGAGGTTATGGTTAGTGAAAGATTTAGATTGTTGAAAATTGTATTGTGCCAAATAGAAGCAATCCTATTCTTTACCCTCTTCCAAGTGCATAAAGAACATTGGTTAATCCTAGGTTTAGTCCCTAAATATGTGGTTAGGCTGGGAGGATACTGGCTCTCACTCCAGAGCTCCCACTTCCTCCTCGATTGAGTTCTAAATCTCGCTTTAGTTTACAAACACTAGCATTGAATTGGGGATTTTAGTCTGTCATCCTAAAAATCTCTAATTCTATGCCCAACAAAGTATATTTAACAATTTATTCACACTAGACCCCATGGAATACATTCTCATCCAAGGAATTGAATGTGATTCTCACTTTGTTGTAGAATGCATATTCCTCTCGGATCATATGTTTCAAAATAAATTTTAACATTTCAATAGGTCAGATCAAAAGGTAAATGAAGTACGAAGTGTAAATCATCACAAGTACTTAACAATTAAGTTTCATATCCAATCCATCTCTTCATTTGACCATATCACATTGCAAAGAGAAAGACAAAGTAATCTATTCAGAATTCATGAGGAAGATACGACAAAACATGGATCTTATATATAAAAGAAATTTCATACAAACATAACTTATCTGAAACTCTTCCTCAAGAAAATCCTTTGGAGTTCCTTTGAATCTCTTTCTCTATTACAATAATAAGACTCAATACTCACACCCAACAAGTCTCTACACACTCTACAGTAGCTCTCCACACTGTTCTCCACTGCCACCCTCACAAACTGCCAGTGACTCTCTATCTTTTTCTGGAATTCAAGAACTCTAATATAGTGAAGGGACTAAGTGATCCCAACACACGAAAATAGCTCTATTTTTACATGTGGTAATAAGATTATAATATATTTATTATATTAAAATTTCTTCTTTACAACATCACCAAAAACTTGATTCCAATGTAAATAAGAATACAACATTTATATTTAAATTTAGGGATTCTACGTAAGTATATGTATCATTATCAAGTAATATTTGACTTTTTTATTAAGCCTCAAAATATCAATCCCACGCGGAAATGTTTTGGAAATTTAAAAGATAAAAAGGTTTTAGATCACAAAATTTATTTTGAAAAAGACACTTAAAAAAAATTAGATAATAAGAAACTTCAAGATGTGATTCTTTTTAGTATTTTCTTAAATTAATAAATAATGAAACATTTAACTAACTATAACGAGATTTTTGTAAGATTAAAGAAGTATAGATGAAAATATCTTTTTCCTTATCATGAATAAGTACTATGTACAAGATTTCTGTTGTGGAAGTATTCAACATATGCTTGCCAAAAAGGAGCAATAATATTCTTTACCCTTACTAGAGATGCTATAAAGAAAATTGCCTAGTTTAAAATTTGAATAGTTTTGAAGACGGGTTAGGTAGGGAAGATACTTGCTCTAACTCTATATGACCCTCCTTTCCTTCCACCTGGGGGTTAACATCTCGCATCAAAACCTAAAATAATAAACCAAATTGATGGATTTAATTTATCACGCTTAATTCTTCTGATTCTACACCCATCAAAGTATATTTTCCTATTTATTTGCACAAAATTATATGAATTACTTTCTCATCCATACAATCTCATGTGATCTCTACCTATTATTTATTGAGACAATACTTACTAGGATCTTACATATTCTCAAAATAAATGTTAACATCTTAATTTACCAAATGAAGAAGTAAATTAAGTGCAAGGATTAAATCAACATAACTTCTTCCAACATTAAAGATCAACACTTCCAAAAATTTCGTCCATCACTTAATTACTTTTCATTTTAAGGAAAAAGATGAAGAAGACTACTCAGAATCCATGAAAAAAATACAATAATAAGTAGATTTATCAGTAGAAATCATGTAGAAAACGCAAGAAGTCTCAATTAAAACAAAATGAAGTACAAAGATAAACACTTACCTCAAGTTCCTTTCCACCAAACTCTTGAAGTTCCTTTGAATCTCTTCCTTTATCATGCAAGACACCCTAGGGCTGGTTGGTCACTCGAGAGGTTTTAAATCTCTCTAAAACAATGTATTTTTACTTAGAAATCTCTACTCACCTTCCATTTTACTAGGAATGAGATAAGTGAGAAGAAACCCTAAGTAAGAATCCTACAACTTCTTATTATAACTACTCTCTAAACTCTATAAAAATTAACTCTAAAACTCTTTCTACAACCTCTCTTTACTTCTTCTCCAATCTATTCTTTTATACATTCTCAAAAGGTGCATTGATGTCTCTTCAAAATGTGTCCATATTCAATGAATCTACCCAAGAGATGCATGATTTCAAGTAAAATTTGAATGTCTTTTGGCTCTCTTGATCAGTTACCCACGTTTGTACTGAAGGGTGCCTCAAAAACCTCTTCAAAATTCACCAAAAATTCATGAAATTGCAATGTAACTACACTGTGCTTAATCGCGAGGCCTCTGGCGCTTAGGCGTAGCCTTCTCTGCCTGCTGGAGCTTAGGCGTCAGATCTTGGCGCTTAGGCACCCCAGTTCATTTTAACACATTCTTTATTTTTTCTCAAAATTTGATTTTTTCCACTCCTTTTGAGATATTTAGTTCATTTAATTGTACCTGAAAGAAAACTACACAAATACCTTTCAATAAAGTTCAATGTCATCAAAAATAGTTTTAAAAATGTGAATAATAGTATTATATATTATAGGTATATCAAATTCCCCCAAACTTAAAATGTTACTTGTCCTTAAGTGACACTACAATCTTTCAAAACCAACATAAGCAAATTATGTGAATTAGTTTCTTCAAGAGATTCTAAAATTTTGTTCTAGAAAAGTAGTATTCCAATTTAGAAAAAAAATTAGTGAATGAGACCAACTTAAAGTTTAGAAATTTGTAAAGTGAAAAAGTATGAAAATATGAGCTCCTATCTAATTCAAAAATAATTGTAGATTTTCCAAATATAGAGTTTAGTCATTCTATCTTCTTTACTTAAAATTTTTGATTAAAATATAATTATACTTACTATATTATGTCCTTAAGCTTAGGAGTTTCTCAATTCTTATGCTTTAAAAAGATTAGATGTAGAACTATTTTTTGATTAGGCACTAATCCTCAAGCTTCTCCAGTCTTTTTTTTCTGATAAGGATTACTATATTTGGATAGGCCATAATGATTTTAAATTCCACTCTTCCTTTCTTAAAGTAATGGTCTAATATATATAATTTACTTCAAAATAAAATAATATTTTGAAACTACTTTTAATATAAGAAATTTAAGTAATTAAAATTAAATTCTAATCTTTCTATATTTTTAAAAATACAATATCTCTTACTAAAGATAGTTACACCATATTTAACACTTCTTCACTAAGAAAAATTTTAACTTGAAATTTTCCTTCATCACTATAAAGTTTTAGTCAGATTCTCTAACACATTTCTATATTCAAAATTTTATTACCCTAATAAAACTTCATACACAAACATTTTTCAAATTAAAAATCAATTTTTTGAGAACAAATAAAATTCAAGTTTTGAAAATTGATTTTTCAGCACCCCCCCCCAAATAAAGATTAAACATTTAAGCATATCATACATAAAGGCAGGAATGAAAAATGAAAACATTATGCTTACAAGATTTTTAATATCCTAAGTATAATAGTACAAAAAATCAAAAACATGAGTAAAAATGATCAAATTTCATTTTAATTTTTAGCATATATGAGATTCAAAAGACTTCTATGTAGTGGAGACTAACATAAAAGCAAATCACACAAACTAACATAATATCTCAACCACAACATGAAATTTTAAATGATGGTTAGTTGTATCATAAACTTCCTAAAGAGGTAGGAGTAATTTCAATAAAACCAACAAAGTACATTTAAAATAACAAAGTTCACATACTTACTACCACAACAACATCACATAAGTACACTTAACAAGAAACAACAACATAACATTCACTATGGGTCGCCTCCGATAACTACGGGTTGCCTCCCATAAAGCGCTTGGTTTTACGTCGTCATCCCAATGTACCAAGTACTTATTCTGAGTGACCCAACATCAAAACATCATTAACTTTAGTCTGATCCCCTAAGAAATAGGGGTTTAGCCTATGCTCATTCACTTTTAAATTTTTTAGGGTTTTAGGATTTTTAATATTCATAGCTCCATAAGGATAAACTTTTATAACAATAAACAGATGCATCCACTTAGACTTAAGTTTGACTGAAAATAACCTCAATCTTGCATTATAAAGCAAAACTTGTTGCTCTGGCTCAAAATTTTAGTAGGAATCTTTCGATCATGCCACTTTTCATCCTAACTTTATAAATCTTAGCATTTTTAAAAAACTCATTCCTTATCTCTTTCAGCTCATTTAATTGCAATAATCTCTTTTTAGTAGCATTCTTCAAATTAAAATTAAATTCCTTAGTGCCCCAATAAGCTTCATGCTCAAGTTCTACTGGTAAATTACAAGATTTTCCATAAATTAACCTGAAAGGTGACATTCTGATAGGAGTTCTATATGTAGTCCTAAGCCCACAAAGCATAATGAAGTTTGATTGACCAATCCATTTTTGTTGGATTTATGGATTTTTTTTAATATTAGTTTAATTTCTCGATTAGATATTTCAACCAAACCACTTATTTGAGGATGATGAGCAGTAGAAATTCGATGATTGATACGATATTTCTTCAATAATTTATTAATTATCACATTTTTGATATGACATATTCCATCATTTATGATAACACTTGGCATTCCAAATCTACAAAATATATTTGTTATTAAGAAATTTGCAACACTTTGAGTGTAACATGGAGGTAATGCAACAAATTCTATCCATTTAGACACATAGTCTACTGCTAACAGTATATATAAATTTCTGAAAGATGGTTTAAATGGTCCCATGAAATCTAATCCCCAAATATTTCAACTTTTAAAATATAATTAAGGGGCATCTCATTTCTTCTACACATTGACACTGATCACAACTTTTAATATAAGCAGTAACATCTTTAAAGATAGTGGGCCAATAAAATCCACACTGTAAGATTTTGTATGTTGTTTTATCAACACTAAAATGTCCCCCAAAATAAAAATCATGACTTTTTTTGGATAATTTCTAAAGTCTCTTCTAAAGCACACATTTTTGAATAATTATTCCTTCCCCTGTTTATATAGAAATGGGTCGTTCCAAAAATAAGTCTTAGCTTCAGATAAAAATTTCCTCTTTTGTTGGTGTGTCAAACCATAAGGTAAAATGTTACTAACAAAAGAAAATCATAATGCCTGCATACTATGGAACACGCCATTCAATAATATTGAACAATTTTTCATATGGAAAATATTCATTAATTTTTTCTTCAAAAAAAGTGATTTCTATGTCAATTCTAGATATATGATCAGCAATTTGATTATGAGCACCCTTTCTATCTACTATTTCAAAGTTAAATTTATGCAAAAGAAGAATCCAACTTATCAGTCTAGGTTTTACATCTTTCTTTTTCATTAAATACTTAATAACAGATGATCTGTATCCACCACTCATTTAGTTCCAATTAAAATAAGATATGAATTTATCAAATGCAAATACTATTGCTAATTACTTTTTCTCAATTGAGGTATAATTAATTTGAGCTTCATTGAGAGTTTTACTATCATCATAAATTTCTTTAAAAATTTTATCATATTTCTGTCCTAAAACAGCTCCAATAGAATAATCACTTGCATACACATTAATTCAAATGGCTTTTTCCAATATGGTGAAACAATAACTAGTGCATTGATTAATTTTTCTTTTTAAATTTCTAGAGCTTTTTGGTAATCCTTATCAAAATTAAAAATCACATCTTTTTCGAACAAATGGCATATTGTCTTAGCAATTTGTGAGAAATCTTTAATATATCGCCTGTAGAATCCAGCATATCCTAAAAAACTCCTAATTTCCATCACTTTGGTCGAGTGAGGTAAATTAGGGATTACTTGATTTTTAGAAGGATCTACTTCCATATCTTTCTCTGAAATGTGACGTCATAGAACAATTCCTCCTGCTACCATAAACTGACATTTTACCCAATTAAGGACTAAATTTATTTGTTCACAGTGATTAAGAACTTGTGATAAATGTTCTAAACACGATTCAAATGAAATTCCAAACACCGAGAAATCGTCCATAAAAACTTCTAATCCCTTTTAATTAAATCACAGAAAATAGCCATCATACATCTTTGGAATGTAGCAGGGGCATTACATAAACCAAAGGGCATTCTTCTAAAGGAAAAAGTAGCATAAGGATTGGTAAATGTTGTTTTCTCTTGATCCTCTGGAGAAATTTGTATTTTGTGATAACCAATATATCCATCAAGAAAAGAAAAGTATTTATACCCAGCTAATCTATCCAGCATTTAATCCAGAAAGCATAATGAAAAATGATCTTTCCTAGTGGCAATGTTTAATTTTCTATAATCAATACATATTCACCATCCTATAACTTGTCTTGTCATTCATAGTTTATTCTTTTCATTAACAGTTACAGTTACTCCTCCTTTCTTAGGAACACAGTGTAATGGACTATCCCACGCACTTTTTGAAATAGGATAAATAATCCCAACATCTAACCACATTAAAATATCCTTCTTAATAACTTCTTTTAAAATGGGATTTAATCTCCTTTAAGGATTAGCCCTGAGATTGCAGTTTTCTTCCATCAGAATTCGATGCATACAAATTAAAGGTCTGGTTCCTTTAATATCAGCAATTGTCCAACCAAAGGCTTTCTTGTATTTCTTCAAATTTTTCATTAAACACTCTTCTTCTTCTGAAGTTATGTTCAAGGAAATTATTACTGGCAAAGTTGAGGAATCACCTAAAAAGACATATTTTAAATGTTTTGAATGTAACTTCAATTCAAGTTCAAGAGGTTTCTCAATTGATGGACAAAAAGATTTATCTTTTTCCGTCATGTCCAAAACTTCAAAACGATCTTAAAAAAATTTAAATCTTCTTCAATAAAATCATTAAGATGTTCTAATTTCTCTTCTTTCTTATGCTCAAAATCTTTCAATTCAGATTTCTATTCATAAGTTATTTTGAAATGACATTCCTAAGATATCTCATTACATCCATTAGAAAACATTCATCATCTTTACTTTTTGTAGGGTATTTCATTTATTTTGAAATATTAAAGGTATCCGTTTAATCATTAAAATGCATAGTTAATTTCCTTTTTACACATCTATCATTGCTCTTCCTGTAGCTATGGAAGGTCTCCCTAAAATGATAGGTATCTCTCTATCTTCCTCCATATCTAGCACATGGAAATCAATAGGAAAAATAAATTGATATACTTTCAACAAAACAACTTCTATAACTCTCTTAGGATATGTTATAGATCGATCAGCTAATTGTAAGGTTGTAGTTAGGAGATATTTCTCATAATCCTAGTCATTTAAATATAGGTAATGACACAAGTTTAATGCTTGCACCTAAATCACAAAAAGCTTTCCCTACAAATCTGTCTCCAAACGCACATGGACTTGTTAAACTTCTTGGGTCTTTATGCTTTTCATGAAGTTTTTTCTGAATTGTAGCACTGCACTCCTCACTAAGTGTAACTATCTCATTATCTTCAAACTTCTTTTTTCTATTAAGAATGTCTTTCATAAACTTCACATAACTTGGTATTTATTGTAAAGCTTCAGTAAAAGGGATATTAATTGTAAGATTTTTAAAGATTTACAAAGATTTTAAAAAATGCATATCCAACTTTTGTTGACAAAGTCTTTGAGGTTATGGAGGTTGGGCAGTTTTTCTAAATCAATATTAAGTGGAGAAATAGGTCTCTCAAAACCTTCTGGAGCTTCCTCTTTAGGTTTTTTAATTTATTCTTTCTCTACTTCAATCTCTTTTTGAACTCTACCTTCCAATTCTCATCCACTTCTAAGTTGAACAGCCTTTACTTGCTCTTTATTATAGTATTTTGGATTTACTTCTATATTACTAAGAAGTGTTCCTTGGGTTCTATTACTTAATGAATTTGCAATTTATCCAAATTGATTCTCAATATTTCATACAGCAGCTCCTTGATTTTGTAATTGATTTCCCATTTGTAACACCACTTCTTCTATAGATAACTTCTTTATCTTTAAATTGTGAATTATTATTAAAACCCAAAGGATAAGTAAGTTTATAATTCTCTTCAATCATTGAAATTGGTTGAGAAAATTTCATTCCAAATTGGTCTTTCTTCCTTGAAATTGTTGCAACTTGATTTGCTAACATTACAAAATCTTCAAATACATGAATATTGGCTACCTTTTTAGGATGTAGCCTTTCAGAAGGCCATTGAAAATTACTAGTAGTAATTTCTTTAATTAAAACATAAGCTTCATGAATTGGTTTCGACATTAATGAACCACCAACAGCGGCATCGATAATATATCTAAGAGATCCAACAATCCATTATAAAAAGTTTAAATAATTAACCAATCTGGCACAGCATGGTGTGGACACTTTTCTAAGAGTTCTTTAAAATTTTCCCAATCTTCATATATAGATTCCGACAAAAAGATGTAATATCATTTCTAAGCTTCACAGCTTTTGATGGTGGAAAATATTTAGCAAGGAATTTCCGTGCAAAATCTCCCCAAGTTCTGATAGATCCAAATGCTAATGAACGCAACCATATCTTAGCCTTATCTCTAAGTGAGAATGGAAAAAGCCTAAGTCTAACAATATCATCAGAAACAACATCATATTTAAATGTTGCACACAATTCTAGAAATTTGTAAGATGTAAATTTGGATCTTCAGTTGGTGCTCCCCCAAACTGATTATTAGATACCATTTGGATAATAACAGGTTTAAGTTCAAATGAATTAGCAGCTATAGTAGGATTTTGAATACTATAATGAAGTTCATCAACTGTAGAGTCTACACAATCTCTTAAATGTCTTAATTCATGATGAATTTCACCATATTGATTAATTTTATTTGTCAATTCTTGAAAATTTTGAATTTTTTCTTTATTTTTAATTTTTTTAATTTTTTTAATATTTCATTTTAATTCAGAATCGTATGGCACAAGTCTTTCAGAACCTAAACTTTGCATAAATTATTACTGCACAACAATAAAAATGAAAATAAAAATAAAACACACATAAACAAATAAGGTTTAAATAAGGCATTCTAAAAATAGAAATTTTGTTTTTCAAAAAATTATTTTTAATTTTTCTTTTAAATTTAAATCTAAAGGAAATTCGATTCCCCGACAACGGTGCAAAAAATTTGATCCCACACGGATACAGGTCTATTTTTACTTGTGGTAATAAGATTATAATTATATTGATGATATAAAATTTTCTTCCAAGACTCCAATGTAAATAAGAATACAATAGTTATATTTAAATTTAGGGATTTTATGCAAGTATACGTATCGTTATAAAGTAGTATAGGACTTTCTGATTAAGCTTGAAATATCTATCCCACGAGGAAATGTTTTGGATATGTAAAAGATAAAAAGGTTTTAGATAAAAAAATCTATTTAGAAAAAGGCAATTACTTAAACAGTTTTATATAATAGAAAACTTAAAAATGTGATTCTTTTTAGTATTTTCTTAAATTACGAAATAAAGTAAACAATTAACTAACTAAAACGAGATTTTTATTGGATTAAAAAATTATAGATGTAAATATCTTTTTACTTATCATGAATAAGTAATAAGTACATGAGTTGTGTTGTGGAAGTATTCAAAATGTGCTGTGCCAAATAAGAGAAATAATATTTTTTACCCTTACTAGAGATGCTATAAAGAACATTGGCTAGTTTAAAGTTTGAATATTGTTGAAAATGGGTTAGTGATCCGCGATTTAAACATACTTAAAAATATAAGAATTCGACACCACTACTAGAAGATATAAATCCTCAGCAACAGTGCCAAAAACTTGAATTGGAGAGTAATTTTAATTTTAGTAACAATAAAATATTATAATCTTTTGATCACAGAGTTACCTTTAAACGCAAGTATACGTATTGCTGAAGTAATACAGGGCTCTAGTGGAGTCCTGGTTATCAATCCCTCAGGGAACTATATTAAGGCCTACGGACTAGGACTATATAACCAATTCAGAATCACAACTAGATCAAAATTGCCAATCTGTCACTAATGCGCAATTGATAATAATATGAAATTTATATCTAAACTAGTTTTACTAACAATTTACTACTACTACTACTAAAGTTAAGTTCAAATATATAATAGCAAGAATCTTTCTTCTTTGTTAAGATATTTAAGTGAAGCAATAATTAGAATTAGTTTTATGTGTGTTGTGCCAAGTAGGAGCATACCTATTCTTTACCCTTTGGTCCAGGCATAAAGAACATTGACTAATCCTATGCTTGGTTACTGAATCTGCGGCTAGGCTGGGAGGATACCGACTCTCACTTTCGAGCTCCCACGTTCCCCTCGTCTGAGGGCTAACAATCTACACCTCAGCACCCAAACGATAGGACCGATTTGAGGATTTTAGCATGTCACTCTAAAATCTCCAATTCTACACCTGATTAATATTATTTCCCTATTTATTTGCACTTCTTCTTTCAAGGATTTACATGTCTACCTTTCAAAGATAAATGTCATACATATTAGTTAAGAATACTTAGCCCATGATCAGATCTTCAGAATTCTTCACAAATTTTAACAATACAAATGACCAATTCATATAGTAAAGTAAGTTTAGGTATAATATCATCACAACTTCTTTATATTAGGTTTAATACACTAATTCATATAATCATTTCACAAAAACATCAAAACAAGGAGAACGACAGAACATCTACTCAGAATTCATGAAGAGGATGCAATAAAACTTGGATTTCATATAATAAAGTAAAGTTCTACAAACTATAGTAAATAAACACAACTTATCTTAAATTCCTCCCAAAGCAAACTCCTTAGAGTTCCTCTGAATCTCTTCCTTTCTTTATAGTACACGGAATTCTTCTTCGAAATGGCAATGCAGAAGAGATCTCTCACTTCCCTTCCACTCTTACAATCCTTTGAAGAATTCCTTACAAAATCTCTATTTGAACTCACTCCTCTCTAATTAACAATACTAAAATAAATATCTACTCTCTAATAGACACACTAGTGGACTCCTTTGGATACTTTGGACTATCTAGTAAACACGTAGGAGACACTTTTTTCAGCTTAAAATGGTTCTTTTTAAAGTTATAGAAGAGTCTCTAAGGGTTTTGCAGGCACCCATTCGAAAATCGTCCACATTAGACTTATTTCTGGAAAGATCTGTCGATCACGCCGTAGGCGGCCTCAAGCTGCGCCACCAACGACCTTCTATAAATAGTATTTTTAAATAGGCCCCACCATTGGCGGCCTCGACCTCGCTGTCGGTGGCTTCCCTTACAATTTATGCTTAAGTCTCGGGAAAATCACGCCGTCAGTGCCATTGACCTCGCCGTTTGCGCCCTAGGTCAAATTTGCATAATTTGGTCCTTTTTGGTCCAAATTCACTCTTTTTTGCATATTTTCGCTCCTTTATCCTTAAATCTTCATACCTGCTAAAAAAACCAAAAATACCCTTATTTAAAGTGCAATATCATCAAAATCAGTATAAAATAGGCATGAAAATCTTAACTTTTTTTCTTGAGTCAAAATCCCCCAAAGTTAACTATTACTTATCCTCAAGTAATCTTTAGTACTACATAAAAGTATGATTCATTGTGGTAAAGTTTTAATTCAGAAATACTATAATTTTGATTTAAATAAATATTATAGTAAGAATCCTTAGAAATATTTTCAAATAATTAGATTAATTCTTTAGGTATAAGGCTATCTAGTCATCAAGTCTAAGAGTTCTAATTTTCTATTCATTTCATGAAGTACTATAGGTTGCAATATCAATTCACTTAGAACATTTAGAAGATAGGAACTTCATGAGAATTCTATTAAGTAAGGAAACTAATCATATATATAAGTTCATAAAAGTTTTCAGTTTTCCCTTTAGGTTAATCCAAGTGAAGCTAATTTTTGATAAGGCATCTCCTCAAGCCTCCTCGTTTACTTTTTCTTTTCTTTTTTTTCGTTTAGATTGTTTTTTAATCCTATATATTTTTCTTTTTTCAAGTGAGGATTACTATATCTGGATAGCCGATTAATAATTTTGAACTTCACTCTTCTTTTCCTAAATTTGAAACTTTTAACATTCTTTACCTTATATGTACTTCATAGTTTTTACATTATTGAATCCCAATTTTTTTCCTTTCTCAACTAAATTTCTTAGATTCTTAATATTTCAAAATATAGTTTTCCTTACTCTAAATAGTTAACTATAGTCTTATCCCCTTATACTAAATATCTTAACTTACAAAATTAATTTTCATTACTAAAAATATTCCTTGAATCTTCTATAATATTTAGATAAAATCTAAACATAGCTATCATAATTAAACTTTATCACAAAAATCTTATTATTAATTTTTGAAAATATGTTATTTGAGAACAAATTGATACACCTAAATTATATAGTATTTTTTATGCACATTTTTATGCCTATTTTTGATGATATTGCACTTTAATGGAAGGTATTTTATGTTTTTCTTGCAGGTATGATGAAAATGAGTGCTTATGATGAAAGGAGCAAAATTGTATCAAATTTGGAGCAAAAAAATGAAAATGAAAATTTGGGCACTGGCGGCTAAGCGCTGCTGGGCCGGCGCTTAGCCGCCACAGTTAAAAATTGAGTTTAATTTAAATTTGGTGCCATTTTTAAAGGGGATGGGATGCAAATCTTGGTGATAATTCCATAACTTCCTTTGGGCGGAAAGTTTGAATGAAGGGGTGCAATCTTTGGTGGATACATCAAATCTGGACACATTTTGAAGAGACACCAAGGCATCTTTTGGTTTAATATAAAAAGAGAGTCTTAGGAAAAACAAAGGTGCTCTTCCCTTGCATTTTGAAGGGCTTTTCTTTTGCATTTAGAAAGGTTTAATTAGGAGTAGGAGTAGAGAGTAGAAAAGAGACAAGGGTAGGATTAAAGCTTTCTTCTTTCCACTACTTTTCTTTCTTTTAATTTAGTTTAGTTTTTATTGAATTCTGAAGTCTGTATTCTGAGTCATCAGAGTTGGGAGACTTGATCTGAGGAGTAGTTTAGTGAAGAGTCAAAGTTTCAGAGGAACTTCTTGAGTCTTGTGGAGAGGATTTTCAGATAATTGCTTACTTTTATTCTTATATTTAGTTTTAAATTAATACTTGTTTTTGTTTGTTGTTTTTCTTATGGTTTTTAATTTCAAAATCAATGTGTTTTTGTATTTTCTCAATGAATTCTGAGTAGTTTACTTTATCTTTTTCTTTCTTAAATGAAGAAGTAAGTAATTCATGAAGAATTGTTGTGGAAAGTATATGTGTTTAAAGTTGGAAGAAGTTGTAAAAATTGATTCTAGAAACTTTGTTTACTTCTTGTTTGATTTTTATAAGAAAATTTAAAGAGTGAAATCAACTATCAAACTTTTCAAAATCAAAACATACTTTCAAAAGCCAATTAAAAAAGTAAAAAGATAATTTTCTTATTTCTTTAAAGATTTATCACTTTCCCTGTGGGTTCGATATCTCGGGGCTTAATCAGAAATTCCTATATTACATGATAAATGATACATATACTTACGTAGTATCCCATATTATAAAATCATAATTTTCATATCTAAATCATCAGCACATATATTTATCGGTGCAGGAACAAGTTTCTGGCGCAAATATATTTATCGGGGATCACATATAATAGTTAAGATTTTTCTTCCCTCCCCCAAACTTAGAGTTTTTATTTAATAGAAATAATACAGGGTAGAAAGAAAAATTCTAAATATAAAATTCATACCTTTGCACTTTAGGCATTTTTATCATTTTAAAATTTGCAGGTTCTTCTCAAAATTTCTAACTTCAACTGACCTGTAATGTTTAAAAAACCTTTCTACACACAAAACAGTTTAAAAAGTTTAAATTTGTTGGGGAATTGAAATTTTAAAACAAGTATATAAAACTAAACATTTAAACAACAACAAACTAACTACACTACATAGGACATATGCATTTCACAACACAGAATAATCATTTTACTATTTTAAACTAAAAGGTTCACAGTTACAATTGCAATCACAAATATCACAAATATCCAGAAATGAAAATGCAAACTGCCAATTAAACACATATCACAGAATATAAAGCATAGTCCACATAATACAATAAAAATCAAAGTACAACAACAAAATTAAAACAAACAAATACATCACATCACTATCACAAAGATCAATCATCAAAATCCCATATAACTTCCTCATCACCCTGGTCAACAGGAGGATTGGGCTGATACTGAGTATACTGGGGGCATTTTGGAAAAATGATATCAGGCTCTCCTCAATAGTATCTGGCCTGAGCATCATAATAAGTCATCTCAAAATCTGAGTGTCTCTGAAGGTGCTCACTATCATGGTCATGTCTTCGCTCTAATCCTTCAATCCTGTGATGAATTCTTTCCAGTTTTTCATCCAACTGTTCAAAACTTTTCCTCTGCAGGGTCATGGCATTCATCAGATCATATAAATTAAGGGGACTAGATGAAGGAGGGTCATAGCTAGTAGAAGGTATATCTCTACTAGTGGAAGGTGATTTGCTCCTACTCCCTGTTCTCCATTCCTCATGGGATTTGTAAGTCTTTATATTTCCTTTACTAATGGATTTCATAGGATATACCCATTCCTCATCATCTCTTACTTCAACTCCAGATAGTTGACAAAGTGCATAAATGAGGCCAGGATGCCCTAAATATCCACTTGTCTCACTCTTCATAGTGGCCAAAATATTCTTATAGATTATTCTCTCCACATTAATGCTTCTATTGTTCTGAATACAGAAATTCAGAACAGCTCTCTCTTTAGAGAATTCACTATGATGGTAGGTAGGCAGCAGAGTCGAACAAATGAAATAATTCCATGCCTTAGCAGTGTCATTCATCATGGACAAGGAAAGTTAATCCGTTCACAATTTTTAATTTTCCAAACTCCTTTCCCATCAAAGAGAAAGTCCATAACATCGTTCAACAGACCTTTCATTGTTCCAAATGTTTCATACTAGCTAGAAAAATAATTGTGAAGCTCATAAAAAGAGTTAATGCGGTCAGCATTAAATTCGATAGAAAATCATTTTACTTGGACTGGTTCGTCCTCAATTTGAGTCAGATTTGAGTAGAACTCCCTCACAACTTCGATAGCAGCCTTGTTTGTTGTGTAGCAAAAGTTCTTCCAACCTCGCTCATTGATAACTCGTTCCACTTCTCCTCTAGGATTCTCGAAAACTTTATCTTGTATACACTTCTTACTTTGAAAGAGTGAAGTGTACCTCGATTGTGCTTTCTCATTAACAAATCAAGTTTCGTCAAATTCAGATCTTCTCTTTTGTCGTTGAGCCATTGTTTGATCTATCAAAATAACAAAAATTCCAAAATAATCTCCAAAATAATAATACAATGGCTTCTAAAGGGGGTTTAAAATAATCTAAATCAATTTACATGAATTCCTTCCAAGTCTTTTCTCCACATTTTCAATTTTCTAAAATTTATTAATGTAGAAAAAATTCATGGTGAAAATAAAAAATTTTCACATAGGAGTGAAGCTCTTACCAAGGGAAGATAGAATCCGGTGTTAGAATTTGTTGAAATCGCTCCAAATCTGAGATCTATTAAGCCCTAGGTTAACTTTTCGGGTAAAAAGGGGAAGAAGATGATGAATAGTGGCATTTGACCGGTCAAAATCACGGTTAATAGGTAATTTTCGTGATCACGCCGTCGGCGGGCTAGTTCGCGCTGTCAGCGGGCTCTATTGAATTAAATTTCTATTCTTCTCAGGAAAATCGTGTCGTCGGCGGCCTCGAGCGCGTCGTTGGCAAGATTCTCAAAAATTGATCATTTTTTAAATTTTTGTGATTTTGATCAATTCTAAGTCTCGTCGTCATCCATTCGATCCTTTTTATCTTATATTTAAGTGATTAAGTGATGTATTAAAATAAATAAACACAAATAAACATACACACAACAAACTTAACATTTATATATTAAATCCAAGTGTTTGCAACACACAATACATAACACACATAAGTAGGTATTCTTTCAACCTAAATCTATCTAATCAGCGTCACAATCCAAACCATAAAACTCAAAATGCTGAAAAAAACATTTCAAACTTAATCTCATCTATGCTGAGATTAAAAAGCAAACTAAAGAAATCAAACACACAAACATACAAACATTGTTCAAATCAAACACAACATAATCAAGTCTACTACTCTTCAGAACAAGTACTGGTCTCTCCTCTGATATCTCCCATTGCTTGAACATGGACAAACGTGTTATAAAAAGGTCGGTATGGGAATTCTTCAGTTGAATCTTCATCGATCCATCCCATCATTCTCATTAATCGCACCAAACTTACTTCAAATTGTCCAGTATGATCAAAATGTTCTTTCATTCTCCAATCGATGTGATCAAAGAAATTAGACATGTTGTTAACTGTACTCATTAAATTCTATACATGATTCTCCAGATTCTTGATTCTATGCAAGAGCATCAGTGTCTTGTCTGCTACTAAAGGTTGAACAGGAATAGAATTTTGAGATGCTTGATCCATAATCAAGTCTACATCACTCTCTCCATCATTGGCTGGGAACATCTGAGTTGGGTCTAAGGGTTTCCAGGGTTGCAGTATCTTCTCCCAAATCTCGTACAATACTTGAAACAAACTGCAAATTGAGAAAATTGTGGAAGGATGTCCAAGCCCTTGGGATGATCCTTGAACGATCAGGCCAAACACAGACTTCACAATAATCGATCCAATATCAATGGGCCATCCCATTTGAATACAGCAGTTCAAAATTTCACTTTCTTTTGTAACTTTACCAAATTTTATCATCAGAAATAACTTTGCAGAGATGCAAAAGTGCCAATGTTTTGTAACGGGATTTAAAAGTGTTGCAGAGAAACTAACATACCCTTTCTCTCTAACTTCCCAGTCATCGGTTTCGTCAGTCAAAAATTGGTATATTTCATTCATCTTCTCTCTCATTGGCACAAAATTTGAATAATACAAGACTGGAACGATCTCAAGCATATATAACTCATTAATTCTTCCGGAATTGAATGTAATCCATCAACCTCGCACATAAATGCTTCCTTGGTTTATTCCATGTAAATTAGAGTAGAATTCCTTAACTACTAGAACGACTACTGCGGCAGTAGTGTAGCAAAATACTTCTCATCTTCTCCGGACAATCATTTCTTTAATTGGTGAAGAAGAATTGCTTTGTCCTCTATTGACAAATCCTACTTCTTTAATCAATCTTTTCTTCGAGATTAACTTGTTGAAAAGTCGATGCGCCTCCGCACTAATGAACTTTCTCCAATTGTACATTCGAAATCTTGGGTTATCAATTGAATTGGAAGCCATTTGAAAAGAATTCAAGAGAGTATCCATTAGTTTTTTGGAGTTTGGAGTGTTTAGGAACTGTCCATAGGAGTTTATAGAAGATGAATGTACGGCTTATTTTTTAGGTTGTGTGTTTTATTTTAAAAAGGGGGTCGCCTAACAGAAGTTGTCGGCGAATTTTAATTTAATTTAAATAAATAATTTTGAAAAGTAGTATTTGATTTTGAAAATAATTTTAAATTTGAAGGTTTTAAGATATGAGATTAAACCGATCTCACATCCCAAATAGTTTATATAAACGAGCACCGCACCACAAACCGTGTATCTATCCCTAAGGATAGACACACCGCTCGATCGGTGGGGCTCGATTAAATAAACTAGAAGATTTGTGACATCCGTTTGGTCCGCGAACCAATTTTATAAGCCGACAAATTCCCCGCTTAATATGAAAGCATTAAACGGGGTTTATATTACTTCGGTTCTTTTAAAATTCCCTATAAGGGCAAGCCCCTATAGTTAATTACATCTTAAGTGACGGGAATCACCTAAGAAAACTCTCGATAATAATCAATAATTCCGCTCTCAAGAATTTCAAAGTTTAAGTTTTCAAGGGATTGAATTTTGGAATTTCAATAGGAATGGATCAAATTTGGAACATTTTGTTTTGGGAATCCAAAGGAAGAAAAGTAGGAGAAATCACGATTCGAAGCGAACTTCGGTAATTTCTCGACTATCCTATTGTTTCGGCTTGAGTTTAGGAAAGTCCTAATATTTATTTAAATGTTTTGATCTCGCCAATTTTAATTAATTAGGGCTTATATTTGTATGATAAAATCAAACAAATAAGCCTCGAAGATGTGAGGGTTTATTGTCGTACGGACGACTACCTCGAATCTTAAGACCTGCTAGGGCTTAATTTGCAGAGTGCAAGTGCCTAACGAAAAGTCGAGGATTTATGTTGCACTGAGCAAACTACCTCGAAGTCCTATGGCTTTATTATTTAATTCTAGGAAAGTTTTGCTGAAGTAGACTCAGGTTTTGCTGATGACGATGGCCGTGCTGCCCACCATGCTCCGAGCTCCTTGTTGTTGCAGAGGTTTAGTTTTAGAAATCATAAATCAGGGGATGAAAAAAGTGTTTTGGTTTAGAGAAAATCTTAATTTCCAAGTGTTTTTTATGTTTTAATTAAAACAAATCTTAAAGTTGATTATAACGACACCGGTTAAGATCCCACGGTTCCATCCTTCCGCATCATTATTTTTATCGGATTCACTTAGTCCGTATGAATTTGCTAAACTCAACCGAATGAGTTCCACACTTTCATTTAGCATCGTGGGAAATCCCGTTAGCAACACGTAGGTTACATCATCCGAGGTATTCCCGATCATCCAATAGGACGTTTTAATTTAGTTGTAATTGTAGTTTTGTGTTTTGTTTGTGATTAAATTTTGAGTTGTTTTATATTTTGAAATGTCGTGGCGGTGAATTTTATCTTGCAATGACTTTTAACTTAGTTTTGGTTTCAGTTTTAGGGACTATCCTAAAGGTGTGAGTTTTCATGCAACAATTGTTTATCATGCAAGAAAAGTAAGTGCAATGCGATTAAGTAAATTGCAATAATATAACAAGCAGTACTCGGAGGGTCTTCCCGTCATCCCAAGCCGCACTTAAAACACAATTAGAATACTTAAACAAGTTCCTAGGTAAAGCTAAGGGAAGGGTTATGGTTTTCTACCAAATTCCTAATCCTATAGCTAGTCATTTCCTATGACGTCTAGGTCTTTGTGTTTTGGTTTGAGGACGATTTTCTTCATCAAAGAACAATTAAGTCTAATTGTTCTTATAAATGTCCTATCATATCGAGGAAGTGCTTAAGAATAATCTTAAACATCTTTTCAATATTTCTGTGATTGTTTTAAGTCCAAATGAATTTAATTATATAAATGAATTAATCGTCCAGGGATTCAAGTTCGGTTATCTTGCTCGGTGAACTAGGACATTTGAATATCCTATAGGTGAAGTAACATTTCATTTAATATTCCGTTTAGGAGTTATGATAACTAAAGCTTTTGAGGGTAAATTGGTGTTCAAATGGTTTGTGATTTAGTTTAATTTCCATTAATGGGTTTAAATTTGGAATAGTGTTCAAGTTATTTTAGATTTATTTTGAATTCTTTATGTCTTTGGTGATGTTATATTTAATTCAATTTAATTTAATTTAATTTAATTTAATTGAGTTTTAATTCTATTTAATTCAATTTAATTCAATTTAGTTTGATTTGATGTTACATTAAATTAATTTGATTAGATTTAATTTTAATTTAACTTGATTTAATTTAATTTAATTTAATTTAATTTTTAATTTAATTTAATTTAATTTAATTTAATTTGATTTTATTTAATTTGTTTATTTAATTTATTTTAATTTTATTTATTTAATTTAATTTAATTTAATTTAATTCAATTTAATTTACTTAATTTAATTTAATTTGTTTATTTAATTTAATTTAATTTTTAATTTAATTTAATTTAATTTAATTTAATTCAATTTAATTTACTTAATTTAATTTAATTTTTAATTTAATTTTATTTTTTTTATTTAAAAAAAAATTTTTTTAAAAGAGTTTAATAATTTAATTTTAGTTTAATGATTAAGTCTTTTAATGTTTTGAATTTGAGTTATCATTTTAATTAAGAATTGAATATTAATGAGTTGATTAATTTAGGGAATTTTAAATTAAAGAATAAATCTCTTCCTAATAATATCCCTATTTTAATAATTCCAATTTTATTATTCTTCCAAATTTAATCAATTATTTAATTAAGGTTTAATTATTTTAAATTGTTTAATGGGTTTCTACCCTTTAATTATTTAAATTTCAATCATCCAAATCAGATTAGGATCAAATATTTTACTTGTTAATTTTTTATTAAACCTAAAGTTTTAATTAAGGATTAAAAATTTTAATTACCGCTTTACCCTTTAAGCTTAATAATTTCATAACTCACTAAATTGAACTCAAATGAACTTGAAATTTTTATGTGACTTCACTCATATGTCAATAAAGACATGAGAGGAGAAAATGTAATTTTTCTGTATTTAATTTATTTATATGATTATTTTTGGTAGAAAATAGAGATTTCCAATGAAAATTTAATAACATGACCAAGGGAAAGTTTCTATCCTTAAGAAAATTAGGGGACATTCCTAATGACCAGAGGACCACTTGGACTAATTTTGGTGATTTTTTGAATTATATTATTTTTATTATAATTATTTCAATTTTTGGAGTGTTAATTAATTTAAAAATAAAATAAACGTTGAAAAATGAATTTTTCATTTTTCAAAAATCTCTCTGATATCAAGGAAATCAGAGAATTAAATTTTACAATTTTCTGATTTTTCTATGATTTAGCATAATTATTTTAGTGAAAATGCTAGAAAATACATTTTTTTAATTTTAAAATTACCCTAGAGCTTTAAAATTTAATATCTCACTAAATAGACCTAAGAAAAATATGGGGTTTGTTCCTAAGTGATTAAAATTCAAAATGTGACATTTTGGTGAATTTTATTATTTTTGTGATTTTTATTATTTTTTAATTATTAAAAATATTAAAATAATATTAAAAATCAACTTTTTAAGAAAATTGAAATTTTAATTTTCTTAAATTTCCCTAACATCAGAGAGGCTCCAAAACCAATTTGGTGAATTTTTGAAAGATATTTTGAAAGTTATGAATTTTTAAAGCTTAAAATGACTAAGTGGCTTAATCAACCCATTTAGTAGGGCTAACCAAGTCCAATTGACCTCAAATTTTTATGGTGGGTTCCTCTAATCCTAAAGGTCAGTGGAGAATTGATTTCAAGTCAATTTGATGTATGGTTAGCTCTAATTAATTAGAGATCCATTTTGGGTGTTTTAGCCAATTAGGGTTGTTTTAAGTGAACTAACTCAAAACCTATTTTTCCTAGGGTCCTCTGGTCATAAGGAACATCACCAAATTTTCCTAGAATTTATTTCACAACATGTTATTTATTGGAATTAAAATACTCAAAAGAGTAACATGAATTTGAAAAATCAATAACTTTTCATAGGGATGGCCTCTGACTTTGAAAAATTCAGGGAATGTTCCCAAATTCGCAGGCTTCAAAAGCCCTATGGTCTCATGCCATGGTGAATTGTATACATGCATGGAGAATTGAATGATTGAAAACACTATTTAATTAATTAAAATAAAATATGCATCAAATAAATATAAAATCACTTCCACATTATTTTCCTCATTTCAGTGAGCAAGAGGGTAGTTTTATTTTATTTTTTTGACTTTTCTATGAAAAGTTATGAGTTTTTGAAGTTTAGGTTCAAAAATAAATCAAAAAAATGCATTTCCCGCTCAAATGACACGTGTCGCGCTGCTACTCGGCTGGCGTGGTTGCCTGTTCACGGATAAAGCTGCCGTCCAACTCCATCGGTGCCGTCCGTGGGATACATGCCTAATCTGGACGGCTGCTGCTCCTCTTTCTTTGTTCTATTCACTCAAAACAGTCCAACTTCAAACCTTGATATCTCCCTCAATTCTCAACGAAATTTAATGATTTTTTTTTTAAAATGATCGTCTAATTGAGTAGCACACATCTATACGGTGATGATATACTTAAAACATGTGAATAAGTACAGAAAATTAAAACATGCTCGGTTGGAGGAGAAAAAAATTGATACCTTTGTCCAAGAGGTGAGGCCTCAATTGGAAATGATTTGATTGAACTTAAAAATGCTTGGAGAAGCTTTGGGAACAATTTGGCATAGTCTCCCCAAGGTAAATCTTGCATCTCCTCCCCTTGGTCATGGAGGTGGGGTTTAAATAAGGAAGGTTATGGTGGAGCTTGGGTGGCCATGAGGGTTGGCTTGGTTCATTCACCAAGGTTTTTTTGCTGAGAAAACTCACATGATCGAGCTTGATCTTGGTGCAATCAATTGGGTTATGCCATGTGTAAAGTCAAGGATTTAAATGGCATGGGTGTAAGGAGCATTTTTGGTCCAATTTGGGTCAATTCATGGTTTTGGCTTGGTTCACTCACCAAGGCTTGATTTGGGCTGATGTGAGATCATTTGGGTCAGCCTCATATGTGTGGTGAAGTCCCCATCCAAGGTGAGGTGGCCAATTTTGGTTAAAGTGTATCATGAATGGGGTTAAAAAGGTTTAGTGAAGGCTTAGGAAGGCTCCCTCTTCTTGCCATAAGTGGCATGGTGAGGTGGAAAGGGCTCCCCATAGCTTGCATATGGCTTATTCATGGCTCCATGACTTCATTTGGCTTCGCTCATGGCTTGGGAAAAGGTTGGCTCACTTGCATGGAAAAGGGTTATTTGGAATTTTGAAAACTTTAGATTCCATTGATGGGATTTGTCATGATGCTACAAATGGGTTGATTTCATGATGGTTTAAGACTTTGGTCAAATAGAATTAACAAAGGAATGATGAAGAAAAGGTTTCATGTGGGCTTGGTAATGGACTTTGGGCTTTTAAAATTTGGTAAATGTGGGCTTTTAGATAAAAAATTTTGCAAAGGGCCATGCCAAATAAATGTTGAGTTAAGGTTGAAATTGATGTAAAATTAATGTTGAAAAATGTTTTTGGGGGTGTTTCAAAGAGGTTTCAACTTTGTTTGGGTTTTGATTTTGGGGTTTGGGCCCATTTGGGTGTAGGCCCATTTAGGGGATTTTGGGTTTAGGTTGAATTTGAGTGAGGTTTGGGTCCAAATTTTGGGCAAAGTATGTTAGTGTTTTGTTTGTGGGGATGTTAGGAAGATTTTAGAAAAGATTTGGGTTAAATTGGAGTTGAATTGGGCTAATTTGGGCTAAGTTTGAGTCATGGGTCAAAATTAGTCTTTAAGGTCAAAAGTGAAATTGGATTCAAATGTCAATAAAATTGGGCTTGAATTTGGTCCAGATTGACATTTGGGATGTTGAATTGAAGTTTAGAATTGAATTGGACCAAAATTGGGGTCAATTGGGTAGGTTTGGTTTGACATTGGGTTCACTTGGGTTTAAAATGGGTTAAATTGGAGGTTTTCGTAAAAGTGGGGTAAATTGACAAAATTAGCCCATGGTGTAGTTGAACAAAATGAAATTGCGAATATTTGGGATTTTCTGAAATTTTCTGGGAATTTTTGGAATTTTTTTGAATTTTTGGGTCAAGAGGGGCATTTTGGTAATTTGGAGGGTATTGGGGGTATTTTGGAATTTTTTGTATTTTTTGCTGTAAATGATCAATTTGAGTGGTATGGAAATGTTTAAGATCAATTTTGAGGAATTTTGGGTGATTTAGGAATTTTGGAGATTTTGAGCTATTCGGGGCTTTGGTAGGTTAGGAGGGTCCGGTCCCGGGGGCCAAAAACTCGAAATTTTGAAAAAATGAAGATTAATCAAATTTAAGTGACACGGAATCGTTTAGGTTGAGCCATGAAGCCATATTAAGCCCATATGAGCCATGAGAGGACTCATTTTGTGTATTCATTATGTTGTTCCTAACCCTCTTAGCCAAGGGTTAGGGGTTAAGCACCATCCATGTGAATCACCTTCATGAGTCAGGAGGTCAAGTTGGGTATGGGTGTGGTTTTAGGAGATGTGTAAAAGTGTAGTGTATAAATGTAGTGTGTGTGTAAGTCAGCCCTCACCAGACCAGGCCACCCAGGGCAGTCCTAAGGCCAAAGAGCCCTATTGGAACTCATCCTTTAAACTTCCACATTTGATTTCAACCCCCTAGGTGATTAGGGGCCTACAATCAAGTTTGTGGAGTTTGCAGGAGTTAAGAAGTGGTTGAGTTTCTAAAGGGGTAGGTTCCATCTCTAGTCCTCTAAGATAGTCAAAGGAAAAGCCTAAGGCTAGATCCTAAGTACTAAAGAGAGAAGAGAAGACCTCATCAAAAATGAGGTCAACAACCTTCCATGTCACCATCCTCTTTACCATTATTTTAATAATATTCAGCCTCGGATCCACCTCACTGCGATGGAGTATCCCTGGTGGATTTCCTTTTCTATCTACCGCGAAGTTGTAGCAACACCCGCATTGGATCGTAACTCTTTCTTTTCCTGGCATCCATCTTTGGGGTTCTGAATAAGTTTTTTCCCTCAGACG
This sequence comes from Papilionanthe hookeriana x Papilionanthe teres, assembly GCA_022702705.1. Taxonomy (NCBI): domain Eukaryota; kingdom Viridiplantae; phylum Streptophyta; class Magnoliopsida; order Asparagales; family Orchidaceae; genus Papilionanthe; species Papilionanthe hookeriana x Papilionanthe teres. The sequence continues at coordinate 54,491,202 of CM040422.1, forward strand.
ACCAGCTCGGCCCATTTTCTGAAGTTCAACGATGCAACTCACAATTTGTCGTTGTTCGTCGTCCGAATACACATCCGTATGCAACTCAAGGCCTTCCAAGATGTTAATCCTCTTGCCACGGATTCTTTCAAAGTATTCAAAAGTTTTCTTTTCAACATTCCGCATCTTTTCCAGCTCATATTCCGGAATTATTTGCAACTGGCGAGGTCTAGTAACGTACTGTGGGATGTATGGTTCAACCCCAGCACGGTCTCCTGCATGTCTCGGCTCCTCGGAGATAATCTCTGTCGGGACAACCTCCAGGGTTACTTTTGCAACAAGACTCTTTAAAACTGGTGCATTTATCTGGCGTCGTGGCACAGATTCTGTTTCTGCTTTTATTGGAATTTCTTTCATTTTTCTGCTATTCTTGGAATTGGCTTCCTCTTTTTCGGTTCCTAACAAACCGATTTCTTTGAAGTATTTTCACTGACGGTAGCAGCTGTCTCTTCATGTTGATTCGCTGCTAGCTGGGTTAGCATCGGGCGAATTCGTCGGTTCTTGTTTCTTCGTTGAGTAGGGGAGAGAGTAGCTCTCCTTACTTCTTGAATTTCTGTGGGCATGGCGCTGACAAGCCTGCCTTCTACTGTAGCAACTACGGACTTAACTTTCTTGTCCTCTCCCGTTGCATGAGCAGTATTTACTTTTCTCTTCTTGCTAGTAGATGGTTGACTTGAGCCACCCAATTTAATCACTATATGGTTGCGGAGCTCTTCCCGATCAATCGGAGTCCAATCATTTTCTTCGTACTGTAGCTCGGCTGGTGTGAAGTTAGAGTCGATCTAAGTCACGGCTCCATCCTTCATCCTTTTTTTATAAAGTGCTAGACGCCATTCTTAATGTTCAGAACCAACTGCCCGTTCGACATTTCCCTACGAAAACAAGGAAAGGATCAGGGGTTGCACTATGAACAAGAACAATAGAAAAATTTATTAATGGAAAATTTCATTTGTTTCTTTCAAATTTCAACAAGAGTAGAGAAAGATGAAGAAAGATCAAGAGTGAGACTCAATTTGAAAAAAAACTTTATTATCATGATTTCACATGTTTTCTTTTAACACTTTTTTTTAACGATTTTCATTATCATTCACTTTTTTTATATTTTTGGGTTCGGACCCAGTCATAAGTAATTACTGTACCCGTGCTTCTAGGAATGAGGATTCATCCTTCGAAACATCAGGTTGCGTAATATTTATTTAGATATCGTCCATTAATTGGAAGCATAGGTCGTTCTCCACGGCAATTCATCAGTTGATATGAACCTCTAGAGTAGACTGTCTCGACCACGAATGGCCCATCCCAAGTTGGTTCAAATTTACCACCTATCTTGCGATGTGCCAGAATAGGTCTTCTAAGAACCAAAACCAAGTCACCGACTTTGAATGTCCTTGGACGGACTAATTTATCATGGGCCTGGATCATCTTGGCTTGATACAGTTCCAAATTCTGTTGTGCTTAAAGTCTTTTCCCTTCCAAGCTTTCTAATTCTTCTAGTCGTAGTTTGGCATTTTCTTCTGTAGTGATCTTGTTTGCAACTGCAATTTTGAGAGATGGAAGCTGAACCTCTATGGGTAGAACGACCTCGGACCCGTACACTAAAGCATAAGGCGTAGACTGGGTGGGAGTTCTGAAAGTCGTCCTGTAGGCCCATAAGGCTTCTAACAACTTCTTGTGCCAATTTCTCTTGTTGTCATCCAAAGTTTTCTTTAGTATTTGGACCAGAGTTTTATTAAAAGCCTCGGCCATGCCGTTTGCTCTTAGGTAGTACATTGTTGAATAGCGCCAGTCGATCCCGTGTCTTCTGACAAAATTATTGATCTTCGTGCTTCTGAATGCGGACCCGTTATCTGAGATAATTCTGCACGGTACCCCAAAGCGGTAGACAACTTGATTCTTGAAGAACTGTAGCACGTGGTGTGCTTTCACTTCTCTGAGCGGTACTGCTTCCGCCCACTTAGAAAAGTAATCTGTAGCTACAAGAATGTATCGATGTCCTCTTGAAGAAGGCAGTTCTATTGGACCCACAATATCTGTGCCTGAACACTCAAACGGCCACGACGCGATTGTCGGATGTAGCACATTTGGAGGTTAATGTAGAACAACTCCATGCACTTGGCATTGGTGACAACTTTTGGCAATCTTCATGCAATCGGTCATCATCGAGGGCCAGTAGTACCCTAGCCTCTTAATCTTCATTTTCATTTTCGGTCTCGACTAATGAGTGCCACAAAGTCCTGAGTGTATTTCTTTAACAATTTCAAGAGCCTCAGACTCACTTAGGCACCTTAGCCGCATCTGATCAAAAGACCTTCTGTATAACATATTATTTATTAATGCGTAAGACAAAGTTCTTTTCTTAATCTAATGAGCTCACGACTTATCGTCTGGTAGGTTTCCTGTTTGCAGGTAGTCTATTAACTTCTATTACTGCTACAACTGATTCTTTTTCTTTTCCTTCTGATTTGTGTATTATATCCATGTCGAGATGTGATAGGACCTGTTGTCCTTGAACTGATATTTCAACTGACTCATCCTGTAGGCAGGAAAATTCTTTTGCAAGGCGGGCTAACGCATCTGCGAGAGCATTTTCTCTTCTGGGAACCTTGTAGATCGTTACATTTGGATTCGCTCCAACAACTTCATGGCATATTGGAAGTACTGCCCAAGCCTTGGTTTTAAAATCCTGTACTGTCCGTCGACCTGTTGAATGATCAACTGAGAATCTTCATAGATGCTGATATCTGTTATCCCCATCTGAATGGTTAATTCCAGTCTGGTTATAAGCGCTTCGTATTCTGCCTCATTGCTTGTACACGGTTCTGTTAGATGGTAGGAATACCTTAACATCCCCCGCTCCGGGGTTATAAATATCAATCTGATTCCTGCCTTACCTGGCACTATCATTTGTAATTCTTTGTCTTTCTGTGCTGAGGATGCTCCGTCAAAGTACAATTCACAACGTTGATCATCGGAGTCTTCTAGGCTCATTATCTGCTCGTTTGGCAAACGTTGAGAGGCGATTTTACCGGTAAAGGGTGTGCTGCGAGGAAGTCTGCTAGGATTTGTCCCTTTATGGCACAAAGCGGCACGAAAGTTATATCGAATTGCAGTAGTATCATCGACCACCTGGCAAGTCTGCCAGAAAGCGTCGGTCGGGTCATTAAATATTGCAACGGATTGAACTTCGAAATAAGGTTGACCTTATGAGAAAGCAAGTAACGCCTGAGCTTTTGAGCGGTGAAGATCAGGGCCAAACAATGCTTCTCAATCGAAGGATACTTTACTTCCAACGGAATTAGACGACGACTTAAGTATTAGAGAGCATTTTCTTTTCACTCGTCATTGACCTGGGCTAGAAGGGCTCTGAGAGAGTTGTCTAAAGCCACGGAATCAAGTATCAACGGTCTACCTGAGATTGGGGCTGCTAAAACAGGAGGTGTCATTAAATATTGTTTGATGTCATCGAAGGCATGTTGACATTTGGAGTCCCAAGTAAATTTAGTGTCCTTCTTAACCAAAGCTGAAAAAGGCTGACACCTTCCTGACAAATTCGAGATAAAGCGTTAAAGATACGCCAACTTCCCTTGAAAGGAACGTAGTTGTTTCAAAGTTTTGGGAGGCGGTATTTCTAAGATAGCTTTAATCTTCTCCAGATCGATTTCAATTCCACGATGTCGAACAACAAATCCTAAGAATATCCCAGAGGTGACGCCGAAGGCGCATTTCAAGGGATTTATCTTAAGGTTATATTGTTTTAACCGCTCGAAAATAATTCTCAAATCATACAAATGATCTTCTTTTAGTTTGCTTTTGATGACTACGTCATCTACGTAGCACTCGACTTGGTTGTGAATGAGATCATCAAAAATCTTTGTCATTGCTCTTTGATAGGTTGCTCCTGCGTTCTTTAATCCAAATAGCATCACTGTGTAGCAGTATACCCCGATCGGCGTTCTGAAGGCTGTAAGCTTTTCATCTTCTGGTGCATCTTTAACTGGTTGTATCCTGATGATCCATCCATGAATGAGAATGCTTCATGTGTTGAAGCAATGTCGATCATCAATTCTGGAATGGGTAGCGGGAATTCGTCCTTTGGACATGCTTTGTTCAAATCTCTGAAATCCACGCAGATTCTGATCTGACCATTCTTCATTCTGACTGGTACCACATTGGCTAACCAAGTTGGATATTGTTTCTCACGGACAGCTTTAGCATCTATTAGCTACTAAACTTCAGCTATAACTTGTTGTTCAATCTCCAGATGCATTCTTCTCGGAGCTTGTCTGACTGGAATGGCAGTGGGATCTACTCCAAACTTGTGAACTGCGACCTCTGGAGCTAATCCTGACATTTCATCATAACTCCAAGAAAAGTAGTCCTAGAATTCCATTAATAACTTGATTATCTCTTCGGAGTCTTCTTTATTGAGTAAGGAGCTAACAAAGGTCGGCCTAGGCTCTTTGCTAGTACCTAAGTTAACTTCCACTAACTCGTCTATTGTAGATTTAATTTCTTCTTCGAATTCTGGTGGAGCATTTCCAATTGGTAGATCCTCGAGATCATCTAAAGCTTCAAGGAAACTTTCATCATGCTCGTTAGTGATAACTAAGCAAAATCCTGAATCATCAACAGACATTACTGTGCCGAATTTGAGACCATGTTTTGAATTGGGAGGCCAACTGGCATTGTTCCATAGTTTTTCGAAGTGTTGTGATCGACCTTTTATCCATTGTTTAGGTAAGACACCATGTTGAATTAAATTTTGAACACAGGGAGAGTACCACTCAAAAGGTAATTCCATTAATTCAGAAGAAGTAACATCTTCAAATTGTACATCATTTTCAATTCTGGAAGAAGAAGCACCACGGTAGAATTTGATCAGTTTAGTACCGCCGCCATGTACTTCCTTGACCACCTTACCCTCGAACTTATTAGGGTGGATCGGGGTTAGGGTCATAGTATGTACATGATGGTCAATCTTCTCGTACATTGATTTATATTCTTCTTTCTTTTCATCTTCAAGAGAGATCTTGAACTGTGGTTTCTTCTGACTTATTATCACTGCTTCTTTCTTGGTTTCTTCTTCTTTTGAACTTTTCTCCCAATCAAAGTTGATGACCAGTTTCTTTTGTCCAACTGTTTCAACATCTCTTCCATAACCCCAACCCCGGCCTCGACCTCGGGTGCGAATTTTGGAGAAACCTTCACCATCTCGCCGTAAGGGAGTGGTGAGTATCTGTTGGACAAGAACTTCAGGCTCTTCATCGTCTTGCACTTCTTTTGCTTCTTTTGGTATGGTGTTTCTAGAGAATATTGTTTTCTTTAGAGGCGCGTAGTAGGCTGCATCTTCATGGATTCCGATTTCATAATATTTTATGCACTGGTGCAGAGACGACGGTACCATCCGGTTCTCATTGATCCATGACCGACCCAGTAGAGCGTTGAATGATGTTTCAAAATCAGTTATATGGAATATTGATGTTGTCTTTACCAAATCACTAGTCTTCATTAACAGTGTTATTGATCCGAGTGCTATTTCTCCTTTTTTATTGAACCCTCTTAATAACATCTTGTCCGCTTCAAGTTCGCGAGCATCTATTTCCAAATATGCTAATGTTCGAAGGCTCATTATGTTGATGGATGCTCCCGCATCAACTAACACCCTGGAGAGCGTAAACTCTCCGATAGTGACTAAAATGTACAACGGTCGATTTTGATTAGCCGTTCCAAGTAGTAGATCATTGTCAGTGAAGGTAACACCTTGTTGTTCTTTTAACGAGCAAACCTCGTCTAAGGAATTACCGGCCATTTGAGCTAAACAAATATCCGGATCAAGTAAAGCCTTGATCGTAGTTTCCCTCATCTCCTTCGACAGATCGAGCGTCGTAGATACTCAATTTGGCTGGTAGCTTCCTGAGATGGGATAGCACGTTATAATCCACTTTATTACCGGGTTCTTCAATTTCTTCCCGAATGGGCAATTCTTCTATTGGGGTTGGCTCTTCCTGAGCAACCACCTGCTTTCCTTTATCCTTTGAACCCATTCTCGGAGGTAGAACTTTTCCACTTCTTAAATTGACTTCAGTTATTTCTTTTGAATCTGGTGCTGAATCTGCCGGTGTCTCCCCTTAAATCGGAACGACTGGCTCTTCTGGCCTTGCTTCAGAATCTGATGACTCTAATTCTATCGCAATCAGAGCTCCTCGAAATCCATAAATAGCCTCGTCGCTTGTTGAGCTTTCGTAGCCATCCTTGTGAACGTCTTCACATTCATCGTGGTCATTGAGGTTTAATATGATATGAGAATCGTTATTTATATCAGAATCGCGATCTGGATTAAGTTGGTTTTCGTTAGTTACGTAATCGTTAGAAACAGTCAAAACCTAGCCAACACCAAAACTCTTATCATTATAAGATCCCGCTGGGGCGAGCAAATAATCATACAGAGTCAGAGGTTCGAGGGATTTCTCCCCTAAATCGGAAACAACTATCCTAGGATAAGCAGCCCCTAGTCTACTCTTTGGAGCCTCGGTCCTCTTCTCTCTCATGATCTTCTCTTCCTTCTGGGGTGGTTCTTCAATCGCAAGCGATAGCACCTGCTCGGCAGGTTTCAAACTTTGAGTTGAAGCGTGCACTGAAGCGTTCTAGATATGATCCAAGATTTTCTTTGAAGACTTTGTCTAGACGGTACTCCATCCATCATGGGTCGTGTAAGGGTCTATCGAAACAATAGGATCCATTGAAATAACATTGACGGAACCTCCCTTTTGGGGTTCCTTCATGTATTCCTTCGGGATCGTTATGTTCCCTTTCCAGAGATTGTCGTCAAGCCAAATCTTGAAAGAGATGCAATCCTCTATCTTGTGCCCAAGCATCCGGTGGTAAGGGAAATAGTTTGGATAATCTCTTTTATTGACTTCTTCCGGCCTCTTGGGCTCTGGTAGCTGAAAATCGGGTGTCTTCATTAAACTCTGGAACATCTTCACTACTGCTTCAGTTTTGAATGGATATTCCTTATTCAAAAATTCTTTCAGGGTATGCTGTGGATGAGGCGGTTGCTCATAATGCTGAGGCGACTGATAGCTTGGTCGAGGTTGCTGATAAATCTGCTGAGGTTGTTGGTAAGTACGTTGCGGTGGTTGATAGCTAGGTTGTGGCCGCTTTAGCTGTATCTGCACTGGATGCTTGCCCTTATATACTGCCGCGACGATTCCAGACTTCTTTTCGAATGCTTTCACCGGTTTCTGTTTATCGCTCTTGTCCACGAAACATAGGTATTTTTCTTCCTCTTGTATGCTCCTGGCCTTGCTAAGCAACTTCTCGAAAGTCTTGATTGTAAATCCTTTAAGGAGAAGTGTTATCGAGCCGTGGATACTTTTCAGCAAAATACAGATCGCATGTTGTTCCTGAAGTTGTGGTTCACACTTCATGCTTAAATTTCTCCATCGAAGTATGTAATCCACCAAAGTTTTGTTCGATTTCTGTTGCTCCACCACTAAATCACTGATAGTGATGTGGTGCCGAGCTCCGTCAAACCGCTTAATGAAGAGGTTTTCTAACTCTAAAAGGTCTTAACTGAGCCATTTGGCAATTCTGCATACCAATCAAAGGCAATCTCTGATAAGCTACTGACGAACTGCCGAAAGAGTAAAGTATCGCTCCCACCGGCATTGCAGCAACTAGCACAAAAATGTGCAACATGCTGCCGAGGGTTTCTTGCGCCATCAAAAGTCTTGAACAGAGGTGGTACGAAGCCTTTTGGGTATTGGACGACATTAAATTCTTCAGGGTAAGGTCTACCCGTATGAATAGATGCTCCACTCTTAGATTGTGCTAAGGCTTCTCGCACCTGCTGTTCTACCATGTTTTTGATGTCTTTTTCGGAAATCATGCTTTGTGCAGAATCTTTCTTCGGTTGCTCGTCTCCATTGATAGATGTAATCTCTTTCCCTCCATTTACAACATGGATGATTTCTGGGGGTGTTTCTTTCTGAGGTTGCACCCGACTTTGGAGAGTGGCTAAGGCTACCGCCATCTCTTCCATCTTCCTTGCCATTTGAGAAATTGTGTTATCCTTCTCCTGAAGTTGTGCTCTCATCTCTTTCAGCTCGTCTCTTTCTGCTGTTGCCGGAGCACCTTGCGAATCTGATGATGCTCGTGTTTTAACCATGTTGATTTTGGCATACTCTTCGTCCATAAATTATGATGAATCAACTTCATTTTCCAACTTTTCCCCTCTTTCTTTTGCCAACCGGCGGATATTCATCCTTAACTTTGCTATGGTATCCTCTAGTGGCCTCTTCCACACTGTCTCATGGTTGTCCTGTGACGACTGTTGAATGTCCTTCTCAGGAGTTTCTTTCATTGCAGTGGTACTTCCTTCAGATTCAAGCCTCCTGACAAGACTTTTCTTCCCAGAATGCTCTGATGGTTTCGATTCACCAATAATAAGTTGCCACACCATCCTTCTCGCAGTATGTGGCCTAGGACCAGATGGTCGGCCGGCTGTGCGTAGGTAGGTGGTGTCCTCCCTATTATGGTGTCCCAATACGATAACAGGCAAACTCCTTTCGTTGGCTCGTGCCTTTTTCCTTGGGTTTTCCTTAGCAATGACCGGGTTTACTCGCCGTCCAAGGCGAGATTTGGCTGGCACCCGTCCCATTCTCCTCAGAATCTCAGATACGGGGCATCTCTCTTTCTTTGCTAACTTTTCTACTATAGCTTGCAGTTGAGTGAGCGGCATAGACCTAGCTGTTTTTCTTTTGCTGTCACTGTAATATGCAGGTCAGGGTAACGCAGCAGCGATCCTTCGGGCATCTTCTTCATCAGCTGCAGCAGAGATAGGACGGAACATACTTCCTCCTAACAGTGGTGAATATTCAAGCAGCTCTTCCTTTAGTCAGAAATTTCCTTTAGAAAAGCAACTACAGCTGCTTTGGTTTTCTCGATCCTGGCGATCTATCTGCCTCTGTTTCTTCTCTGAGTCCGAGTCATGGGTGTAAACTTTGAACTGGACCCGATTTCAAAAATAGATTGTATTGCAGCAAAATCCGTACCCTCCACGGTGGCAGGTTTATTATAAACTTGGACTCCCTTCCCTTTCAGTTGGGCGGGAATTGAGGCAGGTGTAGAGACAACTAGACCAGTGGGGGTAGAGATTACAGTCCTCCTACGAATAGTGGTATCTTTTTCAGCTGGAACCCTTCGCAGGGGAGGAAATTCTTGAGTCGATTTCAGGTTGAACTCAAGCACGGGTTTCTCAGTTTCTGGCGCTTTGTCCATTAGTGTAAAAAGAGTGATGTCATGGAACTTGATTTCTGTATTGTTAAATCCTTGTCCAAAATGGATGATCCCATTGTCGAGCAGCTCATCCTTGTAAACGACGAAATCTATTCTGTTGGTGAAGGAAAATATTAACTTTGGGGTAGACATTTTCTGTAGTGTAGATTCTGAGTATTAGTCCCGAATTATGCTTCCTTTTGTCACAAAATTTAGGACGAAAAAGAAAGTGTCCGAACACATTTTCTTTTATCTTAATGCATTTGTGATCTAAAGAGTTTGTTTATTAAAGGGTTGTTTATTAGAAGATTTGTTTTTTAGGAATGAAATGTTTAAAGAACGGAGGTTTATAGAAAAAGGAAGGGACCCGGTTCCGAATTGAAAAGGGAGAGAAATTCTCGTAAGGCTTCTCAATCCGAAGGACTGCTCCTAAGCTAACACCTATTGGGGGTCCACCCCACCTCTTAAGAGGCAAAAGGATTTCGGAACCTCTCTCGTTCAGGGGTGTCTAAACAGTGGCTCCTAAATCCAAAGGAGTTGACTACACTCACTCAAGACAGAAATGAGCAAGGTATGCCAACAGAAAGAATGGTAATTTGGTCCACTAGGGGTATGGACTCACTACCAATTTATGAAAGAAAAACCATTTGATCAAAATGGAGAGAGGGACTAGTTCCCCAGCGGAGTCGCTGAAAGTTGACGGCATATTTTTAGGTTTGTGTTTTGAAAAGGGGTCGCCTACAGAAATTGTCGGCGAATTTTCATATTTTAAATTTAATTTAAATATATATAATTTGGAAAGTAGCATTTGATTTTGAAAATAATTTTAAGTTTGAAAATTTTAAGATATGAAATCAAACCGATCTCACATCCCGAATAGCTTATATAAACGAGCACCACACCACAAACCGCGTATCTATCCCGAAGAATAGCACACTGCTTGATGATAGGGCTCGATTAAATAAACTAGAAGATTTGTGACATCCGTTTGGTATGCGAACCAATTTTTATAAGCCGACAAGTTCCCCTGCTTAATATAAAGGAATTAAGCAGGGTTTATATTACCTGGGTTCTTAAAGTTCCCTATAAGGGCAAGCCCATATAGTTAATTACATCCTAAGTGACGGGAATCACTTAAGAAAACTCTCGATAATGTTCAGTGGTTTTTCTCTCAATAATTTCAAAGTTTAAAGTTTTCAAATAATTGGACTTTGGAAATTTCAATAGGGAATAGCTCAAATTTGGAACAGTTTATTTTAAGAATCCAAAGGAAGAGAAGTAGGGGATGTCACAAACCCGAAGTGGACTTCGGTGACTTCCCAACAATCCTATCGTTTGGCTTCAATTTGAGAGTTTATTTAATGTTGTAATCCTACCAATTTTAGTTAATTAGGACTTATATTTGTATGACATAATCATACAAATAGCCTCAAAGATGTGAGGGTTTATGTCGTACCGAACGACAACCTCGGAGTCCTAAGACCGGTTAGGGCTTAATTTGCATAACAAAACTATGCAAATGCCTAACAAAAAGTTGAGGATTTATGTTGCACTAGGCAAACTATCTCGAAATCCTATGGCTTTGTTATTTAATTCTAAGAAAGGTTTTGCTGATGTAGATTCCAGTTTTGCTGACGACGATGGTCGTGGTGCCCACTATGCTACAAGTTCCTTGTTGTTGCAGAGGTTTAATTTTAGAAGGTGAAAATCAGGAGATGGTAAAAGTGTTTTGGTTTAGAAGAGTCTTAAAGTTTAAATGTATTTAATGTTTTATGAGGGGAATCATAAAGTTGATTATAACAACACCGGTTAAGATCCTACGGTTCCATCATTCTGGCACCGTTGTTTTTATCGGATTCACTTAGTCCAGATGAATTTGCTAAACTCAACTGAATGAGTTCCACGCTTTTATTTAGACCGTGGGAAATCCCATTAGCAACACGTATGTTACATCATCCGAGGTATTCCCGATCATCCAACGAGATTTTTTAATTTTATTGCAATTGTAGTTTTGTTGTTCTCTTTGTGATTAAATTTTGAGTTATTTTATATTTTGAATGTTGTGGTGGTGAATTTTATCTTGTGTTGATTTTTAATTTAGTTTTGGTTTCAATTTTGTGGCTATCCTAAAAGTTTCAGTTTTCATGCAACAATCTTGTTTAACATGCAAGAAGAGTAAAGTGTAGCTCATACAAATAAATTGCAATAAAATAAGAGCGTACCTAGAAGGTCTTCTCGTCATTCCAAGTTTCACTTAAAACACATGTTAAGGAATTTAAATATTTATAACAAGTACCTTGGTAAAGCTAAGGGAAGGTTTTGGTTGTCTACCAAATTCCTAATCCTTTTGCTAGTCATTTTCTATGACGTCTAGGTTCATGTATTTTGTTAAGGATGATTTTCTTCATCAAAGAACAATTAAATTCAATTATTCTTCTAAAACACCCCATCATATTGAGGAAGTGCTTAGGATGAGTCCTAAACATCTTTTCAATATTTTGGGATTATTTTGAGTCCAAATGAGTTTTATTGCACAGGTGAATTAATATCCAAAAATTTAGTTTAGTTTGTTTCTTGCTCAGTGAATTAGGATATTTGATTATCCTGTAAGTAAAGTGACATTTCACTTGATAATTTACTTAAGAGTTATAATAATGAAAACCTTGAGGGGGCAAATCAGTATGTTAAAGAATTTAATGATTTAAAATTGGGGTTGGTGATTTAAAGTGGTTAATTTAGTTATGCACTTTCAATAATTTTAAGTTCGAAATAGTGTTCAGGTTGTTTTAATTTAATTAAATCTTTACATCTTTAATGATCTCAATGTATTAGATTAATTTGGGTTAAGAGAGGTGTTTAGATTATTCAATTTAAATTTTAATGATTTAATTTTAATTTAATAAAAATATTTTAGGTTAATTTTTAATTGATTTGGTTTTTTTCTTTTATGTTTTTTTTTAATTATGAATTGTCTTAAGGTTGATTTTCTTTGATGTTTCAAATTTGTTTTAGATTTATTTTTTTAAGTGATTTCAAATTAATTTTAATATTTTAAATTTATTTCAATTTGATTATCAAGTTATTCAATGTTTTAAGTTTCAATTTAATTAAGGTTTATTTTCCTTTTAATTATTTAATTATTAATTTCAATTATCACTTTAAATTTAATTAAAAGTTAAATATTATTAAAATGACTCATTTAGGGATTTTATATTAAAGAATTGATATCTTCTTAGGTCATATCCCTAACCTTAATAATCCATGTTTTTAATATATTTTTCCAAAATTTGAATTATTTAATTAATTAAAGTTCACTTCAAATATTTTCAAGTTAATTAGTGGGTTTCTACCCCTTAATTTCCTAGGTTTCAATCATCTATGACAAAAGTTAAGATCAGATATTTTACCCTCCCTTTGATTAAACCTAAATATTAATTAGGATTAAAATCCTTTAATTACTTTTCTGCCCCTTTAGGCTTATTTATTTCATTACTCATCAAATTAAGCTCAAATGAACTTAAAACTTTTATGTCACTTCACTCATATGTCAATTAAGACATTACAGGAGAAGATGTGATTTTTCTAAATTTAATTTAATTTATATTTTTATTTTTTATGAAAAATATGGGTTTTCAATGAAAATTCAACAACATGACCAAGGTAAAGTTTCTGCCCTTAAGAAAATTATGGGATGTTCCTATTGACAAGAGGACCACTTGGACCAATTTTGGTGATTTTTTGAATTATATTTTATTTATTATAATTATTTTCAGTTTTGGAATGTTAATTAATTATAAAATAAAATTAAAGTTGAATAAAGGATTTTGTATTTTTCTTAAGTCCCTTTGACCTCAAGGAGTTTAGAGAAGCAAAGTTTAAATTTTTCTAATTTTTGTTAATTTATTAGAATTAATTTGGTGAAAAGGTTGGAAAATCCATTTTTTTAATATTAAAAATTGTCTTAAGCATTTAAAATTCAATACATTAACCTAGAGACTTGGGAAAAATATTTGGTTTGTTCCAAAGTGATTAGTAATCAAAATATGACATTTTTATTATTTTTAATATTTTTGTGATTTTTATTATTTTTTAATTATTAAAATATTAAAATATGGTGAAAAACGAAGATTTTTAGAAAATTTTACTTTTAATTTTCTTAGACTCCCCTAACATGAGAGAAGCACCAAAACCATTCTTGTGAATTTTTAAAATGTATTTTTTGGAGTTATGAATTTTTAAAGTTTAATTTTGGTCATGCAACTTAATTGGTCCATTTAGTGGGCTAATCACCTCCAATTGGTTTCAAATTTTTATGTAGGACTCCTCTGAACCTAAAGATCAGAGGAGAATTGTTTTCAAGTGATTTTGATGTATGGTTAACCCAAATTAATTAAAATTTAATTTTGTGTGTTTAAGCCAATTAGGGTTATTCTTAATGAATTAACTCAAACCATAATTTTTTTAGGGTCCTCTGGTCCTAAAATACTTCTTCTAATTTTTCTAGGATTTATGGCACAACATGCTAATTATGGGAATTAAAATATCAAAACAGGCACAAAAATTTGGAAAATCAATAACATGCCATAGAGATGGCCTCTAACCTTGGAAAATTTTGGGAATGTTACAAAGATCAGAGGCTACAAAAGCCCTATGGTCTCATGCCATAGTGAATTGTCTATGCAAATGGAGAATTAAAACATTGAAATGAGTAAATAATTAATTAAAAATAAAATACTCAACAAAATGACTTGATTTATTTTCCACATTGTTCTCCTCTATTCACTGAGTAAGAGGGTATTTTTAGTTTATTTTTCTAATTTTTCTATGCAAAGTGATGTATTTTTCAAATTCTGGGTATTTAAATAAATAGAAAATAACCTATTTATCTACTTATCCACGCGGCACCGCGTCAACCTCGGCAACTCCGAAAGGCCACGCTTCTCGCTTCCATTCGACGCTGCCACCTGATTCAGCGGCCACTCGTCCCGCGGTCCCGCTCCATCTTCTCATCCAACGCGATCTGCACCGTCCATTCGATACACGCTTGATCCAACGGTGGCTGGTCTTCGTCTTGGACTGGTGTGTCACGAGAGCCATCCACACTCAAACCCTAAGATCTCTCTCATTTCTCAATGGATTTTCGTGTTCTTATGCTCTATGGATTTGTCTTGAAGATACAAACACATCCATGTGGTTTACATGCATTGAAATCAACTCAAACGAAATGGAGAAACGCTGGAAGCTCTCGGGGAAAGGAGTATCCATACCTTGGTTCAGGAGGTTAAGCCTCAAATGAATGTGCTCGGCACGTTCGTTGGAGTTGGAGAAGCCTAGGGATGAAGCCTCTGGCCCTGGTGAAAGGTCTAGGTATGAAAGTGACCAAGCCCGATTTCAGACTTTGGAGGCTGGAAGCAATGGCTGGCCTGGTGATGGGGTTTTTGCTGGGGAACTTCTTCTCTACCTCTGGTGAAGGTGTGGGAGAAGTTAATTTGGATTTGGTGGAGTTTCAAGGGATGTCCTGTTCTAGGCTGAGATTTGAGCTCCAAAATTGAGCTCCATCAGTGGAAATTAGGGCAGGAAGACAGTGGGGATGACTTGCTTTAGGCTAGGGGAAGCTCTGTGAGGAATTTGGTGAAGTTCCGTGAAGGTTGATTTCAGCCAACCTTTTGGGCGAGAGGAATGGCTGGTTTAAATAGCCATGGTTAGGGGCTTCCCAGGGACAATTGAGGGCTGGGATTTGCTGCTCTGGTCAGGAGAAGAAGAGCTGTGGTGGCCATTTGGGTTGGGACAGCTCAGCCAAGTGAATTTGAATTTTTGAATCCAAATAAAGCTCTTGGCCATGGTGTTTCTTGGCGACTCAGGCGGCTGGCCGGCAGGTTCAGGTCACCATCTTGACTTAGTGAGTCCAGGGGTTGTGTTTTTTTCAAACAGTAGGGGTTAGGCTTGTGTAAAGAGCTTGATTCAAAATGGAATGGGGAAGGGGCTCTTTTGGACTTGGTTTGGTCAAATCATGGAAATGAGCTTGGTGCACCCACCAAGGTCTGATTTTTGGGCTGAGGGAATCCGGTAAGTCAGCTAGCTTAGTAGGGAGAAGTCATTATCTAAGTACATTTAAGTTTAAGCATGGTTTAGGGGAAGCATGAAAAGGTTTAATCACTCTTAAGGGAATCATTAAAGGACTCCCTCCTTTTGCCCAATATGGCATGGTGACATGAACACCACTCACATGGCTTGCATGGGGCTTAAGGATGGCTTCATGGCAAGCCTATGGCTTGCCCATGGCTTGACTTAATTTCATGGAAATGGATTTTGGGATTTATGATGGATTTAGAGGGAATTTGCATGAGGCTTGATTTGGAATGATTTGATTATTTATTTAGGACTTAGGGATGATTTCAATTAAAAGGATGATGATGGGAATTTCACACGGGCTTTAGAATAAGTTTTGGGCCTTTTAAATTTGATGAAAATGGGCTTTTAAAGTCTTTAGGAAAGTGGGTTTTTAGATTTTAAAAATGGGCTTTTGGATGAAAATTTTGTGAAGGACCATGTAAAATAAATATTGGGTTTAGTTTAGGGATGTATCATGAGTGATTTGGAACAAATTTGAGGTGATCTTGAGTTGAATTGAGTTTAATTTAGGTCTTTTAGTGGTAAGGCCAAAATGGGTCAAAAGAGTCTAACTTGGGTTAACTTTCGGCTAAGGTAGGGCTAACTTTAGTTCTAATGTAAAATTAATGTTGAGAAATGTTTATGGGAGTGTTACAAAGAGTTTTCAATTTTGGTTGGGTTTTGCTTTAGGGGTTTGGGCCTATTTGGGTTAGGTTTGGGTTTAGGCCAATTTAGGGGATTTTGGTTTTGGGTTAGGTTTGGGTGGAGTTTGGATTCGATTTTGGGCAAATCTTGTTAGTGTTTTGTTTTTTGGGATATTAGGAAGGTTTAGGAAAATATTTGGGGTTAATTGGAGTTGAGTTGGGTTAGTTTGGGCTGATTTAGGTCATGGGCCCAAATTGGGCTTTAAGCTTCAAATTGAAATTGGATCCAAATGTTAATCAAATTGGGCTTGTATTTGGTCTAAATTGATATTGGGGATATTTAATTGAAGTTTAGAATTGGATTGGATCAATATTGAGGTCAATTAGAGTGGTTTGGTTTGACATTGGGCTTACTTTGGTTAAAAATGAGCTAAATTGGGGGTTTTGGTAAAAGTGGGTTAAATTGACAAAATTGGCCTATGGTGTAGTTGAACAAAATTAAATTGGAAATATTTGGGATTTTTTGAAATTTTCTGGGAATTTTTGGAATTTATGGATTTTTGGGCTAAAAGGGTATTTTGGGTATTTGGAGGGTATTGAGGGGGATTTTTGGAATTTTTGGTATATTTGGCTATGAGTGATCAATTTGAGTGGTGGGAAATTTTTAGGATTGATTTTGAGGGATTTTGGGTAAATTAGGTACTTTTGCAAATTTTGAGCATCTTCAAGGGCATTTCGTAGGTTTGGTGGGTGTAGGGCACCGTGGGTCAAAAATTGAAATTTGGGAAAAATGAAGATTGATTGAATGTGAGTAGAATGGAATCACTTTGGTTGAGCCATGAAGCCATTTTAAGCTCATAGGAGCCATAAGAGGACTCACCTTGGGCATTCAATATGTTGTTCCTAACCCTCTTAGCTAGGGGCTTAGGGGTTGAGGACCATCCATATGGATTACCTACATGAGTCAAGAAGTCAAATTGGGTGAAAGTGTTTTTGGGATTTAAAATGTGTGTATGGGTGTGATGTGTGCAAGTTAAGCCTCACCAGACCAGGCCACTCAGGGTAGTTCTAAGGTCAAAGAGTCCTATAGGGAACTCATCCTTTAAATGTCCACATTTAATCTTAACCCTCCTAGTGATTTGGGGGTTGTTAATTAGGCATGTGGGGTTTAAAGGGAGTTAAGAGGTGTTTGAATTCCTAATTGGTGGGTTCCATCTCTAATCCTCTAAGATAGTCAAAGGGAAAGCCTAAGACTAGATCCTTAGTACTAAGGAGAGAGAAGAGAAAAGACCTCATCAATAAGGAGGTCAACACCACCTAGAAGTGAAGTAGAAATGCCTCATTCTGTCACTTAGTATGGATCGTGCCTCCTAGTTCATGCTCCTATCTAGTAAACAGTGTTTGTTAACTTAGATGCATGACTCCTACCTAGCAGGAGTTGTACGACCTAACGCACCCATAGCATCACCTAGCATTTTCATGGGCACACTCGTATCCGTATCATATGTGTGAATTGCATGTCTTGCACCTTGTGACTATCATTTGCATGTTCATGTTTGGTCTCTACTAGGATAAGGGGTAATTCTCATTTGAGTGTCCAAGATGCAATGCGACAAAAACAGACATTATGCATGTATGTCAAGCTTTTATCTCATAGTGTGGCATCTGTTTTCCCTTTGTATGAGCATTTAGGTTGCCTCATGGGTGAGGTGTAATCTCCCTAGGTTATCTTGTACTAAATGCACCCAAAATGTGTGTCATGCAAGTGTTTTCCTACACACCTAGCAATCTCATCTATGAACATATTTCACCATATGTTCAGGACGTGTGGTACGATAATTTTTGTGATGGCTAGCCCATTTAGCGATAGCCAATCTCAAGAATCCCCAACTTAGATTTTATTCACCTAACATATGATTCTAGTAGGAAAACCTTGATTATATGGATACAACCACTTCACCTAGCCTGAAACCTATTCTCGTATAACCTTATGTTACCTTGTCTTATACGAACGTTTACATCCTACGATCACACTGAATGAATGAGTTCCTCAAGATTATATGTGAGTGCTGACCTAGCATAGAAATAAAGCCTATTCATCTTTTAGTGTTTGATGTGATCGTTCACTTCTCGATAGATCAGTCGCATCGAGTTTAGCCTCTTAACATATTGTTTGTAATCGCACACACCTCAGTAAAGAGATCATGTATGCTAAATCACTTTGCATTTTGTATGTGCTTTACCTAGTTCGTTTCGATGAAAAGTTTGTCTTAGTTCATGAGTGATCCATTGTTGATCATGCTTTAATGATAATTTCTTGTAAGGATATCTCAGTGAGTAATTTAAATTATCGCATCACGATTAACAAGCATAAGTTTGTGCTAAGTTTCTAAGACGACTAATGTGTGCCACTTAGACACTTTTTCCATAGGGCTTATTTTAAAATAGCAAAAATATATATATATTTAAGTAATTAATATCTATCATCTTTTAAAACTTATTTCGGAACTAATGCATCCATATCTTAGACCATATATGAGGTCAAGTCTTTAAAAGCTTTATTTGCACAAAATCTTCATTTTAGTGGCATATATTAGAATTTTTGGATTTTGAGGATGGAGTCAAGGATGAAGACCCATTCAAAAACTTACGCTATTCATAGGCACACTATTAAAAACACTTAGATGTTTGTGTTAGGACATTTTATTTTATATGCTTACAATAATAGGGTAGGGGTGGTTAGGTTTTTCATATGTCATAGCTATTGTTCCTTAGTTTGTGCACTAGCTAGGCTTTTTTGTGTAATGCCTCTAGGTGTTTACTAGGTTTAAGACATTTCACACCAGTATGTTAGGGGAAATTTTTCTTGCAAGGAGTCATGTACAACATGGAGATGATGTCGTGATTTAAACTAATATATTTTATGCAAGTGCTATTGACTCAACCCGCAATTACGCAGATATTCGACTCCAAAGAATACCAAAAACTTGGCCCAAATTATATTTAGCAGTTAGTGTGAATAAATGAAATAATTTGGAAAATATATAATATGTTTTCACTAGGGGTACTATGCAAATATTTGTATCGTTTCAAGTAATATAGGATTTTCCTTAAAAACCCCAGTATCGATCCCACGAGGAAAGCTATAAATCTTAATATGAACTTAAAAAAATTTATCTAAAATGTAGATAAATATGATAGGAAAAATATGTCAAAATGTTTGCAAATCATTAATACTATTTTATGAAGAAAATAAAAAGAAAGTTTGAAAGTCTAATAAAGTTCAAAGGACTAATAAAGTTTAAAATTGAGTTTGATTGTTATGATAAAGATCTTTTCCCTTGCAAAGAGATGTTAATCAATGAAGGCTTTGAATGATTAAAAATATAAAATGATGTATTGTGACAAATAGGAGCATACATGTCCTTTACCCCCTCTCGGTGCTAGCAAAGAACGTTGGCTAACCTAAGTTTGTCTCCAGCTTGTGTAGTAGTGCTGAATAGATTCTGGCCTCTCACATCGAGACTACCCACTGTGTTTTCTCTATAGGACTAACTAGGGACATAGAAACATTAATTCTATGCCCATCCAAACTTATCTCCTTATCTATTTTCACTCCCCCTTGGGTGATCGTGATAGCTCTTTCCAAGAGTGGTAATCACAAGTTGGGTGAAAGCATAGCCCTCTCGGGTCATTATGTTTCTCAACAGACTTTAGCCTCACAAGTGGCCAATTTACAAAGTCAATGAAGAATCAGTGAAAATACCATCACAATTATTAGAATAAAAATAAATCTTCAAATCATTCTCATCCCAGAATATTAATTCTCATATGCAAGGAGAAAATAAGGGAACTATTCAAAATTCATGTAGATAAAATAAAAACACACAATTTGTATTGAGAGTCAGTCATAACAACAAAAACATAAACACAAATACAAGATACCTTGTGTCTTCTCCCTACGCAAATCCTGGAGTCTGTTTCAAGCAATCTCCAAACTCTTAGACAAACTCTTACTCACATAAACAAAAACACACAATACTCACTCACACACACACACACACACGAAAATCCTCTCCTAAAACTTCTCTAAACCTTTAAAAGTCTCTAAAAAGTCCCCTATTTCATGCAACACTTAGCCCATTCAATAGATCTCTGAAAAAAACCATGGGTTGCTTCAAGAACCCCATCAAAATTTGGCCAAATTCAATGTATCTTCTAGAAAGGTAGTTACTGGCGCTATGGCGCCAGTCTAGGGTGTTATAGTGCCTAGTTCGCTCGATAGATGGCGCTATGACTCCAAGGGTGGCTTCTGGCGCCATACAAAATTATTAATTTTTTGCTCCATTTTGCGCTCATTTTCTTTAAATGTTTATTCCTTGTACTTGAAACCAAAAACATGCAAAATACCTTCCTTTAAAATGCAATATCATAAAACATGTGCATAAAATGATCATGAAATGTATAGTAAAAATAAGTAATTTTTAGGTCGATCAATTCCCCCAAACTTACTTTTCCTCAAGTAAGTCCTCGTACAAAGTAAAAATTTATAACTTATGGTAGTGAGTTTTACTTAAAGATTTCTATACTTTTTATCTTATAAATGCAATAGTGAAACTTTAGAAAATTTTTAAATAATTCGGGTTAAAACTAAAATGTAAGAATATCTAGTAGTCAAGTCTAAGAGTTTTGATTTTATATTCATTTCAAGAATAATTGTAATTTATCATACTGAGGATGCTTAGAAGAATTACAAGAAAAATAATTTCATGAGAAATTTATTAGTAAGGTTGCTAATATTTAAGCCTAAGTTTAGAAATGTATTTAAGTTCCTTTCCTTAAGATGATTCAAGTGGAGCCAATTTTTTATTAGACATCTCTTCAAGCTTCTCCACATATATATTATCCTTTTTTTCTTTTCTTTTGCTTTTGAATTTGCTTTTCTTTTTCTTCTTATGATCATTTTCAATCCTTTCTTTAATTTTCATGTCATGTGAGGATTAATACATCTGGATAGCCTTTAATGATTTTGAACAACACCATCCTCTTCTTAAAGTTAAAAAAATCACACATTTCCTTACTTTACAAGTTTGTATTAGTTTTGAAAAAGACTTTTCATAAAGTATCAATTCTTTCTTTTTAAGTGTAAATCTATGATCTTTAATATTTCCAAAAATGCAATTTTCTATATTTTAAATAGTAAAATCATAATCTTATACGCTTATACTAAATATCTTAACACTAGAACTACCTTTATTATTAAAAAATTTTACTTAAGTCTTCTATAACATTTATAAAAACAAAAAATATAGTTATATAAAGCTGACCCTACATACCATAAGTTATGTTAAAATAATTTTGAGAATACAATTCTTTGAGGATAAATAAGGTTTAGTTTTAAAAAAGTTTTTCTCTCTTCCCCCAAGTTTAAACTTTTGATTAATTTAAAACAGTATAGTTCATGAAGAAAGAAAAAATTTTGAAAGTTTTAAACAGGAGAATAGTATAGGTGCCAATATTAATAATATGTGTTCAGTAGTAGTAAATCTAAAATTATTATGTATAATAATATAAACACAAAGGAAGAGACTACTCTAGCACACAAATAATATAAACTAGAGCAAAAAGTAAACAGTACAACAGTAGAACAAAACGGTGCAACACATCAGTTTAATACAGATGTACACGTAAATGACTTAACAAAGTACAAACATAATAGTCCAAAAAAATTATGCAAGTAACTAACAAAAATAAAATCTAAATACAAGAACAGAGTAAAGGAAAGAACACAACACACTACTCATCCTCCTCCTCCTCGTCATCATTGATCCATGAAAAAATACTTGTTTTTATGCCTTAATTTTTATCAAATTTTTAAGGATAGTATGCTTTAATGAAAGGTGTTTTTGTGTTTTTGGATATAGGTGATGCAAAAATGTTCAAAAAGGAAAAAGGATGAAAAAGGAGCAAAAAGGAGCAAAAAAGGAGCCAAAATGCAAAATTGCCATAATAATGGGCCTCGCGCCTAGGCGCCAGAATCCGGCGCCTACGCGCCCTCTCTATACCAAATCTGTGACGGTTTTTGTAACTACTTTGGGCGATTATTTTGACGGTTAGAGCGGTTATTGGACCATCTAGAAGATTGGCAGTTATTCCTGGATTATAAAACATGTGATACATTTTATCTAGACGCATGGAAACGGTTTGGATCGCGAAGAGGTGCGATCCAAAGTGAAGAGGTGCGAAGAGCTAGAGGTGGAGTCCGGCGCCTAGGTGCCAGATGCTGGCGCCAAACACACTTTTTAGAAGATTCATTGAACTTGGACACATTTTAAAGAGATGCTTTAGGCAACCCTTGAAGCCTATAAATAGGAGGCCATTTCTACAGAGAAAAGGCCCAATAAAACGCCCAATAAAAGCCAAAATCAGAGAGAGAATTAGAGAGATAATTTTAAGGGCCACAATTGTAGTTTACTTTCCTTCATAAATTAGTGAGTTTATTTTAGAGTTTGTATTGAGAGTTTGAAAGAGTTGGTGCTTTTGACATCTATTTCGCTTTGGAGTCAGAAGGAATCAGAAGTTCTATTGGAGAAACACTTGAGATGAGTATTTGTAATTTGATTCAAAGTTTTATTTATATGTTTTGTTATTTAAATTCAATGTGTTCTGAGTAGTAACTTTACTTTCTCCTTTCAATTATGAAAAGATAAATATGATAATATTAAATTCGTTGGAGAATTAAAAACTAAATATGTTTAAATAATGTGATGATATTAATACGAGATCTTAATTTACTATTTAAATTGGCCATTTAAATTGTTAAAATCTGTTGAAGAATTTGGAAACCTAGAAGGAGATGAATTCTTAACTAGTATATATCACATGAATCCTTAGGTAGTCGAAGGCCTTGTGCGGGTTATTCAAGGTGAAGTGCAAATAAATAGGAAATATTATTCAATGGGTGTAGAATTGATAAGTTTTTAGAGTGACAAACTAAATTCTTGTAATTTTGTTTATAGAGAGGGAACGGGTCACTAGTAGGGCCGACCATAGCCACCCTTGAACATCTAGTAGTGTGAGCCTAGATTAAACCCATTCTACTAACAATACATCCAGACCTGATCTATAGATTAGCCAATGTTCTTTATACTATCGAGTGAAGGTAAAGAATAGGAATGCTTCTATTTGGCACAATACCATAAATTTATATTCTCCACGAATATTATATTATCTAAAAAGTCTTGGATTAATTGAAAGGAAGAAAGTTATTTGCTTATTATTATTTACAACACTTATTGTTTTATTATTGCCTTAATTCTGCATTTAGTAAATTAAATATTAAAACTTTAAAAGAAATATATAAAAATAAAATTAAAATATTTAAAAATCTATAAACCTCCTCGTGGGATCGATACTGGGGTCTTTATTTAAAGCCCTATATTACTTGAAACGATATGTATACTTGCGTAGTACCTATAGTGTGTAAAATATTTTTCATAAAATTATATTTATATACACTAGCCGCTTTTATTATTTGGGTCAAAGTATTGGCTATAACATATTTTTGAAAGCATAAATTACTGCGTTGTCAGCGGATCGAGGTCATGTTTTTGGCGCCGTTGCCGGGGAGGGCAAATTTTAGATTTTAAATATTTATTTTATTTTTATTTTATTTATTTCTTTTATTGTCAAAATACAAAAATATAAAATAAAAAAACATTTATAAAAATAAAAATAATTATAAAAAAAACCAAAATAACAAAAATATAAAAAAATTAAGTAGAGATTTTATTTCTTGCTATTTTATTTTACTTTTTATTTACTTTTTATGCGTAATTCTGGTTTTGAAGGATTATTACCTTTAGACTCTGAATTAGAAAGAACTGTTAGAAGAATTAGAAAAGGAAAACAAATTCAAAAATGTCAAGAGATGGCTAATTTACATAACAATTTACAAAATCCAATTGAAACTAATGAGCAAAATGTTTACAAACAATTAAGGGATTATGCTAACCCTACAGTTGATGAACTTCATAATAGTATTCAAATACCTACTGTAGATACTAATTCTTTTGAGCTTAAACCGTTTATTATTCAAATGGTTCAAAATAATCAATTTGGGGAACACCATATGAGGATCCAAATTTACACCTTGCTAGTTTTTTAAAACTTTGTGCTACCTTCAAATATAACAATGTGTCCGGCTTATTTTTTTTTGGGTCGTGTGTTGTATTTTTGAAAAGAGGTCGCCTACAGAAATTGTCGGTGAATTTTTAATTTAATTTAAATAAATAGTTTGAAAAGTAGTATTTGATTTTGAAAATAATTTTTTTTTAAATTTGAAAATTTTGAGATATGAAATCAAACCAATCTCACATCCCAAATAGTTTATATAAACGAGCACCACATCACAAACCGTGTATCTATCCTGAAGAATAGACACACTGCTTGGTAATGGGGCTCAATTAAATAAACTAGAAAGGTTTGTGACATCCATTTGGTCTGCGAACCAATTTTATAAGCCGACAAGTTCCCCTGCTTAATATAAATGAATTAAGTAGGGTTTATATTACCTGGGTTCTTAAAATTCCCTATAAGGGCAAGCCCCTATAGTTATTTACATCTTAAGTGACAGGAATCACTTAAGAAAACTCTCGATAATAATCAGTAGTTCTGCTCTCAAGAATCTCAAAGTTTAAGTTTTCAAGGGATTGAATTTTAGAATTTCAATAGGGAATAGATCAAATTTGGAACATTTTGTTTTGGGAATTCAAAGGAAGAAAAACAGGAGAAATTACAGATTCGAAGCGAACTTCGGTAATTTCCCGACTATCCTATTGTTTGGCTTGGATTTAGGAAAGTCCTAATGTTTACTTAATATTTTGATCTTGCCAATTTTAATTAATTAGGAATTATGTTCGTATGACATGATCATACAAATAGCCTTGAAGATGTGAGGGTTTATGTCGTATCAGACGACTACCTCTGAAATCCTAAGACCGGTTAGGGCTTAATTTGCAATGCAAATGCCTAACAAAAGGTTGAGGATTTATGTTGCACTAGGCAAACTACCTCGAAGTCCTATGGCTTAGTTATTTAGTTCTAAGAAAGTTTTGCTGAAGTAGACTCAGGTTTTGCTGATGACGATGGTCGTGCTGCCCACCATGCTCCGAGCTCCTTGTTGTTGCAAAAGTTTAGTTTTAGAAGTCATAAATCAGGAGATGAGAAAAGTGTTTTGGTTTAGAGAAATTCTTAATTCCCAAGTGTTTTTATGTTTTAATTAAAACAAATCTTAAAGTTGATTATAACGACACCGGTTAAGATCCCACGGTTCCATCCTTCCGGCATCGTTATATTTATCGGATTCACTTAGTCCAGATGAATTTACTAAACTCAAGTAAATGAGTTCCACACTTTCATTTAGACCGTGGGAAATCCCGTTAGCAACACGTATGTTACATCATCCGAGGTATTCCCGATCATCCAACAAGACGTTTTAATTTAGTTGTAATTGCAGTTTTGTGTTCTGTTTGTGATTAAATTTTGAGTTGTTTTATATTTTAAAATGTTGTGGCGGTGAATTTTATCTTGTAATGACTTTTAATTAAGTTTTGGTTTCAGTTTTAGGGATTATCCTAAAAGTGTGGGTTTTCATGCAACAATTGTTTATCATGCGATAAAAGTAAGTGCGATGCAATTAAGTAAATTGCAACAAAATAAAAGCGTACCTGGGGGGTCTTCCCGTTATCCCAAGCTGCACTTAAACACAATTTAGAATATTTAAGCATTTAGAACAAGTTCCTAGGTAAAACTAAGGGAAGGGTTATGGTTTTCTACCAAGTTCCTAATCCTATAGCTAGTCATCTCCTATGACGTCTAGGTTCTTGTGTTTTGGTTTAAGGACGATTTTCCCCATCAAAGAACAATTAAGTTCAGTTGTTCTTATAAACATCCTATCATATTGAGGAAGTGCTTAAGACATGTCTTAAACATCTTTTCAATATTGCTAGAATTGTTTTAAGTCCAAATGAATTTAATCATACAAATGAATTAATTGTCCGAGAATTCAAGTTTTGTTGTTATCTTACTCAGTGAACTAGAAAATTTCAATATCCTATGAGGGAAGTAACATTTCATTTAACATTTTGTTTAGGAGTTATGACAACAAAAGCTTTCGAGGGAAAATTGATGTTCAAATGGTTTATGATTTAATTTCAGTTAGTGGGTTTAAATTTGGAATAGTGTTCAAGTTGTTTTATTTTGAATTTCTTTATGTCTTAGGTGATGTTATTTTTAATTCAATTTAATTTAACTTTAATTTAATTTAATTTGGTTTAGTTTTAATTTTAATTTAATTTAATCTAATTTTAAATTTAACTTGATTCTATTATTTAATTTAATTTAATTTAATTTAATTTGATTTGATATGATTTAATTTAATTTAATTTAATTTAATATGTTTAATTTAATATGTTTTAATTTAATTTTATTTTATTTAATTTAATTTAATTTAATTTAATTTAAACTTTAATTTAATTTTATTTTTAATTTTAACTTAATATTTTATTTTTTTGTATGTTTTAAAGATGATTTAATTTTTAATTAATTATTAAAGTATTAATTTAATTGAATTTTTAAAAGGATTTAATTTAAATAATTTAACTTTAATTTAATTTAATGATTAAGTCTTTTAGCATTTTAAATCTTAAATTTGGATTATCATTTTAATTAGGAATTAAATATTATCGAGATGGTTAATTTAGGGATTCTTAAATTAAAGAACAAATCTCTTCCTAATAATATCCCTATTTTAATAATTCCAATTTTATTATCCTTCAAGCTTACTAATTCCATAACTCACTAAATTGAGCTCAAATGAATTTGAAATTTTTATGTGACTTCACCCATATGCCAATAAAGGCTTGAGAGAAGAAAATGTGATTTTTCTGTATTTAATTTATTTATGTAATTATTTTTGGTGGAAAATAGGGATTTCCAAGGAAAATTTAATAATATGACCAAGGGAAAGTTTCTGTCCTTAAGAAAATTATGGGACATTCCTAATAACCAGAGGATCACTTGGACCAATTTTGGTGATAGTTTGAATTATATTCTTTTTATTATAATTATTTTGAGTTTTGGAGTATTAATTAATTTAAAAATAAAATAAAGGTTGAAAAATGAATTTTGTATTTTTCAAAAATCTCTCTGATATCAAGGAAATCAGAGAATCAATTTTTATAATTTTCTGATTTCTCTTTGATTTATTAGAATTATTTTAGTGGAAATACTAAAAATATACATTTTTTTAATTTTAAAATTACCTTAGGGCTTTAAAATTTAATATCTCATTATAGAGACTTAAGAAAAATATGGGGTTTATTCCTAAGTGATTAAAATTCAAAATGTGACATTTTGGTGAATTTTATTATTTTTGTGATTTTTATTATTTTTTAATTATTAAAATATTAAAATAATGTAAGAAAATCAACTTTTTTGAAAAATTGCAATTTTATTTTTCTTAAATTCCCCTAATATCAGAGAGGCTCCAAAACCAATTTGGTGAATTTTTGAAAAGTATTTTGAAAGTTATTAATTTTTAAAGTTTAAATTAGCTAAATGGTTTAATCAACCCATTTGGTGGGGCTAACCAAGTCCAATTGACTTCAAATTTTTATGGTGGTTCCTCTGATCCTAAAGGTGAGTGGAGAATTGATTTCAAGTCAATTTGATGTATGATTAGCTCTAATTAATTAAGGAACTATTTTGGGTTTTTAAGCCAATTAGGGTTATTCCAAGTGGATTAATTCAAAACCTATTTTTCCTAGGTTCCTCTGGTCATAATAAACATCACCAAATTTTTCTAGAATTTATTTCACAACATGCTAATTATTGGAATTAAAATACTCAAACTAGCAACCTAGAGTTGAAAAATCAATAACTCTTCAAAGGGATGGCCTCTGACTTTGGAAAATTCAGGAAATGTTCCCAAATTTAGAGGCTTCAAAAGCCTTATGGTCTCATGTCATGATGAATTGTATACATGCATGGAGAATTAGAATAGTGCAGAGTGTAAATAAATAATTAAAAATAAAATACTTAATGAAATTAAATGATTTCTTTTCCACATTATTCTCCTCTGTTCACTGAGCAAGAGGGTATTTTTGTTTTATTTTTCTGATTTTCCTACACAAAGTTATGCATTTTTGAAGTTTAGGGAATTAAATAAATCAAAAAATACTCAAATTTCCTACTTATCCACGCGGCGCCACGCCATCCTCGGCATCTCTGAACGGCCACGCGGCATGCTCCCATTCGACGCCGCCTTCCGACTCAGCGCCACGCGGCCCGCGGTTCACGTATCATCTCCTGGTCCGACGCCATCTGAGCCGTCCGTCCGCGTGTGTATTAAATGAACGGCATCCGTTCATCGTCCCCAAGCCTCCTAGCCCGAGAACCGTCCCTCTTCTAGGCCTAAGATCTCACTCGATACTTGACCAAATTGAACGTTCTTATGCTCTATAGATTCGTCTCGAGACGACGAACACATCCATACAGTTTATGTGGCATGAAATTTACTCAATAAAAATGGAGAATGTTCAGAAGCTCGGGAAGAAGAGTGAGGCCATACCTTTGCTCAGAGAAGTGTGGCTTCGATCTGAGGGTTGTGTCACCTTCGATTGCGTCCCGGCAAGCTCCGCATGAAGTCTCCCGGCTCGGTGAATTGTCCAGGTAGGATTTCGACCACGACTAGATTACAAAGCTTGGAGTCTGGAACAGATGGGTGGCCTAGAGAGGGGGCTTTTGCTGGTTGAATTCTTTCCTTGGTCTGGTGAAGGTGTAGGATCAATCAATTTGGGGATTGGTCCACTCTGATGAAGTGTCCTGGTTTTGTGCTAAAATTTGAACTCAAAATTGAGCTCAGCTAGAGGGAATTGGGGCTAGAATCCAGTGGGAATCAAGTGCTCTATGTGTAGAGAGTGATCTGGAATGATTTTGGCGAGTTTCTTTAAGGTTGGTTCGGCACCTCCTCCATGGCCGAGAGAGGGGGTGTTTAAATAGAGAGGCTGGAGGGCCTCCTAGGGGGAGTTAGGAACTGGGATCAGCTGCTCTTGGCAAGAGAAGAACAGCTGCAATGGCCACTGAGGATGGGGCAGCTCAGCAGGTGGGAATTCCAAACTTTGGCTCCTCCCGAGGTCTCGGCCATGGTGTTCTCATGAGACCCAGGCGGCTGGCCGGCAGGCATGGGTCACCCTCAGGTCCAGGGGAGTCAGGGCTGGAGGTTTGTGTAGTCAATTGGCCATGGACATGTGTAAAGGGTTTGAATCAAAGTGGAATGGGAAAGGGCTAGTTTTGGGTCTAAATGGGTCAACCCTTAGTTTTGGCTTAGGTCCACCCTCCAAGGCCAATTTGGGCTGAAGGGAAAGTCACTTGGATCAGTTTGATTAGTTGGGTCAAGTCACAATCCAAGTACAATTAAGCTTAAGCAAGAGTTAGGGAAGACATGGGAGTGGTTAATCACTCTTAAGAGAATCATTAAAGGGTCCCCTCTTCTTGCCATTTTGGGTATGGTGAAGTGTCCAAGGCATTCATGGCTCACATGTGGCTCATGCATGGCTTCATGGCTCACCTTTGGCTTGGAAAAAGCTAAGTCAACTTTCATGAAAGAGGTTTTTAGGAATTTTGGTAATTTAGGGGTGATTTGATAGGATTTGGCATATGGCTTAGTTTAGAAAAATTTGATAGCTAATTTAGAACTTAGGGATGATTTTAATTGAGTGAGGATGAGATGAGATTGTAATGTGGGCCTTAGGATAGGTTTGGACTTTTGAAATTATTTTAGGAATGGGCTTTTGGATTTCAAAACAAATTTAGGTTGATAATTTTGTAAAGGATTGGATCCAATAAGTGTTGAATTTAATTTAGGAAGGTTTCATGAATGATTTGGAATAAATTTGAAGTGGTGTGGGCTTGAATTGGGTTGGGTTTGGACCTTTTTGTTAAATGGGCCAATGTAGGTCAAATTGGGCTAACTTGGGCCAATGTTGGGCTAGGGTTCAAATTGATGTAAAATTAATGTTGGGAAATGTTTATGGGAGTATTTCAAAGAGTTTTTGACTTTGGTTGGGTTTTGATTTTTGGGTTTGGGCTTATTTGGGTTAGGTTTGGGTTTAGGTCAAAATTGGGCTTTTTGGCTTTGGGTTGAATTTGAGTGGGGTTTGGGTCTAAATTTTGGGTAAATCATGTTAGTGTTTTGTTTGTGGGGATGTTAGGGAAGGTTTAGAAAAGATTTGGGGTTAATTGGAGTTGAATTGGGCTAGTTTGGGTTAGGTTTGGGTCATGGGTCCAAATTGGGCTTTAAGGCCAAAAGTGAAATTGGATTCAAATGTCAATCAAATTGGACTTTGATCTGGTCTAGATTGGTGTTGGGAATGTTAGATTGAAGTTTAGAATTGAATTGGACCAGAATTTGGGTCAATTGGGTAGGTTTGGCTTGACATTGGGTTCATTTTGGGTTAAAATGGGTCAATTGGGGGTTTTGACAAAAGTAAGGTAAATTGACAAAATTGGCCCATGGTGTAGTTGAACAAAATGAAATTGGGAATATTTGGGATTTTCTGGAATTTTCTGGGAATTTTCTGAATTTTTGGATTTTTGGGTCGAGAGGGGTATTTTGGGTATTTGGAGGGTATTGGGAGGTATTTTTGGAATTTTTGGTATTTTTGGCTATGGATGATCAACTTGATTGGTGAGGAAATGTTCAAGATTAATTTTGGGGAATTTTGGGTGATTTGAAAATTTTGAAAAATTTGGGTAATTTCAAGGGCTTTGGGTAGGCTAGGCGGGTGTAGGGTCCCGGGGGCCAAAAATTGAAAATTTGTAAAATTGAAGATTGAGTAATTGTAAGTGGAATGAAATCATTTTGGTTGAGCCATGAAGCCATATAAAGCCCACATGAGCCATGAAGGGACTCATTTGAGGCATCCACAATGTTGTTCCTAACCCTCTTAGCCAAGGGCTTAGGGGTTAAGGACCATCCATGTGAATTCCCAACGTCGATCATCAGGGTCTTCTAAACTCATTATTTGTTCATCTGGCAAGTTGTCATTAAGAGGAGATTCTGCTGGCAAAGGGTGTGCTGCGAGGAAGTCTGCTAGGACTCGTCCCTTTACGGCACGAAGAGGCACGAAAGTTATATCTAATTGCAATAATATCATTGACCATCTGGCAAGTCTGCCGGAAAGCGTTGGACGAGTCATCAAGTATTTCAATGGATTAAATTTCGAGATTAGGTTGACCTTATGAGAAAGCATGTACTACCTGAGCTTTTGAGCGGCGAAGATCAGGGCCAAACAATGCTTTTCAATTGCGGGATACCTTATTTTCGTCGGAAGTAAACGACGGCTTAGGTAGTAAAGAGCATTTTCTTTACCCTCATCATCGACCCTGGCTAACGAGGCTCCAAGAGAGTCGTCTAAAGCCGCAAGATAATGTATCAACGGTCTACTCCGAGACTCGGGGCCGCTAAGACAGAGGTGTCATTAAATATCGCTTAATGTCCTCGAAGGCCCTCTCGGCATTTCTCTTCCCAAATAAATTTGGCGTCCTTTTTAACTAGTGCCGAGAAAGGCGTACACCTACCCGACAAGTTCGAGATAAAGCGTCGAAGATATGCCAGCTTCCATTGAAAAGATCGTAGTTGTTTTAAGGTTTTGGGAGGCGACATTTCTAAGATAAGCTTTAATCTTTTCCGAGTCGATTTCAATTCCACGATGTCGGACAACGAATCCTAAGAATTTCCCGGAGGTGACGCCGAAGGCGCATTTTAAGGGATTAATCTTAAGGTTAAATTGTCTTAATCGTTCGAAAACAATTCTCAAATCATATAGGTGGTTTTCCTTTACTTTGCTTTTGATGACCACATCGTCCACGTAGCATTCAACTTGATTGTGGATGATATCATCAAAAATTCTTGTCATCGCTCTCTGGTATGTTGCTCCTGCGTTCTTCAGTCCGAATGGCATCACTGTGTAGCAATATACTCCAATCGGCGTTCTAAATGCTGTAAGTTTTTCATCTTCTCGAAGCCATTTTTATATGGTTGTATCCTGAAGATCCATCCATGAATGAGAATATTTCATGTGTCGAAGCAATGTCGATCATTAATTCTGGGATCGGTAGAGAGAATTCATCCTTTGGACATGCCTTGTTTAAATCTCTGAAATCCACACAAATTCTGATCTGACCATTCTTCTTCCTAACTGGTACCACATTGGCTAACCAAGTCGGGTATTGTTCTTCGCGGACAAATTTAGCGTCTATTAGCTTTTTAACTTCAGCTATGACTTGTTGTTCGATTTCCAGATGCATTCTTCTTGGACCTTGTCTGACTGGGACAGAAGTAGGATCCACTCCTAGCTTATGGACTGCGACCTCTGGAGCTAATCCAGGCATCTTATCGTAGCTCCAAGCAAAACAGTCCTTAAATTCCATTAATAACTTGATTATTTCTTCGGAGTCTTCTTTATTGAGTAAGGAGCTAACAAAGGTAGGTCTAGGCTCTTCGCTACTACCTAAGTTAACTTCCGTTAACTCATCTATTGTAGATTTAATCTCTTCTTCGAATTCTGGTGGAGCGTCTCCAATTTGTAAATCTTCAAATTCTTCTATAGTTTCCATGCAGTTTTCATTAGACTCGCAAGTGACAACCAAGCAAAATTCAGTATCGTCAACTGATCCTACTGTGCCGAATCCGAGACCATGCTTTGAATTGGGTGAACGACCGGAGTTATTCCATAATTTTTCAAAATGTTGTGATTGACCTTTTGTTTATTGTCGAGGAAGAAACCACGCTAAATTAAATTTTGAACACAGGGAGAGTACCACTCAAAAGGTAATTCCATTAATTCTGATGAAGTGGCATCTTCAAATTGTACATTGTTTTTCAGTTTTGGAGGAAGGAGCACCATGGTAGAATTTGATGGGCTTTGCACCACCGCTACGTATCTCTTTGACCACCATACCCTCGATCTTATTAGAATGGATCGGGGTCAGGGTCATAGTATGTACATAGTGGTTAATCTTCTCGTACATCGATTTATATTCTTCATTCTTTTCATCTTCGAGCGGGATCCTGAATTGCGGCTTCTTCCGACTTATTGTCACTGCTTCTTGCTTGATCTCTTTTTCTTCTTCAGAACTGTCTTCCCAATCAACATTGATGGCTGGTTTCCTCTGTCCAACTGTCCAAACGTCTCTGCCACGACCTCGTCCTCAGCCTCGACCTCGGATGCGAGTTGTGAAGAAACCTTCACCATCTCCCGGTAAGGGAGTGGTGAGTGACTGTTGGACTAGAACTTCAGGTTCTTCGTTGTCTCAAACTTCCTTTGCTTCATTTGTTATGGTATCTCTGGAGAAGATTGTTTTCTTCGGGGGTGCGTAATAAGCTGCATCTTCATGGATTCCAATTTCATGTACGAAGAATGGTTGTAAGTCACCTTTGATACACTGTTCCCCTCCGTCGTAATATTTGATGCACTGATGTAGAGATGATGGCACCATCCGGTTCTCATGTATCCATGGTCGGCCCAGTAGAGAGTTGAATGACGTTTCTGAATCAATTATGTGAAATTTCGCGGTTGTCTTTGCCAAGTCACCGGTCTTCATTAGCGAGTGTTATCGATCCGAGGGCTCTTTCTCCTTTCCGGTCGAATCCTCTTAATAACATTTTGTCGGCCTTCGAGCTCGAGAGCATCAATTTCCAAGTATGTTAGCGTTCGAAGATTCATTATATTGATTGATGCTCCTGGATCCACTAATACTTTGGAGAGTGTAAACTTCCCTATTGTAACTGAAATGTATAACGGTCGATTGTGGTCTGCTAACCCAAGTAGTAGGTCGTCGTCCGTGAAGGTATTTTTCTGATTTTCCACATTATTCTCCTCTGTGCCCTGAGCAAGAGGGTATTTTTGTTTTATTTTTCTGATTTTCCTACACAAAGTTATGGATTTTTGAAGTTTAGGGAATTAAATAAATCAAAAAATACCCAAATTTCCTACTTATCCACGTGGCGCCACGCCATCCTCGGCATCTCCGAACGGCCACGCGGCACGCTCCCATTCAACGCCGCCTTCCGACTCAGCGCAACGAGGCCCGCGGTTCACGTATCATCTCCTGGTCCGACGCCATTTGAGCCGTCCGTCCGCGTGTGTATTAAATGAACGGCATCCGTTCATCGTCCCCAAGCCTCCTAGCCCGAGAACCGTCCGTCTTCTAGGCCTAAGATCTCACTCGATACTTGACCAAATTGAACGTTCTTATGATCTATGGATTCGTCTCGAGAAGACGAACACATCCATACGGTTTATCTGGCATGAAATTGACTCAATAAAAATGGAGAATGTTCGAAGCTCGGGAAGAAGAGTGAGGCCATACCTTTGCTCGCAGAAGTGTGGCTTCGATCCGAGGGTTGTGTCACCTTCGATTGCGTCCCGGCAAGCTCCGCATGAAGTCTCCCGGCTCGTTGAATCGTCTAGGTAGGATTTCGACCACAGCCCGATTACAAAGCTTGGAGTTTGGAACGGATGGGTGGCTCGGAGAGGGGGCTTTTGCCGGTCGACTTCTTCCCTCGGTCCGGTGAAGGTGTAGGATCAATCAATTTGGGGATTGGTCCACTCGAAGAAGTGTCCCGATTTTGTGCTTGAAATTTGAACTCAAAATCGAGCTCGCCAGAGGGAATCGGGGCCGGAATCTAGTGGGAATCAAGTGCTCTATGTGTAGAGAGTGATCCGGAATGATTTTGGCGTAGTTTCCTTAAGGTTGGTTCAAGCACCTCCTCCATGGCCGAGAGAGGGGGTGTTTAAATAGGAGATGCCGGAGGGCCTCCCGTGGGGAGTTAGGGACCGGGATCACCTGCCTGGCAAGAGAAGAACAACTCGTAATGGCCATTGAGGATGGGGCAGCTCAGCAGGTGGGAATTCCAAACTTTGGCTCCTCCCGAGGTCTCGGCCATGGTGTTTTCCGGAGACCCAGGTGGCTGGCCGGCAGGCATGGGTCGCCCTCAGGTCCAGGTGAGTCAGGGCAGGAGGTTTGTGCAGTCCATTGGCCATGGACATGTGTAAAGGGTTTGAATCAAAGTGGAATGGGAAAGGGCTAGTTTTGGGTCTAAATGGGTCAACCCTTGGTTTTGGCTTAGGTCCACCCTCCAAGGCCAATTTGGGCTGAAGGGAAAGTCACTTGGATCAGTTTGATTAGTGGGGTCAAGTCACAATCCAAGTGCAATTAAGCTTAAGCAAGAGTTAGGGGAGACATGGGAGTGGTTAATCACTCTTAAGAGAATCATTAAAGGGTCCCCTCTTCTTGACATTTTGGGTATGGTGAAGTGTCCAAGGCTTTCATGGCTCACATGTGGCTCATGCATGGCTTCATGGCTCACCTTTGGCTTGGAAAAAGCTAAGTCAACTTTCATGAAAGAGGTTTTTAGGAATTTTGGTAATTTAGGGGTGATTTGATAGGATTTGGCATATGGCTTAGTTTAGAAAAATTTGATAGCTAATTTAGAACTTAGGGATGATTTTAATTGAGTGAGGATGAGATGAGATTGTAATGTGGGCCTTAGGATAGGTTTGGACTTTTGAAATTATTTTAGGAATGGGCTTTTGGATTTCAAAACAAATTTAGGTTGATAATTTTGTAAATGATTGGATCCAATAAGTGTTGAATTTAATTTAGGAAGGTTTCATGAATGATTTGGAATAAATTTGAAGTGGTGTGGGCTTGAATTGGGTTGGGTTTGGACCTTTTTGTTAAATGGGCCAATGTAGGTCAAATTGGGCTAACTTGGGCCAATGTTGGGCTAGGGTTCAAATTGATGTAAAATTAATGTTGGGAAATGTTTATGGGAGTATTTCAAAGAGTTTTTGACTTTTGTTGGGTTTTGATTTTGGGGTTTGGGCTTATTTGGGTTAGGTTTGGGTTTAGGTCAAAATTGGGCTTTTTGGCTTCGGGTTGAATTTGAGTGGTGTTTGGGTCTAAATTTTTGGTAAATCATGTTAGTGTTTTGTTTTTGGGGATGTTAAGGAAGGTTTAGAAAAGATTTGGGGTTAATTGGAGTTGAATTGGGCTAGTTTGGGTTAGGTTTGGGTCATGGGTCCAAATTGGGCTTTAAGGCCAAAAGTGAAATTGGATTCAAATATCAATCAAATTGGACTTTGATCTGGTCTAGATTGGGGTTTGGAATGTTAGATTGAAGTTTAGAATTGAATTGGACCAGAGTTTGGGTCAATTGGGTAGGTTTGGCTTGACATTGGGTTCATTTTGGGTTAAAATGGGTCAAATTGGGGGTTTTGACAAAAGTAAGGTAAATTGAAAAAATTGGCTCATGGTGTAGTTGAACAAAATAAAATTGGGAATATTTAGGATTTTTTGGAATTTTCTGGGAATTTTCTGAATTTTTGGATTTTTGGGTCAAGAGGGGTATTTTGGGTATTTGGAGGGTATTGGGAGGTATTTTTGGAATTTTTGGTATTTTTGGCTATGGATGATCAACTTGAATGGTGAGTAAATGTTCAAGATTAATTTTGGGGAATTTTGGGTGATTTGAAAATTTTAAAAAATTTTGGTAATTTCAAGGGCTTTGCGTAGGCTAGGCGGGTGTAGCGTCCCGGGGGCCAAAATTGAAAATTTGTAAAATTGAAGATTGAGTAATTGTAAGTGGAATGAAATCATTTTGGTTGAGCCATGAAGCCATATAAATCCCACATGAGCCATGAAGGGACTCATTTGAGGCATCCACTATGTTGTTCCTAACCCTCTTAGCCAAGGGCTTAGGGGTTAAGGACCATCCATGTGAATCACCTTCATGAGTCAAGAGGTCAAGTTAGGTACGGGTGTGTTTTTAGGAGATGTGTAAAAGTGTAGTGTATTAGTGTGGTGTGTGTGTAGGTCAGCCCTCACCAGACCATGCCACCCAGGGCAGTCCTAAGGCCAAAGAGTCCTATAGGAACTCATCCTTTAAACTTCCACATTTGGTTTCAACCCTCTAGGTGATTAGGGGTCTACGATCAAGTTTGTGGAGTTTGCGAGGAGTTAAGAAGTGATTTGAATTTCTAAGTGGTGGGTCCTAATTCTAATCCTCTAAGATAGTCAAAGGAAAAGCCTAAGGCTAGATCCTAAGTACTAAAGAGAAGAAGAGAAGACCTCATCAAAAATGAGGTCAACAAATGGACCCCCAATAGGTGTGGTGAGCTGAAGGAGCACACCGCGCGTATTGGTGTTGACCGAAGCAATCAACAAAACCAACACAAACGTCCAAGTGACAAACTTAGGACAAAGTAGAAGAGTTTCCGCTGGGGTGTGTCAAGTATATCTTTGAGACTGGAGATCCCTGAACTCTCGCTGGGGAAAGGAAAAGGAGGTGAACTCCAAATCACAAGATCTGGGGGAATTTTAATTTAGATTTCATTTTGTTTCAGTTTAAGTTTTGATGTGTGAGCTCATATTTCAATTTGGAGTTTTAATTTAGATTGAAGTTTTGTTAAGATTAATTTGAAGGGATTTGAACTTGAAATGAAAATTGGAATTTTGTGGTTTGAGATGTAACATCTTCAACCTCAAAAGAAAATTGAATTGATTAGATTGAATCATTACAATGAGGAGAGATCTAAGAGCAATGTGGTATTAGATGTAAAATCCTTAACCTCAAGAGTTTGATTTTGATGTATTTCATCGCAATAAGGAAAGAATCCTAAAACAATGCAGTCTCGGATGTAAAATCCTCGATCCCAAGAATTTGATTTTGATGTATTTCATTGCGATAGGAAAAGAACCTAAAGCAAAGCAGTATCGGATGTAAAATCCTCAACCCCAAAAGTTTTATTTTGATGTATTTCATTGCGATAGGGAAAGAACCTAAAGCAATGCAGTATCGGATGTAAAATCCTCAACCCCAAAAGTTTGATTTTGATGTATTTCATTGCGATAGGGAAAGAATTCTAAAGCAATGCAGTCTCGGATGTAAAATCCTCAACCCCAAAAGTTTGATTTTGATGTATTTCATTGCGATAGGGAAAGAATCCTAAAACGATGCGATCTCAGATGTAAAATCCTCGACCCTAAAAGTTTGAATTTGATGTATTTCATTGCAATAGGGAAAGAATCCTAAAGCAATGCAGTCTCGGACGTAAAATCCTCAACCTCAAAAGTTTGATTTTGATGTATTTCATTGCGATAGGGAAAGAATCCTAAAGCAATGCAGTCTCGGATGTAAAATCCTCGACCCCAAAAGTTTGAATTTGATGTATTTCATTGCTATAGGGAAAGAATCCTAAAGCAATGCAGTCTCGGATGTAAAATCCTCGACCCCAAAAGTTTGAATTTGATGTATTTCATTGCGATAGGGAAAGAATCCTAAAGCAATGCAGTCTCGGATGTAAAATCCTCGACCCCAAAAGTTTGAATTTGATGTATTTCATTGCGATAGGGAAAGAATCCTAAAGCAATGTAGTCTCGGATTTAAAGTCCTCAACCCCAAAAGTTTGATTTTGATGTATTTCATTGCGATAGGGAAAGAATCCTAAAGCAATGCAGTCTCGGATGTAAAAACCCCAAAAGTTTGATTTTGATGTATTTCATTGCGATAGGGAAAGAATCCTAAAACAATGCAGTCTCAGATTTAAAATCCTCAACCCCAAAAGTTTGATTTTGATGTATTTCATTGCGATAGGGAAAGAATCCTAAAGCAATGCAGTTTCGGATGTAAAATCCTCAACCCCAAAAGTTTGATTTTGATGTATTTCATTGCGATAGGGAAAGAATCCTAAAGCAATGCAGTCTCGGATGTAAAATCCTCAACCCCAAAAGTTTGATTTTGATGTATTTCATTGAGATATGGAAAGAATCCTAAAGCAATGCAGTCTCGGATTTAAAATCCTCAACCCCAAAAGTTTGATTTTGATGTATTTCATTGCGATAATGAAAGAATCCTAAAGCAATGCAGTTTCGGATGTAAAATCCTCAACCCCAAAAGTTAGATTTTGATGTATTTCATTGCGATAGGGAAAGAATCCTAAAGCAATGCAGTCTCGGATGTAAAATCCTCAACCCCAAAAGTTTGATTTTGATGTATTTCATTGCGATAGGGAAAGAATCCTAAAGCAATGCAGTCTTGGATGTAAAATCCTCAACCCCAAAAGTTTAATTTTGATGTATTTCATTGCGATAGGGAAAGAATCCTAAAGCAATGCAGTCTCGGATGTAAAATCCTCAACCCCGTAAGTTTGATTTTGATGTATTTCATTGCGATAGGGAAAGAATCCTAAAGCAATGCAGTTTCTGATGTAAAATCCTCAACCCCAGAAGTTTTATTTTGATGTATTTCATTGCGATAGGGAAAGAATCCTAAAGCAATGCAGTCTCGGATGTAAAATCCTCAACCCCAAAAGTTTGATTTTGAATGGTAATTGATATTGCAAAGATTTGCAGTGTGGAATTTTGGTGTTTCGAGAATTTCATGCAAGTTGTAAAAGATTTTTGTGGAAAGAAACAAATTAGGAGGGAATATGTAGATGCTACATATCCCATTCAAAAGAGTTGATCGAGAGTTGCTGGTTTGGATTGGATATAATTCCTCGCCACTAGATTCGAATCGAAAACCTCGTGGCTCCATGTCAATGGAATTGACCGCTTCCATCCCAGACAAAGGAGAGAGTAGAACGGATTGGATTTGAGATGTGGAAGGTTGAATTTGAATTTGATTGAGATTTGATTTGAGATCTGGAAGGTTGAATTTGAATTTGATTTAAAATTTGATTTGAGATCTGGAAGGTTGAATTTGAATTTGATTTGAAATTTGTGTTCATTTTGTTTATTATTATTATTATTATTATTTTAGCGATTTATCGTTCATTTAATGTTCATGCGAATTTGGAGTTCATCATTTTCTTAGATTTTTAAGGAAAGTTTTTCTTTTATTCTTTTGTTTCTTTTCTGTTCTTTGTTCGAAGTTCATTTAACTTTAATGGCGTTTCCCAGTCAACTTGCACAAAAGAGGTGAAGGCCAAAAATGTGACATGGTCACTTTCATTCCAATCATGTTGAAGATACATCAAACAACTCGATCTGGAATACATCTCATACAATCCATATAGACTCAAAACGGACTATGTATGATCTTTGTTGATCCATCCAAAAAGGTATCTGTCAAAATCCATGTCTGAATAGTGAGGTACATAGTCAATAACATCACCTTCCAAGCCATCCTTGGCAAGGATGCCGTATGGATGTACGTTGGAGGTGTGATATTTTCCATGTAACTCACAGACTCGTAAGGCCGGAGGCTCTCTAGCTCCGGGTCCGGCCGGAAGTGGTAAGGTGCTTTCTCGTCATCCATCCTTCGAAAGTAACCGAGATCCGCTTCATTGGTACTCCCAAGTATGCAATGTTTAGCGACGTCCGCTCCGTTGCCCTTCGCATCATGACGGAACCTATCGGTAATGGTATCTTTACCGGCCCTCGAACTCACTCCGGGCTCGCTATCCGGAGGTCAGATCCGAACATGATATTACATTCGTTCAAAAAAGAAACAATGCAGAAAGGTCTGACAAAGTCGTGGTGATCTATGTGCGGGGGTATGCAGTAACCCTTCTTGTAAATGTTAATGATGCAACTGTTGGGTATGCAATCTTCCGGTAGTACCCTCCATGTTATCATTCTCTTTACCATCCTTTTGATGACTAATGGCATTAGATCAACCTGGCCATGACGGAGTATCACCAGTGGGTTTCCCTTCCTGTCTTCTGCGAAGTTGTAGCAGCATCCATATTGTATTGTAATTCTCCCTTTCCCTGGCATCCATCTCCGGGGTTCCGAGTAAGTGTTTTCTCTTAGGCGGCCCGCTCGGCCCATTCTTTTCAAATCCCGGATGCGATCCACAATTTGTTGTTGTTCGTATTCCGAGAACACGTTTGTATGTAGCTCGAGGCCTTCTAAGTATATTGATCCTCCCGCCTCCGATTCTCTCGAAGTATTCAAAAGTTTTCTTCTCGACATTCTGCATTCTTTCTAGCTCGTATTCTGGAATAATTTGCAAATGGCGAGGCCTGGTGACATACTGTGGGATATATGGCTCAATCCCTTCACGTTCTCCTACATACCTCCGCTCCTCGAGGGTGGTGTCCGTCGGGACATCCTCCGGGGTTGCTTCTGCAACAAGGTTATGCATTACTGGTAGCTTTATCTGGTGGCGTGGTAGCCTTCCTTCTTCTGTTCTTCTTGAGATTTCCCTGGTCTCTTCTATCATCCCGGAGCCGGCTTCCTTTCTTCGGTCTCTGGCGAACCGGCATCCTTGAAGTATATGCACCGGCGAGTAGCAACCGCCTCGTCGCGCCGGTCCGCCGCTAGTTTAGTTAACATCTTACTGATACGGCGATTTTTATTTCTTCGCCGAGTTCGTCGTGAGAGTAACTCTTCGTACTTCCTGAATTTCTGTGGGCGCGGCGTTGACAAGCCTGCCCTCTGCTGTAGCGACTACAGACTTGATTCTCTTGTCTTCTTCAGTGTTTGTTTTCCTTTTCTTGCTACTAGATTGGTGGCTTGGGCCACCCACTTTCATTACTGTCTGACTAGGCAGTTCCTCTCGTCAACCGGGTACCCGATCACTTTCCTCGTATTGCGAGCCCGCCGGTGCGAAGTCCGAGTCAATCTCTATTATCGCTCCATCTTTCACCCTCCTTTTGTCGAGTGCAAGGCTTACGCCATTTCTAAAGTTCGAGACCAACCGCCCGTTCGACATTTCCCCGCGAAAAGACAAGGAAAAGAATCGGGGGTCGCACTAAGAACAAGAACATTAAGAAAATGTTTATTAAAGACAGTTTTTTTTATTACTTTTTGTAATTTTAAATTTAACAGGAATGAAGTGGGATATGATCAGGAAAGAGATTTTGATATGGAAGAGAAAACAAGGAAAACTTTATTATCATGATTTTATTATTTTTTAGCACATTTTTTATTATTTTTGGGTTCGGGCCCAGTCATAAGTAATTACTTCGCCCGTGCTTCTAGGGATGAAGAATTCATTCCTTCAAAACATCAGGTAGCGTAATACTTTTTCAAGTATCGTCCATTGATCGGAAGCATATGTCGTTCTCCTTGGCAATTCACTAGCTGGTAAGAGCCTCCTGAGTAGACTGCCTCAACCACAAACGGTCCTTCCCAAGTGGGTTCAAATTTTTCTCCTATCTTGCAGTGTGCAAGAATAGATCTTTTGAGAACGAGAACTAAGTCACCAACTTTGAAGGTTCTTGGGCGGACCAGTTTGTCATGGGCTTGAACCATCTTAGCTTGGTATAGCTCTAAATTCTGTTGTGTTGCAAGTCTTTTTTCTTCCAGGCTTTCTAATTCTTCTAGTCGTAATTTGGCATTCTCTTCTGTCGTGATTTTGTTTGCAACTGCAATTCTAAGTGAAGGAAGCTGGACCTCTAAGGGTAACACTGCCTCGAACCCATACACCAGAGCGTAAGGTGTAGCTTGAGTAAGAGTTCTGAAGGTTGTCCGGTAGGCCCATAAGGCTTCTAATAACTTCTTGTGCCAATTTCTCTTATTATCGTCCAAGGTTTTCTTTAAAATTTGAACGAGAGTTTTATTAAAAGCCTCAGCCAGGCCGTTCGCTCTTGGGTAGTAAATTGTTGAATATCGCCGGTCGATTCCGTGTCTCCCGACAAAATTGTTGATTTGTGTGCTTCGCAACGTCGACCCATTATCCGAGATGATCTCGCGCGGCACTCCGAAATGGTAGGCAACTTAGTTCTTAAAAACCGTAAGACATGGTGTGCTTTCACTTCTCTAAGTGGAACCGCCTCTGCCCACTTGGGAAAAGTAATCCGTAGCCGCAAGAATGAAGCGATGTCCTTTCGAAGATGGTGGTTCTATGGGACCCACTATATCCGTGCCCCAACATTCAAATGGCCACGACACAATTGTCGGATGTAGCACATTTGGAGGTTGGTGCAGAACCACTCCGTGCACTTGGCATTGGTGACAGCTCTTGGCGATTTTCATGCAGTCGGTCATCATCGAGGGCCAGTAGTACCCTAGTCTTTTAATTTTCATTTTCATCTTCGGACGACTGGTGAGCGTCACAGAGTCCTGAATGGACCTCTTTAACAATTTCACGGGCCTTGGACCCGCTTAGGCACGTTAGCCACATTTGATCGAAAGACCTTCTGTATAACGTGTTGTTTATTAATGCATAGGACAGAGTTCTTTTCTTGATCTGATGGGCTAACGACCTATCTTCTCGGTAGTTTTCCTGTTTGCGGGTAGTTCATTAATGGCCGTCGCCAATCTTCTCGTGTTTTCCGTCACCGCCGCAATCGATTCTTTTTCTTTTTCGATTTGTGTATTGTGTCTATGTCGAGCTGTGATAGGACTTGACGTCCATGAACTGACACTTTTACTGATTCATCTTGCAAGCAGACAAATTCTTTTGCGAGACGAGCTAGCGCATCTGCTAAAGCATTTTCTTTTCTGGGAATTTTGTAGATCGTCACATTCGGAATCTGTTCCAAAAACTGTATGGCATACTGGAAGTATTGCTCGAGTCTTGGCTTTAAAATTACGTACCGTCGTGCGATCCGTTGAATGATTAACTCGCGAATCCCCGTAGATGTTAATGTTCGTTATCCCCATTCGAATAGTTAATTCCAAATTCCGTTATGAGGGCTTCGTATTCTGCTTCGTTGTTTGTACAAGGCTCTGTCAAGTGGTAGGAGTATCTTCTCATCCCCCGCTCCGGTGTTATAAAGATTAATCTGATCCCTGCCTTACCGGGCACTATCACTTGTGATTCTTCATCTTTGGGTACTGAAGATGCTCCGTCGAAATACAATTTCTAACGTCGATCATCAGGGTCTTCTAAACTCATTATTTGTTCGTCTGGCAAGTCGTCATTAAGAGGAGATTCTGCTGGCAAAGGGTGTGCTGCGAGGAAGTCTGCTAGGACTTGTCCCTTTACGGCACGAAGAGGCACGAAAGTTATATCGAATTGCAATAATATCATTGACCATCTGGCAAGTCCGCTGGAAAGCGTTGGACGAGTCATCAAGTATTTCAATGGATTAAATTTCGAGATCAGGTTGACCTTATGAGAAAGCATGTAGTGCCTGAGCTTTTGAGCGGCGAAGATCAGGGCTAAACAATGCTTTTCAATTACAGGATACCTTATTTCCGTCGGAAGTAAACGACGGCTTAGGTAGTAAAGAGCATTTTCTTTACCCTCATCATCGACTCCAGGCTAACGGGGCTCCAAGAGAGTCGTCTAAAGCCGCGGTATAAAGTATCAGCGGTCTACCTGAGACTGGGGCTGCTAAGACAGGAGGTATCATTAAATATTGCTTAATGTCCTCGAAGGCCCTCTGGCATTTCTCTTCCGAAATAAATTTGGCGTCCTTTTTAACTAGTGTCGAGAAAGGATGACACCTACCTGACAAGTTTGAGATAAAGCGTCGAAGATATGCCAGCTTCCCTTGAAAAGATCGTAGTTGTTTTAAGGTTT
Source organism: Papilionanthe hookeriana x Papilionanthe teres (assembly GCA_022702705.1). NCBI lineage: Eukaryota > Viridiplantae > Streptophyta > Magnoliopsida > Asparagales > Orchidaceae > Papilionanthe > Papilionanthe hookeriana x Papilionanthe teres. The sequence goes on from CM040422.1 coordinate 54,535,824, forward strand.
TGGGAGGCGGCATTTCTAAGATAGCTTTAATATTTTCCGAGTCGATTTCAATTCCACGATGTCGGACAACGAATCCTAAGAATTTCCCGGAGGTGACGTCGAAGGCGCATTTTAAGGGATTCATCTTAAGGTTAAATTGTCTTAATCGTTCGAAAACAATTCTCAAATCATATAGGTGGTTTTCCTTTACTTTGCTTTTGATGACCACATCGTCCACGTAGCATTCAACTTGATTGTGGATGAGATCATCAAAAATTCTTGTCATCGCTCTCTGGTATGTTTCTCCTGCGTTCTTCAGTCCGAATGGCATCACTTTGTAGCAATATACTCCGATCGGCGTTCTAAATGTTGTAAGTTTTTCATCTTCCGAAGCCATTTTTATCCGGTCGTATCTTCGAAGATCCATCCATGAATGAGAATATTTCATGTGTCGAAGCAATGTCGATCATTAATTCTGGGATCGGTAGAGGGAATTCATCCTTTGGACATGCCTTGTTTAAAACTCTGAAATCCACACAAATTCTGATCTGACCATTCTTCTTCCTAACTGGTACCACATTGGCTAACCAAGTCGGGTATTGTTCTTCGCGGACAAATTTAGCATCTATTAGCTTTTTAACTTCAGCTATGACTTGTTGTACGATTTCAAGACGCATTCTTTTGGGACCTTGTCTGACTGGGACAGAAGTAGGATCCACTCCTAGCTTATGGCCTGCGACCTCTGGAGCTAATCTTGGCATCTCATCGTAGCTCCAAGCAAAACAGTCCTTAAATTCCATTAATAACTTGATTATTTCTTCGGAGTCTTCTTTATTGAGTAAGGAGCTAACAAAGGTAGGTCTAGGCTCTTCGCTAGTACCTAAGTTAACTTCCGTTAACTCATCTATTGTAGATTTAATCTCTTCTTCGAATTCGGTAGAGCATCTCCAATTTGTAAATCTTCAAATTCTTCTCGTAGTTTCCATGCGGTTTTCATTAGACTCGCAAGTGACAACCAAGCAAAATTCAGTATCGTCAACTGATCCTACTGTGCCGAATCCGAGACCATGCTTTGAATTGGGTGAACGACCGGAGTTATTCCATAATTTTTCAAAATGTTGTGATTGACCTTTTGTCCATTGTCGAGGTAAGAAACCACGCTGAATTAAATTTTGAACACAGGGAGAGTACCACTCAAAAGGTAATTCCATTAATTCTGATGAAGTGACATCTTCAAATTGTACATTATTTTCAGTTTTGAAGGAAGGAGCACCATGGTAGAATTTGATGGGCTTTGCACCACCGCTATGTACCTCTTTGACCACCATACCCTCGATCTTATTAGAATGGATCGGGGTCAGGGTCATAGTATATACATAGTGGTTAATCTTCTCGTACATTGATTTATATTCTTCATTCTTTTCATCTTCGAGCGGGATCCAGAATTGCGGCTTCTTCCGACTTATTGTCACTGCTTCTTGCTTGATCTCTTTTTCTTCTTCAGAACTGTCTTCCTAATCAACATTGATGGCTGGTTTCCTCTGTCCAACTGTCCTAAAGTCTCTGCCACGACCTCGTCCCCCACCACGACCTCGGATGCGAGTTGTGGAGAAACCTTCACCATCTCGCTGTAAGGGAGTGGTGAGTGACTGTTGGACTAGAACTTCAGGTTCTTCGTTGTCCCGAACTTCCTTTGCTTCATTCGTTATGGTATCTCCGGAGAAGATTGTTTTCTTCGGGGTGCGTAATAAGTCGCATCTTCATGGATTCCAATTTCATGTACGGAGAATGGTTGTAAGTCACCTTTGATGCACTGTTCCCCTCCGTCGTAATATTTGATGCACTGATGTATAGATGATGGTACCATCCGGTTCTCATGTATCCATGGTCGGCCCAGTAGAGCGTTGAATGAAGTTTCTGAATCAATTATGTGAAATTTCGCGGTTGTCTTTGCTAAATCACCGGTCTTCATTAACAGTGTTATTGATCCAAGTGCTCTTTCTCCTTTCTGGTTGAATCCTCTTAGCAACATCTTGTCCACTTCAAGCTCGCGAGCATCAATTTCCAAGTATGCTAGTGTCCGAAGATTCATTATGTTGATCGATGCTCCTGGATCCACCAATACTCTGGAGAGTGTAAATTTTCCGATTAGTAATCGAAATGTAGAATGGTCGGTTGTGATCGACCGTCCTGAGCAAGTAGATCACCGTCCGTGAAGGTAACACCTCCGTCGTTCCTTTAACGAGCAAACCTCGTCTAAGGAATCTCCGCCATCCGAGCTAAACAAATCTCCGGATCAAGTAAAGCCTCGATCGAGCTTCCCTCTTCTCTTTTGATAAGATGAGAGCGTCGTAGATGCTCGATTTGGTCGGTAGTTTCCTAAGATGGGCTAGCACATTATAGTCCACTTTGTTATCATGTGTCTCGCTTTCTTCCCGAATGAACAATTCTTCTGCTCGGGTTGATTCTTCCCGAACAACCACCCGCTTCCTTTGTCTTTTGGACCCATTCTTGGGGTAGAACCCTTCCGCTCCTTAAATTAACTTCGTGATTTCTTCGAATCCGGTACCGAGTTTATAGGTGTCTCCTTTCGAATCAAGCATGACGAGTTCTTCCGGAGTTGCTTCGAATCCGAAAGCTCTAATTCTATCGTGATTGGAGTTCCTTGAAATTCACAAACAGACTCATTGCTTGTTGAACTTTCGTAACCTTCTTGGTGAATGTCTTCTTTGTTATCGTGATTGTCGAGGTTGTGTATGATTTGAGAATTGTTATTTGTATCGGGATCGAGATCCGGATTAGATTGGTTGTCGTTAGTTACGTAATCGTTAGAAACAGTCAAAACGTAGCCAACGCCATAACTCTTATCATTATAAGATTCCGCCGGAGCGAGCAAATAATCATACAGAGTCAGAGGTTCGAGGAATCTTTTCCCCGAATCGGAAACAACCATCCTAGGATAAGCAGCCCCTAGTCTAGCCTTAGGAGCCTCGGTCTTCTCTTCTTCTATGATCTCCTTCCTTTCTATGATCTTTTCTTCCTGGGGCGGTTCTTCAATTGCAAGCGATAGCGCCGACTGACTGTGTTTCAAACTCCGAGTCAAGCATGTGCCAAAGAGGTTTGGATGCGACCCAAAATTTTCTTCGATGACTTCGTCCAAGCGGTACTCCATCCATCATCGGTCGTGTAGGGTCTATCGGAACAATGGGATCCGTCGAAATAATATTGGCAGAACCTCCTTTCTGGGGTTCTTTCATGTATTCCTTTGGGATCGTTATGTTCCCTTTTTGGAGATTGTTTTCAAGCCAACTTTTAAAGGTGATGCAGTCCTCTATCTTATGTCCAAGCATCTGGTGGTAAGGGCAGTAGTTGGGATGGTCTTTCTTGTTGACTTCTTCAGGCTTCTTGGGTTCTGGCAGTCAAAAATTCGAAGTCTTCATCAAACTGCGGAACATCTTTGGCACTGCATCGTTCTTGAATGGATATTCTTTATTCATGAGCTCCTTTAACGTGCGCTGTGGGCGAGGCGGTTGCTCATATTGTTGGGTTGGTCGATAACCGGGTCGAGGTTGTGGTTGATAGCCGGTCGCGTTGCTCCACCGTATTTCGCATCGGTTGTTTGCCTCTGTCGACCGCCGCAAAGATCCCGACTTCTTTTCGAATGTCTTCGTAGGTTTCGCTTATCTATTTTATCGACGAAACTTAGTTGTTTCGCTTCCTTCGTAGAGCTCCCGGCCTTGCTTAACAACTTCTCGAAGGTCTTAATTGTGAATCCCTTAAGGAGAAGTGTTATCAGGCCGTGAATGCTTTTAAGTAGGATACCGACTGTATGCTGCTCTTGTAGCTGTGGCTCACACTTCATGCTTAGATTTCTCCATCGAAGTATGTAATCCACTAAAGTCTCGTTCGGTTTCTGTTTCTCCACCACTAAGTCACCGATGGTGATATGGTGCTGAGCTCCGGCAAACCGTTAAATGAAGAGATTTTCTAATTCTGTAAATGTCTTTACCGAACCGTTTGGTAACTCTGCATACCAATCGAAGGCGATCCCTGACAGGCTGCTGACGAATTGTCGGAAGAGTAAAGCGTCACTTCCATCGGAGTTGCAACAGCTGGCACAAAAATGTGCAACATGCTGTCGAGGATTTCCGGTACCATCAAAAGTCTTGAACAGAGGTGGTACAAAGCCTTTTGGGTACTGTACTGCATCGAATTCGTCGGGGTAAGGTCTACCAGGCCTCGAATAGATGCTCCGCTCTGAGAGTGTGCTAAGGCTTCTCGCACCTGCTGTTTTACCATGTTCTTGATGTCCTTCTCTGGAATCATGTTCTGAGTAGAATCCTTCTTTGGCTGATCGTCTCCGTTAACGGATGTAATATCTTTTCCTCCGTCTGTAATATGAATAACTTCTAGAGGCGTTTCTCTCTGGGGTTGAACCTCTGAAGAGTGGCTAGGGCTGCAGCCATCTCTTCCATCCTCTTTGCCATTTGAGAGATTGTATCATCTTTTTCTCGAATTTGTGCTCTTAGCGCCTACGGTTCATCTCTTTCCGCAACTGCTGGGGCACCTTGTCAAGCTGACGATGCTTGTGTCTCGACCATGTTGATCTCCACATATTCGTCATCCATGAACTCTGACGAGTCAACTTCATCTCCAAACTTTTCTTCCCTTTCTCTTGCTAATCGTTAAATGTCGGCTCTTAGCTTTTCCATAGCGTCCTCCAATGGTCTTTTTCATGCGCTGTCACGCTTGTCTCTGACAGCTTGTTGAACTTCCTTTCCGGGAGTCCCCTTTATTGCGCAGAGCACTTTTTCTCGACTCGAGTCTTCTGATGAGACTTTCCTTTTCTGGTCTTTGATTTGGTCTTAACTAACCGGTAGTAGGACGCCATACCATCCTTCTAGCAGTAGAAGGCCTAGGACCGGATGGTCTGTCGGCTGAATGCTGGAAGGTGGTATCCTCCCTGATCTGTAATCCTTAAACAATAACAGGTGGACTGGTCTTCATCTACTTATTCGGTTTCTCTGCGGCGCTAACGGGTTCTATTCGCGGCCCAAGACGGGACTTGGCTGGCACCCGCCCTATTCTTCTTAAAATTTTTGATACAGGACATCTCTCTTTCTTTGCAAATTTTTCTATCACAGTCTGCAGTCGGGCAAATGGTGTAGTCCTAGTCCTTTTCTTTCGGCTGTCGCTATAGTATGCGGGTCGAGGTAATGCAGAAACAATCTTGCGGACATTTTCCTCGTCAGCTGCGGCGGAGAGAGGATGAAATCTACTTCCTTCCAAAAGCGGTGTGTATTCAAGCAATGGTATATACGCAGGTAGTGGTGTATATTCAGGGATTTCTTCCAAGAAAGCAACTTCGGCAGCTCTGGCCTTTCTGGCAATCTTCCTACCTCTGTTCCTTCTCTGAGTCCGTGTTAGGGGTGGAACCCTCGAGCCGGACCCACTTTCGAAAACGAAGGTCTTGCATGGAAGTCCGTACCCTCCACAAGAACATGTTCGTTACAAATTTTAACTTCCTTCCCCTTTGTTTGGTGGAAGCCGGGGTAGAAGTGCAGACGACTAGCACTAGTGGGGTAGAGACAACAGTCCTCCTATGGACGTAGTATTCTTCTCACCGGAACCCTTAGCAGGGAGGGAACTCTTGGCCGACTTCGAGTTGAATTCAATCAAAGGTCTTTCAATTTCAGATACTTTGTTTGTAAGTGTGAAAAGGGTAACATCAGCGATCTTGACATTTGTGTTCTCTAATCCTTGTCCGAAACGGATGATCCCATTGTTGGGTAGCTCATCCTTGTAAACAGCGAAGTCCAGTCCATTGGTGAAGGAGAAAATTAGCTTTGGGGCAGACATTTTCTGCAAGATAGAATCTGATCGTCAGTCCCAAGTTATGCTTCTTCTCATCAGGACGAAAAGAAAGAAATCGAAAAGAGTCCGAACACATGTTTGTTCATTTATTTTATAAAAAGATGTTATAGTTTAAAGGAGTCGTTCATTAGAGGATTTGTTCATTAGGAACAGAATATTCAAAGGTATAGAGAAGGTAAGGGGTTCGATTTAGAATTTGAAAGGAAGAGGAAATCTCATGCAAGACTTCTCGACTCGAAGGATCACTCCTAAACTAACACCTATCGGGGTCCACCCCACCTCGTAAAAGAGGTGAAAGGATCTCGGAACCTCTCCGTTTAGGGGTGTCTAAACAAATGGCTCCTAAATCTAAGAGGAGTCGGCTATACTCGTTCAAGACAGTAAATGAACGGAGTATTCCAACGTAAGAATGGTAGTTTGGTCCACTGAGGCATGGGCTCACTACCGATTTATGAAAGCAAAGTCATTTGATCAAAATGGAGAGAGGAACTTTTCCCAGATGGAGTCTCTAGAAGTTGTTTCGGCATATTTTTTAAGCTCGAGGTGTTTTATTTTTGAAAGAGGTCGCCTACAGAAATTGTCGGCGAATTTTTAATTTAATTTAAATAAATAATTTGAATAGTAGTATTTGATTTTGAAAATAATTTTAAATTTGAAAAATTTTAAGATATGAAATCAAACCTATCTCACATCCCAATTAGTTCATATAAACGAGCACCACACCACAAACCGTGTAGAAGGATAGGCACACTGCTTGACGATGGGGCTCGATTAAATAAACTAGAAGATTTGTGACATCCGTTTGGTCTGCGAACCAATTTTATAAGCCGACAAATTCCCCTGCTTAATATAAATGAATTAAACAGTGGTTTATATTACTCGGGTTCTTAAAGTTCCCTATAAGGGCAAGCCCCTCTAGTTAATTACATCTTAAATGAAGTGAATCATTTAAGAAAACTCTCGATAATGATCAGTGGCTTTGCTCTCAAAAATTTCAAAGTTTAAGGTTTTAAAAGGATTGGATTTTGGAAATTTCAAAAGGGATTAGCTCAAATTTGGAACTGTTATTTTCAGGAGTCCAAAGGAAGAGGAGTAGGAGAAGCTGAGGATCCAAGAAGAATCTTGGCAACTTCCCACACTATCCTATTATTTGGCTTCGAGTTTGAGAAAATCCTAATATTATCTAATATTTTAATCTTGCCAATTTTAATTAATTTGGACTTATATTTGTATGATAAAATCATACAAAAAAGCCTCGAAGATGTGAGGGTTTATGTCGTACTAAACGACTATCTCGGAGTCCTAAGACCGGTTAGGGCTTAGTTTACATGATATGATCATGCAAAAGTCTAACAAAAGGTTGAGTATTTATGTTGCACTAGGCAAACTACCTCGAAATCCTATGGCTTGGTTATTTAATTCTAAGAAATTTTCGCTGAAGTACAGTTTGTTTTGCTAACGAAGATGGCCGTGCTGCCCACCATGCTCCAAGCTCCTTCTTGTTGTAGAGGTTTAGTTTTAGAAGATTGTAATCAAAAGAGAAGAGAAGAGTTTGGTTTTAGGAATCTTAAAGTCCAAGTGTTTTTAGTGTTTTAGTTAAAACAAATCTTAAAGTTATTGTAACAGTAACCGATTAAGATCCCACGGTTCCGTCATCCCGCACCGTTATTTTCATCGAATTCACTTATCCGTATGAATTTGCTAAACTCAACTGAATGTGTTCCACACTTTCATTTAGACCGTGGGAAATCCTGTTAGCAACACGTGGGTTACATCATCTGAGGTATTCCCGATCATTCAACAAGACGTTTTAATTTAGATGCAATTGTAGTTTTGTGTTCTGTTTGTGGTTAAATTTTGAGTTATTTTATATTTTGAAATGTTGTGGCGGTGAATTTTATCTTGCAGTGACTTTTAATTTAGTTTTGGTTTCAATTCGGTGACTACCCTAAAGGTTTTGGTTTTCATGCAACAGCTTGTTTATCATGCAAGAAAGGTAAAGTGCATTTGCAATAAAGTAAATTGCACTAAAATAAAGGCGTACCTGGAGGGTCTTCCCGTCATCCCAAGCTGTATTTAAAACACATGTTAAGACATTTAAATACTTCAACAAGTACCTAGGTAAAGCTAAGGGAAAGGTTTAGGTTATCTATCAAAGTCCTAATCCTATAGCTAGTCATCTCCTATGACGTCTAGGTTCTTGTATTTTGGTTTAAGGACGATTTTCTTCATCAAAGAAACAATTAAGTTCAATTGTTCTTATAAACGTCCTATCATATTGAGGAAGTGCTTAAGACAAATCTTAAACATGTTTTCAATATTTCTAGGATCGTTTTAAGTCTAAGAGAATTTATTTATACAAGTGAATTAATCATCCGGGAGTTTAAGTTTTATTCTTTTGCTCAGTGAACTTAGGACATTCGAATATCCTATAAGTGAGGTAACACTTCACTTCGATGTCTCATTTAAGAGTTATAATAATAAGGGCAAATCAAATTATTAAGTATTTGAACGATTTAAGCTTAATGATTTAATTTTAATTTTTGATTTAATTATAGTAAAATTAGTTTAAGTTTGGAATAGTTGTTCAAGTTATTTTAGGTTTAATTCTTAAAGATTTCATTTAAGTTTGTTATTAAATGATTTTAATTTAATTTAATTCAATTTAATTTAATTTAATTTAATTTAGTTTAAATTTAATTTCAATTTAATTTATTTTTTTGACTTAGTTTAATTTAATTTAATTTAATTTAATTTAATTTAATTTTAATTTTAATTTAATTTAATTTGATTTAATTTAATTTAGTTTTAATTTAATTTAATTTTTAATTTAGTTTAATTTAGTTTAATTTAATTTGATTTTAATTTAATTTAATTTTTATTTAATTTAATTTAATTTTAATTTAATTTAATTTTAATTTAATTTTAATTTGGATTATTATTTTAATCTTTTAATTAAGGATTAAGTATTATTGAAGTGATTTATTTAGGGATTTTTAAATTAAAGAATAAATATCCTCTTAAATAATATCCCTACTTTAATAATTCCAATTTTTCATTAATCTTCCAAATTTAATTAATTAATTAATTAAGCTTTATTTTAATTATTATTAAAATGAATGGTGGGTTTCTACCCTTAACCATTTAAGTTTCAATCATCCAAAATCAGTTTAAAATCAAATATTTTACCCTTCCCTTTTGATTAATCCTAAATTTTAATTAAAGGTTGAAAATTTTAATTACCATTTTGCCCTTCAAGCTTAATAATTTTATAACTCACTAAATTAAGCTCAAATGAACTTGAAATTTTATGTGACCTCACTTACATGTCAATTAAGACATTAGAGGAGAAAAATGTAATTTTTCTGTATTTAATTTATTTATGTAATTATTTTTAATGGAAAATAGGGGTTTTCAAGGAAAATTCAATAACATGACCAAGGAAATGTTTCTGTCCTTAACAAAATTATGGGATGTTCCTAATGCCTAGAGGACCACTTGGACAAATTTTGGTGATTTTTTGAATTTGATTTTATTTATTATAATTATTTTGAGTTTTGGAGTATTAATTAATTTAAAAATAAAATAAAGGTTGAAAAATGAATTTTATATTTTTCAAAAATCTTTCTGATATCAGAGAAATCAGAAACCAATTTTTTATAATTTTCTGATTTTTCTTGATTTATTAGAATTATTTTGGTGAAAAGGATGGAAAAATACATTTTTTTTAATATTAAAAATTACATTAAGCCTTTAAAATTCAATATCTTACCCTAGGGACTTAGGAAAAATATTTAGTTTGTTCCTAAGTGATTAGAAATCAAAAAATGACATTTCGATGATTTTTAATATTTTGTGATTTTTTTTATTTTTTAATTATTGAAATTATTAAAATATTGATAAAAAATCAACTTTTTTAGAAAATTATAATTTTAATTTTCTTAAATTCCTCTGATATCAGAGAGGCTCCAAAACCAATTTTGTAAATTTTTGAAAAATATTTTGTGAGTTATAAATTTTTAAAGTTTAATTTTACCCATTTTTACTTAAGAGGCTTAATCAACTCATTTGGTGGGGTTAATCAAGTCCAATTGTTTTCAAATTTTTATGTTGTGTTCTCCTATCCCTAAATGATAGTGAAGAATTGTTTTTAAGTTAATTTGATGAATGGTTAACCCTAATTAATTAAAGTTCACTTTTGGGTATTTAGGCCAATTAGGGTTGTTCAAAGTGAATTAACTCAAAAATTATTTTTCCTAGGGTCCTTTGGTCATAAGAAACATCACCAAAATTTCCTAGAATTTATTTCTCAACATGCTAATTATTGTAATTAAAATAATCAAAACAGTGACATGAATTTAAAAAATCAATAACTTCTCATAGGGATGGTCTCTGACCTTGGAAAATTCAGGAAATGTTCCCAAGATGTATGGAGAATTGAAATAGTGCAGAGAGTAAATAAATAATTAAAAATAAAATACTTGATGAAATTATATGATTTCTTTTCCACATGATTCTTCTCTGTTCACTGAGCAAGAGAGTATTTTTATTTTATTTTTAGGATTTTTCTACACAAAGTTATGAATTTTCAAAGTTCTGGGTATTTAATAAATAAGAAAATCCCTAATTTTCTATTTATCCGAATCGGCGCCGCGTCAAACTTAGCATCTCCGAACAGCCACGCGACGCTTTCTGGTTCGACGCCGCCATCCGACTCAGCGCTCCAGGGGCCCGCGGTTCATGTACCATCGCACTGTCCGCCTCCATCCCGACCGTCTGCCCGATACACGCTCGATCCGACGGCTCCCAGTCATCGTCTACGACTGGTGTGAACCCGTGACCGTTAACCTTCTAACCCTAATTTCTCACTCGATTCTCAATGGATTTTTATGTTTTTATGCTCTATGGACTCGTCTTGATGAGATGAACACATCCATACGGTAAACATGCATTGAAATTGATTCAAACTAAATTGAGAATCTCTGGAAGCTCGGGAAGAAGAGTGAGTCCATACCTTCGCTCGCAGAAGTGAACCTTCGATCCGAGAGTCGTGTTATGTTCGATCGGGTCCAAGCAGTGCTCCGGATGAAGTCCCTCGGCTCGGTGAATTGTCTAGGTATGATTTCGACCAAGCCCGATCACAAAGCTTGGAGGCCGGAAGCAATGGCCGGCCCGGAGAGGGGTCTTTGCGGTAAACTTCTTCTCTGGTCCGGTGAAGGTGTAGGACCAATCAATTTGAGGATTGGCTCACCGTGGAGAAGTGTCCCGGTTTTGGGCTTGATTTCAACTCCGAAATTGAGCTCACAGAGAGGAAATGGCAGGGGGATTTCAGTGGGGATCAAGTTCTCTATGTATGGGGAGTAATCAGGAACAATTTTGGCAGTGTTTTCTTAAGGTTTGTTTCAGCACCTCGTTTGGCCGAGAGGTGGTGGTGTTTAAACAGTGCATGGCTCGAGGCTCTCCTGTGGGGAGTTAGGGCTTGGGATCAACTCGCTCAGGTCAAGGGAAGAACAGCCATGGCAACCACCGGACTCGGAGCAGCTCAACAAGGAGGAATTTCAATGTTGGCTCACATGCGAGCTCTCGGGTGTGGTGTTTTCCGGCGATCCGAAGCGGCCGGCTCCGCAGCATGGGTCACCCTCGTGTTCAAAGTGGGTCGTGGCTCGATGTTTGTGAAGTCAATCGGTGGCTGCCATGTGTAAAGGGTTCGAATCAAAGTGGAATGGGGTAAGGGTGTATTTTGGCTAAGTTTGGTCAAATGCATGGATTGGGCTAGGTGCACCTCCCCATGGCTAATTTGGGCTGAAGAGAAAGTGGTTTAGCTCAGCTTGATTAGTGGGGAAAGGTCACCATCCAAGTACAATTAAGTTTAAGCAAGCTTTAGGGGAGACATGAGAGTGGTTAATCACTCTTAAGGGGATCATTAAAGGGTCCCCTCTTCTTGCTATTTTGGGTATGGTGAGGTGTCCAAGGCTCTCATGGATTCCATGTGGCTCATGCATGGCTTCATGGCTCATCTTTCGCTTCGGGAAAAGTTAAGTCAACTTCATGAAAAAGTGGTTTTGTGAATTTTGGCATTTTGATGGAATTGTTATGAGGCTTGATTTGGAATTGTTTAATTGATAAATTAGGACTTTAAGAATGATTTTAAATTGAATGTGTGATGAGGGAAAGTGTCATGTGGGCTTTAGATTGATTTGGGCTTTTAAATTTGGTGGAAGTGAGTTTTTAGGAGGGCTTAAGGGGATGACCCCTTTAGGTTTAAAAATGAATCCATGGATGGGAATTTTGTAGAAGTTTGGGCCAAATAATTGTTGGGCTTGGTTTAAGGATATGTCATGAGTGATTTGAAATGAGTTTGGAGTGATTTGGGTTTGAATTGGGTTGGATTTGAGTTGATTTGGTAAATGGGCCAATGTAGGTCAAATTAGGCTAACTTGGGCCAATGTTGGGCTAGGGTTGAAATTGATGTAAAATTAATGTTGTGAAATATTTATGGGAGTGTTTCAAAGAGGTTTTGACTTTGGTTGGGTTTTGATTTTGGGGTTTGGGCTTATTTAGGTTAGGTTTGGGTTTAGGTCAAAATTGGGCCTTTTGGTTTTGGGTTATATTTGAGTGGGGTTTGGGTCCAAATTTTGGGAAAATCATGTAATTTTTTTGTGTGTGGAGATGTTATGAAGGTTTGGGAAAGATTTGGGATCAATTGGAGTTGAATTGGATCAAATTGGGTCAAGTTTAAGTCATGGGTCAAAATTGGGCTTTAGGCTCCAAATTGGAATTGAATCCAAATGTCAATCAAATTAGACTTGTATTTGGTCTAAATTGATATTGAGGATATTTAATTGAAGTTTAGAATTGAATTGGACCAAAATTGGGGTCAATTGGGTAGGTTTAGTTTGACATTGGGTTCACTTGGGTTCAGAATGGGCTAAATTGGGGGTTTTGGGAAAAGTGCAATAAATTGACAAAATTAGCCCATGGTGTAGTTGGACAAAATAAAATTGGAAATATTTGGGATTTTCTGGAATTTTCTAGGAATTTTCTGAATTTTTGGATTTTTTGGCTAAGAGGGGCATTTTGGGCATTTGAAGGGTATTGGGGGGTATTTTTGGAATCTTTGGTATTTTTGGCTATGGATGATCAATTTGAGTGGTGAGGAAATTTTCAAGGTTAATTTTGGGGAATTTTGGGTGATTTGGAAATTTTGGAGGATTTCGGCAATTTTAAGCGGCTTTTGTAGGTTTGATAGGTGTAGGGTCCCCGGGGTCAAAAATTGAAATTTTGGAAAAAAAGAAGATTGATCAAATATGAGTGAAATGGAATCACTTTGATTGAGCCATGAATCCATATTAAGCCTATATGAGCCATGAGAGGACTTATTTGAGGCATTCACCATGTTGTTCCTAACCCTCTTAACCAGGGGCTTAGTGGTTAAGGTCCATCCATATGAATTGCCTACATGAGTCAAGGAATCAAGTTGGGTATGGGTGTGGTTTTAGGATTTGGATTGTGTGTGTGGGAGTGTAGAGTATGAGTGTAGTGAGTGTGTAAGTTAACCTTCACTGCACTAAGCTACCCAAGGTGGTCCTAAGTGCCAAAGAGTCCTATTGGAACTCACCCTTTAAACCTCCACTTTCGATTTCAACCCTCTAGGTGATTAGGGGTCTACAATCAAGCTTCGTGGGGTTTGGCAGGAGACAAGAAGTGGTTTAAATTTCTAAAGGATGGTTCCCAATTCTAGTCCTCTAAGATAGTCAAGGGAAAAGCCTAAGGCTAGATCCTAAGCACTTAAGAGGGAAGAGAAGACCTCATCAAAAATGAGGTCAACATTCATTTTGCATGAATTTCTTCCTTTTTTGATCCAAATTCGCTCCATTTCATGCTTTTTTCTTTCATCACTTATAAATCTTCATTCTTGCAATAAAATAAAGAAAATACCTTTCTTTAAAGTGCGATTTCATAAAAAATGGGTATGAATTTCTTAATATATTTTCCTGTGATCAGAACACATTGAATCTAAATAACAAAATATATAAATAAAACTTTGAATCAAATTACAAATACTTATCTCAAGTGTTTCTCCAACTGAACCTCTGATTCCTTCTGACTCCAAAGCGAAATAGACTTCAAAAGCACCAACTCTTTCAAACTCTCAATACAAACTCTAAATAAAATAAACTCACTAATTTATGAAGAAAAGTAAACTACAATTGTGGCCCTTAAAATTATCTCTCTAATTCTCTCTCTAATTTTGGCTTCTTATTGGGCGTTTTATTGGGCCTTTTTCTCTGTTGAAATGGCCTCCTCTTTATAAGCTTCAAGGGTTGCCTAAATCATCTCTTCAAAATGTGTCCAAGTTCAATGAATCTTCTAGAATGTGTGTCTGCTTCACTTTGGATCGCACCTCTTCACAATCCAAACCGTTTTCAAGCGTCGAGATACAATGTATCACATGTCCTATAATCCAGGAATAACTGTCAATCTTCTAGATGGTCTTATAACCGCTCTAACCGTCAAAATAACCACCCAAAGTAGTTACAAAAACCGTCACAGATTTGGTATCGAGTTGGCACTTAGGCTCCGAATTCTGGCGCCTAGGCGCCAGGCACATTATTTTGGTAATTTTGCATTTTTGCTCCTTTTTGATCCTTTTTCATCCTTTTCCTTTTTGAACATTTTTGCATCACCTATATCCAAAAACACAAAAATACCTTTCATTAAAGCATAATATCCTTAAAAATTTGATAAAAAATAAGGCATAAAAACAGGTATTTTTTTCATGGATCAAAATTCCCCAAACTTAAACGTTACTTGTCCTCAAGTAACCCTTTTTACTATATAAAATGTATAACATTTGGAATAAAAGGTAAATATTTAAGATTTCTTGTAATTTTTTTATTTTATAAAGGCTTTAGTAAATCATTAACCAAATTTTACTAACTAAGTTTAATTTTAAGAATTTAAAGAATATTTAACTACCAAATTTTAAGACTTCAAAAATTTTTCATTCATTTCGAAAATAATTGTAGTTTATTATATTAAGATCACATAAATTATTTACAAGAAAAAGATCTTCATGAAAATCATTTCTAATAAAGATGCATGTATAAAAATTAAGTAAAATATGTAATTAGTTTTCTTCTTATAAGAAAATTCAAGTGAAGCCAATTTTTTATTAGTGATCTCCTCAAGCTTCTCCTCACTTTTTTTTTTAAGTGTTGTATCTGGATAGCCTGTTAATGATTTTGAACTTCACTATCCTTAACTTATATTTTCAAACTTATACATTTTCACATAATTACTATAACATGAATTGTTTTCAAAAAGACGTACAATCTTTTTCTTTTTGAAGTTATAATTCTTAATTTCTTAATACTTCTAAAATTCAATTATCTCTACCATGAATAGAAAAAATTCTTAATCTTACTCTTCTTTAAGTTGAATAATTCTATTATTAAAATCAATCAAAGTTATTAAAATTTTGGTTTAGTCTAGTAAATTATTTATAATTTCAAAAATTTAAGTAATCTTAAATAGATTTTTCATTCCTTATGTTATGTTAATATTTTTAAATTTTTTTTATTAAAGAAAATATTAGCACTTAAGGACAAATAAAATTTAAATTTTCATGTATTTTCCCTTTCCCCAAACTTAAGTTTTGATATATCATGAAAAATTTTAAAGTATGAGAGAAAGAAAGCATAATTTTAAAAAGGAATTTTTATAAGTATGTAAAAACAGCCTACAAAGAAAAATTTACTTCTACACATGTTTTTTATGAATATTACTGAAATAATGAAGCATATATAAAAGTAAACAAGCTCAATTTTTATATCATTAGCTAAACTAAACGACTATACTAATCACAATAACAAACAAAACAACATCACTAACTATTCAAGAATACAAAACAGTATGCTGAAACAGAAATAAACATTTATCATAGAAAATGAAAAAAAAATCATTCATATTCCAGTCTTAAACACATATCAAACTAGATACTCTAAAAACAGTCTCAACGTAAAAAAAATCCACACAAAGTTACTTAAACAAATTGAAACTAACTAACAACAAACTAATCAGTACTAACAAACAAGAAATAAACTAACAACAAAATCAACTCATCTCAAGAGGTAAATCAAGCTACTAATCACTATATGTAGCCTCGTCATCGTCATCACCAAAAGAAAATTCCACATCCTTTGGATCAACAAACGGTGAAAATCTAGGACAGGTAGGGAACTAAATATCATGCTCACCCTTCAAGAATCTAAGGACTCTGAATACTCAACATCATAATCACTCTTCCTTTGGGTATACTCAGATAGATGAAGATCTTCTTGTCTATAGTATCTACTATGCAGTGACTAAGAAATAACTCATTCTGCTGCTCCAGAAATTGATCATGCATGGATTCCCAGAAACTAGATGGTGGCTCAGTAGTAGAAATGGAAGGTCTAGAAGTAGAAGCTCTACCTGGAGTAGGTACGTAGTAGAAGGAGCAGTAGATCTCTTCCCGCGAAGACGATCATAAATACTAACACTCTCCTGCCCAATAGGCTTTGTAGTCTTCAGCTTCTCCTCTGAAATATCAACAATAACTCCATTGCTCACACATAAAGAATATATCAAGGATGGGAATCCTAATGCCACAGAAGTGCTAGATCGTACAATCGATTCCATAGAATCATAGATAATGCTGCCAACATCTATCGGCTTCCTCTCCTGAATGCAGTAGTTCAGGATAGCTCTATCTCTAGTAACTTCACTCAGGTGGTTTGAAGGAAGTAGTCTAGCAGAAATAAAATAGTGCTAGGCCTTTGAAATACCATTTAGCTTAGAAGATTTAAAGTTTACTTGTTTGTCGTTCCGGATCTTCCAAGCTCCGAGCACCGTCGGCCGGATATGCAATAATCATCTCCAGCATCTCCTTAGATGGAGATAGAACAGAATAGTATCACTCGACGGTAGGTGGTAGGCCGTAGAAAATATTGATCCGTTCTGGAGTGAATCCCACTCCGACACCTCTAACGAAGACTTCGTAGTCTTTCGCATCCATAAAGTTGGCATAAAACTCTCGTACAATAGGAATAACAACAACAACAGTGAAATAACAGAATCGCTACCAGTTGTGTGCAACGATCGTGTTCACGATAATCTCTCCAGCATTATAAAAACTGCGCTTCGAGATAAATTTCCTTGATGACGCAAATTCGTGATAACAAAAGTGCGCTACCGCAGTAGCAAACTTGCAGCTGTCAAAATTTTTTCGTGCCTTTCTGCACTTAGATTTAGGTGTCATCTAAACGTGAAAGACAATACAAATAAATTAATGAATCAAATATCTAAACTCTTTTAAGCTTTAGAAACTTAAAATGAGTTAAGAAAATCCATGGAGAATTTCTAAAAATCAATTTTTTTCTCCAAAATTTCAGTTTTTAGCAGAAATAGGAAAATCCATGTTAGAAATACAAAATAAATGGATTCGAAGGTAGATCTGACCTTACGATGAAGAAATCGAGTGATTTCGGGCTACAAAACGTGACGTTTTGACCTCAAGATGGATCTAGCGGGTGTATTTTCATGAAAATGAGGAAGGAGATGAAGCTTAGGTGTTGGCCATGGCTTTTGGGGGTTTAAATCCTGATTTTTTGTTAGCAGGCCAAACCGGCGCTTAGGCGCCGAATTCTGGCGCCTAGGCGCCAGATTCGCCCTTCACAAAAATCATTTTAAAAATTTAATTTTTCACCAAAACTCACAAATTCAACTTCTAATTACTCATGTGAGAATATTGCTTCAGTTTCCAACTTCTAAAATAATTTCCAAAAATTTTAAAAATTAAAAATTAAATCCATCAATTAAACACAAGTTTAAGTCAAACTCTTCTAATTCCATTCATAATCTTCAATTTGGCTCAATAAAATATAGATAAGTACAATAATAAGATTCAAGTCCTAACAAACAATCAAACATACAATTTCAAAGCAAATGCAACACACATTGAACAATAAAAGAAAACACAAAAATAATACCTTTGATTTACTAAATCGCTACAACGACACACTAGATAAAGTCTTGATCTAACCATATTTACTATCTAGTCTTCAAATTTGAAATTTCCATTCTCGTCGCAATGAAGATTACTCGGCCTACTTGGGAAGAACACTAACGCCCTTGGAAAATCCACGTACCGTTTTCTCGTCGATCCATTTGTTCTTCCCACACATCTCCACTTGAGCATCTTGATAGGTCACTAGAAGATCGAATTGAAGCTTTTTGACCTCATTTTTGGTGAGGCATTTTCTTCTCTCCTTAGTTCTTAGGGTCTAGCCATAAGGTTTTCTCCTTGACTCTCCTAGAGGACTAGAATCGGGACCCACCCTTTAGCAATTCAGCCTACTTCGACTCTCTCGGATCCCACTTGGATGGCCGCAAACCTCTAAATCACCTTAGAAGGTTAAGACACCATATGGGGAACCAATAGTGAGCTCCTATAAGTTTTTTCAAGCCTTAGGACTACCCTGGGTGGCCTGGTCCTGGTGAGGTCTGGCTTACACACACTGCACTCTCACACACACCATCCTTACCCAATTCTCCCCCCTGGTTCATTTGAGCACTCATGTGACTAAGTCTAAACCCCTGACTCTTTGGCTAAGAGGGTTGGGAACAACCCATGAGATGTTTAGGATTGACATTTCTTGGTCCATGGCTCACTTTAAGCTTTATCATGATCAAAATTCAAGTTTTGCTAGAATGCCCAGTTGTGACGTTGGGTCCTTCAAGCCTACCCAAAATTACCTAATTGCCCTAAATTTTCCAAAAACTTCCAAAAATTACCCAAAATTCCCAAAAATCCTAAAGATCATTTTGAAATAACCCCAACCTTTTAAATTCACCAAAATACCCCAATACCCTCTAAATAACCTCTTGATACCCTAAAATACCCTTTTGGCACAAAATTCCAAAAAATTCAAAAATTCCCAAAAAATTCCAACAAATCCCAAATATTTCCAATTTCATTTTGTTCAACTACACCATAGCCCAATTTTGCCAAAATAACCCACTTTTATTAAAATCCCCAAATTGACCCATTTTTAACCTAAACGGACCCAATGTCACACCAAACCAACCCATTTGACCTCAATTTTGCCAAATTGAAATTCTAAACTTTAATTAAATATCATTAATATCTATATAAATCAAATCCAAGTCCAAATTGATTCACATTTGAGTTCAATTCCATTTGAAATCCAACATCCCCATTTTACCTAAAGTGAATCCATGCCCTAAGCCTATCAAATTGATTAGCCAAACCCTAAAATTTCATTCCAATTTATGTTGGAAACTCTTCAATAAATTCCCATAGGCCATTTGAAAATTTCAATTTGGTCTAAACCACACCTTAACCCAAATTGGACCCAAGTTGATTCAACCCTCCCCAAATTAACCAAAATACCAAAATCCACAAAATTGACCTTCCAAGTGAACTCAAAACCTCTCCATGACTTCATAAAAGTTTTTCATGGCAATCATTTCTATAAAATTGCTCAAGGAACATGGGTCTAAATCAAGACCAAACTCAAGTTAGCCCAACCCAAACCCAAATGAGCCAATTTGAACCCATGACCAAACCAAACCAAATTGAACCAAATGTGGCTAAACCAACCTATCCACAGCCACTAAGTGAACCCTAGGAACCACCCTAGATCCACCTAGCCCAAGCTAAGTGAGACATGGACCAAGGGTTCCCCATTTTAAGGGATCTCTTACCTTAAATGGACAAATCCACCATTTGCCTCACCCCAAATCCCCCTTGCCTGGTTTATCACCATTAAACCCTACTCCTTGGTTGACCTAACCCATGGCCAGCTCCATTATTCTTGCCGACCGGCCTAGCCGCCGGAGGGGGTCAAAACCGAGAGCCACCACCAAGTGAAACAAACGTAAACTCACCCAATTGGCCACCTCAGCCAAATCAAACTTTGGAGCCCCACTGCCATCCACCTAAGCAGTGGAATCCACCCACCAATTGAGCCTTAACTTAGCCCAATGGCCCTGGCCATTTAAACACCTCTTCTCGGCCATGAGAAAGGTGCTGGAAGGTATTGAAATTTTTCTCAATAGATGTCCTCCAAACTATTCCCAGAGCTCCTCCTAGCCAAGAGAAGCTCATCCCCACTGTTCTCCTGCC
Source organism: Papilionanthe hookeriana x Papilionanthe teres (assembly GCA_022702705.1). Classification (NCBI taxonomy): domain Eukaryota; kingdom Viridiplantae; phylum Streptophyta; class Magnoliopsida; order Asparagales; family Orchidaceae; genus Papilionanthe; species Papilionanthe hookeriana x Papilionanthe teres. The sequence goes on from CM040422.1 coordinate 54,555,868, forward strand.
CTGAATCCCCCGAGCCGAGCCCAATTTCTCAGCTGAAAATCAGGTCAGAAACAGGACACTCTCTAAAACTTCACCAAATCCAAATTAACTCTTCCTACACCTTCACCAGAGGTAGAGAAGGAGTTCCCTAGCGAAAGTCCCCTCTCCAGGCCACCCAGTTGTTCCAGCCTCCAAGCTTTGAAATCGGCCTTGGTCACTTTCATACCTAGGCATTTCAACATAGCTCCAGGCTTCATCCCTAGCCTCCTTGGACTCCAACGAACGTGCTGAGCCTCTCTGATAGAAGCTTCACTTCTCAGAGCCAAGGTATTGCCCTCTTCTTCCTTGTGAGCTTCCAGTGATTCTTCATTTCATTCAAGTCAAATTCAATGCATGTTTACCATATGGATGTATTCGTCCTCTCAAGACGAATCCATAGAGCATAAGAACTAAAAAATCCATTGAGAATCGAGGGAGATATTAGGGTTAGAAGGTCGACGGTCACGGGTGCACACTAGTCGGAGATGATGATCGGCCACCGTCGGATTGCGCGTGTATCGAACGAACGACTCAGATGGCATCGGACGAGGAGATAGAGCGTGAACAGCGGGCCGCGTGGTAGCTGACTCAGGTGGCAGCGTCGAATGGGAGCACGACATGTAGGGCTTCGGAGCTGCCGAGGTTGACATGGCGCTGACTGGTTTAAGTAGGAAAATCTGATTTTTCTTATTTGTTTAAATACCAAAAACCTCAAAAATTGATATCTTTACATAAAAAAATCATAAAAATAAAAGAAAAATTCTCTCTTGCTCAGTGAATAGAGGAGAATAATGTGAAAAAGGAATTGATCTATTTTGTTGAGTATTTTATTTTTAATTAATTTAATATTGTTTTGAGTATTTTAATTCTCCATGCACGTATACATTTCACCATGGCATGAGACCATAGGGCTTTTGAAGCTTCTGATCTTGGGAACATTCCCTGAATTTTCCAAGGTCAGAGGCCATCTCCATGGGAAGTTATGTATTTTTCAAGTTTATTTCACTGTTTTTTATATTTTAATTCCAAAAATTAGCATGTTACTCGTAAAAATTCTAGGAAAATTTGGAGAAGTTCCTTAGGACTAGAAGACCTAGGATAATTATGGTTTGAGTTAGTTCATTAAAAATAATCCTAATTGGCATAATCACTCAAAATTGAATTTTAATTAATTAGAGTTAATCACACATTAAAATGACTTAAAAATGATTTTCCACTGATCTTTAGGATCAGGGGAACCTCACATAAAAATTTAAAGTCAATTGAAAATGTTTAACCCTATTAAATGGACTAATTAAGCCACATAATCAAAATTAAACTTTAAAAATTCATAACTTCAAACATACATTTCAAAAATTCACTAAATTAATTTTGGGACTTCTCTGATATCAAAGGAGTCTATGAAAAATAAAATTATAATTTTCTAAAAATTTTCATTTTTAAGCATATTTTGATATTTTTAATAATTAAAAAATAATAAAAATCACAAAAATAATAAAAATCATAAAAATGTCATACTTGGTCCCCTAATTACTTAGGAACCAATCAAATATTTTTCCTAAGTCTCTAGGTTAAGATATTTAATTTCAAAGCCTTAAAACAATTTTTAAATTAAAAAATATATTTTCTAGCCTTCCCCACTAAATTAATTCTAATAAATCAAAGAAAAATCATAAAAATGTGAAATTTATTTCTCTTACCTTTTTGAGGTCAGAGAGATTTTTGAAAAATATAAAATTCATTTTTCAACTTTTATTTTATTTTAAAATTAATTAACACTCCAGAACTTACAATAATTATAATAAATAAAATATAAGTAAAAAATCACCAAAATTGGTCCAAGTGGTCCTCTAGTCATTAGAAATATCCCATAACTTTCTTAAGGATAGAAACTTTACCTTGGTCATGTTGGTTAATTTTCTTTGAAAATCCCTATTTTCCATTAAAA